>CM046944.1:126551336-127751336 GCA_025698515.1 Gossypium sturtianum
ATGTTTCTTTAAATGCACTTTCAAATGTTATATTGGATCTCTTGAATACTTTGGCATTGCGTTTGCATGATATTGTGGTCACCTGTAAATTAGAGCGGCCCAGTATGCCTTCGTGAGGAGTTTCACCTCCGCGTGGGCTAGTGAACTCTTTCGGGATACCTCCATCGTCCTAACCATATTCAGTGAAGTTTCACATAGCGTAGCGCCATGAAATGTATTCCACAGATCGAACTCGATCGGTATGAGCCTATAATGGGTGAGGGATCGAGAATCTCAACAGTTCGGGTACCTCCGAATTTTAGAACTCAACCACCAACGTAAAGAGCACAGGAACCACCAAAAGGTGAACTATGCTAGACCTTGATGAGTTTTACCCGGATAGGTGTTTATTTATTTCACTTGACTTTATATTCCATAGTACCAACTTTTGTGTTTATTTTTGTGCGTATCATTTCATTATTTTAAGAGGCATCGATTCCACGGTGGAGTTACGAGTTAGAAAATTTGGTTATGGGAAGCAGACTGCTTTGATAAGTGAAGACATCACGGCCGCCGCACATAGTCGAGCAAAGCCAATTAGAAAAAGAGGACAACAGGTAGGAGATATGTCGGGCTACGTGATTTCACGAATATCGGTGTCCGCCTTGAGAATGAACTTCAAGTTGAAAGAAATATGGACCAGGTGGGATGTGCGAACCAAGCGATTGTTCTATAGTACCTACGGCGATCTACCATACCGCTTGATCTCAAAATAGATAAGCATCTATTAGAGCAATGACTTCGATTACCGGAATGCCGCTTATAGTTGTTTCTCTTTCCGGGAAAGTAGATTTGGTTCCCACGGTAGAGGGAGTACGGCGACCTTGCTCACGTTGCGAGAATTCAAGTTGATAAAGCTTATTCCAAAGCGGTTAATGGCCCGACTTTTAGAGAAGAAATTGATGCAGATATCACAGGGGCGGCGAACAATGGGTCACCAATTAGAATGCGCGAGAAAAGAGAGCGAGGGCGCATCGTGCCTTGGATATGTTTGAGGACACAGATCTAACGCATCCCGATGCAGCGAAAAAGATTGGCGTCTTGGCCTTGTGTATTTTACGGTTTGGTATTGATCTTCCCAAAAGCTCTAAGGCACGTTGATGAAGCGGTTATTGATCTATTTGGCGAATTAGACAAAGGGTCCACGCTTTCCTGCCATCTTTCTATAGAAATGGTGGAGATCCTTGCGGCATGTCGGAGAATGGTTGAGGCGAGTTTATTGGATGTCGCGCCAGTTGTTATTGGCCTGGTTCCATAGTCGCATACGGAAAGTGGAGAAAGCGTCTTGCTCGGTTTTGTCGGAGAGTACTCCCTAGTTGGGCCCGAGATGGTAGCTCAGCACTAGGAAAGAGAAGCGTGTCAAGAAGAAAATTGGATAGCACTCCTTAAAACCTTGAAGAAAGCGACATCAAAGTGGAAGGCTCATTGGATGATTCCCGACAAGATCCTTTATCGTTCACGGAAGCCCCAGTGCAGGTTCTCTCTTTAGAAATTTGGGAGTGCATTGCGTATGCCCGCTGCCCAGGTCCCAGGCGGTATGGTTCGAAACGATTCGTACCAGAAGCGACCCTCACGTACTGGCTCATTTCACGAGATTCTCATACGAAGGGGGGAGCTATAAGAAAAGGTTAAGGAGATCTCTAATGCAGGAATGGATTCATAGAATGAAAAGATTATCCGTGAGCTAGATGGCGACCGAGTCTGGTGAATGGAGGACTAGGAGGATCAATGATAACATCCCAGAGCCCAAATCGGGTGGCGCTTAGGTCCAAGAGGAATATTTCACGAGTAGTCCCATCAGAACTGGAAATTGTGAAGCAGAGATTTGAAAGGATGAGTTGAAATTCGAAAGAAAGATAGAGAGATTGGAAGAAGAGAAGATCACTCCTCTGGGTTAGATGTAGATGGACAAAGTCGGAAGTGAAAAAAGAAAGAAGAAAGGAGAAAGGAAAGCAGAGGAAGACCGAGATGATCGAAGAAGGCAGAATATAGAAGATCACGTCTGACAATGAATGAAGCAGGATTAGGAAAAACTCGCGGAGCAATGGCGGCGAGATCCAGGGAGGAAAGAGCCAAAGCTAGCGGTTGGGAGAAAAGTTCGAAATGCAAACACAAAGCGAGGTTAGAGAGAAAGGACATGCCGAGAAAGCCAAAAAGAAAAGAAAGGGCTAAAGAAAGCTAGGGGTGGCCCAGAGCTTGGAGGCGGGTCCACACTGCATCACTTCCAGAAGTTTACCTTTCGGAAAATGAACTGAGTAAGTCTAAATAAAATCGAGGAAATGAAGGGTAAGATTGAAGAATTAGAATCGAAGCATTACCTGATTGTGAACTTAGGATTGAGCTTACGGAAACAAGAGAGAAGGGCGTTGGGAAGAGGAACTACCATTCTCATGATCAAGTTAGAAATCGGGAGTTACCTTATGGCGGCGGCGATAAGTTCGGTCGAGAGTAGCCGATCATCTGCAAACTTTGGCGACCGCGGTAGATATGTTGAGCATGAAATATGATGTGATCGGGTCATAGTCAGAAGCTAATCTCTTTGCTCGGGAAAATTAAAACTTGCCCCAGGCCTTAGGGCAAGAAAGCATATTGTAGTTCGCTTTATGTAAAGATTTTGTTTTCTAATAAGTTCTCTAAAATGAAGTTGAATGCGAATCGATGCCTTCTTTTGCATCCATGCATTTACATTACATCACATTACATGCATTTAAGTTTTATAAAAAAGGGACTGTTAAGCTAAAATTATCGTGTCGAGAGGAAAAAAAAGAAAGTGAAAAGAAAATGCAGGCGGAACATCACTCACGGAACAGCCACGCTAAAACCGGGAAAATGGATCAAAGGTTCTAACAATTCCAGAAAGAAATGCGAGGAACAAATGCAAGAGCAAATGTTAAAACTCCAGGGAAATGAGGACCAAATGTTGGAAGCTTCGAAGAGGCATGATGGCCCAGTAACCCAAATAATGAAGCGGGGCAATGGATAAGAGGAAAGGTCCCATGTCATGGATCGAAGAGGAAAGATAGTGATAGCAGTCCCCGGGCTTTACCAGTCAGCAACTGCCGAGAACACGACTGAGGAATATCTCAAAGGCCACCGGTTACAATCAGACCCAGCAAGGACAAAATGACATTAGACACTCCGGGCGACTATCATGTGGGCTTAGGATCCCTAGCTTGGCGATAACACGAGCCAACCACTGACCCGTGCTAGATCTAGATGCCGATGAGAAAATGGGGTCCGAGAATAGAATCCTCAAGACAAATGGAGGATGCGTTGCAAATGGTGGAGAAAAATTCAAAGCGCTGGAAAATGTCGATCATCATCGAGGATCGTATGAGATTTAAGTCTAGTTCAGGTTTGAGTACTTGCCATGTAGGTTTAAAATGCGAGGTCGAAAAATATAGTAGGACTAGCATGCGAGGCCCACATCACCGTTATCTGCGATGAATTGGTAGCTCACGTGAGCAATGATCAACTCTTAATCCACTGTTTCCAAGAAAGTTTGGTGAAACTTGGCCCATTTAGATGGTATAACGGCAACCAAATCGTCGGGCTAACATTAGTTCTGGAGAGATTTGGGCTCAAGCATTTACGAAGCATTACGGCCATGCGTCACAAGCATGTACCGGACAGTGCTTTGAAGGCATGGAGAAAAGACAAAATGAAGTTTCGAGACATTATGCGCAAAGGTGGAGAGATGTCGTAATGTGCAGGTCAACCACTCTTCTTAGAAAAGAGAGACTATCATGCTCTTCATTAACACCTGACAGAGGCCCCTTTCTGCAACCATATGATAGGGAGTGCTATGGCTTTGCCGACATAGTAATGGTAGGGAGATGATTGAACATGTGTCTGGGGTGGCAAGATTGAGGCGCGGGAGAAAGCACTAGTCCTGCGCTAAGAAGAAAGGCGGTGAAGTAAATAAACGTAAGTACATACAATAAGAAAAGTTTTCGAAGGCGATCCGGATGTCAGCCAAAAGCGATCGGCATTGGACAACAAGGACCCGGTAAGAGCGAAGTCGGGAACGAGGGCCGAATCACGAAAAAGATTGCAGTCACGCCAATTCCAATAGCGTACAGAGGCTTCTCTGGATTTTGTTCAATGAGCACATCACGTTGTCCACATTCTATGCCAACCACGCATGACTTGGCCTTACACTATGTGAGTACGACTCTAACGGCTCCGTCACGATTACCATGCGAAGGTGGCGGGGCATTCGATGAAAATTACCAGCGCTTTAAGAGGTGATCGAGAGGCTAATAAAAATGGAGGTTATAACAACTCGGCGATATGGTAAAATAGAGACCACTGCAATCACGAAGATAGAAGTAGCATGGCGCTTAGTAGGCGGTGGTGAGGAAGATCAAGAAGGATGTCACGGAGTGAAAACCCCCATTGCGAATAGTGCGGAGAGATGGCGAAAGAGAATTGGTGGATTCGGATCTGCGAGAAAAGCGTGAGGCATATGAAGAATTCTGCGAACTCCGTATTGGAAGAGGAGGAGCCTGAGATTCGAGATCTTGAGTTTAGAATTTTGCAGTGTAGGCCTTATGAACGACAAAGAACTGGAGTTTTTATGAAAAAGGTAGTAGAGGAAGAGAACATTTGTGCGGCGAGGAGGAAGAATGACAAAGCACAAAGTCAGTGCGAGAATCATCATCTTGCGAAACAGAAAGGCGGAAGTACGAGGGAAGGCTGAGGATTATAATTCAGAAACCTACTCATTTTCCTACAAAGACAGTAGAAAGGTACCTGGAACTACAGTTGTAATGTGGAGCGATACCAAGGCGGAGAAAGCTCCACTAGCATTTTACGAGGAAGCTAGAATGAAGGATCCTATACGCGTAGTGGAAAGCGTTACGATCACGAAAACAAAGGAAGCGGCAGTTGAAGCTGAAAGCGTGTGCAGATTGGGAGGAAAAGGAACCCGAAGCCCCTATCAATGAACCCGTAAAAGAGGAAGAGGCAAAGAATTTTTGAAATTCTTGAAACATAGCGAATATAAGCGTGGTGGAACAAGCTGCACAGACAACCCTTGGCCCGTATCTCCGTGTTAGCCCTACTTCTAAGCTCAGAAGTGCACATGAAGCGTTGATGAAAGTACTAAATGAAACCTATGTTACTAAGGATATATCCGTCAACAAGTTGGACCGTCTGGTTAGTAACATAGCGCGAGACAATTTCATCTACTTGAGCGATGATGAATCCCACCCGGGAGGCATACCGGATCAGAAGCGCCTTACACATAACTACCGTTGTAAAGGATACCTCGCGGCCCAGCGTGCTAATAGATAATGGGTCGGTGTTAAATGTCCTACCACTGGCTACACTCAAGAGGTTGCCAATAGGCGGTTCTCACATGAAGGCATGCCAGAACATAGTGAGAGCGTTTGTGGCACGGAGAGAAGATTGATGGGGAGAATAGACATACCTTTATTGATCGGGCCTAACACTTACAAAGTGGACTTCACCGTCATGGATATCAAGCCCTCTGGCTTGGCTGCCCTACTTTGAGGAGGCCATGGATTCACTTTCGGCGGGAGCCCACTTCACCGCCATCAACCTACGCTTGGCTAGGTGACGAGAAATCGGCTGGTAACTATAAACGCGTAAAGATATCATAAATGACGGCTACCAATGAAAGCGCCATATCTAGAAACGAATAGGAGGCCATCGAATGTTCCTTCCGATCCTTAGAATTTGTAGCCCAGCGACATTCATCTCGGAAGAAATGAAGTTCAGATGCCCCGAGCTATCCAAGACCATCGGGATGAATTACATTAGACGATGGGAAAAAGCCCTACCGGAATAGGGTTGGGCAAATATCTCCAAGGGAAAGTCCAGACCCGATCTTTGAAGGAGAAAAAGGATCGCTTTGGTTTAGGTTTCAAACCGGATGCTAAACAAATGAAGAAGAAATAGAAAAGAAGCAAGAAAGGAAGGGCTCAGGTGAATGAAGAGGGACGTTAAGTGGGAACCAGGTGACATTCCACGGCATCTCTCACACCTTCGTATCGGGAGGAATGATTTGCCCAGAAAAAGAATCTCCCTAGAGATGAACATCCTCACATTAATGCTATACATGATGAGAGACTAATCAAGAAATCATCGGGCATTAGCGCTGTATGAACACGGAAGCACTTTAGACAATTGGACTGCCAGAGGAATTTCACACACAGAAGCTTTTAGAGATTATTAGAGAGTAATGTCCGGAACACACTTGTTGTTTTTAAGCCTAGAAACAATGAGATGTCTTTTATGAAATAGGCTCGTATTCGGACATTTTGTTTTAATGAAATACATCTTCAAATCTACTAAACATTGTCTCATTTTACATTTTATTATTTATCCTTTGTCTCATTCATATCATGCGTGAATAGATTGTCTTCAAATTTATTTGTTCTTTGTACACCCTTTGACACCCATCACAGGTCTCTGAAGACATCAATGATGTGAACTAACGTCTCTCTGATTCGGAAGTCTACTTTGATTAAGACATGTGTTGAGAGAAATCTCGATATCTTAAAGAAAATGACACAGAATCGCGACTTACCTCCAGTTTGTTGAGAATGGTAGAGCAAGAAGAAAAAGAATCCTACCCCCTTGAAGAGTCAGTAGAAATGGTGAACCTAAGAGAAAGGGCAGAAGTGAAGATTGGACATCGTATTCTTAGAAAACTCAAGCGGAACCTCATCGAATTACTCCATAAATTCAAGGATGTGTTTGCATGGTCGCATTACCAAGATATGCCCTGACTAAGTAATCGAGTATAGCATTGATGCCGGTGCCCATAAGAGAAGAATGCAAGCCAGGTCAACGAAGCTCAGAAGAATGAGGCGAGGATCGTGCTTGTTAAAAATAAAAAGAAGAAGTCGAAACAATTTAACGTTAGGTTCTTGCAAGTAGTTAAATACCGGATTGGGTAGCTAATATTGTCGGTCCTCAAGAAAGATGGGAAGAAATACGGATGTGCGTGGACTACGAGACTGAACATCAAGGCCACCCAGGATAATTTCCGATTGCCTCACATCGACACCTGGTAGACAATACAAAGAGCTATTCATTGTTCTCCTTCATGGATGGTTTCTCGGGATACAACCAAATAAAAGATGCATCTTGAGGACATGGACAAGACAATGTTTGTAACCATGTGGGGACATTTTGCTACAAGGTAATGCCATTTGGACTAAAAATGCGGGGCGACATACGAGAGCCATGGTAACCTTATTCCATGACATGATGCCTGAGAAATTGAGGTTTTTTTCGTCGGCGATATGATCGCCAAGTCGGCCCGAAAAAAAGAACATCTTTGAAAATTCCGATTGAAAGCTTAACTTTGTCAAAGTGTACCTTGGGCTCGGTCAGGAAGTTGCTCAGTTCATAGTCGTGAAAAAGAGATTGAGGTTGACCGGATAAAGCCAAAGCCATACAGAATTACCTCCACCACGTACCCAAAAAGAAGTTAGAGGTTTCTTAGGAAGGCTAAAATTACTCGCCCGATTCATTTCTCAACCCGGCCGAGAGATGTGACCCCATATTCAAGTCTCCTCAAGAAACACAACCCTGCACGTGGGATGAAGAATGCGGAAGGCCTTCGAAAGGTAAAACAATACATGTCCCATGCCCGGTACTAACGCCGCCTCAACCAGACAAGCCATTAATCCTTTACTTGACGGTGCTTGATAATTCGATGGGATGTGTGCTGGGTCGCATCGATGAGTCGGGGAAGAAAGAAAAGGCAATATACTACCTTAGTAAAAAATTTGCGAATGTGAAACGCGAGGTACCCGCCAATCGAGAAATTGTCTGCGTGCTTGATTTGGACAACTTCCGGAGATTGAGGCGGTATATGATGTATCACATGACATGGCTCATCTCGAGGCTAGATCCTCTTAAATATATGATGGAGTCTCTTTGCCTTGAATGAAGGATGGCGGATGGTAGATTCTGCTTTCTAAATTCGACATAAATCTATGTGAACCAAAAGGCGGTAAAATGGAGTGCAATAGCAGAACTTTCAGCGATGAGAGCCCTTGAAGACTATGAGCCTTTGGACTTTGATTTCCTAACGAAGATTTGATGTACGTGGCGGTAGCCGGAGAAAGTGCACCAAAACCATCCACAAACTAAATTTTGATAGGGCATCAAGCGCAGTGGGCAATGGAATTGGGGCGGGGGCCTCGATATCTCCAAAAGGAGACTATTATCCATTTACTTGCAAAGCTGGATTTCGATTGCACTAATAATATGGCTGAATATGAAAGCTTGCATCATGGGTCTTGGCGCGCTATCCGAACAAAATCGGAATATTAAGTATATGGAGATTCCCTTACAGTAATCTATCAACTAAAGGAATGAGAAACCGAGGATCCAAAAGCTGGTCATCTACAAGAGCGGCCCAAGATTTGATCGAGAGGAAGTTCGACAGCGTCACTTTCTCGTTATCTACCCGGAGATGAAAACCGTGATGGTACGATGCTCAGCCGCCTTAGCCTCCGTGGTCCGAATAAACGAAAATGAGGATATGAAACCCATACAAATGAGCATTCGCCGAGGACCCACCCATTGCTATGATGTCGAGGAGGAAGAGAAAGCGGCCCGAGATGAGTACCACGATATAACTGTGATATATCGCGTAAAGAATCGCGAGTGCCCGGACCAAGCGATCGAGAACGATAAAGGACGTTGAGAAGACTAGCACTCGTGACTACGTCACGGACGGAAGGTCTTATACAAGAAAAGGAAAGATCAAGTCTTCTTTGAGATGTGTAGATGCCACCAGAAGCTAAGTTAATCCCGGAAGAAGTCCATGAAGGCATCTGTGGAACTCACGCCAATGGTTTCCACGATGGCCGGACAAATAATGAGGTTTGGATATTATTGGTCCACCATGGAAGGAGATTGTATCAACTATGCCAAGAAATGCCACAAATGCAGTTTGATAGGAGACAAGATTCATGTGCCCCGTCACTTTGCATGTTATGACTTCTCCATGGCCATTTTCCATGTGGGGCATGGATGTCATTGCCCCAATCTCTCGAAATCTTCGAATGAGCATCGGTTCATCTTTGTGGTTATCGACTACTTCACAAAATGGGTAGAGGCTTGCTTAGTATGCCTAATGTCACTAAATGGCGGTTAGTCGATTTTTGAAAAAAGGAGATCATTTGTCGATCTGAACACTGAAGAGGATCATATCGGACAATGCACTTCCGAACCTAAACAACGTAAAGACGATAGCAGCGCGAAGTGCAGCCAATTCAACATCAAACACCACAATTCAATCGCCATATCGTCCAAAGATGAATGGGGAGTGAAAGCGACCAACAAAACATCAAGAGGATAGTGGGGAAGATGATCGAGACCTATAGAGATTGGCATGAGAAGTTACCATTTGCACTCTATGCTTATCGGACATCGGTCGAACCTCTGCAAGGGTAACACCTTTTCGTTGGTCTATGGGATGGAAGCGGTCCTTCCTATTGAAGTAGAAATACCTTCCGCCGAGTTTTGTCAAAAATAAAGGCGGATGTTTCGGCCTGAGTGGATCGGCGCTCGATATGATCGATTGAACTTAATTGATGAAAGAGATTTGAGGCTATTCGTCCACGATGGATGTACCAAAAGCGAATGATACGAGCTTATGACAAAAAGTTCGCCTGAGAATTCCATGAGAGGACCTTGTGCTGAAAAAGATCCTTCCCATACAAAAAATTACAGAGGAAAATGGATGCTCGGATTGGGAAGGACCATATGTGAGTGAAGCTTTCTCAAGGAGGCTACGGGATTAGATTGAAATGGAGCGGAAAAAGCTTACCCAATCTCGTGAACTTCGGATTGGTTAAAAAAGTACTTTGCTTGAAAGCTGAGAGGCCAAGGTGAAAACCGCATGAGGCACTTTGAGACTTCAAAAAAAAAAAAAAAGCGGAGAGGCCAAGGTGAAAACCCGGAGGCGCACAGGGGCCAAAGGGCTTTTGAGTTGAAAACACGAAAAGAGGCGGCTCGAATTTTGAATAGACACATGGCGATCTCGCGGCACTAGAATCAAGAAGAGGAAGCACGTTGCATATTGGGGCATCAACAAAGTACTTTAAGTCTTCGAACACATGCTAAAGCTCAAAACAACCTTCATGAAACTTGTATAGAAGCCCAATCGGCGGTGTCTAGGGCATTTGATTTATGTCTTGCTCATTTTCACTATTGTTTGGATTCTTTTCGCAAAAAGGATATGTTCCCAATCAAATCGTTGATAATTCATTTTAACTCTCTTTTGAAGTCAATCTATTGTTACCCATCATTCATAAACATGTTGCATTGAAATAATAATTGATGAGCAGATAATTTCACAAAGAGAAAGTTCTACGTATTACTTTAGGAATCTCTGGATAAAACAAGAAAGCTAAAACAGAAAAATTGTTTAGAATTTCCACGCACACAGATTAAAGACATTGGAGAAAGAGAGTCTTAATGGAAATCATTTCTTCAAACTTCCTCGCCCATTCGATGTCGTATGTGGTGAATAATATTACCTAGTCACCCGGGGAAAGGTGACATCAGGCCAATTTTTACGACAAGGAAAGATTCAAAACCCTAAATGTTGTGGAGCGAATCCAAAACAAACCAAGTCGGGTGCTTCTTGAGTAGGAGTTTTGATTCAAGGGGAAGACAGATTAGAAGTCAATCACAGGACCTGTAATCCCGAAGCCTAAAGGAAAGGGGCCTTGAAATGTCCACAGGGGCAAGTCATTCATACGAAAAGAAACGAAGATGAAACTGTGACGGATAAATAGATGATAACACCTCAAATATGAAATGCTTTCATAACATTACGACTCATCATTACTCATGGCATCCTAATCATTGGGCATAAGCATGTACTCATTCTACAGGTTATGTCCTCAAAAAAGACACCATGGCGTGAGCAGTTAAAGAATAGCGATCCTGTGCCACGAGTTTGCGGTGGAGCGGATCCAAAATAGCACGATTTGACCTTCCACGAGATTCTGGAGGCGGATCAAAGACATCCAGTCTAGTGATCCTTGAGCTTGCCGGATCAGATTAAAAATAGTAGATTTGACCTTTACCGGGTTGCGAGGAAGCGGATCGAAGACATCAGTCTAGTGATCCACGAGCTTGCGAGGATCAGATTGAAAAAATAGCGGTTGACCTTCCCCAGAAGTTGCAGGCAGAGCGGTCGAAGGTATCGATCTAGTGATCCCGAGCTTGCGGGGATCGATTGAAAATAGCGATTTGACCTTTACGAAGTTGCGGGAAGCAAATCGAAGACATTCGATCTGGTGATCCACGAGTTTGCGGGGATCAGATTAAAATAGCGAGTTTGACCTTCTGTTGCAGTTGCGAAAGCGGATGACATGATCTAGTGATCCACGAGTTTGCGGGGATCAGATTAAAATCATGATTGACCTTCCCCGAAGTTGCGAGAAGCGGATCGAATATCGATCTGAGTGATCCTTGAGTTTGCAGGGATCAGATTGAAATAACAAAGTCAGCGATTCTTGATGATTGCGGGAGCGGTCGAAGATACAAGTCTTATCTCCATAAAAGCACAACGGAATAAATTGGAGCTACAAGTTCTATCTCTCTCGAGCGGTGGAGGATCAAGCGACAAGATGCGGTGGACGGGAATGAAATACTTGTGGAAAAGCACCAAAGAAGTCAAGACTTGTATCACAGGGGCAAAATTGGTCTTTGCTTGAAAGTCTTTGCTCTTGCATTCAGTTACGACAACGAGCAAAGAGAGCGGTATCTATTACAACCCTAATTTTGCGGGCTGCTAAGCCCATTTAACCCAAGCCTAATACAACCTACCCCCGGACCCAAAATTAAAACCCAGCAGGCCCAATTACCTAGCCTGTGAATAAAAAAAAACAAAACCCTAAATGCCACTTGCCCTACGCACCGCCCGAACACGCCACGACATGTCGCGCGCCACTTGCCGATCCGTCCACATACAGCGCGCACTTAGCACCGCCCAAGCTCCTGTGGGCATTAAACAAAGAAGCGACAGAAAGCAAACAAGTTGTAAAAATTTTAGGCTATAAAAAGCCAATCAAAATCTATTGTAAAGGATCCTTTTTTTTTAAAAAAGCAGAGATTAAAATAATAGAGCAACAAATCGAGAGAACATAACACAGTTGAACAAGAAGGCATAAAACTCTAAAAAAACACTAAAAATCAAAATCACGAAAGAAAGCGAAAGGAGGTAATATCTTCTTGTCATTTTTTGAGAATTTTTGATTGTTTTACTCCTCTGTTAACATACATGTATATAGATATTTTTTTAAACAAAAATATACCTTTTTTACACGGTGGCGGAAATGACGGCTCTAGCGCGCGGCCTTGCAGGAATCCCTCCTCCTTTTTGAGACTGCGAGAAAAAAAAAGAGGAGAGGGGTTAGTTTTAAAGCAAGCAGCGAAATGAAAAGAAAAGGAAAAATTTGCATTTATAAAGGACCAAAACGCAGCCCGTTTAGGGCATGTTTGATGGCCCCAAAGCGAATGCTCTGTTTGGCGTGACCGATTCGACCCGACCGCTCCGGCTTAGGATCGCGTGTTTTTAAACCGGAGAGGAGTGCGCAATCAGCCGCTACGCATTTTTAGTTTCCAAAATCAAGTTTTCCATTATTGCAATATTGGCGGAGAGATTTAACACGATTTGCGTTTGATCCCACCTCTCAAGCGCTGCGTTTTGTTCAGCAGAATATTACCTCTTTGGTCCCCACCTTTTATCACGTGTTTCCTAGCCCCAAACCCTGTTTTGTTTACAAATTGACCCGAAACTTTCATTTTAATGCAATTTAACCCATTTTCGATTATTTTGTAATTTTACCATCTTTGCTATTATTTAATTGTCTCATTTTATAATTACCTTATTATCTATCATTATTATTATTATTTTATTATTACCACATTATATTATTGTTATTAGTATTACTATTATTATCTTATTATATTTTACATATGTGTACATTTTATGTGCTTATATTAGGTTATTATTTTATCTATTTATTTTATCAATTATTACTAGTATTATATTATTATTCACCACTATTATTTTTATTAAATATCATTACCATTACTATACTTATTTTTTTATTTAAAATTATAACCATTATGTTTATTACTATTATTATATTATCTATTTCATTATTGCTATTAGTATCATACTATTTTCATATATATATAAATATTTCACTTATTTTATGTATATTACCGTCATTTTTCTTATATATATACATACCCACATTACTACTATCATTATATTATTTCTCAATATGCATATATTTTACCTATTTTATATTACCACCACTATTATTATCATTATTTTCTATCATCGTCAATACATATACACTATTGTCACGATACTTTCTGTCACCACTACTTATATTCTCATCGTCATCTCACTATTTTTCGACATCTCAATCTTTATAACGACCAATATTTCCGTATTAGCAATTCCGGGATAATCGAGCCACTAACTTACTGGGTTCTAATTTTTCTCATTCAAGCTAAACAACGGAAGATCCTCTCAAAATCACAAATTCGGTTTTAAATCGACATTCATTATTAGCAATTCGAGTGAATCGAGCCTAACTTCTTTGGTTCGGTTTCTTCTCGTTTAAAGCTAAACAACGGGATATCCCTTTGAAATCGCAATTTAGATTTTTAAACAAAACACTTAATCTCGGATATTCAAAATGTCGCATACTAACTTCTGGACTCGACATCTAGATACTTCGGATAAGTTTCTTTTCCTATTAAAATAGAAGACAATATCCTAATTTGGACCTTGAGAAAAGCGAGCCCTAACTTACTGAGTTACGATTTCTCGTTTGACAAATAATGGGAGCTCCTCTTCAAAATATAAAACTAAGTTTTAAAAGCGAGCTTAGTTTAGGGAGTCTAAAGTATTGCGCCTAACTACTTGGACATGATGCTTTATCTCTTGAGACCAAAGAGTGTCTTAACGTCCTTCCAATTCCTTCAAGTTTTGGAAATAAAAGTATCTATTTTCAAATCATTTCTAAGTTTTTAACAATAGGACATCGATCAATCGGTTTGGTACCAATTTGGGCGTGTGTCGATGGTGCTAATCCTTCCTCATGCGTAATTGACTTCCGAACCCATTTTTCTCAAATTTCGTAGACCAAAGCATCGTTTTGATAAGCGAGACATTTTATTAAAACAAAGGTGATCGATCACACCCAAATAAAGATCGGTTGGCGACTCTCTTCCTTTTTATTTTCAAAAATCGAATTCATTTGCGTCGTTTCTGTTTTATCAAAAAAATGGTTCGACAATGGTTATTACCTTTACGATGAACCCAATTTCTCTATTTTAATTTAGCATAATTTAGTTGTTTTGTTAGGATCGACCCGATTAAGCAACAAGAAAAATAGCTGAATAAATTGAGAAATTGAACACAAATTAACGTGGAAAAACTCCTCCAAAGAGGATAAAAAACCACGAACAAATATAATTTTACTATAATGGCAAAAGCGAAGAGTACAAAGATGGAGATAAAAACTAAACCCCAAAAACAAAGAACCCTCAAAGCGTAAACACAAAATTCTATAAATGTGTTATGAGTTCTAATATCAAATGGGTGTGTTTTTCTAAGATTGTAAAGAGCCTATTTATAGGCTAAATTCATAGGTCAAATAATAATAAAATAATCTAAACTAATCAACGTTTGATTGAAACAAATAAATAGAGTTTAACTAGAATATTATTTCTCAAATTTGGTGAAATAGGAGTCATACTTAACAAATCTCACCTTGACTCATATTTCCACAGCGCCATCTTTGCCAAAGCCATTACGAGCCTATCTTGAACCATGCGAGGAATTAATGAGTCGAATTTGTGCTTAGAAGCTGAAGACTTCTAGCCTTCGACTTGTACTGCTACCAAATCAAAACTAACCCGGGTTTGATTTTCCACGAACACAGATGCCCTAACTTTTCAAAACCTGCATTCAAAGAGAACTTATCTTCAACGAAACGGTCATACATTTTCCCTCCTATGACCAAGTTGCCTCCGTTCCAAACAAGTTGACTTGACTCTATAGCGGACGAGGGCGTCGATTTCACCAAGTCCTTTGTAGAACCTTCCGAATATAAAAGCGCGGTTCTTTTACCTTTTAACAAAGCGAGAGCTCCACGAGATACTTTAATGCCGCTCGACTTCGATGTTGATTCTGCATCCTTTCAAGTCTAAAATACTCAAGGAGATGAGATTCTTTAAGTAAATCAGTACATACGACATCCGAGAGTGTCCTAATCGTCCCATCGTGTATCCTAATTTTAACAATACCAATACCAATTACCTTACTAGATGAATCGTTTCCCATGCACAACTCCACCTTCAACCGAGGCGTATGTGGAGAACCATTCTCTATTGGGACACATGTGGAAAGAACATCCCGAATCTAGGATCCACTCGGGCGTGAGCTTGGAGTTATCGCTCGTTGACACTAACAAGAAATCATCACGCTTTCATCGACCAAATTAGCACCAGCTACATCTTCCTCGTTACTCTCAACAGACTCTTTTATTTATGAGTTTATAACAATGCTGCTTTGATGTGACCTAACTTTTTACAATAGCGACACATTTTGTCTTGTTTCTTTGATGCTATCAAAGCGAAAGCTTGCCTATCTGCCTTGCTATCCAAATGAAGCTCATTGTTGAGTTTTCTCTACTCAACAAATGACCCTTCACATCTTGACGAGAGTTTGTCTCGCCATAAATCGAGGGTCTCCACAGAAGACTTGTATGAAGGGGTAAAGAGCACAATAATAGCATAGCTTGATCTTCATCATCAATATGAACCTCAGCGTTCTTTAAATCATTTAAAAGAGTAATGAATTGGTGATGTGATCTCTAAGAAGCTCACCTTCGTTCATGCGAAGCGTAAATGAGCGTTGTTTCAACACTAAGCAGTTAGCGAGACTTAGTCGCATAAAGAGTTTCTAACCTTTTCCACAAGGCGGATGAGGTCTTCTCCATCAATACCTCCCGCAATACCAGTATTCGCGAGGCACAAGCTGGATTGCAGATCCATTACATTTTATTTAGATTCTTAGGCTTTTTCCCGTAACAACCTTTTTCAAACCAGATTGAACTAGAATTGTCATCATCAGAACTTGCCACAAATTGAAATTTGTCTCACCATCGAACTTCTCAATTTTAAATCTTGTTGCTGCCATATCTGAATGAGCTGATCTATGAAAATTGAACTAGCTCTGATACCACTTGTTAGGATCGACCCGATTAAGCAACAAGAAAAAATAGCTGAATAAATTGAGAAATTGAACACACAAATTTAACTTTGAAAAAACTCCTCAAAGAGGATGAAAAACCACGAGCAAAGATAATTTTACTATAATGGCAAAAGAAACGAAGAGTACAAAAGATGGAAATAAAAATTAAACCCGAAAACCCGAAAACAAAGAACCTCAAAACGTAAACACAAAATTCTATAAACGTGTTATGAGTTCTAATATCAAATGGGTGTGTTTTTCTAAGGTTGTAAAGAGCCTATTTATAGGCTAAATTCATAAGTCAAATAATAATAAAATAATCTAAACTAATCGAGTGTTTGATTGAAACAAATAAACAGAGTTTAACTAGAAGATTATTTCTCAAATTTGATTTGAAATAGAGTAAATACTTAACAATTTTATTTTTATAATATTCTTTGTATATTTAAATTGATAACACCGTTAGTAAAAAAATGATTGCTGTTATTTATTTTTGCACAGTGGTTATTAATGATATTATCAATTTGAACCTATTTATAACATTATAAAAATAGAGGATGAAGTTCCGCCAAAATAAAATAGAGGAATTGAATTTTGTATTTCAACATAATTGAAGAACTAAAAACCGACAAAAATAAATGAGACACCACGATGATATTTTAACTTTCCTTGTGAAATTTAAAAATTTCATCGTGAATTTATCAAATAATAATCCATATGTTTGTTATTTAGTCTATTTTTAATTTCTAGCATGATGGAATGCGATAAAAGCACGACATAGGTTTATATCAAAGCAATAATACAATTTTAGTTATTATCGATCCAACTGAATTAATACTTGATTAATTCATGATATTAATTCAATCAATGCTTTAATATATAATATAGTATAGAAATAGGTATTGATAACCTTTGTAACATTTTTTAAGAAGAAAATCACATGTAAGTGTAGCTAATTAAGGGTTAGTTTAGCATTACTTTTGAAAAATATTTCTAAAAGTACTTTTCAAAAGTGCTTTTGAGATGTATTTTTGTAAAGTTTGGTTTAAGATATAAGTGTTTAGTATTACTATCAAAAAGTAATTTTAAGAAATAAGATGTCTATTTTAGACATTGTATTATAAAGTAACAAATATGCATTTAGATAATGTTCAATTTAGTTAATATCATGATATTTTTGTAAGAATATAAAAAATATTTTATTATAATTTGTTAATATTTTAATATATGAAATATAAATTTTAAATATTTTTAAACAATTAATATTAATTATTTATAAAATTTAATTAGAATATATAAACTATATTTTAAATATTTAAGTATAACCATTAAATATTTGTAATTAGATATTAACACATTTGTATTATTTTAAAAATGATTTTTTTACTTTTAATTAATGATTTTAATACATTTGTATTATTTTATTTTAAAATGTAATTTGAATATATAACCCATATTAGATATTAGCATAACATAGAAAACATAAACCTAACAAATTAAAATAGGCTTAAGGGTGTAAAAGGCCTCAAAATTTTCAAAAAAGCAATTAAGCCCCTCCTTTTTTTTTTTTTTTTTTTTTTTGCACTCAATTGAGCAATGGAACTTTCAAAATGCATCAAAAAGGCCCTCAAACTTCTTCAAAAAAGTAATTAAGCCCTGCTCTTTTTTCCACTCAATTCGGTACTTGAACTTTCAAAATGCATCAAAAGACCCTCAAAATTTTCAAAAAGTAGTTAAGCCCCTGCTCTTATTAAAAATTATGAAAAATAAAAAAATAGAAAAAATATTAAATTTTAATTAAAATATAATAAAATTTAAAATTTATTAAAAATTAAATTTTTTTATAAAAATCGTAAAAAAATAAAAAAAATTGTAAAATTTTATAAATATCATAAAAAAATTTACAACCCTAGTTTTTTTTTTCAATTAAAGTCATCACGTGTCGCAACACAATGTGATATGTGGCGAAAAATGATAATAAAAATAAAAATCAATAAAAGTTATAGAAAAATTATAAAATGCTTCTTTTTATGCGATACTTTTTATAAAATGTTTTTACAAAATTTATATTTCTTTACATTTTATATAATTTTCTTACGACTTTATAAAATTTTATAACTTTTTTTATATTTCTATATATTTTATAATTTTTATGATTTTATAAAATTTTATATTTTTACAATTTTTATATAAAATTTTTAATTTTTAATAAATTTTAAATTTTAAATTTTATTAAAATTTAATACTTTTAAAAAAATTATTTTATTTTTATAATTTTTTCTAATTTTTAATAAAAGTAGGGGCTTAATTGCTTTTTTGAAAAATAATTGAGGTATTTTTGATGCATGTTGAAAGTTCAAGTACCCAAATTAGTGCAAAAAAAAAAAAAAAAGCAAGAGCTTAATTGCTTTTTTGAAAAAGTTTGGGAGCTTTTTACACCTTAAGCCAATTAAAATATTATATGTATTTGAATTAAAGTTTAAAAAAGGGTAATATTTATATACCAAATATAAATATTAAAAATTTAAATGGGGAGTTGAAATGATAAGATGGGATCAGGGAGTGAGGAGAGAGAGAGAGAGAGAGAGAGAGAAGAGAGAGAGAGAGAGGGAGAGAGAGGAGTAGAGAGAGAGAGAGAGAGAGAGAGAGAGAGAGAGAGAGAGAGAGAGAGAGAGAGAGAGAGAGAGAGAGAGAGAGAGAGAGAGAGAGAGAGAGAGAGAGGAGAGAGAGAGGGAGAGAGAGAGAGAGAGAGGAGAGAGAGAGAGGAGAGAGGGAGAGAGGAGAGAGAGAGAGAGAGAGAGAGAGAGAGAGAGAGAGAGAGAGAGAGAGAGAGAGAGAGAGAGAGAGAGAGAGAGAGAGAGAGAGAGAGAGAGAGAGAGAGAGAGAGAGAGAGAGAGAGAGAGAGAGAGAGAGAGAGAGAGAGAGAGAGAGAGAGAGAGAGAGAGAGAGAGAGAGAGAGAGAGAGAGAGAGAGAGAGAGAGAGAGAGAGAGAGAGAGAGAGAGAGAGAGAGAGAGAGAGAGAGAGAGAGAGAGAGAGAGAGAGAGAGAGAGAGAGAGAGAGAGAGAGAGAGAGAGAGAGAGAGAGAGAGAGAGAGAGAGAGAGAGAGAGAGAGAGAGAGAGAGAGAGAGCAAAAACCTTGGAGAAAATGAAAGAAATGAGAACTAGAGAAAAAAAAAGGGGGGGGGAAATACCGTTGGATTAGGGTTGAAAAAGTAATTAAGCACTCAAAAGTGCTTTTGGAAGAAGAAAAAGCTAAAAAGTTTAGCTTATCCAATTGGCCAAAAGTACTTATAGCATACTGAATAATTTATTTACATTTACACGTAAATACTTGACACAAATATGTATCCGCTTACGTGGTTAAGTGTTTTGAGTGTGTGTATGAGGTTTGGAGTTCAAGTCTCATATTTGCAAATTTTTTTTTTTATTTTAGATCTAAGCCTTACCCTTATTCAGTGGGCTTATTTAAAAATGTTTGTTAATTCATATCAGAATGAGCTTGCTGGTTCGAGTGGTAAGGAGTTAGTGTATTGGGAGTCTTGTGTTTGAGTTACGCGTGAGCGTGGATGTTTATTTTTATGCAGCGTGTGCATTAGAGTTTCTATTGAGCAGGAATTCTGAGTGGTTAGTGGGGAGAGAAAATTTAGGGATATGTTGGCATATTTTCGATTTTTATTCTATTTTATTTTTATTTTGTTATCTTTTCTCTCACTTCTAAAAAAATCCCCAAAATTTTTGACGTCAAATATTTTCCCTCTTCCATTTTCTGACATTTTTCTCTTTTCGGTAAACTTTCTTTCGTTTCCTTTGATTCGGTTTGTGAATCCTGCGTTCAATCATCGTTATTGCGGTTCCTGGTTCTTTATTCGACGGGTAAGTAAATTTTACATCCCCTTTAACTTCTGGTTTGGATTTAGCGATGTTAGATTGTGGTGTTAATTGATGGATTTTGTGATCAGAAGAAGGTTGTGAGGCGAAAAATCTCACTTCATCGGCTTGATTCGAGGTTAGGATCATTTTCGTTGGCGGTAAGTCGGTTTTGTGTATTTGGGTAAATCGTATTGGACTTGTAAAGTGGTTGCTAAAAGGTGTGGGGTACTCTATTTTTAGGTTTCGGAAGGCTCAGGAGTGGTTTCCCATCAAAACCGTATTAAGTGTATACCCAAAACGCAGAAAATCAAGCTTCGGCAAAAGCCGAAAAACCACACCGTCGACGCCACACGGGCGTGTGCCTGGCCGTGTGATTGGCCATGTGTGGGACACGGCTGTGTGTGTGATGAAGGCATGGCCGTGCGCAAGACACGGCCGTGTGGTGGTGTGAGTGTGGCCGTGTTTTTTATGGCGATCATCGCCTATAAGTTGGCAGCTTTGCTGCACATTATTTGACATGTGTCGTAATGGCACAATATGGTGTGTAGGGTTGGGTGTGTGTTTTTAACCCCACATGGTGTGAGGAGATGGTCGGAGTTGGTGAGTAGAGGATGGGGGTAGGATTATGTACATCTGTTCTGCATATTTGTTTCTGTTATCTGAATCTGTAAAGGACCTAAGTTTGAATCTGAATCTGAATCTGATCGTGTATGTGATTTCTGTATGTGTAGCATGTCTATTTCTGTTGGTTACACATTAAGTTTACGTAAACTCACTTATGTTTGTGCATTACATTCGGGTAATCCACAAACTTAGGCGGATCGAAGTCTGTGTGAGTCTCATGGTGACCACTAGTCTATGAACTGACTTTAAATAAAGGTTTTATTTATTTAAGGATTATTTTTGAGAGTTTTGTATTAATTGGACTCTCCGAACTATTTGATTTAACTTTTGGGATTTGAATTTTTCGTTTAATACTTTATTTGCGACGGTTATCTAAAAACATGAGTTTTACTAAAACAAAGGTTTTCCAAATTTACGATTGGGATTTTAAGAAAATCACGTTTACTGTGTCTTCCGCTGTAAGTTACGTTTTGGCAAACAAATCAACTAAATAACGTTTTCGACAAAAGACATAAACGGATATGAGCATAAAACTGAAACGATTTATCGTAACAACTCCGTTTTCAAAACCCTTCTTTGTGACATCTCTGGATTCGGCCATAACGTTTAGGTCGGGTTTGGGGTGTTACAGTACTTTTGAAAAGCCAAAAATCTCATAAAAAAGTTATTTGTTTAGCACAACTTTTCTCTCAAAAGTGATTTTCAAGCCAAAAGTGCTTATTCGCAGCAATACTAAACAAGCCTTTAGTCTTAGCTCGATTGACATCGACATTGTTGTCAGTGCAGAAGATGCACATGCAATAGAGCTTTTGGTCTTCTTTTTTTATTTTTTGTAGATACAATCCAGCAACAAAATCAATGTCATTAAGATGTTTCTCAACAACCAAACAAAAAAACCAAAACAATCAAAGGAGAAAAAGAAGGCAGGCAAAAAGAGCTTAACCTGAAATAGTGGAAAAAACGAGAAAGTTAAATGGAGAGTTGAAATGGTAGATGAGATTAGGGGAATAGAAAGAAAGAGCGAGAGAGAGAGAGAGCAACAAAAACCCTTGGAGAAAATGAAAGAAGGGAAAGTAATGTTGGATTAGGGATGAAAAAGTAATTAAGCACTCAAAAGTATTTTTGGGAGAAGAAATCTAAAAATTTTAGCTTCTCCATTTGGCCAAAATTACTTTTGAAAAGCCAAAATCTCACAAAAAATTACTTTTTAGCGCAACTTTTCTCCCAAAAGTACTTTTCATGCCAAAAATGATTATTCACATCAATACAAAACAAGCCCTTAGTTTTAGCTCGATTGGCATCGACATTGTTGTTAGTCTTTGCAGAGGGCGTGGGTTTGAGTGTGTTGAAGAGCATTATCCCCTATCTAAGAGTTGGTGAGAAACTATGAGTAATTCTAAACATTATATATAAAAAAAACATATAATGAAATTAATATTAAAAAAAAAATTCTTACATACCTACCTTTAATTCTCTCATTTCTACCCTCATTCTCATTCCATTCTCTTACATGAATGCATATGTAACACTTTTTTACCACACATAAAACAAATTACCACATCTTTAAATAATCAAATGCCAATTCTCTCTTTTCATACTTCTTTTTCAAGCTTTTGCCTCTCACCTAGGTTTTAAACCTGAAGAGATTCCTTGAATACGGAGTAGTAAATTAACAGCTGTCATATTTTGAAGCTAGCAGATCCCCTTTTATCTATATATATGTCGTTGAATAGAAGAAGGGGAAGAATATTGGGTTGGGAAGAAAGAGCTGAAACAATGGGCAGAAAACCATGTTGTCTCAAAGAGGGAGTTAATAGAGGAGCATGGTCTTTCAAAGAAGATCAATTTTTAAGTAACTACATTAATCTCCATGGTGAAGGACAATGGAGAACTCTCCCTCAAAAAGCCGGTATATATATATAATAGCAAACACTTTTTTATTTCACTTCATAACCTATCTTCTTACTCTTGAATGTGCTGGTTTTTATGGCTGAAAAACCAGGTTTGAATCGATGTGGGAAGAGCTGTAGGCTACGATGGATGAATTACTTGAGACCTGGTATTAAGAGAGGTAACATTTCTCCTGATGAAGAAGACCTTATCATTAGACTTCATCGTCTTCTTGGTAACAGGTAACTTCTTTTTCATTCTTTTTTTTTTTTTTAATTCTAGTCTATTTCTGATTTAAGTCCCTCTATTATCTTGAAATTTAAGGCCCCTCCAGAAATGGTTTTTAATTTGCCTGCTCTAGAAATGGTAAAATTTTAAATTAATATAGTGATAAAATTACATTTTAACACCTTCAAAAGTTTATAACTTAATATTTCCCCCTCAAAAAATTTTTGAACGTCGCCTCTTATCATTATCAATTAACCATTAATTTACACTTTAAAAATAGCAATTAACAATGTGTTATCAATTTGAAGCTGCTAATAACATTATAAAAGTAGAGGCAGAGGTGAAGGTAGAAAATAATTTTTTTTGGAGAGGGGCACGGAATCAAGTTATAAATTTTGATAAGAGTTAAAATCAGGGGCGAAGCCAGAAAATTTTTTCAGGGGCGAATAAAATTTTAATTTTTAATAGTCTATATATTTATAATTTTTAAAGGATTAAGTCAAGTTTTTATAATTTTAGGGGAGCCAAAGTATAATTTTACCTTTACTAATTTTAAATTTTAAAAAAATTTAAAGGACCTAAATAGTAATTTTTCATTTTAGGGGGGCCGAGGCCCTGCCAACCCCCTTAGATTCGTCTCTAGTTAAAATATAATTTCACCATTGTATTAGCTAATATCTTTATAATTTTTCAAAAGACTAAATTGAATTCTTATCACTTTTGGGGGCAAAGTGTAATTTTATTATTACTAATTTATAGTTTTATACATTGTAAAGGGTAAAAATGCAATTTTCTAATTTTTGGGGGTTAAGCCCTGCCTCTCCTCCCGCCACCTGATGGAATTATATCAAACTAAATTAGAGATTAAATCTTAAATGTTTCAACATAGTAGAGGCACTATAACTACAATTAGACCTTTTAATTTCTTGAATTTTTTTTTATATATTGGAATTTTGCAGGTGGTCTTTGATAGCCGGACGGCTTCCAGGACGAACAGACAACGAGATCAAGAACTATTGGAACACCATACTATCAAAAAAGTTGAATGCCGATGTTTCAAAGAAAACATCTGAAAGTGAAGACATGAAATCTATCGGAAAATATTTATCGGCCGGCATTATTACTCCGGTTGTACCAAAGCCCACTCGTTGCACTAAGATTTTCTACTCATCTGACGAAGTTCAACACTTGAAGAACAACCAATGCCCTCCTTTGTCAACCCAGACGGATACCGATGATGGGTTAACGTTGGAATCTTCCAACGATAACGATGTTCCCGACATGGATAACGCTTTGGATTACTTTGGTTTCTCACAAAATGGGATAGCGGACGTGTTTGAGAACAGTAACATGCTCGAAAGTGATGAGCTTGCACCAATGTTTGAAACGAAGTTCAATAATGACTTATCATCTTTGCTTGAATTCGAAGACGATTGGACAAAATTTTTGTAGTCGATTAAACTATCCCTTACTCATTCTAAATGCTTACAATTTCTATTTTTTGTCACTCCAAAAAATTAAATTTATTAAATTAGCCACTCCACTATTAAATAGTGACCGAAGTCTAATGGTGCATTTTTATATTAGTTACTAAGTAATAAATTAAGGTATCTTATATATATACTAGTAAAAGTATTATGGAGATCCTTGAATTAAGAGTTGGATTATATTTATGTCTCCCTTACTAAAAAAAAAGACAAATTAAATCTTGTACATTAGATCAAAGAGTAAATATATTGATCCTTTTATTAAAAATTGCATCCATTTCTACAGTTAAAAATTGGTCCTTGTATGTCAGTATGAGGTACATGTGACATGCGACATGTAACTATTTGGTTATTTTGTTAGCCAAACTAGTTTATAATAGTAGAAACGGATGAATTTTTTGTGGACATGAGTCTGAAGAGTTCCTACACGTTCTTAGAGATTGCCCTGCTGCTAGAAGCATTTGGGACAAAATCGTTCCAGATGGAACACTCTCAAGCTTTTACACCGAATCTCTTTAGGAATGGATAACGGGCAACTTTCAGATGCATCAGCCTTTTTCTTTGGTTGGGATTGATTGGCTGTGTCTTTTTGGGATCATCTCTTGCCTCTTGGTGTATTTGGAAAAACTGCAATCTGCTTACCTTTCAAGGTATTTCATGGAGCACTGACGAAGTTCTTAAAGTTTCTCTTAGCTGGGCAAGACAATATACCTCCGCTTTTAAGTCATCGACACATAGAATCCAAAGGTCTTTTGATAGTTCACCTATGGAAAAAAAATTGGGTGTGCTTAAATATGGATGGTTCAATGAGATAGGATGAAGTATTTGCTGCAGCAGGAGGCTTAGTGCGGGATCAAAATGGTAGATGGATCATTGGGTTTAACGGATACTTGGAAAATTGTACAGTGACAGAGGCTGAACTTTGGGGTATCTTGGATCGGTTAAAGCTTATCTTAGATAGAATATTTGAAAGAGTCTTAATTCAAACAAATAGTCTAGAAGGCTGCTACTACCATTCAGGAACGTGCCTTTAGAATCTCAAACTCAACACTCCTCAGAAGAATCAATCAGATCCTGAAAAAGATAAAGCAGTGGAAGATACAACATATTCCCGGGAGGAAAACACAATTGCAGATAGACTTGGCAAGATGATTCGTGATAGAAAGTCAGGTTTAAGATCGTTTGAGGATCCTGCTTTGAAGGTCTAGTTTTTGAGTCTCAGATCTTGTATTTTTCACAAAAAAATTTATTAAAATACCCTCTCATATACAAATTAAATTATATTTTATGAAGGCATTTTTATCTTTTTTACATAATAAATCAATAAAAATTTGGTCATAATAAGATTTGAACCCAAATCCCCATGCATGGTAAACAATTAATTTTACTATTGTAACCAAATCATCAATTAACTTTTATATGAATTTTTAATAAATATATTTGTTACATATTTTTTACTTATATCGCGAGTGTATCATAAATCTAATAATAATAATAATAATAATAAATTTTAAAAGTTATTGTGTATAAATAAAAATAATATAAAATTAATCCATAATATATTAATATTTTAGAAATTAATTTTTTAAATATGAATTCAAGCTAGTTAGGTAAGAATTTGCAGAATCTTTATCCAGAATCTAGCTAAGCTGAGTGGGCTAATTTTTAAAATTAATTAATAATAATAGCTGCTACAATTTTTACATGCTAGACATTTATGGTCCACCTCAACCTAAATAAAATAATAGAAATATGTTGCATGTACATTATATATTGGTTGACTTTTTGTATGGTTTTGGTCTTCTTTGATCTGTCACATTAATTCACCGAATTAATGTAAAATAAAATAAAATTTTGAAATTATTTAATAACAATAAATATTTTTTTTTTAAAAAAAACTTAATTCACTTTCTCGGGGGGACTTATTTCACTTAGGGCATGGTTGACACTTTTTTTTATCGAATGTGATACATGTGTTATTTTTTGGTTTAACATTATACTTGTATTTGATAAAAGTTATAAATTTTGGTACTTGAAGATAACAATGTTAAATTTTTAGTGTTTAATTCGAGTTTTAAAGTTGATTTGATGAAATTCATAATTAGCTAATAATATTAGCAATTAACTTTCATAAATCTCATCCATCGATTGGGTTGTGTTTGACAAAGTAAATATTAAAAGTTAACATTGCTACTTTTAGGTACTAAAATATATAAGTTTTGTCAAATACAAATACTTGATTGAATCAAAAAATAATATGAATATCACATTAAAAAAATTAAACTCGAATATTATATAATATATTAAACCTATTTTAAAATTAATTTCCATATTTTAACATGTCTAAATAAGAGTTTTGGATAAAGAAATTGAAATTTTCCTTGTATATGTGACATCCCCATGAATGTGAAAAGTGAAACCAGTCATCAATTAGGAGACACCGAGACAGCATAAGTCCACAGCTTTAATGCTTCCATTAGAATTATAGAAAGCATAAAATTGTGGACAAAATTCAAAGGTCCAACACACAAAATAAATTATGATTTTTTTATTAGGCCCAAACTTTTTGGACAATTTGGACAAGGCCTAAGAGTATAGACTCCTTGGGAGGGGAACAACAGCTGGAAATTAGGGATCTCATTGTATATTTAAAGGTAAAATCATGGTTTTAGCCTTTTAGGGTTTTCATTATTTCGAAATATGAATAGAGGTGATGTCAATTTTTTGTGTGTTAGAAGTTGAAACAAGATTAAAAAAATTGCTAATCTCATTATAAGTTCTAATCATATATATTCTTTTTAACATAATGCCTAGAACTACCCATAACTCCTCCTCAACCCATAAATAGGAGAATAATGCACTTCAACGCACTCGAACCCACGTCCTCCTGCGTTGGTAATAATGTTCATGCCAATCAAACTACGACTCAATCGACAATTTTAGCGATTTAAAAGCATAAATTTTATACAAACAACTTTCTCTATAACAACCATCCATTATAATAGTATTTCATTATAATAACATGTTTATCCGATTGTTTTTATAATTTTTAGGTTTAATGATAAATTTGGCCACTAACGTTTTCATGTTCTGTCAAAATGACCCTAATTGTATTTTTTGAACATTTTTTGGCCATCAACCTTTATTCTTTTTTTTTTTCAATCTACTTTCTATAACAGATTTAATGAAAGTACATTTAAAAAAGTTAACGGGGATGACTTGGAATTTCATATATGGAATATTTTTAATGAGATGAAATTTTTTACTTAGATAACTCAATAAAATAATTACACGAGGAAAACAATAAAATAAATAAATAATACATTAAATTAAAAACTCTTAATTTAAAGAAAATAAATGTACTTATCTATGAGAGATTGAAACCTTTTGAAAAAAAGAAAAGAAAAATTGGAACTTTAAATTTATTCATTAAATCGGTTGAAAAAAGCATATTGAAAAAAAAAAAAGGGTTGATGGCCAAAAAAGACTAAAAAATACAATTAGGACCATTTTGACAAAATATGCAAACGTTAGTGGCCAAATCTATTATTAAACCTAATTTTTACAACTTTTCAAACTATTACAATAACAATCCTAAAGTATGGATTATACTCTTTACAAAATAAGTTCTCTATTACAACCTTAGCCGCTTACCTTAAATTTTAGTAAAATTAATTTTATTCTTAAGTGAAATAAAAATAATAATTTTTACATGAACTATTATTTCAATGAAATGTTTATATTTTATATAAAAATTTATTAATCATATATCATTAAATGACAATAATCTTTAATAATTAGAATTACATTTATAGGTTTTATTAATGATGCGATTTAAATCTCACTAATAAATATTAATAATATATTATAAATTTAAATTTTAAATTTAAAAAAAATTAAATATGATCTAATTCTCGAATGTTGTTAGAAGTGTCTCGAATGTTGTCATAGGTGTATAACCATCACCTCTCTAAAGATAGTTAATTGTATTTAAAAAAGAGTTAAATTGAACTATAAATTTTTGGAAAGTGGTAAAAGAAAATTATAACAATTTGAACTAAGGGAGGTAAAACCCTTGGTTGCCACCCTTGAATCTGCCCCTAAATATAAGATTTTTTATACTTTAACTTAATATAATTTGATCCCTTCAATTTTATAATATTATTGGTAGAAGGTAAGGGGGAATGGGTTATCCAAGGCATGAACCTAAGATTAGATGTTAATGCTAAGTTTTGTGGTTGATGGTCATGTCAAATACATTTTTAGGGAGGCAAACGCAGTTGTCAATTGAATGGTGAGACTATCTATCAACAATGAATCATAGTTACAAATCTTCAACAAAGCTCCTATATTAGTGGAGAATGCTGTGTTAGGAGACATGTTTGGTGTAACCCATGACCCTAATTGTGTTAGCTTTAGGATAGTATTTTTTTTAACCCTAAATTAGACTTGATTATAGGTTGGATCGCGAAGATTTGTTCAAAAAGTGGGAAGATTTGGGTAAAAATATAGGTTTAAAAAATGGGCTTGGGTAAAAAAAATGAGGCCTATTTTTAAACAGTCGGATAAGCTTTTAACCCAACCCAAATTTGCAAGAAAAAATCCCGCTACTTTTTGCTCTTTGGTTTGGTGTCGTTTAGCTATTATATTTCTACTGTTTTGTTGTTATTGTTTTGATATTAACTCTTGTTTTATTGTTAATTTTGCTACTATTTTAGCAGTATTTGCTTACTAAGTTGGATCTATTTTAGTGTTATTTAAGTTTAAATAATATTTTTAAATTTATTTTCAATTTGTTGAGAAACATTTATTTTAATATTTTTAGTATATTTTATGTATTATATTTTTAAATTTATTTTTATATAATAATAATAATAATAATAATAATAATAATAAAAAAATAATACTGAGCGGGCAGTCGAGTTTGGGTTTTAACATTTTTATGCAAAAGCTGGACTTAGGTAAAATTTTAAGCCCATTTTTCAAGTCGAGCCTTGGCATAAAAAATAGGTCTAAAATTTTACTGAGATCCAACCTGACTCTCATCTCGACCCCAAATGAAATCAATGCAAGTCCTTCACCATTGTTGTCAGAAGTGCAAACTTTTTAACTATTATTTGGTAACATTGTTAGAGTGACATGGAAATTTAATAAAAAATATTTAATTAATAATACATAAAATAAAATTATGGATTTAAACCTATATAAAAACATTACACAAATTGACATCTCAAATTTCATTAATAAAACCATTTTTGAAGAAAATCATTAGCATGATCTATTTGATGCATTATTTATGTTTAGGCTATTGAACCTACATGTTATCCATCTACTCAATCTCTGAGTGGATGCAATATTCAATGAGACCACCTAATTCGAAATTAATAGGTAAACTTTATTGTTGGTTCTATATTTTTTCTTTCCATTGTTGTTCATCCAAGAGTAATCCAATTCTTAATCTTATATAATTCACAATTTTAGCTACTATAGTCTTGGCATTGGTCCCCTACATAGCTCTCATTTCACATTATAAAAATGGCAATATTTCAGTTTTGGTCCTTCTTTATGCCTAGATTTGAAATTTAATTTCTAACTGAATTTAATTATTATATTTTTATAATCTTATTATTTAGTTCAAATAATTAATATTGTTAACTATTAGGAGAAAAAAATAATCTATTCTGACATTATTAGATGAAATAATGATTGCAAGCAGAAGCAATGCTTAATAATAATCCCAACAACTAAAGCACTAGTGAAGAATAAGGTAGAAAAACAATGAACACTCAAAATGTTTACGCAATTCGGTTTTCCGATATCTGTAGGGTCGTCGAGACTTTACTCAGAGAAATAATTCACTATCTTAATACCTCAAACAACAAGTGATTACAAGAACAGTTGGCACTCACTAGATTAGCAATCTCACTTTTGCACTTAAGATCTAGATCACTCTCCTCTAAGTTTTTCCCCTTGAAAACTTAGGATAAAAACCAAGTGATTCACTTGATTTCTTACAAAATGAACTCTAAAAAAACAAGTTCTAAATAACAAAAAATGTGGTAAACTTCTCCGCACCTTTTACCTACACAAACCATTAATATATAAGAGTTTAAGGCTAGTTAACATAAAAATTAATTACCATCAATCTTCCCATCAAAATAGTAAGATAATAAGCATATAAAATACCTTCAATAAGTTCAGGATAACTCTTCAAATTTTCAAGATACATTATCAGGTTACCCAAACCAATCCAGTCTTATCATATATGGGCCTACATATGTCCACACAATCAACAAAGGGCACATCCTAAAGATTTTGTTAACAAAAATTGTCAACTCGATATAAGACAAGTTATAAGGCTGAGCAATGCTATACAATGGAATGCACTAGGCTAGAAACTCTCCATAATTGCCTCAACAATAAAACCCATATCAATGTTGAACAAGCCTTCCATATTTGTAGCATGAATCCAACTTCACTAAGCAAACTTCAATCCTCATGATCTGCCCAGATCTCATCAAATCAATTACTCTTTATATAAGGAAACAAAGGATCATAAAGTCAGCCCATATCTTATTAAATTGCATAACTCTATATATAATGTATGTAAATCACGTAAGAATCCTGAAAAATAATATTGTTTTATTCAATCTCTTCTCCATTAATAAACACAAGATTAACCGCACAAAATCCTCAAAAAAGATGCACTGCTCCTTGACACTCCTTGTAAATTGCCTCAACATATTATTTGATATTAATTCATAGTGCATAGGAATATGAGGCAAAAAAATTCACTACTTAAATTCACTTTTATCTTAATACAAATATTTTAGATATTTAAATTTTAATTAGAATTCGAATCACTCATAACACTAAATATTTTAGATATTCAAATAGAATATTCATTTTTATTGTTTAAAAATAATTTAATAAATTTTAATGTTTTTAAAAATCTAATTAATATATTTTATTTTAAAAATCTAATCAATTCACAAAATTATTATATACCATTGAAAAACATACCATATGGATAATTGATTTTAATGGACATGATGAAAGAGATAAAAGGCATAAACATTATTAGACAAATTTTAATTGGCATTCCATTTGATTAAACAAAAACCCATTTAACCATCAAATCAACACCCATGATTGGAAATTTTGAGAAAAATACCTAGTAGGTTTAACATATCAACACCAAAAACTACACACGCATCATTTTGATTTAAGTTCATGTTCCTAAGTTGGTGGAGAATACAACTACAAGACAAAAACAAACCAAATCCCATGGCATTAAGTCACCAAAGAGCAAATAAACAAAAGGGTTATATAGTCCTATTTGTACTTTCATGTAGCTAGTAAATTAGTACTAAAATTAACCTTGTACTAGAAATTAACACGAACAATGAACCCCCCAAAAGAGGTGATGATATTCACTTGACCCCATTGGCAGGGGTTGAAATAGCAAGATCAGGCCAAGAAAAACAATCCCCACCAACAAATCCAGTCTCTGCACCTTCAAACTGCCATGCATTCCCCATTCCCGTGGCAGCTCCACCATTACCACGCCCACCACCACCAGCAGCGGCCCCTCCATCTCCTACGCATGGCAAAGGCCACATTCCTCTTCCAAGCCCAAACCCAACATCATCAAGTGATGGAGCAATACCTAGCCCAAACCCACCAAGTGCTAGAAATCCAGGTCCTTGAGTATTCAACAATGAAGTGAAACTTCCAAATATATTGCTTCCTTTGGAGTCTCCACCGATACTAAAGCTTCCTTGGTTGGCTGAGATTGGCAACAAAACCGGGGTAGCAGGTAATGGGAAGCTATTATAACTGGTTGTGGTGGTGGCGGCACTAGCTGCAGCATTGGTTGTGGAAAAGGTGGTGGTGGTGCTAATGTTGCTACGTGAACGCTTAGCATTTTTCCTAGTGCCACCACCAACAGGGATGTCCCTAAGTGTACCACCATGAGTCCAATAACGTCTACACGACTTACAGAAATAACGAGGCTGAGAAAAGTTATAGTTGTTGTAATAACAAAACTTCGTGTTAGTGGAATCACACCGTGGGCAAAGCAGTTGTTCTTGTTCTGGTGGTGGGGCGCCATTGTTAAGCCCCTTGTTAAAACGCCTACATTGATCTGCAGAACTGGATGGCATTTTCAAACCAAAACAGAAAAGAACAAAACAAGCTTAAGTTAAAACAAGCTTAAGTTAGAGAGTATCAAGGGGGGGGGGGGTTATGGGGGAAAAATGAGACATGTTGTGAAGGGTTTATATTATAAGAGAGAGAGAGAGAAGAGTGAAGAAAACACAGGCTTTTTACAGTGTTTTGTTAGGCACGAGATTCTTTGATCAGTGACTCTGCAGGATGAGGTCTGACCCTCTGTGTTGAGGGTCGGCTCCATCAGGTATAGCAATGCTGCATGGTGTTGTTAGCTGTTTGATTTTGGATTTTTTTTTTTTTTTTAGTTTTTGGATTTTGTAGAATTAGGTAAAATTACCTGGAGGTTACATTAAATTGTATTTTGTTTCATTTATATAAAATTAGTTAAATTAATTCTGGTATGTTTGATTAAAAAGAAATAAGATTATTTTTGTTAAAAATTTTATTTATTTCTACTATTAAAACTAGTCTAGCTTACTGAGTAACCAAATAGTTATATGTAGTGTGCCACGAGTTCTTCATCTTGACATACAGAGTCAGGTTTTTAACAATAAAAATGAATAGAATTTTTAACAAAAAGACCAATTTGTTCTTTAATATAATATATAGAAATTAATTTATCCATTTTTTAGTAGGAAAAATAGGGACAGTAGGTTTATGCCTAGAAAAAGGAAAAAATCTAAAGGTTAAATTCTACTATTAGTTCCTATACTTGGTGAAAGTTATGGACTTAATCCATGTACTTTAATTTGATCAATTTTAGTCTCTGTACTTTTCGATTTGGTTAATTTTAGTCCCTGTACTTTTCGAATTCTAAAATTTTAGTTTGACCCAAACAATAGTAGTTAAATCCATTCAGTTATATTCAATTACTAGTCTTGTACTATGCATACCGTTGTAAATTTATTTCATATTCTCCAATTTGATAATTTTAAGTCATTATATTTTTCGAATTTTGAAATTTTAGTCCTGATGCAAATGACAATAATTAATCCATTAACTGAATTTTTAGTGAGTAATATGTCGAAATAATAAGCCGACATGACATTACACATATGATACTATGTTTGCCGCATCAAATTTTGGAAATAGAAGAACTTAATGAATTTAACAATTATCATTTGGTGAGGACTAAAATTATAAAATTTGAAAAGTATAACAACTAAAATGACCAAATTAAATATAGGGATTAAATCCACAACTTTCATAAAATATAAGGACTTATAGTAGAATTTAACCAAAACTAAATCTAATGGATATAAAGCAGTCAAATAAAGGTCCCACTTTGGATTTATGTAAATTAACTGTAGTGAAAAAGACGACAAAGTTCAAAGGATATACAAATTTGTCTAATTCTGATCATGGCAGTAACTAAATCATATTTATGGTCATAATTTTGAGGGTTAAAATATGTTGTTAGCCCCTATACCCCTACAGAATTTAAGATTTAGTCCTTGTACTTTAAAAGTTAAAAATTCAGTCCCAAATCCTAGTCCAAGCATTATTGTTGTTGGTAGTTTCTAGCAAAATTTGTCAACCTAACATGTTTTTTTTCCTTTAATCATATACCACGTCATATGAGGACATTTTAATTACTAAGTCAAATTAACAAAAAAGGTAACAATGTTAATGATTGGATTGAAATTTTTAAATTAGAAAAGTAGGCGGACTTAATTTTTAACTTTTTAAGTACATAGATTAAATCTTAAATTTTATCAAAGTATAAAGACTAATAGCATATTTCAACCTACCACTTTCATAATTAGGGCCGAGTAAAAAAAATCAAAAATCGATCCAATCAGATGTTGTTTGGATGATTTTGGTTCACAAATTAAAAACTTTAGTTATCTGAAATGAACTAAAAAAAAATTTAATTTAATTTATAATTATTTTTAATTTTTTTATAATGTAAAAAATAAATATTTTATTTAAAATAGTAAAAATAAATTAAAAATACTATATAAAAATATTATTCAAAAATGTAATTATTTTTTATTTTCTTGAAAAATTAACTTTTTTGTTCGAAATAATAATAAAAAACTTTGAAACTTTATCAGATAATGTCCAAAAACCATTAAACAAAGCTTATTCTATTAAAATAAAGTTAAAAAATTAAACCACAAAATTAATATGGAAAAATCAAGAATTGAATCAAAATGAATTATCAATTTATCATAAAGGGTTTAAATTTTTTTGACCAAATTGAACTGAACTCGCTCTTTGTTAGTAGATCCAATTTGATAATTAGTTGTTGTCATTAAAATGATCACATGAAATCGATATTCAATCATATAATGAAGGTCACTCAAAAATCTAGTTAATCATATTCAACCGATAATAAGTTTACATGTTAATCAGATTGTTTTAAAAAATAAGTTCACATATTCATTTAATAGCAACAACTAAAGATTTTTCTATTCTATGATATTATTTAAACCCCTCAATGAGTTAGTGTCACGAGTCAACCGAGCACAAACTCAACTAAGGAAATTACTAAACTACCCTTACATATTTGTGACAAGTTATATTTTTAGAATGATACTTTTATCTTCTTCTATTTTAAATGGAACCAATAAAAAATTACAGATGATATAATTTGAACCACATGCCATCAACATGACATAAAATCTCAATTTTACCACTACAACCAAAACTTCAACTTGATTTCTTTTGTAAATTTTAATATTATTACACAATATTGTTTACCCATGTTGTTAGAATCTATATCGCAAGTCAACTTAACACCTACTCGATTGAAAAAATTTACTAAAATACTTTTAATTTAAAAAATAATTACTATTATTATAAGGATATTTTTGTTTTTTCATACTTTTATATAATATTCAAATAAACCAATAGAAAAACATTATTTGAGAATCAAACAACTTATATAGAAATCTCTTATGTCTGAGAGCGGCTGGAGAGGGATTGGCAAGGGCTAAAATTCAATTTTTAATTTTTTAAGTTAGTAAATGATAAAATTATATTTTAACCCTTAAAATAATAAAATTACATTTTAGCTTTCATAACAAAATACAAAAAAAAATTTAGGCTACCACTTTTTCTCACTCCACCATTTTTAATTTGCTAAAATAAGAAGTAGACCATTTCAACAACAAATTTGTTCCCTATGAATAAAACTTTGGGGTGCAAATTGTGGCATTGCCATCGTCCCAACAATGAAATAGACCGAACTGAAAGTAGTATAGACAAAGCATGCCAAAGAGTTTCAGCTAATAATGTCGAATTCCCGACAGGTTCTGGCCGAGCAATGGGGGGGCCACAAGAATTCGAAACAAACTGGAGTTTTGATGGTCAAAAGAGTAAGAGGATAGAGACTGATGGAAGGGGTGGTGGGGATGGGGATAGTACAGACAGAATCATGACTTGTTGGATAGCGTGGGGTTCAATTATAGGGTCACCCCCTCTGATTTTCCGACACCTCATGTCCGTATCAGATTCCTGGTCCGTACCTTCCGGTCCTTTCCCGATCTTCTTGCCGGATTTCTCGCCCCTACTGTTACTGTTTCGCTGTTAGCCTTGGATTGCTTCTCTTTGTTTTGGATGTTCACCGTTGATTTAGCTTCACAGTTCTAGACCCAGCAGGAACCCGGGGCTGCCATTGCAGGAAGAGATACTGTCCTATAATCTGGCGTTGGATAAAATGAACAGTGTCCTAGGTTTATGAACCCTCTGTCCCTCTATGAAGAATCTTCTGTAAAAGATTACAGAGTTTATTATGAAAGGGCTAAACAAAACTTAATATGTTTCATGCATTACAAATGGATCCACTTGATTTGATTTTGGTAACGTTTATACTATTGGCAGATTACACCCAAAGGTCACTAAACTATTAGTAAATTTATATTTTGGTCACTCAACTTCAAAAAGTTACAAAATGACCATTAAACTATTCAAAAATTTCCTTTTAAGTTAATGAATTATTTCGAAAATTTTTATTTAAGTCAATGAGATATTAAGTTTTTTTATTTAAAGTCCGGCTAGCGAGTTCTAAGCGACGATCAGTACGATGGATTAGTACCCATTGATGAATTGAAGAACATACCTTAGATCCAAGTCGATCTGACAGTCAGTTTTGGAAAACGAAGAATAAAGTTGTTTGGATTTTGGTTCGTAAATTTGTGACATTCAAAGTTGTTTCATGATAATAAAAAAATTGTAGAAGAGACAAATAAGGAGCACTTTCGATTGGTGTAAGCAATGTGAATAAAGAAGGCCATATAACATCGATTTTGATAGCTTAGTGACTTATATGAAATTTTTTAAATAGTTTAGTGACCATTTTGTAATTATTTTGAGTTGAGTGACCTTGGATGTAGTTTACCCTAATTTTTAATACACTATGCCATAATACATTGTACTTTTCAAAAATTTGAAATTTAGTCCCTATACTTTTATTTCTAGAAATTTAGTCTATCTACTTTTCAGATTTCAAAATTTTGATCCAACTGTTAATACTATTAACTTTTTTTTTGTTAAATTAAGATTAATTACGTCTTTTTTTAATTATCTAGCTACTAAGTTTTTTTTCTATTTCAAAATGTCACACCAACAAATTTAACAAAAAAAAAATAACGGTATTAACAGTTGGACCTGAATTTTGAAATCTAAAAAGTAGAAGAACTAAATTCCTGAAAATAAAAACATAAGGACTAAATTCAAATTTTTGAAAAACATAGACTTATAACATATTTTAACTGGAAGTATATTCTTGAATAAATTAAAAATTAATAATAGTGAGCTTGGGACACCTTTATTTAACATCTTATTCGTAGCATTGATTTAATACGATATCTTAATCAAGCATCAATTCAATTATAAGAAAATAATTTAAATTCAAAATAAAATTAAAAAGAAAAACTTATTTATTACAAATAGAAATTATTCGGTAGATTATCATATCACATCACTCATGATCTCATCTAATAATATAATGCCATGTGAAATGGGTAACTAAAAGAGAAAGGAAGGAGAATCACATGCGATGGCTTGATGGTCAGCGTGTTTACTACTCCAGGTGTGGCTTGAGTTTAAATCATGTTAGTCGTATTTGCTGTAATTAAAAAAAAAAGGAAGGAGATGATTTGAAATTTATGAGTTGGCAAAAATTTTAATAACCTGTAAAAATATTCCACATAATATTATATTATTAGATGGGATCATGAATAATTTGATAACAAGGACTTACCTAATAAAATTCCCTTACAAATCTTAAACCTAAAAAACCAAAATTTCAAATTTCAAATTAAACCTCATCCATCATGAGTGTATATTGGGCTAAGTTTGGGTAAGTCAAACTTTTTATAGCTAAGCTTTGGGTTTTTCTTGTGGGCAGCATCCTTCACCATTTATAAAAAGGGGCCAATTCAAATGTTAGCCCCAAATTTATGTGTCGGCTCCAACCCAATACATCCACAAGACAGGCCCCAATAGTTACACCATTAAAGTCTATTATATAACTTCAACAGGATAATCATAAATCCTGAATATAAACCATAAAAAATACCAAAAAAAATAGTTATTTAATTTTATAATAATGAAATTTTAATTTAACGGTAAAATTGAAAATTTTAAAACTTTTAAGAATTTAAGTTCAACTCTACCTTATTTTTCTCATATTTTTATTATCATGGTTTGAGTGTTTCTATTGTAATTGTCATAAAATATGACACTAATTCACGAATCGTCCTTTTTTATATATGGGAGTTAGATTGTATTTTGACTTTTTATTGAGAAAATTGGGTAAATCAATTCTTATACGTTAGATCAAAGAGAAAACTGTTAAAAATTGACGTTGTTAGTTGAATAATCAGACAATTACATGTGGTGTGTCATGTATACCTCATCTTGATGTACAATGACAAGTTTGTAACAGTAGAAATAGATAAAAATTTTAGTAGAACGATTTGCCCATTTTTTTTAATTAAAAAAGACAAATTATAATCCGACTCTTAATACAAAAATTGTTTTTCACATTTATGATAGTTCTAAAATCTGTATGGTCGGAAAATTTTAAAGACATGGCGAAGTATAAAAACATTGATTAAATCCCACATGGATTGAGCATTGAAGACTGAGAAAACCTTTGGAACATTGGTACTCGGCATCAAAGGTAGTGGCATGGCATGCAGTATAATAATGAAAAAACAATGGAAACTCTTAGCTCAGACTGTAAACTGGCCTTAAGTAACTGTCGGAACCAAGACCAGATATTAAAGCATATGTTTTCAGACCAAAGGCTGACAGTCTTAATTTTCTACACGACAAAGTTAAAGCATTAATTATGCTTAGGAAGCTTTATGATCATCAATTTCATTACATATATAACATCAATATTGTCTCATTAATACCGAGGGAAAGAAACATCACCTTTACTCCTGCTTACTGCATTGAGCTTTAAATGTCAAAACCATGATCACGAGGTCTGATTACATAGTTTAGTTAAAATGACAATTCTTTTTAACTTACTCCTCCACTTTTTTTATTTATTTACATTAATCCTTAGATTTAAATTTGGGTAAATTCCTAAAATGGAGAATGTAGGTTCGAATATTAGAGACGGTATTGTTAGGAGGGACAGTCAGGAACCCCTAAACATAAACTGTAAAACGGATATGGAGAGTACCATAAAAAAACTTATACCAACTTCTATGTACATGGTCCACCATCCAGATATGTTAATTGGATTGATTTTGGATCGGATCAATCTAGATATTATTTTTATTAAAATTTTTGTTCGTTTGAATTTATGTCATTTCAAGTTCAAGTTGTTTTGGATTCAGATAATTCGATTTTGAGGCTCAAGTTTTTCTACTCGAATCATTTCAAGTTACTTGCTCGACCCATTTCACAATTCATGTTTGAGTTAAACAAATTCTAATTATTGACTTTTTAAAACAAAATCAAATCGAATTTTCGAATTCAAATGCATATTAAAATGTCTAAAAAAAAGAAAGAGATGATCTCCTACTCATTGTAATCAAATGACCCCAACTTTTTACAAAGTATGATTAAGTCTCTTATCAAATCAAGAGCAATGACCATAACATGCATGGACATGGATGTTTATGTGAATGAGGTACAGTCAAGAAATGCATTCCCTCAAAAGCCCAAACCCATAAAAGAAATTCTATTAGGTCCTTAGTGAATTCCACTATCAATGAACAGATGAATGGTGATGATATTATACAGGGTCATTCGATAGAGTCTATACCATGTGGTCCAAGACCTTTGCAAAGGGTATTTTAGTACTTTCAAAAAGATAGTTGACTAATCATAGATCATGAAACATGAAATCATGATCATAATTGGCTAGCTTTGACAAATTATAGCACAACTAAAGTAATCCACGTGCTCTCTGAAGCAAACAAATTGAATTAAGATTATGTTACATGAATATGATTAAATTTTTTTTATTTTTTAAAAAAATTATATTTCTATATTCATGTATCGAATTCGAATACGATATTTAAAAAAAAAATCCGAAAAATTATAAGTTTTAATCCAATATTAAGGGTTGACTTGAAATTTGTTTGTTTTGTATAACTTATTTTTGAAGATGAAGCCATCTTTGATGTAGCCATTTTTTTTTAAAAATTCAATGTAACCCTATAAATACTTGTTCAAACTTGTGCACTAAGATTGTTTTTTGTTTTCATGTTATTATAAATTTATATTCAACGATACTATATAATAATAAAAAAAGTATATCTTATATTTATATTTTATATTTATATTATGTAAATTGACAATGTGATTAGAATTTTAAACCCTGTATTAATACGTATCTAATTGGACTTTTACTTTTGAGGCAGATTATTTATGGGGTTTGGTGCATTGGTTCGGCTATTGAGGAGAGGGAATCCAAAGGCAAAATGGCTTATATGTTTTGTTTTTTTCCTTTACCTATTATTTATGAGATATTTTTTTATCCAATTTATTCTCCAATTATATTATAAAACATTCTTCAAAAACATTACACAAAATACTATTTTTGTTTAGCCTTACAACAACTAGCTCATTGGTCCTGGAGGTGAATAGGTCGGGTCGAGATTTAATTGAATTTTAAGTTTGTTTTTTAGGTTCGGGTTTAGTTCAGCTCGAAAAATGAGTTTAAAATTTTACCTAAGTTCGATCCGATTAAAAATGCTAAAATTCGAGCCTCATTAGTCCAGCCCACACTTATTAAAATTTTTTTATATTATTATTGTTATATAAAAATAAATTTAAAAATATAATATATCAAATACACTAAAAACATTAAGATATGTGCAACTTAGCAAGCAAATACCTCTAAAATAGTAGTAAAATTAACAATAAAACAAGAGTTATACAATATCCAAATAATAACAACAAAGTAGTAACAATATAATAGCGAAGCAACACTAAAACAGTGACAAAATAACAACAAAAACAATGAAAACAACAATAAACAGCAACAAGTTTTTTTTTTTTCAAATTCGAGCTAGGCCAAGCCCGTAAAAAAAGCTTACCTGAGGCTCGACCCGTTTAGAAATGGACCTTGTTTTTTTACCTAATCTCATTTTTCGGACCTATATTTTTACCAAAACTTTTTCACTATTCGAGTAACCTGGTCCATGATCAGGTCTAATTGAGCTCAAGCCCCACCTATTATCAAACCAAAATCTTCTACTTCTTCCATTCCTAATCTTTCTTTCTCCACTAAATTGGCTTGTTTTCTAAAGACGTCTCCAAGTTGATGAAGCAAGGAGTACTTTCATTCATAGATTAACCTCCAACCAAGTTTAATGATTTGTGCTTATGTTGAGTGTTTCGTGAGTTTCTCTTTCATGGAGGTTAATTTTCTTATTTATATGACATGGTCTCTGGATGTGACGTATTAAATATGTTCTTATGCATGTTAACACATATCCCTTGAATATAGGTTCATTTGTATGATTACGCAAACCCATCAAGTGCGAACTCATACAAGCGAACTGTATGATTTAACTACTAAAGTAAATAAGATCAATCAGCCTTAATCAGATAGCAGATTAGTAATGACCAACACCATAACAACTTTCTTTGATAATAGTCTCCTAATTGGTCAAGTGCAATCGCCTTTTGTCCTTTGTTCCCTCTTACAGCAAGTTGTGATTGTTACTATAGTGGTATGTATGAGTGTGAGTCTTCCTATCGGTGACACATTAGGAGAAATTGATACTTTGACCTAACTCTGCCATAAAAGAGTGTAGTACTCCTCTTATAGTGAGGATGGATTTTTTTTGTACTTAGCAAACAAAATGAGCATCCATTAAATGCAATTTCCTATTAATGTGACATGAGCCCCCACTTCAACTAACATATTTAATAAGGATTCCATATCTATGCATTCATTAAATGCTGTATATTCATAAATCTAGTGTTCCCTTGTGAGTTTGAGTACATAAATAAAGATTGGGAAATAATATAAACTTTAGAAATACCACCCAAGATGAATATATAAAAAAATCAACTATTAAAATAGTCACTTTCGTTTATTTCAGGTTATATTTTAGTCACTTATGTTTGAAATATTACGTTTTAGTCACTTACGTTATCGCATTGTAACATTTTAGTCATCGAGCTGTTAATTGCTACTAACGGTGTAATGGTAAGTTGACGTGACACGTTCAATCATCATTTCAAACAAAAAATTTAGGTTAATTTGTGCAATCGGTCCCCATATTTTTTTTTGTTTTGAGCAATTTAATTTTTTTATTTTTATATTTTTTAACTTTCTTATTTTTTTTATTTTCCATTCTCTTCTGCTTCTCCCTCTGTTTTCTTCCCTTCTCCATTTCTTTTAACGTAATTTTTTTATGTTTTTCATTGGTTAAAACTAGTCCCTATACTTTTATTTTTTTGAACAATTTAATTTTTTCAAGTGAGGCGAGCTTTTGAACTAGTTTTAACAAATGAAAAACATAGAAAAACCACATTAAAAGAAATGAAGAAAGGAGGAAAACAGAGGGAGAAGCAGAAGAGAATGAAAAAAAAAAGTTAAAAGAACATAAAAGAAAAAAATTAAATTGCTCAAAATGAAAAAAAAAATATAAGGGTCAATTGTAGAATTTAACCTAAAAATTTCATTTAAAATGATGATTTAACGTGCCACGTTAGCTTATCGTTACACCGTTAACGACAATTAATGACTCAGTGACTAAAATATTACAACACGATAACATAAGTGACTAAAACGTAACATTTCAAACATAAGTGACTAAAATATAACTTGAGACAAACAAAAGTGACTATTTTGATAATTTACCCTAAAAAAATATTAACCATCTTAATTTTTAAATAATCAAAATCAACTTTTAAATTTTTTATTGATTATTTTTTTTTTCTAAAAGAAAGGAGAACTAGAAGTTTATAGAATGAAATATTTATCCAACTAGAGGTGCCCTTATATGATAGCATGAGTTTTATTCCATTGCAAATATATATTTTTGTCTACTTTCAAAAAAGCTTAAATGATCATTTAATTTTAACATGGCCCATATTAAAAAAGAAATTCAAATAAACATTCATCACATGCTGCAAAAGCAAGTATTTTCTTTTAACATTATTTTCCTTCAAATAATTTAATTTAATTTCTTTCAATTTTGAAAATGAATAACTAAAGATAATTACTTACAATATTATTATTAATTGTACATATTTTTTTTATTCATATAATAACAAATTTAGTTATTAAAATTTACACATTCTGTCAATTTAGTTTTGATTAAACAAATTTAGCTTACAATACTTACGCATTCTATCAATTTGGTATTGATTTAACAAATTTAGCCTATAACATTTAAATAGAATATATAAATATTGAGAGCTAAATTTGTTATTATTCAAATTAAAAATATATTTAATCGGCATAAAATATTAAGGTTGTGATTAATTGTCTTTGGTTGCGAGGGGCGAAGCTAAATTTTTTTGAGATTTTAGTTGTATATTATATTATGAGAGGGTTAAATAAAAATTTTATCATTTTTTAGGTTAAAGTGTAATTTTACCAAATACTAATTTACAAATTTATAAGTTTTAAAGGGCCAAAACTAAAAATTTCCATTTTAAAGAGTTAGACCCCTGCTAGCCCCTTGGTAGCTAATACTGCCCTCGTTAATTGCTCACCTTCTAAATTGATAAAAATTAAATTATTTCAATTTTTTTAATATCAAATTGAGAAATGTCTTACCTTTATTAAATTGGGTTACAAATTGCTCATAACTCAAAATAGCAAAATACTTGTGATTGAACCAAAAACATACCTTATTTTATGATCTGATCTCATTTTAGATAATTATTTATAGTGCCAACAAAACACTCAATCTTTATGCATGTATGAAATACACCAATTAGCCACAAAAAGGAAGAAGAAAGAAGCATTTTTTTTTCCTTTTTAGGTCACTTTGTTTAGTAAGGTGTAAGTCAAATATATAGTTTTAGGCAGATAAAGCTAACATAGTTTTGGAATAGTAAAATGGCTGAAAATTTGTATATAAAATGAATGTAAAAGAATCTGATATGGGGAAAGTTAAAAAAGAAAAAAACTGAAGGATTTGGAAGAGGTGGACTTTTTAGTTTTGCTTTTAGTTGGACAGAAAACAGCTTTTACAAGCCAGCTGATTATTTGACTTTTTTTAGCTAAGAGTTTTTGAAGAAAAGGTCTTTTCTTTATATAGGTCCCACCCACCACAAGAAAAAAAAAAAGAATTTGAGATATTAAAGCTTTAATTTTTTTTAATCTATAAAGGATTAAAAAAAAGCATCAAACAGATAAATATTAGCACAGTTACAAACACTTCTCATTTGATTTGTTAAGGAGAGTGGTTATCATTAAAAAAAAATTGGGTAAGATCTTGGAGAGAGAGAGTCAATGAAAGAGAGAGAAACACTGTGGTGGGTTATCATCAATTCTTGTTTTTGTATGTATTATTTTGGGTTTTTCACCTCTTCCCCAAAGTAATTGTGCATTTGATGTAAAGGGGATAGCTTTAAAAAAGGTTCCAATTTTTAAGCTGTTTTAATGGTGGGGTGGATTTGTGTTTTGGAGAAGGGATCTTTATAGTCTTTGTTTTGTTCTTCTTGTTGAGCCTTTTTTGTTGGGTTCTTGATTTTTCAAGTGTCTTCTTTGAAGAGAGTTTTTTGGTTGTTGATTTTTGGGATCTGGGTTTTTGGGTGTGTTCTAGCTTTCTAGGGCTTTCAATTTATTCACCCTTTGACTCATTTAGTCTCTTCATTGGGTTCCCTTCCATTTTTATTCTTTTGTCTTTCTTGTAAACATGGGCTTTTGACTTTCTGGTATACTTCCAATTCTGGGTTCCTCTCTGTGGGTTTTGCACCTGAAATAAAAGTTCATGGGATACTCCTTTTCTCATATTAGTGCCTGAGATTTGCTTTTTTGGGGGTTTTTTATGGGTTGTTTTCCTCTGAATTGAATCCCTTTTTTTCTGAATTTAGGGATTTCTATGGGTTTTTGTTTGATGTGTTGAAATCCCATTTTTTGTGGCGAATTTTAAACTGGTTTTGTTTCTGGGTTTGTTTCAAGCTTTTACCGCTTTGATGCATCTTTCACTGTGGAAACCCATATCTCACTGTGCTGCTCTGCTTTTAGACAAGAAGAGCAGCAAGAGAAGAGATGGGTCTGAATCAGCAGCTGAAATAAAAAAGAACCCATCAGTTCTTCGTAGATTACACGAGAACAAGCTCAGGGAAGCTCTAGAAGAAGCATCTGAAGATGGGTCTTTGTTCAAATCCCAAAACATAGAACCTGATTCAGCAAATCAAGATGAGAGCTTGGGACGATCAAGGTCCCTTGCTAGACTCCATGCTCAACGTGAATTCTTACGAGCCACTGCTTTAGCAGCTGAGCGTACATTTGAGACTGAAGATTCCATCCCTGATATCCATGAAGCTTTCAAGAAGTTCCTCACAATGTACCCAAAATACCAATCATCAGACAAGGTTGATCAGTTGAGGTCAGATGAGTATGCACATTTGTCACCAAAGGTATGCCTTGATTATTGTGGATTTGGGCTTTTCTCTTATGTTCAAACTTTGCATTACTGGGAATCTTCTACATTTAGCTTGTCTGAGATAACTGCGAACTTGAGTAACCATGCACTTTATGGTGGTGCTGAGAAAGGTACTGTGGAATATGATTTAAAGAGTAGGATAATGGATTATTTGAATATTCCTGAACATGAGTATGGACTTGTGTTTACTGTAAGTAGGGGATCTGCGTTTAAGTTGTTGGCTGATTCATATCCATTTCATACCAATAAGAAATTGTTGACCATGTTTGATTACGAGAGTCAATCGGTGAATTGGATGGCTCAGAGTGCTAGGGAGAAGGGTGCAAAAGTTTACAGTGCTTGGTTTAAATGGCCAACTCTTAAGCTTTGTTCTACTGATTTGAGAAAGCAGATTTCAAATAAAAAGAAGCGGAAGAAGGATTCTGCCACTGGTCTTTTTGTTTTTCCGGTGCAGTCTCGAGTAACAGGGGCTAAGTATTCGTATCAGTGGATGGCATTGGCCCAACAGAACAACTGGCATGTCTTGCTTGATGCTGGCTCATTGGGTCCCAAAGACATGGATTCGCTTGGCTTGTCCTTGTTTCGGCCAGATTTCATAATCACATCATTCTATAGGGTGTTTGGTTATGATCCAACCGGCTTTGGGTGCCTCCTTATAAAAAAATCAGTCATGGGAAGCCTTCAGAACCAGTCTGGATCTACCGGTTCTGGAATGGTGAAGATTACCCCCGAGTATCCTCTCTATCTGAGTGATTCTGTAGATGGTCTTGATGGATTGGGTGGAATCGAGGACAATGAAGTTGGTACAAATGGTGATAAGCCCTCTGACAACCGTCCAGGTACGCAGTTGCCTGCCTTTTCCGGTGTCTTCACATCTTCTCAGGTTAGGGATGTATTTGAGACAGAAATGGATCAAGATAATAGTTCTGATAGAGATGGAGCAAGCACCATATTTGAAGAAACCGAGAGCATTTCTGTAGGAGAAGTGATGAAAAGCCCCGTTTTCAGCGAAGATGAGTCATCAGACAACTCATTCTGGATTGATTTGGGTCAGAGTCCTTTGGGGTCTGATGGTGCAGGTCAGTTGAATAAGCAGAAAATAGCCTCCCCTTTGCCACCTTTTTGGTTTAGTGGCAGGAAGAACCACAAGCGGCCCTCTCCAAAGCCAACATCAAAGATATATGGCAGCCCGATATATGACGATAAAGATGTGAACTTAGGGCATGATGATCATGTATTATCCTTTGATGCTGCTGTGTTATCAGTTTCACAAGAACTGGACTGCGTGAAGGAGATCCCTGAAGAAGAACTGTTTGCTGGAACGAACATCAGATCACAAAATCAAAAGAAGGCTTCTGATCATTCACATGTTCCGGAAATAGAGGAAGAACAAAGTACCAGCAAACCACTGGCTGTGGGGTCTGTATCTGGTTCTGCTATAAATGGAGCTCGCCTCAATAATGGGCTAGCAAATGGCTCAACTTCTGAAATTTCCTCAGAGATTAAAGAGAGTGCCATTAGAAGAGAAACTGAAGGTGAATTTAGGTTGTTGGGGAGGAGGGAAGGGAACAGATATAATGGTGGCAGATTTTTTGGGTTAGAAGATGAACATCCTAGCAGGGGACGAAGGGTATCCTTTAGCATGGAGGACACCCGTAAAGAGCGCACGAGTCATACTTTAGAGCCAGGAGAAGTGTCTGTGACCAGCCTTGATGATGAAGACTACACCAGCGATGGAGAATATGGTGATGGACAAGACTGGGACAGGAGGGAGCCTGAGATAACATGTCGGCATCTTGATCATGTTAATATGTTGGGGCTCAATAAAACGACTCTTAGATTACGGTTTTTAATTAATTGGCTTGTAACCTCATTGCTGCAGCTTAAGTTACCTAATCCAGATGGAGATAGCAGAGTGAATCTTGTTTACATTTACGGCCCGAAAATAAAATACGAAAGGGGTGCAGCTGTTGCATTCAACGTGAGGGATAGAAACAAGGGTCTCATTAATCCAGAGATTGTACAGAAGTTGGCTGAAAGAGAAGGTATCTCTCTTGGTATTGGTTTTCTCAATCACATACGAATATTAGATAGTCCGCGACAACAGCAAGGTGCTCTGAGCCTCGAGGATACTACCCTGTGCAAACCCATGGAAAATGGGCGACATGATGGGAAAAGCGGGTTCATAAGAGTTGAGGTCGTCACAGCATCTCTCAGCTTCCTAACTAATTTCGAGGACGTCTATAAATTGTGGGCTTTCGTGGCAAAGTTCCTTAACCCGTCATTCATCAGAGAGGGTACACTTCCAACTGTGGCTGAAGAAGAACCAGAGACATAATGAATCAAGCAATTCAAAAACCAGTCGTGAAACAATCCAGGAGTCTGACTGGAAGATTCAGAAGACCCTGAAGAGGATTTTGCAGGTACACTAGTATATGCATGGCTTGTTCTTCCTCAAGACTCTCCGATGCAAGTGGGTGAATTTGTTAATTAATGTTTGTTGTTGCTTGAAAATGTCCATTCTCTATTGGAGGTTCTTGTAGAGTTGTTTTTAAAAAAAAATGTACCATTTTGGAAGTCACCATGACCTCAAAGCAGAAACTATATGGACAACTGTTACCACTTAAAAGCATTTCTGCTTTTGGTTTATACAACATTCCATTTTCTTCTCTGTAAAAAAGTAGCATCTAATTTTACCTTCTCATTTGCCTACTTGGTTCTTGAACCATTTTTACTTTTCACCATAGTCAAGATAGACAAGCTTTTTAATGTGAGAATATCAAGATAGACAAAGCATGAATAAACTTTGTTGGAAGTTAGAAATTTTTGTTGGCTATATACCAAATTATGCTTTACTGTCAAATTAGAAGCCATGAAAGTGTAAGAATATCCACGGTAGATACTGGTGGGTGAAACACATTGTTTAGATTAGGTTGAAGTTCAATAGATCATACAACTTGTCAATAACATAAACAATCTTAATAGAATTGACATTAAACAACAAACCCCATCATGACACTGGATTAATTAGTCAAAGAATCCAAGGGTGGACTGAAAATCCAAGAGTTTGTATTCGATGTCCTTTTCCAACTCGTAAATTATCAAAGGTTGGGCCATAGCCATTGAGTTTTGTTCCCTATGGAATGTAATGCTGAAGTTACGTATCAATATCATTATGCTTTTCTTTCTTTTGGTTACTTATTTTGGATCCCACGTTCAACTTAGTGGGGTTTTTTTAATAAAGTTGGTAGGGTATAAAAAATGGGCACTGCAAGCTTCTTTTCATATCCTGAAATCATGATTCAAGACCTACTTTAAGCTATATTTTTTTCCAACAAAATCATCGTATAGTATCTTGTAGGCAAAGCTGTCTTGTACAGGGAACTAGTACGAGGTGGTTGATGATGGTGAAACATTGACAAACTTCATCTAAATTGAAAATTGCAGTTCGTCACCAGTTAAAAACCTGTTTGATATGGAAGATTTTGCATGTCATCATCATTATGAAGTATTGTTATTATTGTTGTATATTAATAAGGGATAAGGTATGTTGAGGGGGGACCAACTCCTCATGGAGAAGTCTTCGAAGTGTCGTTCTAGGGGATGCCGACCTAATCCCTCAACAATGTAAGGTATTATCTCCTAGGGAAGGGTTTTGCACCCTTCGTGGAGAGCATGTACGGTTGACAGAGGGGGGGGGTGCCCCGATTGTATGTGGACGTATGACCACCCACTAAGAAACAATGTGAGCACCTTGGCCTTGGTAGTTAGCTCAAGTGGTACCATATACCCCAACAGGTGACCTATATACCATAGGTCAGGAGTTCGAATCCCAAGGACAAAACACTACTAACTTAATTGGTTAGTTAATTTAGTCCATTTTCTTATAATTTTTATGTTTTTGAAATCCTAGTGTTAAATACTACTTAATTTATGTTGAAATTTTAGAAATTAGTGGATTTTTAGATGATATTTATGTTGAATAATTTAAGTACTTGGGACTAAATTGATAGAATTTTAATTTAGAAATGGAAAAGTGATTGAATTGTAAAATAAATTATAAGTTTTGAGTAATAGGGACTAAATTGAGAAAATTTTGAAATTTAGGGATTTAAGTGAAATTAGAGAGTTGAATTTAGTCTAAAGTGGAAATTGAATGAAAATATGGAATTAGTTTTGAAGAAATAAAGTTAGTCTCGGTTTAGGGACTAAATTAAAAATTACGCAAAAGTTGAATAAAAATTGAAATATTTAATGTGAAATTGTGTTGTATTGATGATTTTTAATTGTTTAATTTTTGTAGCTAACGTTGTGATGGAAACCTCGGCTAAGAGAGGAAAAGATAAAGTCGACGAGGAGTAACTCAGAAAATTCTGGTTTGTTTTTCTATAATCCGAATTTAACTATTAAATTGTTGTATTTTGATTTAATGTTCATGGTAAGTAGTTGAGGTGAGTATATGATATTTTGATATTGATTTGAATTGAATTGATCTTATGAGTATATGTGATTATTTGAAATGATATGAATATTGATTGAAATTGAAAAGTGATTTGAAAACCCTATTAACTGTATCGGGCTGAGTCGGATATAGATGGCATGCCATAGGATTGGAAGAGTTCAGGGATACTTCGACTTCGAGTCGATGAGACACTGGGTGTCACAGGTTGTATGTCCATATACAGTCGAGGCATCCCCCTCCGTGAACCATACATGGCTTTCTGTGGAGCGGGGGCAAAACTCTCTCAAGGGACAATACTTTCCATCATTGAGGGACCGAGACGGTGTCTTTGAGAACAACACTTTGAAGACTTCTTCCGGAGGAGTCAATCCGCACTCAACAAGGTGCAATGACAAACATGGCCAGAAAATTGGTTGATTTGTCAAAGGTGAACCATATTTGGTTGGTTAAAGAAGCAACCATCTGGATTATCCTTATAGTTTGGCCAGAACAGAGATAAAATCATAAAAAAGCATTAAAGCCCCACTTTTCTAGCTTCTTCTTGCATTGCATAAGATCAATGGCAGAATCATAATATGGAATGATAGAAGTCAATCCATGCTTCCATTGCCTTTAACACCATATGCTCCATGCCAATGAAGCAATCCAGGGCTTTGTCTATATCCTTTCTATTTTTTTTCCCTTTAATACACAATGGTTAAGGCCCCATAATAAGAAGAGACATCATTGATTTTTATTAACAAGCCAAAGTTCAGATAGGGCATTCCAAGAGTTTTATTAACATCAAAATTTCACACGTTGATTTCTCAGCAATGGCTGAAGGTAAACCTTAACCATAACAAAACAAACTCCATTATTTTGGTTCACTTTTTCCTTGGACAAGAGATTTCAGCCAATGGAAGCCTTTTTGTTTTTTTGTTCAGAGCCAGTGGAATCAAATCAATTTTTAACATTTTTTAGAAACTGGGAAAGCAATTCAACAGGAAATCCTGTCCATGATAGCTATAACTGAAATAGTATAAAAAATCCTGGACTGATACTATAGTATTCAATTGTTAGATACACCATAGTTTGAAAGCTATGCTTTATTCTCTGACAGATTCAAAAAGAAAGAAATAGAATGGAGAGCCAAAGGAGCAACTGAGAGCTGCAACAGTTGAGCAAACTTTCAATATGACTAGGAAACCAAAAAGAAGCCCTTAATTCTTCAAGGTCTTGGTAGGAGACTTTGCTAAGAAGTTGGTAAGTTCAAGTCCTACTAGCAGCTATTTAATGTTTTATGTATATAATAACTTATTAGCTGCTGTTTTTGTTCTTTTCTTTGCAGAGAATTCCACCAGCTTTTGTGAAGTATGTTTCCAAAGGAAATGGGACTACCATGTTCACCTTATTGTATTCTGACTCTGGGAACTCATGGCGAGTTAAAGTCAAAGTTCAACAAGGAAGCTACTTTTTCAACAGTAGATGGTCAAAGTTTGTCAAATACCATGGTCTGGAAAAAGGGATTTTCTGGTTTTCTTTTTGGTTGATAGTTCAATGCTTGATGTTTTCATTTATAATCGAACAGCATGTGCAAAGAACATCATTTTGGCTGCTAAGAAACCAAAGGGTCGACCCCCTAGAGTTAGCAGACAGATTGAACAAACCCCAAACAAGAAACCAAGAACAGTTCCTCGTGAGCCCCAACCTTTTCATTTCATGTATAATCCTTCATGTTCATTTTCCATTTCACTAACTTTTTTAATGTTTCATGCATAGTTTAAGTGCACAGGAGGCTGAGTTTGTATCTGAAGTAACCCCAAAGCATGTTTCATTTCAAATGGTTGTGAAGGAATACCATAAATACTATGGTGTAAGAACGACTACTTGTTAAATGCTGTTAATAAGTGTTAATTACTTTCTACATTCATGTAAATATATGTTTCTTAAATTTCAGTATATTCCGCGTTGTTTTGTCAAAGAAACAGGCATGGGAAAGGATTCCATAACGGTAATTAAGGATCCAAGAGGTGGGATGTGGCCAATGAAGACCACCGTGAGTAGAGAACAGGTTCGTTTTGGTTGTGGATGGTTCCAGTTTCTGCATGGAAACGAAATAGCTGCTGGAGATACCCTGTTGTTTGAGCACTTTCCAAATACAGGCAATTTTATCCACGTACAGGTTATTAACAAGGGTGGAAATGGGAACTGTGGGAGACTAAACAAGCAAGCAAATCCCTGTGAGGACACCAGCCTTGCTGCTAAGCGACCAAGAGGTCGACCTCGCAAGCAAATTGAAGAACCACCAAGCACAAAATATGCTCCAAGCACAGCTTTTTGAATATTGAACTGTTGAAGATGGTGACCATGGGTTACATTGTATGCCAGTCTTAACTTTTGTTTGGTTTGTAAGAAAAAAAATGGTATGATCATGAAATTGTAAAGCCCTTTAAGTTCGGTGATCAACACTTCATATCATTATTTTTCTGTTTATAGTACTTCCTCCATTAGACTAAAGATTTTAACAAGACCAAAGACGTTACACTGACAATGATGAAGACCAAACACGTTACACAGTTAATTACTCTCTCATAATTCTTATTATAAGATTTTAGTTAATAGTGCTGGACAGATAAGATTATCTGCTAAAATTGGAGATCCTAGCCTTGGTTTTGAATGGCTGAAGAGGAAGATGAAAGGCAAATACAAACGTTGGTCATTAAATGAATATGTCTTTCAGTTTCCCGTTGAGCTCAGAAACAATGAATTTAGCAGTCAATGGCTAAAAATCATCATTAAAATTGTATTAATTACTTTTGAAATATGGGTTTACAGGCATTTCCTTATGATGGATAAAATACTCAGCAATCTCCTTTAAGTTTATGTTAGACAATTATTTGCAGAAACTCTCATAGTAAGCTGTTCTAGCATGGCTGCTTCTTCTCACCAGCAAGGCAATGGTCATTTAAAGTATATAAGCGACTCACCTTATTTCTTCAAAATAATTCTCCAAGACACTATCCAAAATGGAAAACTTGTAACCATTTTCCCATCGTCTCTCTTTTATTTTATCTGATAGTTGCATGTATTGATAAGAGTTCTTTTACAGGGAATTCCCAAAAAGTTTGTGAAAAACCATGGAAATGGCATGTCAAGCCCAGCAATGTTCAGTGTCCCATCTGGTGAAGTATGGAAGGTGGAACTTACAAAATGTGATGGCAAAATATGGTGTGAAAATGGCTGGCTAGAATTTTCAAATCATTACTCTTTGTACATTGGACATCTTTTGGTTTTTAGATATGATGGGAATAGCAATTTTCATGTAATCATCTTTGATAGGACTGCTACAGAGATACAGTATCCCTACACCAGCAATTATCACAGGCAGTCCAATGTAATTCTGGAGCAGAATATCGACCAATCCAGGAAACCGAGAGAGGAATCGCAATTGCCTCACCCTCGCCCTCAGTCTCATAAGATGACGAGAAGTACTAAATCAGCAATGGAAACCGAAACCGAGTGCAATGGGAAGCCTGATTTTCCTGCTAGAAATGGTGATACAAGCACGAACCATAACACAGTTCGACGATTGAATACTTGTGAAAAGGTTAAGGCTCTCGAGAGAGCTCGTACTACTTTCAAATCTGAGAATCCATTTTTCTTGGTTGTCATTCAACCAGATTATGTCGGTCTTAGTCTCGGTAAAAGATATAGATTGGTAAGCAATCAATTGAATTCCCACTGTCAACATATATGTATGCTGTTCATTCATTTTGTTATGTGCAGGCCATACCAGCTGACTTTGTAAGGGAAAATTTGATGAAAGAGCACTGTTCTATAACTCTTTGTCACTCAAGTGGGAAAACTTGGATGGTTACCTTCAAGCAAAATCAAAAAGGGAGAAAGCTATATTCATTTCTACAAACTGGTTGGGGTACTTTTGTACGGGATAACAATATCCAAGTCGGTGATGTTTTGTGCCTCTGAGGCTTTTTTTTTATAAAACTAACCTAAAAAATTTAGTTAATTGCATAAATAACCTATTTTTTTAATTAAACACGTAAATTATTTAAAATCTACAGTGAAAAGTTGTTGGAGCCAAAGAATTTGACGCCACCAACATGTCACATCAGCAATCAAGATAAAAAAAATTAAATTTTTAGTGGAGTTAAATAGAATAGCACTATTTGTATAGTTACAAGAAAAATATTATAATTTTTGAAAAAAAAAAAGAACTTTTAAAAAAAATTCTATTTTTTTGTGAAGCCAAATAAATTTGCGCCATCAATTTCTAAAGCTGCCCGCCCCTTTTTCCAATGAAGTTTTTTTTTTCTTTTAACTTTTTTTAAAATTTTAAATATATTAAAAAACCTTTTCTATCTTTACCTATTAAAAAATATATTAAATATATTAAAATTTTAAAATTGATTATACTTAAAAAAAATTTAATATGTTCAAAATTTTAATATATTTAAATATATTAAGTATATTAAAAATTTAAAATTGGTTATACTCAATATTTTCTTTAACATATTTAAAATTTTAAATATATTAAAAAATTCTCTTTGCCTATTAAAAATATATTAAATATATTAAAATTTTAATATATTTTAAAAAGTATATTGACTATATTAAAATTTTAAAATTGGTTATACTTAACATTTTTAATATATTTAATTTTTTTAAAATATATTAAATATATTAAAATTTTAAAATTAGTTATACTTAACATTTTTAATGTATTTAAAATTTTAATATATTTAAAAAAATTTAAATTTTTTAAAATTTTAAATATATTAAGAAAATCTTTTTTGTCTTTACCTATTAAAAATATATATTAAGTATATTAAAATTTTAAATATATTAAAAAATATATTAAAATTTTAAAATTAATTATACTTAATAGTTTTTAATATATTTAAAAATTTTAAAAAATTAAAAAAAAATCACATTGCAGCTTTGGAAACTAGTGGTGCCAATTTATTTAGCTCCACTAGAAAATGGAATTTTTTTTTAAAGTCCCTCATTTTTTAAAAATTACAGTATTTTTTTTATATTTATAGAGGTGACACCATTCTACATAGCTCCACCAAAAAATTGATTTTTTTATCCCGGTTGCTGACATGGTATGTTGGTGGCGCCAAATTCTTTGGCTCCACCAACTTTCAAAGTAGATTTTAGGTAATTTATGGGTTTAATAAAAAAAATGAATCATTTATATAATTAATTAAATTTTTTGGGTTAATTTTATAAAAAAGCCTGCGTTTTAGCTAATAAATAGCATCAAAAGATCCTTCAATGTAGTCATTTACCAAGGCCAGCATGCAATTTGCCATCAATCATTAGCTCCAACTGATGTGTTTCGTTCAGTGAAATGAAGGCTTTGAATGCAATTGCAAGTCCACGGAAACGGAAGGCTCCGTTGTATGCAAGTTGGGGCAGCCTGGAACCAGTTATTTATAGTTCAGCTTGGTGATTAAAACTGAATTGGCTTGGATGAAGGAGAAAGCAGAGATACCAGCCTGTAGGGTATATGTCATTGATTCAATGATTTGTTTGTCGTGTAACCATTTCGAGGATCACTATGTTCGAATGTTTTCCTTAGTTAGCCATGACATTGTAACATGTTTCTGATGTTCTCCGTATGGATATTTCACCTGTAATTTAATTTCTGATTCTAGCATTACATAAAGTTTTCCCTGTCTTCATTCAATTGCCTGGTTTCGGCACAATGAATCACTTGAATAAGGCCAAGGCCATAACCAGAGCAGAGATAAAGCATTAGAACCCCACTTTTTCCTCCTTACATGCATTGCATAAAATTAATGGCAGAATCATCAGAATGGAATGCTAGAACCCAACTTATGCCTCCATTGCCGTCAAAATAAATGCAGTCTCCAAAGCTGACTTTTAGCACTTACGAAACCTGTTCTTTTCCACAGTGCCTGTCATTAAATTAAGCACTATAGGATGTCTGCTATCACATAACTAAAATCTGAAAAGAAAAATGGTTATGATATTTTCACTATTCGGCACGAAATAATAGGTGAATTTTTTTTGTATTTTTGCAGCTATACATATTTTTGCCTATGCTCCAACATTTATCAAGCATTTTCACCATATATGCTCCATGCTTATGAAGCAATGACTGAACATAAACCCATACCTTAAGAAAACAAACTCTGGGTTCTTTCATGGTTTAGTATAGGAGCCTGGGAAGGCTTTAAACCAAATCAATTTTTACCAATTTTCGAAACTGGGGAAAGAGATTCTATAGGTAATGCTGTGATAGCTTTTCCGGAAAATAGTATAGAAAATCCCAGAAAAATGAAATCTCTGACACCGCTAAAATCTTTTTAACTCTAGTATCTTATGGAAAGTCATTTGACTGCAAATCTTCTACAACACCAGGCTTTTTTTATTAAAATAACTTAAAAAATTAATTAATTATTAAAATAACTCACTTTTTTAATAAAATACTAAAATAATCTAAAATTTACAGTAAAAATTAGTGGAGTCAAATTATATAGCGCTACCAACTTGCCACGTCAGCAAGGGGAATAAAAAAATAATTTTTTGGTGGAGCCATGTTGAATGGCGCCACCTGTATAAAATACAAGAGAAATACTACAAAATTTAAAAAATTAGGGGGCTTTTAAAATAATTTACCATTTTTTGGTGGAGGCCACCACCCTGATACCTTTTCAGTTTTTTTTTTTAATTTTTTTTTTAAAATTGTCTTTTTTTTACTTTTTTTAATTTCTGAAAAGTTGAGAGTCCTTAAAGTTAATTTCTCCATTTTCTGGTGGCCATTTCAAATGGCGCCACCAGTGCTATTTTTTTTTCCTTAAATTTTGTCTTTTTCTTAAATTTTTTTTAAAGTTTTATATTATTTTCTTATATTATTTTGTTTATTTAATTTATATTATTAATTTTAAAAAATTTGTAATGTATATTTAAAATGTTTTATAATATATTTTTTAAAATTTTAAATATTATTTTTAAATTATTTTTTAACTTTAGATATATATATTTGAAATTATTTTTTATAAATTTTAAATGTATATTTTTCAAATTACTTTTGAAATTATTAGTTTTATAAGATTTAAAATGTATGTTTAATATTATATTAATTTTACATAGAATTTTTTAAATTAAGATTTTTAATTTTTTTTTCTTATTTTATTTGAAGTTTGAATTAAAAAATAAATATATATATATATTATAACTAGTCACATCATATCAGTGATGTGACTATTAATAAATTTAAATATAAATATAAAAAAAAATTGTGTTATATATATGGGTGGGGCTTGGTCCCCCCAATAGATAAATACATTGAAAAGTAAAAAATATATAAATTTACATTAGATTTAATCTACATCCAAAAAGAGAAAAGATAACATTGACAAGTGTGTAACTCTAATTCCGTACTTATTTAATTAGTAAAATTAAGATTTATTAATTTTTTTCTTATTTTATTTGAAGTTTTATATTTTTTCTTATTTTTTTGTTTATTTAATTAATTAATTTATTATTATTAATTTTAAAAATTTGTAATGTATATTTGAAATGTTCTATAATATATATTTTTTTAAAATTTTAAATATCAATTATAGATTATTTTTTAAAATTTTAGATATATATTTTTGAAATTATTTTTTATAAATTTTAAATGTATATTTTTCATTTTTTTTTTAAATTTTCAATATTATTTTTTAAATATTAACCATATTTTTAATAATATAAAACATTTAAATTTTTAAAGATATGATCTTTCAAATTTATTACTTGTTTTTATTTTTAATAATATAAAACATTTAAACATTTAAAATTTTTAAATAAAATTTTTATAAAAAATTTAAAAAAGGTTAAATACTTTTAAAAATAAATAAAAATATTATAAAATTAATAATAAATTTGAAAGCTCATATCTTTAAAATATTTAAATGTTTTATAATATTAAAAAATATATTTAATATTTAAAAAATAATATTTAAAATTTAAAAAAATAATTTCAAAAATATATTTTTAATATGTATAAAAAAATATATTATAAAACATTTTTAAAAAATACATTTCAAGTTTTTTAAAATAAATAAAATAAATAAGGACTTAAAAAAGTTTAGAAAAAAAAGTCAAAACTTTTTTTAAAAAAAGACTGAAACAAACAACTTGGCTGTCAGACTCGAAAACGGGTGGCGCCAAATTATTTGGCTCCACCAAGAAATGGTAAAATTGCTATAGGGCCCCCTATACTCTCAAATATCACAATATTTTGGTGGAGCCATTCTTTATGGCTCCACATCTTGGTTCTCTTCTATATATAGAGTGGTGAAGTTGTGTTCAGTAGGAAAGTTTAAAAAATCTGTTAAAAATGAATAATGAGGTGTTTTTGGTGTATGTTGTTTTTTATGGTGAAATTGTAGAAGGTGATATTGACTATGTATTTCAAGGTGGGCAAAGAGTAGGTTTGCGATTCAAAAAAAATGTGAAGCTAGCAGAAATGAAAAGGAAGATCAGTGCGAAAATAGCTATCCGTTGTGGAAGGGCGATGTCCAAATTATTTTACAAGTTTCCAACCTCTACAGATCCGTTCAAATTTTGTGCGATGCAGCTGTTAGATGATGATGACTTGGGCACTATGATGGAAATATGGTGGTCGACTGGGAGTGAGAACCCCCAACCAGTTGAATTATTTGCTGAGTTAGCAGACTTAGAGCCTATTGAGAATGTTAGTCCAATAAGTCAACATCGCGAATTTAACTTTGATCTTAATGCTGGATGGACAGACCAATTAGAATGCGGTGGAACATCGCAGATACCCGGAATTCCTAATTATGGTGGGAGTTCATACAACAACCGTACCCTCAGTCCCCGTCTACAAATACATCTGCAGGTGATAATAAGCACAGAGGCAAATGTCAGAGAAATGACCAATAATGGTGAAAATTCTGATCAAGACGTTGAAGATTTTAGTGACCCCGATGTTGATGAGGTTCCGGACGATATCGATGATGAAGGCCCGTAAGAGGTTGAAGATGTTCACGGGCCTTCATTCAGTAACCCAAGTCGTGGCATTATTTTACAAAATGAACCCGAGGGCGACATGTTGAACGTAGATCTAGATGCAACGCATGCATCCGAGTTTCCTGAGTACGACGATATAGTACCTGCTCATAGATTGGCGATAAATTCACAGTTCGATGAGTTATTCGTTGGGCAACAGTTCGAGAACAAAGGCGGACTGTGTGTTTGCCATCAAATAATATAGTATGAAGTTGTCGATTGATTACAAGGTTGTCAAATCTACACCGACATTATATGTTGGGGAATGTTGGAGAGCCGGCGATGGGTGTGGTTGGCGAGTTCGAGCTGCATTTATACAGAGGACTCAACAGTGGCAAATACTAAAATTAGAAGGGCATCATACATGTAGTGTCACACGCATGTCTCAAGACCACCGGAAATTGGATGCCAAAAGTATTTGTAACTGCATCATACCACTAGTGAAAGATAGTCCAATCATTCCTGTGTCTACATTGATTGCAGACATGCAAGCTCGATTTCAGTACAGAGTTTCGTATAGGAAAGCGTGGTTGGCGAAACAAATGGCTATGCAACAATTGTACGGCGACTGGGATGAGTCATACAATGAACTTTAGGGTTGGATTTCAGCGATGGTGGAGTACATCCCAAGAACTATCGTGGACTTGCAAACGTTGCCTTATAGAGGCCCTAATGGACAATTGGAACTGGGGAGAAGAGTTTTTCGTCGACTGTTCTGGACTTTCGATCCATGTGTAAGAGCCTTCCCCCACTGCAAACCACTAGTGTGCAAGTTGATGGAACATGGCTTTATGGAAAATACACGCAAATACTTCTGATTGCGGTTACTACCGATCGCTTTTGCCATCGTGGAGTCTGAGAACTCCGAATCGTTGGCGTATTTCATTCAGAACTTACGGAGACATGTTGTTCGGCAAGACAACATTTGCATTATCTCCGACAGATCGAAGGGTCTTGTTGCTGCGATTCGACAATCTGAGGTTCCATGGAGGTCCGTCTATAATATTCGTCACATCGCTGTCAACTTCCACAATCAGTACAAGAACAAAGACTGGCGCAAACGAATTGTGAACATGGGTAAAAATATCGTATTTAAATTCGTATTTGTAATTATTTCAAGTCGAGGGACTAAAGTCAAACATGCACGAGTGCATCTCAGGCCGCCTGTCGTACCGGGCATTCCATAGTGCTACAAAAGATTGATGTTCCACGCTCCAATCTGTTGTATGTTTCCCCCTCATGGTCTTACCGTGGACTTAATCAAATTGTTCTGGCTCGACCGGCACAAATTGTCTACACCCAAATTGTCGCAAAACTCGGTCACCGTTGTACCACTCAACGGTTGAGAAGTTGAGCACCGGCGTGTTAATGCACCACATATGAGCTTCAGCGTAAACCCTCTGAGGAATAAGGGTTGCAATGTTCAGTGCAGAATACGACATCCATAAGAACTGCACAATATAACATAATGAGTCAATTCGCATCACATACTATAAGTGGATAAGTTAAATAAACGTTACTTAAACTATATTAATATATATTACTTTCTCTCCAGCGTACGCCTCTATCATTTGACGGTAAATGATTAATGTTTGGCTCGCACCAATTCCCGGAGACATCGCCCATATGAAATCGAAACAAACACGTTGGCAGTTAAACTTTGAAAAATATTATCCACACTTATGAGTCGTTAAATGTTAAGTATAATTTTGTTTTTTACCTATTTATAAGTGGCCACGAATATGGTTTGTGCCTAACAGCCGCTAGAAACGGCATCCTGTATAAAGCCCAAGACTGCAGTAGACACAGACAACCAGCCATATTACTAACCCCATGTTTTGTTGCTCGACAAAGCTCATAGTATAATGCGGCCAACACTGCTGATCCCCAGCTATAACTACCGGCACGAGAAAAATCCTCCAATAGAGGCAAGTACTTTAAGTGGACTCTATTAGACGTGTTGTTCGGCATAAGTACCCCCCAATCAGCTGCATAATATAGGCTCGAGCAGCACATATCACTTCCTGCTCAGTGGCAGTGCTCGATAACCGCTTAAAATTTGCTCTCAACCATGCCAATGTCAAGCATGTGAAATTCTGTTCCCCATCATTGTGGGACGGTCCAAGCGATGCAGGGCATACTCATCAAGGTTCCAACACTTTGCTTCGACCCGTGACCACAGCACCGTCAATTCGTAACCCAAGTTGCATAGGGACGTCTTTTAATGTGATAGTGCACTTCCCGCACGGCATAATGAAGGTGTGGGTCTCCGTACACCACCGCTCAACCAAGGCGGATATTAAGTTCGGCCTCAGGTCAAACCTCCGGATCAATGCGACGTCCCTAAATCCCGCCAACCGTAAGTATGGCATGATCCGCTCGTCCGGATCGTACTTGGGAAAATGACACCGCAACCTCAAAACCCGATAACCATCCTGTATGGTAAATTTTTTATAAAATTATGATAAATCAATTATCTATATAATTTAAACGTAAAAATATATATTGAAGAGTAAAATTGAAAGGTTGAGAAAACAAAAACATCACACTTATACTATACCAGCGTAACCATTCTAAGTATTTTTTTTTATTTAAGTTAAATTAAATAAGTAATAATATATTAATAATAGAATGCAAATTTGTCATAAAATATTAATAGTAACACGTAGAAATCAAATGTGATTATTATGTCCTAATCATAGTTAAGCATTAAAACTAAAGACAACTATATAACTACATTCTCTACCTCCTTATATTAATTTTTAATAGAATATTATAATAACTACATTCTCTGCCTTCTTATATTTATTTTTAATTGGGATATTATTAGTAATAATAACTTGTCGAAATGAAGTTTAGTTCTAAAGGTTTAAGTTGTGGAATTTAACAACATTTTTTATCGCATATTTATGCTCTTTGTACTTGGATTGTTATTTGGATTATTATAAAGTTAAGTGTATTAAAGTTTTTTTTTCTATTTAAGGTTAAAATTAAGACGAATTATAAATAATTTTAGATATTGACTATACTAACATTATAACCCTACTACATCGAGATTTTTAAAATTTTTATTTGATTATGTTAAAATTTTAATTTTAAAATAAATTTTATTAAATTATAATATTCTTTTACTATAAATAATTAAACATATTATAATTATTTCGGAGTTGTGAAGTTGCCCACTCCTTTTTCCTTTTAAAATTTTAAATATATTAAAAAAATATTTTTTAAAGCAGTTAAAAATGAATAATAACAACTAAATAAAGATTAATATCATGCAAGAAAATAGTTAAAAAGGAATAATAACAACTAAATATAGATAAGTATTTTAAAGCAGTAAAACACGTTCAACAGAGTAGTGATTAGCAAGAAAAAACAAGAAACTAAAATTAATTTTACTGTTTCGTCGATCATCGATGAAGTGTGATCCGTATTTGCTCCAGAAGACATTTTGATACCTGTATAATATAAAAAAACATAAATACAATACAATTATTTATTATATTACATTAACTGTAAAATATAAAAAAACAAAATAAAATTTTATAAAATTTACCTTTTTTTTTCTCCTTCATTCATATATGGGGGGACCAAGCCCCACCCATATATATAACACAATTTTTTTTATATTTATATTTAAATTTATTAATAGTCACATCACTGACATGATATGACTAGTTATAATATATATATTTATTTATTTTTTAATTCAAATTTCAAATAAAATAAAAAAAATTAAAAAATCTTAATTTAAAAAATTCTATGTAAAATTAATATAATATTAAACATACATTTTAAATCTTATAAAACTAATAATTTCAAAAGTAATTTGAAAAATATACATTTAAAATTTATAAAAAATATTTTCAAAAATATATATCTAAAGTTTAAAAAATAATTTAAAAATAATATTTAAATTTTTAAAAATATATTATAAAACATTTTAAATATACATTACAAATTTTTAAAATTAATAATATAAATTAAATAAACAAAATAAAATAAGAAAATAATATAAAACTTCAAAGAAAATTTAAGAAAAAGACAAAATTTAAGGAAAAAAAAAGTACTGGTGGCCTCATTTGAAGTGGCTCCAACAAAAAATGGAAAAATTATTTTTAAGGGCTTCCAACTTTTCAAAAATTTAAAAAAAGTAAAAAAAAAAGACAAAATTAAAAAAGAAATAAAAAAATTGAAAAGGTGTCAAGGGTGGTGGCGCCATATACAATAGCTCCACCAAAAAATGACAAATTATTTTAAAAGCCCCCCAATTTTTTAAATTTTGTAATATTTCTTTTGCATTTTATACAAGTGACGCCATTCAATATGACTCCACCAAAAAATTATTTTTTATTCCCCTTGCTGACGTGGCAAGTTGGTGGCGCCATATAATTTGGCTCCACCAACTTTTACTGTAAATTTTGGGTTATTTTGGTATTTTATTAAAAAGGTTGGTCATTTTAATAATTAATTAATTTTTTAGGTTATTTTAATAAAAAAGCCACAACTCCACGTTCAAAAAAAAAAAGAAAAAAAAGAAAGAGAAAGAAATAATATTGACAGCTAAAGAAGCAAATGAGAGCAGTAGCAGTAGATGCAAACTTTGAATATGACTAGGAAACCCAAAAGAAACCCTTCTTTCTTCAAAATCTTGATAGGAAACTTTGATAAGAAGCTGGTAAGTTCAAATCTTACTAAACAACCATTTAATGCTTCTTAGTTCTTAATCACTCAAGTTTTCTGTATGTAGTTATTAAATGCTGTCTTCTTTGGTTTTTTTGCAGAGAATTCCACCAGCTTTTGTAAAGTATGTTTTTAAAGGAAATGTGCCCACCATGTTGACCTTGTATTCAGACTCAGGGAACTCATGGCGAGTTAGAATCAAAGTTGAACAAGGAAGCTATTTTTTCAACAATGGATGGTCAAAGTTTGTCAAATATCATGACCTGGAAATAGGGGATTTTCTGGTTTTCTTTTTGGTTGATAGTTCAACTTTTGATGTTTTCATTTATAATCGAACTGCATGTGCAAAGAACATCAATTTGGCCGCTAAGAAACGAAAGGGCCGATCCCCTAGAGTTAGCAGACAAATTGAACAAACCCCAAGCCATAAATGTACTTCAACTTCCAAGAAACCAAGAACAGTTCCTCGTGAGCCCCAACCTTTTCATTTCATGTGTAACCCTTCATGTTCATTTTCCATCTCACAAACTTTTTTTAATGTTTCATGCATGGTTTAGGTGCACAGGAGGTTGAGTTTGTATCTGGAGTAACCCCGAAGAATGTTTCATATGTAATGGTTGTGAAGGGATACAATAAATACTATGCTGTAAGAACACAACTACTTTATTCAATATTGCTGTTAGTAAGTGTTAATTACTTTATTCATATGTGTTCTTTTTTTCAGGGTATTCCGAGATGTTTTACTGAAGAAGCAGGCTTGGGAAAGGTATCCAAGGTGATGATTAGAGGTCCAAAAGGTGGAATGTGGCCAATGATGACCACTTTTAGTTCAAAACAAGTTCTTCTGAGTGTTGGATGGTCCAAGTTTCTGCATGAAAACGAGATTGTAATTGGAGATACCCTTTTGTTCGAACACGTACCAAATACAGGCCATTTAATCCATGTCCATGTTGTTAACAAGGATGGAACTGGAAACTGTGGTAGCCTTGCTGGTAAGCGACCAAGAGATCGACCTCGCGAGCAAACTGAACTACCACCAAGCACAAAATATGCTTCAAGTTCCAAGCGTACCAAAGGTCCTTTAACTTGCATTTCATCACTTCAATTTTTTCATGTTTTTTAGTCTCATTTCATTTCAATCATCATTGCTTGTTTAGGTGTATCAGAGTTAATCTTGGAACAGGCTTCATTTGTAGTTGTTTTGAAGAAATACCATCAATACTCTGTTGTAAGAACTATGTCTTGATTATCTATTCTCAATTCAATGCTGTTTCTACTCCATTTTAACTATCTTTTACTTAAATTTCAGTCTGTTCCAGCCAGTTTTGCCAAAGAAACAAGCTTGGCAGAGGAACCGAGCACGGTGATAAAGGACTCAGAGGGTAGGAAGTGGGAATTAAACATCTTGGTTGATGCAAAATCAAATGTTCGTCTCGGTGCAGGATGGTCACAATTTGTGCTAGAAAACAAATTAGAAGCTGGAGATACCATTTCGTTTCAACACATTCCCAACACTGGTAATGTAATTTACTTCAAGATCATTAGCAAGGCTAGAGCTGCAAATTATGGTGATGGAAGAAACATGAGAAAAAATGTCTGTTAAAAAGTAGTATCATTTGTAATGTCTGTTGTTTACCAGTTGTTGAAGATGGTGATGGTGGTTTGTAACTTGTATGATTGTGTTTTACCCTCTATATTTTAAAAAATCACATTATTTTCTTAGTATTTATACCAGTGGCGTCGTTCTACATGGCTCCACCAAAAAATTAATTTTTTAATGCAGATTGCTAACGTGACATGATGGTGGCGCCAAACACTTTGGCTCCACAATTTTTACTGTAGATTTTGGGTTATTTTCGTATTTTATCAAAAAAATAGATCATTTAAGTAATTAATTATATTTTAAAGTTATTTTTATAAAAAAAGCCCAAGTTCTTAATATGATTTTCGTTCGTGTACCTCTCATAAATTAACAGATAGATTGATCTGTTGAAACTAGAGATACTAGCCTTCTTTTGAATGGATGAAGAGGAAGATGAAAGGCAAATACAAAACTTTGTTTAATCAAATGAATCTATCCTTTTGTTTCCCTCGAGTCCAAAAAATAATGAATTTAACAGTAAATAGCTAATAATCATCATTAAAATTGTATTAATTACTCTTGAAGTATCAATTTATGAGAAATGAACGGAAAGCTAAGCAGTCAGCTATCTCTAAGCACATGTTTCATAGTATAGTAACCAGTTCAACAGACCCTAGAAAGTCGAATCAACCTATATTAGTTATTACTTCTTTTTTTAGCTTGTTTTGTGTTTAGTTCTCAAAGGCTTATTCTAAGCATGGCTATTGCTTCTCATCAACAAGGCAGTGATATTTTAAAGTATATAAGCAACTCACCTTTTTTCTTCAAAACAATTTTCTTAGACACTATCCATAATGGAAAACTTGTAAGCATTCTCCTAATACCTCTCTTTTATTTTATCTTATTCATAGATCTCAATTTTATTCATAAACCTCAAGAGTATATGCAGCTTACCAAGCGTCTTTGTAAAAATGTCAACCAATTGAACTGAGGTCGGAACGTAATAAGGTGCAATCAACTCATCCTGAATTGTATCCCTAACAAAGTGACAATTCACTTCAATATGTTTAATACGCTTGTGAAATACAAGATTCTGTGCAATATACAACGCAGATTGACTATCACAAAATAAAGTAATAGCTTTAGGATGATAAACACCTAAGCTCAATAGCAAGGCCTTCAGTCACTTGAGCTCACAAGTGGCAGAATCCTAGACCTATACTCAGCCTCAATGGAAGAACGAGAAACAATATGTTGTTTCTTAGTTTTCCAGGAAATAGGAGATTGTCCCAGAAAGACAAGCCAGCCAATAAGCGAACGCGAGTTAACGGGCAAGCAACCCAATCCGAATCATACCACCCCTTTAAGGACAAATCACTATCAAATCTCAATAGAAATCCTTGGCCAGGAGAGTCTTTCAAGTACCGGACAACCCACAGAGCTGTGTCCTAGTGCTCCTACCTCGGCTCATGCATAAACTGAGATAATACATGAACCGATAAATCAAGTCTGGTCACTGCCAAATAGATTAAATGACCCATTAATCGTCTGTACTAACCAGAATTAGTAAAAAATGCCCATGTAGCATGCATCAATCTATGATTTTGCTCTATTGGGGATCCTACAGGCTTTGCTTCTAAATAACCCGTCTCCAAAAATAATATCAAGTGTTTATTTCCTTTGACAAAGAAATATACCCAAAGAAATGTGAACTACATTTATCCCAAAAAAATATTTTTGGAAGCAAGAATTGAGATACCCTTTACAAGTTTTTAAAGCAGCAGAATCATTCCTAGAAATAATCAAATCATCAATATAAACTAGCAAATTAATGTGTATAAATTCCTTAGTGTATGTAAACAGAATAATAAGAATATGATTGAAGAAACCCATATCCTTTCAATGCAGTAACCAGCTTAGCAAACTAATACCAAGGAGCCTGTTTTAACCTATACAAAGACTTGTGCAAACGAAAAATTAGTCTAGGCATATCAAGGGCAAAATCTAGAGGAAGCTTCATGTAAACCTCTTCTTCAAGATCACCATGCAAAAAGGAATTATATACATCCATTTGATGTAACTCCTAATTTTTTGAAACTGCAACAATTAAGAAAACACGAATAGTTACCATTTTTTCCATAAGAGCAAAAGTTTCATCATAGTCAATACCTTTTACTTGGCTATTACCAAAAATAACAAGACAAACTTTAAGTCTCTCAATACTTCCATCGGAGTTATATTTAATCTTATACACCCACTTACAACCCAGAGTTTTCTTTTCAGGAGGAAGTGTCTCCATAAACCAAGAGTCATTATCCTCCAAAGCACGAATCTCCTTTTGCATAGCATTACGCCATACTGCATCCTTCACAGCCTCTTTAAAAGACTGTGGCTTAATCTTTGCAGTAGTAGCTATATGAAAATTCTAGTGTTTCATAGTAAATTTTTCACAGAACATAATACGCTATAAGAAATGGAGTACCTATGGAAGGCTCTAAACTATCTAAGGTGGGAGATGGGCTTTTCTTTATGACAGTATTAATGACAAAATCTTGAAACTACTGAGGAAATTTCTCCCTATGCCCTCACCCAATTCGGACACATCATTTGTAACACCCCTAACTCGTATCCGTCGCCGGATTAGGGTTTCGAGCATTACTAAACCAATATAAGTCAATGCACTCAATCACAACTATTACTTTGATTAATGTGTACCATTTCATAATATTTCAAATAAACATGTATATCCCATCTAATCTCAATACATCATCTTGCATACCACGAATAATATCATTATCAATCAGATAATAACTAATAAAATCATTTAGCAAATCACTATTCAAATGGTCATTTAAAAGCAATGGCCGAATAGATATATGGTATTTAATCATTTATCACCTTTCTAATATCAACCAAACATTCAAGTGTATACCATATTTGCATATTTGTTACACTTTTGATTATGAATACTCTTTATTTTAATATCACATATGATTATATTCTTTACCTACCAACTTATCTCACATTCGAGCATAACTTAAACACAAATAACAAATCAACTCACTTAACCCAAAATCACTTATCACATTTGGCAAGGATCATTCATATATGTAAACATATAATCATAGGTACACCTCAACTAAACATTATATTCAAGGAAAATGTAAAGATTTCAACTAATATAATGTAATGGCCGAATATTTATAACAAGTTTGTTTTCACTAAATCATCAATAGATCGATTTCACTTATAGCATAATATGAAATACATTCTAAGCTTACCTATAAGTCATTCATTAAACTTCGGTAGTACTATATGAATAACATGCCATACATAGACTCATGGAAACACACCTACCAAAATGAGTTTATAACATAACTGAATATGCATTCACATATGCAACATCCCAAACATGTCAATTAACACAAACTTAAATATAAAGCCATTTTCGCATGGCTAAATTACATTCATATGATCTTTGTCTATGCCAACTCAAAAACAGTTTAGACTATACATGCCATAGACTCAAAGTTTATATACAAAAATAGATACCAAAATTTCGTTGATAGTGTGATGAACTTCAAAGATGATCACGAGAACGAGTTGAACCCCCAAAAGAAATCTACAATACAGAAACAACCAAATACAAAGTAAGCTTACATAGCTTAGTAAGTTTTAAGCATTTAACTCACATATACACTTTATCAAGATTTAAAATAAATTGTTCCATTTTCATCATCTTTGCCGAATAGTCAATACACTAAAATAGATTTCGAATCAACATTATAAGCATGTATAAATAAGTATATATATATATATATATATATATCCAAACACCACCACATATAATAGAAAAATCTGCATGTGCCTCTTCTACTTAACAATTTCCTACTTACATTTCAAGCTACCATAAATCACGAGCAGTTTAAAGATATAAAAAACATACCTCTAGGTTATTTTTCTTTTCAACCTTGATTTCTTGAACATATTATAAAATTTCATAATCAAACATTTTATTATTCATATAACATTAATAAATCAAGTACTTTAAAAGAACATCAAATCTGTATACCTGTCTCAAAGAATTTAGTAACATATCGCACACACAGTGCCGTTACTTTAATAATCCGCACACATAGTGTCAAATCTTCGTAACGTATCGCACACATAGTGCCGTTACTTTAATATTCCGCACATATAGTGCCAAATCTCCGTAATGTATCGCACACATAGTGTCGTTACTTTAATATTCCGCACACATAGTGCCAAATCTTCGTAACGTATCGCACACATAGTGCCGTTACTTTAATATTCCTCACACATAGTGCCTTTCATAACCTGTCATTCATCCGACTATACACTTTCATATATAAAAATCAAATCCACACTTCACACATAATCACATACATATATGTATAACATAATGTTTTAATATCCCAAGTCCTATATTACATTCGGCCTAGACCATATCAAGCCACCAACAATTCCTTTGAGTATGTTCGAATTCTATTATAACATTTTTTTTATATCTAAGATATCACTATCATAAAAATACATATTTCATGCAAATAATTACAACATCCAAGTAACATCACATTCGGCTATCTTTTACAAATTTCATTTATACATTCGGCAATGTATTGTAATTAAACTCACCACCATTCAACTTAGACATGTATTATAGTATAAATTCAATTTAACTCTATCGCTTAAAACTTACCTCGGAAATCAACGGATTAAGCTTCCCGGCTATTCGTTTAATTTGACTTTGCCCCGATCCAATCCCGTTTCCTTTTGTTCTTGATCTAAATAATTCCAATTTAAACTCATTTAAACTTATATTCATTCAATTTGATCCATAAACATATAATTTAGCAATTTACTAATTTATCCCTGACTTTTACAATATATACAATTTAGTCCCTAATACAATACTCACGAATTACTCAAAATTGGACTAACATCCCTTAGGGCCGAATCTTCCTAAGCACTTTATAAGTCAATATACTTCAATATTTTCTCAATTTAATCCTTCCATGATTTATTTTCACAAATAAATCCTTAATTAGCTACATTCACCAAAGACTCAAAAGTAAGATATGTTTATCTAGCTCAAATCTTTCATTTAATACTAAAAATCATCATAAAACTCAAGTTATCATCAATGGCATAACCCACATACAAAATTAATACATGGGCTTGATAATAGAGTGAACAAACATCTCAAAAATGCAAAAATCATTAAAAATCCAAAACTAAGACTTACTTAAATTTTGGTTGATGAGTGCCGAACCTTGTTGAGTTTTTCTTTTCTTTTTCTTTTGCTAATTTCGGCTAAGGGAGCTTAAGTGATGAACATGCAATGGTTCTCCTTATTATTTTATGTTTTATTCCACTATGCTAATAAAATATATAATATATCATTAATATATACATATATTTAACTTATAAAACAAACAAACATATAATATAATACCACCTTGCCGTCCACTACAAGAATAATAGGGGTATTTGCAACATAAAACCCCTTAATTAAAAAGACATATAAATTTAACCCTCCAATTGAGTAAATAGCTAATTTTTACCACTCATGCAATTTAATCCTTTCACTTAAATTAGTCACCCAAACAAACAAATTAATCTACAATATTTTAGCACATGCTCAAACACATAACATAGATATCAAATAAATAATAAAAATATTTTTTTTTAACCCGGATTCGTGGTCCCGAAACCACCGTTCCGATTAGGGTCGTAATCGGGCTGTTACATCATTATCCAAAGCCCCAAAGCCCTCTATACCACCGTGTCATCGGAGGAAGAAGAATACTCCACAAGTGACGAAAAATCCGCAAGTGGCGAACTCACAAGCTACGGAGTGGCAAGCGAATGAATTGTATAAAAATATGTATAAAATATTGCGTCTGCACTCCCATATGGCAGAGCAATACTGTCGAGCTCAATGATTGCAATATTCCCACCCAAATACGAAAAAAATATCCTCAAAAAAGTTCACATCACGGGACACAAAAAACTTCTTAGAATCCATACAATATAAATATAAACCCTTTTTGCCAAAAGGATACCAAACAAAAACATACTTTCGAGCAAACTTTTTACCTTAGAACGTCGATTATGAGCAAAACATAAGCAACCAAGCACATGAAGATCATCAAACAAAGGAGGTCTACCAAACAACATTTCATAGGGTGTTTTACCATGAAGAAGAGGTGAATGAGTTCGATTGATAAGATGAGAAGCAGCCACATTTAAAATATGTTAATGTTTCCTCTCGACTCTCCCATTTTTTTGAGGAGTACCAACACAAGATGTTTGAAAAATAATATAATTTGTAAGAAAATAATCCTACAGATACAATATCTCTACACCTGTAATAATCATAAGCGGTCCAATGAATTTCCGGAGCAGAATATCAACCAATCCGAAGATGGTAACTCTATAAAGATCATAAAAGACCTCTCTCCAAGAACAATGATGGAGGAGCCGAAACCGAATTCAGCTATGGAAACCGAAACCGAGTGCAATGGGAAGTCTAATGGATGTCAAGTTAGAAATGGTGACAAAAGCACAAGCCACCCTATAATTCAACAATTTAAACCTCATGTAATGATTGAGAACCCATTTTTCCAAGTTGTCATGCACCCATCATATGTTGGTCACACTAGTGATAAAAAATGTAGACTGGTAAGCAATCAATTGAATTCCCCACTAGATCCTATGCATGCCGTTCATTTCATTACTTCATTAATATATACTAAACTTGCATAAATGAGCAAAATTTTCCTTTTCACAGGCCATACCAGCTAACTTTGTGAGGAAACATTTGATGAAAGAGCAATGTTCAGTACTCCTTTGCAACTCAAGCGGGAAAACTTGGATTGCTACCTTCAAGCGGAGACGAATAGGGGAAAGGCTATATATACGAAGCGGTAAATTGGGATACTTTTGTACGGGATAATAATATTCAAGTCGGTGATTTTTGCGCGTTTGAGCTAATAAATAACATCAAAATATCCTTCATAGTAGTCATTCACCAAGGCCAGCATGCAAATTGTCATCAGTCATTAGCTTCAACTGATGCATTTTGTCCCGAGAAATGGAAAGCTCCGTCGTACGCAAGTCGGAGCCGCACAGAACCATTGACTGCTCTTGAGAAAACTAAAGCTTTTCGAATAGCTAGTGCTTTCTAATCTGAAAATCCGTTCTTTATTGTAATCATACAGCCATCAAATGTTAAGTCATGTAGATTGGTAAGTTTTTCTGTTGAAACTTGTTGGCCATTTCCAAGTTCTTATGACTGCACCATGCAAATGTTATAATGCAACTTGAAAAGGCAGAAAATAACTGAACTGACATGTTTTTGTTTATACGAACAGAGTATACCAGTGAATTTTGCTAGGAAATATCTCACAAAGATGCACAAAGAGGTCATACATCTCCTTTCAAATGGAAAATCATGGCCAGTGATATTTTTTCAGCACAGTATCGAAAAACCAAGTGTAATATCCGGTACGGGTTGGCATGGATTTGCTATGGATAATAACTTAGAAGTTGATGATGTTTGTGCCTTTGAACTCATTGAGGGTCCTAAAACATCAATGAAGGTAACCATTTATAAGATGCAGGCTGTTGAAGACTCATCTTTGGGTAAGTAGGTTCCATTTCAGGTAAGGCCTTAGAAGAGGCAAATTAAAGCTATCAAGCTTTTCAAGAGGATGAAGCAAATCCCAGATACCAAACTGTAGGACCGATGTCATTGATTCAATGATTAGCTTGTCCTGTAACTGTTTAGCCATGACATTGTAACTTGTTTCTGATGCCGTCCTATGAACATTTCACCTGTAATAATGTTCCTTTAGATGGTTTTGTAAATTCACTAACCATTAGCTTGAAAAACTGATCTGTTTCATATTATAAAAAACCTTGCTTGCAAAACCCTCCAGATTCTCCTAAAGAACCCAAATTACCTACGAGCTTGATGGAGGTGTAAAACAATGGTTGGATAAGGTGGTTGAAGCTTCTAGCTTGACTGTTACGAACATTTTTTTTATTCCTAAGCAAGTAAATGAAAATAGCAAAATTAGTGATATATGTAGCTTTCTAAAAAATTAAAGCACTGTTAATTTTACTGATTCAATTTACTTGGTCAAATAATTAAATGCTTTTTGTGTGAAAATATATTGTCTAGCAATGTATCGCAATTCGTAAAGAAAAGAAAGAAAAATAGAACACACCGATATCGAATTCGAATGATACAAGAGGAGAGACGACTACATTTATTTATAAGTTTGTAAAATTATATTCTAATCAAAGTCATATAGAAGTAATGCAGTAAGATTAAAACACCTTATTCTAATTAACATCAAACAGAGATAATATATTTCTATACTTATTTCACTTATGCAGCCTGTATCGTACCGCAAGAGTCCGGAGGCCCTGCACCCCGATTGTGACCTCAGCCCAATATTTTGCCACTTGTATTTTATTTTAATAAGAATTTGATTCACGTATATTTAACATTTTATTTTACACTCAATGATTTGGGTTGAAGTTGCTTTTCATGCCCTTCCCACGTATATTTAATGCATGTTTAAAAAATATCATTCTTATTTTTTTGTTCTAATGCATGTTTTTTCAGGGTTTTTTAATTTTAATTAAAAAATAAGAATGATATTTTCAACTTTTTAATTAATAAACATGTTTTTAAATTTTTTATTTTTAATTCATGTTTTTAATAAATAACTTTTTTATTTACATAGACAAAATATTAAATACATATTTATTAATTAAAAATATGAATTAAAAATAAAATAAAAACTTAAACATGTTTGTTAATTAAAAAAACTTAAAAAATATCATGCTTATTGTTTTTAATTAAAAAATAAAACTTGAAACAACATTAGGAAAATGACAAAAGATTTTGACTATTTTATCAAAGAAACTAAGTTATCAAAACTTTTTTTTTTAATAAAATTTTTACAAGACCCATTTTTTATCATGTCTATTTGACTATTTCTAAAGAAATAATGTGGTTGAATTTTTAAAAAACGACATAATTTTACCGAATGAAAATTTTATGGGCAATGTAAAAGGTAAGTTTTAGGTTTGCTCTTCAAGTTCTTGCTGCTCGGGTAAATGGATTTCGGTTCACTTTTTGTTGTAGCCAATGGAGGACAATGTTGGCTCTTAAGCTTAAATCAAATCAATGTGTCTTTTAATGAAAGAAAAAAAAGAATGGAGATCGATCGTCTGCATTTTGATTCGCTGACATATACAGGATCATCTTTCCTGCTCTGGTGGCGTAAAAAGCTAAAGTGATGGAAATCATTTGACTGCAAATCTACAACTTCACGTCAAAACAAATAAATAAATGGAGAGAATCCAAAGTAGCAAAGCAAATGAGAGAACTGCAGCAGTTAATGCAAAACTTTGAATATGACTAGGTGTTAGAATATACCATACCACATGTGCAAATTGTTAAGTCTGTTATTGAATTGTTAAATGGAGTAGTTTAGTGATTAAAAATAGTCAAGGGTCTAGACTATAAATATATAAACATGTTTATTGTATAGGGTAGATTTTCAAGTTTTAATATTTAGAATATACTACTCTCTTCGATCCTTGTTCATTCTTGTAGGTTTCGATAGGAGATTTTGATAACAAGCTGGTAAGTTCATATCCTATTAACAGCCATTTAATGCTTCTTAATGGCTCTAGTTTCATGTATATAAACAACTTATTAACTGTTATCTTTTTTTTTTCTTTTGCAGAGATTCCACCAGCTTTTGTGAAGTATGGTTTTAAAGGAAATGCGCCCACCATGTTCACCTTGTATTCTCAGGGAACTCATGGCGAGTTAGAGTCAAAGTTCAACAAGGAAGTTACTTTTTCAATAGTGGATGGTCAAAGTTTGTCAAATATCATGGCCTGGAAATAGGGGATTTTCTGGTTTTTTTTGGTTTTTAGTTCAATGTTCGATGTTCTCATTTATGATCGAACTGCATGTGCAAAGAACATCATTTTTGCTGCCAAGAAACCAAAGGCCCGGCCCCTTGGAGTTAGCAAACAAATTGAAGAAACCCCAAGCCAAAAATGTGATTCAATTTCCAAGAAACCAAGAGCAGTTTCTCGTGGGATAACTTTTTCATTTCATGTGTAAACCCTTCATATTCGTCCCCCTTTTTTTCACTACTCATTTCAATGTTTCATGCGTGGTTTAGGTGCAAGAAATGTTAGCCAGGACCAGGAGGTTGTGTTTATGACCCCGAAGAAGGCTTCATTTGTAGTGGTTTTGAAGCAATACCAGAAGTTCTATTTTGTATGAACAAAACCTATTAATTCTCAATTCAATGCTGTTTCTACTCCATTTTAAATATGCATTTTTCTTATATTTCAGCCTGTGCCAACCAGTGTTGCCAAAGAAATGGGCTTGGCAAAACATAAGTTCTAAAGGCAAAAACAAATTCTTTTTTTGGTAGAATCAAAGTATCTTTCATTTCCTTTTACAAGAAAAACAAGCTCTTGGCCATTAATGAATCAGCCTCGAGCCTAGAAACACTTAATTTAACAGTCATTAGCAAATAATATTTTAGAATTGTATTAATTACTTCTGACAAATGGACCATTCCATACTTTAGGTAGATATGAGTAATAATGAGGAGAATGTACTCAGTTATCTTCTTCAAGTTCATGTTTATGTTTATTACTTTCTCAAAGGCTCATCCCACAACTGTTCAAGCATGGCAACTTCTTCTCACCAGCAAGGCAATGGCCATTTAAAGTATATAAGCAACTCGCCTTTTTTCTTCAAAATAATTCTCCTAGACACTATCCTGAATGGAAAACTTGTAAGCATTTGTCTTTTACTATATATGTATATTATATATATAACATTTGCATATGTTGATAAGAGTTCTTTTACAGGGAATTCCCAGAAAGTCTGTGAAAAACCATGGAAATGGCATGTCAAGCCCAGCATTGCTCCAGGTCCCATCTGGTGAAGTATGGAAGGTGGAACTTGCAAAATCTGATGGCAAAATATTGTCGTAACCATTTTTTGATAAAACAGTAAACGACGCGGTCGACTCGATTTTTGAAAATGAAAAGGAAGGGAGTCGCCACCGATCTTTATTTGGGTGTGATCGGATCACCTTTTTTTAATAAAACGTCTCGGTTTATCAAAACGATGCTTTTGGTCTACGAAATTTGAGAAAAATGGGTTCGAAAGTCAATTACGTGTGAGGAAAGATTAGCACCCTCGACACGCCCGAAATTGGTACCAAACTGATTGATCGATGTCCTATTGTTAAAAACTTAGAAATGATTTGAAAATAGATACTTTTATTTCCAAAACTTGAAGGAATTGGAAGGGACGTTAAGACACTCTTAGTCTCGAAGAGATAAAGCATCATGTCCAGTAAGTTAGGGCGCAATACTTTAGACTCCCGAAACTAAGCTCGCCTTTTAAAATTTAGTTTTATATTTGAAGAGGAGCTCCGTCATTTGTCAAACAAGAAATCGTAACCCAGTAGAAGTTAGGGCTCGTTTTCTCGAAGGTCCAAATTAGGATATTGCTCCTATTTTAATAGGAAAAGAAACTTATCCAAGTATCTAGATGTCGAGTCCAAGAAGTTAGGCGCGACATTTCAATATCCGAGACTAAGTGTTTTGTTTAAAATCTAAATTGCGATTTCAAAAGGGATATCCCGTTGTTTAGCTTTAAACGAGAAGAAACCGGAACCTAGTAAGTTAGGGCTCGATTCACTCAAATTGCTAATACGGAATGTCGATTTAAAACTGGAATTTGTGATTTTGAAAGGGATCTTCCGTTGTTTAGCTTGAACGAGAAAAATCGTAACCTGTGGCTCGATTCTCCCGAATCGCTAATACGGAAATATTGGTCGTTATAAAGATTGAGATGTCGAAAAATAGTGAGATGACGATGAGAATATAAGTAGTGGTGACAGGAAAGTACCGTGATAATGGTGTATATGTATTGACGATGATAGAGAATAATGACAATAATAGTGGTGGTAATATAAAATAGGTAAAATATATGCATATTGAGGAATAATAATGATAGCAGTAATTATAAATAGTTAATACATATTTAATAAAAACAATATAATACATATAAACATAATGTAGTAACAGCAATAATAGAAGATAAATAAAATAATGATGAAAAATAATAATAATAATAATAATAATAATAATAATAATAGTAATAGGAATAATACTAGTAGAAATAAAAATAAAATAAGGGTGATAATAAAACTAACATTTATAATATATAATACATGAATAGTAATGAAAATGAGAAATAATAAAAACCATTAAAAGAAAGAATAAGATGATAGTAATATTAATTAAGAAATAAATAATAAAATATATATAAAAGACCAAACAAAGCAAAGAAATATAAATATGTATATATATATAACAAAAAATTATGATATAATAATAGTAATGATAATGGTGTTAAATAATGATAATAAGGTAGTAATATATTAGCAGTAATAATGTAAATATAATATAGTAATAATATATATATATATGTGTATGGAAATAATAATGATAATAACATAGTAATAATGGTAATATAATAATAACAATATAGTAATAATAATAATATATATGTATATAAAAAATATAGTAATACACAAATAAAGGACTAAATTAAATAAGCAATAATTGAAAATTTGATTTAAAAAAAACCAAAAATGTGGAAGGGCCGAAAGCACAATTAACCCAATCGACGAAAAACACGCGATCCTCGCTCAGTCAGTCGAATTCGCACGCCGGTCTTTGGCCAAACGACGTCGTTCTGGGAGGCTATTTAAGGCCCAAATTTCTGAAAAAAAATCATTTGTCACCTGTTTTAAAAAAAAATTAACTCTTCTCTTTTTCTCTCTGCAGTCGAAGGAGAAGGGGATTCTCGCACCGCCCGATCGTCGTTCTCACACGCCACCACCTATATTTTCTTACGAAATTTTAGAAAATAACAAGCAGATATATATGTATATATACAAAAGCAAATGAAAAGAAAAGGCTTCAAACTAAAAAAATAATCACCTTTAGTCTCCGATTCGATTTTTAGTGGTTTTTTAGCGTTTTCGATGCTTTCTTATTTTGATTCCTCTCGTTAGTCTCTCGATTTGCCGTTTTACTGTTTAAATCACTAGTATTGTATTGATTTTTTTAAAAAAGGGAACCCCTTTACAAGGAAATAAATCGGCTTTTATAGCCTTTGCCTTTTTACAACTTGTCGCTTTCTGTCCTTTCCCGCTTATTGTTTGCAGTCGAGGCGGTGGCTTTGGGCGGTGGACAAGACGGTGGCGTGGTCGCAGGTCGAGAGGGTCGAGGGTTAGGTCGATCCTAGCGCGCCACTTGGGGTTAGGGTTAGGAATTTTGTTTTTCTTTTCTCATTGAGGGTATTGGGCTTGTTGGGCTAGGTGCAAGTGGGTTAGGGTTTGTAACCGGTAGGTCTTAGTGGACCACCGATTTGGGCTTTGAGTTTTAGGGTCTATTAGGTCGATTTGTTGTAATAGGTTTGGTTATGGGCTTGTAGGCCCGGCAAAATTGGGGTTGTATAGTGCCTTCTTTGCTCGTTTCCGTAATCTAAAGCAGAGCAAAGACTTTCAAGAAAGACCAATTTTGCCCTAGTATTGCTAAGTCTTGACTTCTTTGGTGCTTTTCCACAAGTAGCTTCATTTACATCCACCGCATCTTGTCGCTTTGATCCCCTCCACCGCTGCTTCAGAGAGATAGAACTTGTAGCTCCAATTTATTCTATTGTGCTTTTATGGAGATAATACTTGTATCTTCGATCCGCTCCTACACTCATCAAGAATCGTTGACTTTGTTATTTCAATCTGATCCCTGCAAACTCAAGGATCACCAGACTGATGTATTCGATCTGCTTCCTGCAACTTCAAGAAGGTCAATTCTGTTGTTTTCGATCTGATCCCTGCAAACTCAGGGATCCCTTAGACTGATGTCTTCGATCTGCTTCCTGCAACTTCAGGAAGGTCAATTCTGTTATTTTTCGATCCGATCCTGCAAACTCGTGGATCCCTTTAGATCGATGTCTTGATCCGCTTCTGCAACTTCGGAAGGTCAAATCTGTTATCTTCAATCGGTCCCCGCAAGCTCAGGGACCACTAGACTGATGTCTTCGATCTGCTTCCTGCAACTTCAGGAAGGTCAAATCTGTTATCTTCAATCTGGTCCCTGCAAGCTCAGGGACCACTAGACTGATGTCTTCGATCTGCTTCCTGCAACTTCAGGAAGGTCAAATCTGCTATTTTCAATCTGATCCCTGCAAGCTCAGGGATCACTAGATCGATGATGTCTTTCGATCCGCTTCCTGCAACTTCGGAAGGTCAAATCTTCTATCTTCAATCCGGTCCCCGCAAGCTCGGGGACCACTAGATCGATGTCTTCGATCCTTCCCCGCGCAACTTCGGGAAGGTCAAATCTGCTATCTTCAATCGGGTCCCCGCAAACTCGGGGACCACTAGATCGATGTCTTGATCCGCTTCCCGCAACTTCGGGAAGGTCAAATCGCTATTTTCAACTGATCCCCGCAAGCTCGGGGATCACTAGACCGATGTCTTCGATCCGCTTCCTGCAACTTCGTGAAGGTCAAATCGCTATTTTCAATCGGGTCCCCGCAAGCTCGGGGATCACTAGACCGATGTCTTCGATCCGCTTCCTGCAACTTCGTGAAGGTCAAATCGCTATTTTCAACTGATCCTCGCAAACTCGGGAATCACTAGATCGATGTCTTCGATCTGCTTCCTGCAACTTTAGGAAGGTCAGATTGGTATCTTCGATCTGCTCCCTACAAACTCAGGGATTGCCAAATCTGCTATCTCCAATCTGCTCCCTTCAAAGCTCAGGAATACCAGATTTGCTATCTTCAATCTGCTTCCTGCAAAGCTCAGGAATGCCAGATTGGCTATCTTCAATCTGCTTCCTGCAAAGCTCAGGAATGCTAGATTTGCTGTCTTCAATCTGCTTCCTGCAAAGCTCAGGAATGCCAAATTGGCTATCTTCAATCTGCTTCCTGCAAAGCTCAGGAATGCCAGATTTGCTGTCTTCGATCTTGCCCCACTACTGTTTAGGGTGACAAGGTCTACAATCTTCAACCTATTCCACTACTGGTCAGTGGCAATAGGACAATCTTCAACCTATTCCACTCTTTTGGTCGCTGGCAATAGGACAATCTTCAAACTATTCCACTCATCGGTCAAGCGGCCATAGGATGGTCTTCAACCTATTCCACTACCGGGTCGCTGGCAATATGATAATCTTCAACCTATTCCACTACTGGTCAGTGGCAATAGAACAATCTTCAACCTATTCCACTACTGGTTAGTGGCAATAGGACAATCTTCAAACTATTCCACTACTGGTCAGTGGCAATGGGATGGTCTTTAACAATGTTGCTACACCGTCCTCTGGGGACATATCCTCAGAAACTCGCTTTATGTGCTTATGCTTATGCAAATGATGCGGATGCTATGATCGGAATGACTCAAACATTCCTAACTACATGTGCTATGGATGACATTTACGTGAATGCAGAATGTCATGAGAATGATGATTTTTTCAATGATTAAGATGCAATGATCGTAATAAATCGAATGCTCCTAACTAAATGATATTATAGAGGACATTTGCATGAATGCAGAATGTCATGATAATGATTCTTTGTTAAAAAAAACATATAAGGATTAGGATGCGATGATCAAAATGCCCCTAATGATGATGTATGAATGTAAAATGAAATTATCCCTTTTTAATGCATAGGGTTGTCTCTGCTTGTCGTCCATCAGAGTCTTATTGCTGACGTATTACGCTGCTATCTCGCTCTGCTGGTACCTTTGCCAAAAACTCAAAGAAACAATCATATTTTGCTCAAATAACTTGCCCCAATGTAACTTCAAGATCCATTCCACGGCACCTATAGAACTTCAAGGCTTATACCATCTTCAGATCCCCTCTCTTCAACTTCAGGGGGTGTAGGATCTGTGCCATCTTCAATCCATCCCACTACGACTCAGGGGTATAGAATTTGTAACTTATTCAAATGATTTGGTCTACTACACCTTCCATTCCCTGGGTGTCATGACCAGGTGTGTATGCATGATATTTACACGGATACAGAACATCGTTTTTTCTCGTGAATGATTCCCCATTTACATATGGGTTAATATTGCCCCTTTTTCGTCAAGATGGTATTACTGACGTAATATCTTGTCATTTTGTTCCATCACCATTTTTGACAAAATTCGAAGAGATAGTCTCAATTCAGACTTTCCCTCCACCAATACTTCTATCCCTTAAACTTGAGGAGTTTTAAGCAATAGTCTTGTTTCAGGTCCTTATATTATTTAGAAGCTTCCAGAGTAATATGCGAAACTTCTTTTATGAAAGTATTATTAGTCCACCAATCATTATTTCAATGCAAAATGCTTGAAAAATATCACAACAATGGACAAGAAGGGAACTAATTGAGAGCATAGCTCAAACAAATAAGTTGATCACAAATAGCAGCAAGTGCAAAGAAAAAGAAATTTTATTAAGAGTGTATTTTGCAAGGAATAAAATAACCATAAATAACAAAAATGGGTAAAATGGAAACTAGGTGCCCCAGATATCGCAGCCTGAGCTTCTCTGTTCAAACTTCTTGAAGACCATTTTAGGCTCAATATGTGTTTAAGGGATCTAGAGTACTTTGTCGATGCCCCACGACGCAACATACTTCTTCATTGTTAATTCAAGTGTAGTAAGACTCATCAGACGCCCTACTTTCGATCAAAATTTGAGCTTTGCCCTTCTCGTGTTTTCAACTTAAATCCCTTTGGTCTCATGGCGCCCTTTGCGGTTTTCGCCACTGCCACTCATTTTCTTTTTTCCTTTTTTTTCTTTTTTTTCTTTTTCTTTTTTTATAACAAATCTGAACTCACAGATTGGGCGGGTTCTTGCCATCCATCTTGGTTACTATCCATGTTTCCCAGCAGGCATTCTTTGTCGCATAAGGCATTTACTTTTCTTCTTGAGTCCTTTTGGATAAGAGGGATTCTTCTTAATGCCAGTTCTCCTCTTGAAATTCTCTTGAGCGATCCTTTTTATCATAAGCCCGTATCATCCATTTTTGATACATTTGACCATGAATACTTTCAATCAAGCTTTCATCAGAGATGTTCTCGCTTTATCTAATTCAATCAAAACTTGGGGAAAAGGAATCTTATATTACAACAATTGTTTCCTTTCATAAACCAATGGGAAAGATGCCCCGTGAAAGTCCCGCTAACGCTCAAGAAACCTAGAGGGTGAATGGTAACTTCTCTATGCCAACCTTTACAAATCTCACCATTTTATCGCTTTTCAGATCGAATGGTGTCCGATCTTTGAACAGATCAGAAATTTGTGCAATTATGTTAAACACGCTTTCTTTCCGGCATTCTTTATTGCCACTCTCTCCTCTTTTTTTTTGGATTTAAATTTGATGATCACGACTTTGTAATTTTGGCATATGAAGCGACCTTCACCTTCTCAAATGAGGTAACCAACGACCATGAATATGAATCGATGTTGGCTAAAAGCTTTTGAGGAGATCGGCTTGATAACGCCCATGCCCCACATATAGGGAATCGTGAAGAAATAAAGGAGGCGCATAAGTCCTGTATTCAATTTCCCTTTTTGGTAAACCAATAGCTCGAACCTCCTGGTGTTGTTGTAGAACCATTAACATGGGTTCTTTAAACACCAATCTTAACAAAGATACCCACATTTCAAAGAGCCTAGGCGTGTCTTGATGTGATCATGCGAAAACATCTTTAAATTCTCTGAGATAACTCAATGATGCCTTGCCTTATTCTGCGGTGAGCTAAGCTTCCATCTTCACCAGAGTGTGTCTCATTGAAATTTCGTAAGGTAGGATCTACCATTCTTAATAAGTTGCAATCTCTGTCATCTTCAAAGTCCTTAGATCCTCTGCACACATATCCTACTAGAAAGGAGTCGAATGAATGTCGCTCATGTCATTGATATCCGGGACCCATTGTGGGTATGAAGCTAAATTTCCGAGAACAAATGATTCCAAGAATGATTATTTATGAATGAAGAATAAATAGAATGTATAGTATGAAAAAGAAAATATATTTGTTCAAAAGATGCATTTCTTGAAATAGTAATTCGGACACAAGCCTATTTCACAAAAGAAATCTTATTGCTTCTAGGCTTAAAGCAACAAGTACGCTTTTGTACATTACTCTAAGTACGCTTCTAAATACTACAGAAATTTCTTCCGCGGTCTCATTGCCCAAAATGCTTCCAAGTTCATATTTCTGCATTTGGCGCGCCATCTATCTTCACAATACCCATGTTGATGAGTTTTTCCACCAATTTCTTGAAAGCAAGGCAATTTTCTATCGAATGCCCTGTGACCCTTGCGTGGTACTCACACTGGGCATTTGGGTCATACCATTTTGGGTATGGAGATTGCATTGGTTTCGGGTAGTGGGGGGACACAACGTGTGCATCAAATAAACTTTGATACAACTCCTTGTACGTCATTGGGATCGGCGTAAATTGGAGTTTCTCTGTGTTTTGCCTTGTGTCCGATTCTTTTCTTGATGAACCCTGATACCCAGTAGTCATTGTTTTTGGCTGGTTAACAGTAATCGACTTTGAGTACCTCATGTTCGTATTATTCACTTCATTTTCTTTCTTCTTCAGGGCTTTTAAGGTCCGTTCTCCCTTTTTCTTTGTTTCGACTAAGCCATGTACCACAAGATTGACTCGATCATCCCCCAGATTAAAACCTGAACCTATTGGGAAGTTTAACAGGGCCGAAGTATCAGTCTGACATTGGGGTCCAATACTGACAGGTACCCTATGCGAATGCGCATCTGGTTGAGTCGGGATATTTATTGGGGAATAAACGATGTCTTCGTCATCATCTACACTATCGACAATTGGGTCACCCCCTTTTTTAAGCCTTCCAACTAGTAACTGGGTTAATTGGCTCATCACATTCATTTGATCTCGCATATCCTGTTGGATTTCGGTCAATTGCTCTCGCATCAGTATTTGCCTTTGCTCTAATCTCTCCAACCTTTGTTCCATATCTTCTGAAATAATTTCACCTAATTAGGGTCTTTCTACAAATTTTAATGCATGTAATATGATGTAATGCAAATGCATGAAATGCAATGCAAATGCGTGGAATGAATACAAAAAGAAAGAGAGGCGTTGATTATGAATTCAACTCCTTTAGAAGAACTTTTCTAGAAAATATGTTTCTTTACATAAAACGGATTGCGTGTACGGCTTTGTCCTCATAGTCTAGGTGAAAATACTAATCCTCTCCTTCGTATCCGGATGCTATGGTCGTGTCTCGTGAACTTTCCCAATAGATGCCTTTTCTAGCTCCTTGTTGCTTGGACTAGGCCGTACATCCTCACTCGCTTATCCTCCACGATGTTCATAGGCTTCTTTTAGAAAATAGAGACATGATGGCTCTCGAATAATCCTTGTCGGCTTGAATCCTCGGGCAAAGTTTTGTATTCTTCTACCTTCTTCGTATACGGATGTTATGGTCGTGTCCCGTGAACTTTCTCAATAGATGCCTCTTCTAGCTCCTTGTTGCTTGGTCCAGCCATACCTCTTCACTCACTTATCCTCCGCGATGTTCATAAGGAGATTGAGACACGATGACTCTCGAATAATCCTTGTCGGCTTGAACCCTCGGGCAAAGTCTTGTATTCTTCTGCATGGGCTATCGGTCCTCTCTCGTTGTTTACCTGGACTATGACCGTATTATAATCCATTTTATCAAGTAACACATTTCCTTATGACAAACTCTTCTATTTAGCAATCGAATATGAATCAATACCTCCTTTCTAGGATGATGCGATGCAATGCAATGCAAGTGCATGTAATGAATGCAAAAGAAAGAGAACCGCTGATTATGAATTCAATTCCACTAGAAGAACTTTTCTAGAAAATAAAGCTCTTTACATAAAACGGATTGCATATACGATCTTGTCCTCATAGTCCAAGTGAAAACCAATCATTTTCTTCGTATCCGATGTTATGGTCGTGTCCCGTGAGCTTTCTCCATAGATGCCTCTTCTAGCTCCTAGTTGCTTGGTTCAGCCGCACTTCTTCTTATCCTCCGCGATGTTCATAAGCTTCTTTAAGAAAGTCGAGACGTGACGACTCTTGAATAATCCTTGCTGGCTTGAGTCCTAGGGCAAAGTCTTGTATTCTTCTCATGACTATCACCGCCTCGTTGTTTACTTGGACTATATTCGCATTTGATCGCATTATAATCTACTTTATCAAGAAATTCATTTCCTTATGACAAACTCCTCTATTTAGAAATCGACTATTAATCAACACCTCCTTTCTATGATGATGCAATGCAATGTAATCAAAACAGAAGAAAACACGTTAGTACAAGAGAAATAAACAACACATAATAACTGTCCGGGTAACCACTAGGGCTTGGTGTGGCTCTATCTAGGTAGGCTCCTAGGTCTCTCTATATGTGGTTTGGTTCTAAAGAAGGGTACTGAACCAAAGAGATTCCTCAATCCTCACCCATTATAGGCTCATACGGACCGAGTTCGGTTCAGGGGAATACATTTCCCTATGGCCATGCGGAGATGAAAATCTCACGAAGCACATAAGTACGGATATATCCCGGAAGCAATCCACTAGCCCATGCGGAGGTGAAAACCTCACGAAGGCATAGTTTCTTACTCCCACTTAAGAGGGTGCGACCACAACGGTCATGCAATGCAATGTGCGCAAGAAAACAACAAACAAATGTAACAAAAAGATCGTAATTTTCAAATCAAATTTTCAAATTTTCAAATTGAATTTTCAAATTTTCGACATCGGACAGAGAATAATCACTTTACGGCCTGACTCTCTTTATGTCCCCAGTGGAGTCGCCAAGCTGTCGTAACCATTTTTTGATAAAATGAAGAAACGACGCGGTCGACTCGATTTTTGAAAATGAAAAGGAAGGAGTCACCACCGATCTTTATTTGGGTGTGATTGATCACCTTTGTTTTAATAAAACGCCTCGGGTTTATCAAAACGATGCTTTTGGTCTACGAAATTTGAGAAAAATGGGTTCGAAAGTCAATTACGTGCGAGGAAGGATTAGCACCCTCGACACGCCCGAAATTGGTACCAAACCGATTGATCGATGTCCTATTGTTAAAAACTTAGAAATGATTTGAAAATAGATACTTTTATTTCCAAAACTTGAAGGAATTGGAAGGGACGTTAAGACACTCTTAGTCTCAAGAGATAAAGCATCATGTCCAGTAAGTTAGGGCGCAATACTTTAGACTCCAAAACTAAGCTCGCTTTTTAAAACTTAGTTTTATATTTGAAGAGGAGCTCCGTCATTTGTCAAACGAGAAATCAGAACCCAGTAAGTTAGGGCTCGTTTTCTCGAAGGTCTAAATTAGGGATATTGCTCCTATTTTAATAGGAAAAGAAACTTATCCGAAGTATCTAGATGTCGAGTCCAATAAGTTAGGGCACGACATTTCGAATATCCGAGACTAAGTGTTTTGTTTAAAATCTAAATTGCGATTTCAAAAGGGATATCCCGTTGTTTAGCTTTAAACGAGAAGAAACCGGAACCTAGTAAGTTAGGGCTCGATTCACTCAAATTGCTAATACGGAATGTCGATTTAAAACTGGAATTTGTGATTTTGAAAGGGATCTTCCGTTGTTTAGCTTGAACGAGAAAAATCAGAACCCAGGGCTCGATTCTCCCGAACTACTAATACGGATATATTGGTCGTTATAAAGATTGAGATGTCGAAAAATAGTGAGATGACGATGAGAATATAAGTAGTGGTGACAGGAAAGTACCGTGATAATGGTGTATATGTATTGACGATGATAGAGAATAATGACAATAATAGTGGTGGTAATATAAAATAGGTAAAATATATGCATATTGAGGAATAATAATGATAGCAGTAATTATAAATAGTTAATACATATTTAATAAAAACAATATAATACATATAAACATAATGTAGTAACAAAGATAATAGAAGATAAATAAAATAATGATGAAAAATAATAATAATAATAATAATAATAATAATAATAATAATAATAGTAATAGGAATAATACTAGTAGAAATAAAAATAAAATAAGGGTGATAATAAAACTAACATTTATAATATATAATACATGAATAGTAATGAAAATGAGAAATAATAAAAACCATTGAAAAGAAAGAATAAGATGATAGTAATATTAATTAAGAAATAAATAATAAAATATATATAAAAGACCAAACAAAGCAAAGAAATATAAATATGTATATATATATAACAAAAAATTATGATATAATAATAGTAATGATAATGGTGTTAAATAATGATAATAAGGTAGTAATATATTAGCAGTAATAATGTAAATATAATATAGTAATAATATATATATATGTGTATGGAAATAATAATGATAATAACATAGTAATAATGGTAATATAATAATAACAATATAGTAATAATAATAATATATATGTATATAAAAAATATAGTAATACACAAATAAAGGACTAAACTAAATAAGCAATAAAATTTTCAGGACGAATTTAAAATAAGAGTAAGATTCAGGGACTTATTTGCGTGCCCAAACAGACTGGAGGGACCAGAGGGGGAATTTTCCCCAATAAGTTAAACGCAGCGCTTTAGGGGAGGACCGAATCGAAGACCTTGCGAAGTTACAGGGCCAATGTTGCAATAATTGAAAATTTGATTTAAAAAAACCAAAAATGTGGAAGGGCCGAAAGCACAACTAACCCAATCGACGAAAACACGCGGATCCCTCAGTCGGGGTGGTCGCATGCTGAGTCTTTGGCCAAACGACGCTCGCTTTGGGCGTTAAAGGTCACCCCAAACGCACGACGTCGTTCGGGAGGCTATTTAAGGCCCAAATTTCTGAAAAAAAATCATTTGTCACCTGTTTTAAAAAAAAAAATTAACTCTTCTCTTTTCTCTCTGCAGTCGAAGGAGAAGGGGATTACGCACCGCTTCGATCGTCGTTCTCCGTCACACCGCCAATCAAAAAGGTAAAGTTTGTATTATATTTTTCTTACGTAAATTTTAGAAAATATAACAGCAGAGATATATGTATATATACAAAAGCAAATGAAAAGAAAAGGCTTGAAACTAAAAAATAATCACATTTAGTCTCGATTCGATTTTTAGTGGTTTTTTAGCGTTTTTATGATGCTTTCTTATTTTGATTCCTCTCGTTAGTCTCTGATTTGCTTTGTTTTACTGCTTAAATCTCTAGTATTGTATTGATTTTTAAAAAAAAAAAAAAAGGGAACCCCTTTACAAGGAAATAAATCGGCTTTTATAGCCTTTGCCTTTTACAACTTGTCGCTTCTCTGTCCTTTCCCGCTTATTGTTTGCAGTCGAGGCGGTGTCTTTGGGGCGGTGGACAAGACGGTGGCGGTGGCCGCTCGCAGGTCGAGGGTCGAGGGTTAGGTCGGACCTAGCGCGCCACTTGGGGTTAGGGTTAGGAATTTTGTTTTTCTTTTCTGTTGAGGGTATTGGGCTTGTTGGGCTAGGTGCAAGTGGGTTAGGGTTTGTAACCGGGTAGGTCTTAGTGGGCCACCGATTTGGGCTTCGAGTTTTAGGGTCTGTTAGGTCAGATTTGTTGTAATAGGTTTGGTTATGGGCTTGTAGGCCCGGGCAAAATTGGGGTTGTACAAATATGTTTTGAAAACGGCTGGCTAGAATTTGCAAACCATTACTCTTTGGAGTTGGGGCATCTTTTGGTTTTTAGATATGATAGGGACAGCAATTTCCATGTAATCATTTTTTGTAGGAGTGCTTAAGAGATACAATATCCCTACACCAGCAATTATTATAGGAGGTCCGATGAATTTCCGGAGCAGAATATCAACCAATCGGAAGATGATGACTTTATAAAAGATCATAGGAAACATCTCTCCAAGCAAGAAAATGAGAGAGGAATTGCAACCGCCATGTCCTCGGCCTAATAAAATGATGAGAAGTACTAATTCAGATAATGAAATCGAAACCAAGTGCAATGAGAAGTCTGAATTTCTAACTCAACAAATTAGGCATAATGGATGTCCAACTAGAAATGATGATAAAAGCACAAGCCATCCTATAATTCAACAATTTAAGACACATGAAATGACTGAGAACCCATGTTTCCAAGTTGTCATGCACCCATCATATGTTGGTCACAGTAGTGATAAAAAATGTAGACTGGTAAGCAATCAATTGAATTCCCCACTAGATCCTATGCATGCTGTTCATTTCATTACTTCATTAATATATACTAAACTTGCAGAAATGAGCAAAATTTTCCTTTTCACAGGCCATACCAGCTAACTTTGTGAGGAAACATTTGATGAAAGAGCAATGTTCAGTACTCCTTCGCAACTCAAGCGGGAAAACTTGGATTGCTACCTTCAAGCGGAGACGAATAGGGGAAAGGCTATATATACGAAGCGGTTGGGATACTTTTGTACGGGATAACAATATTCAAGTCGGTGATTTTTGCGGTTTGAGCTAATAAATAGCATCGAAATATCCTTCAAAGTAGTCATTCACCAAGGCCAGCATGCAAATTGTCATCAGTCATTGGCTTCAACTGATGCATTTCGTCCCGAGAAATGGAAAGCTCCGTCGTACGCAAGTTGGAGCCACACAGAACCATTGACTGCTCTTGAGAAAACTAAAGCTTTTCGAATAGCTAGTGCTTTCAAATCTGAAAATCCGTTCTTTGTTGTAATCATACAGCCATCACATGTTAAGTCATGTAGATTGGTAAATTTCTCTGTTGAAACTTGTTGGCCGTTTCCAAGTTCTTATGACTCCACCATGCAAATGTTATAATGCAACTTGAAAAGGCAGAAAATAACTGAACTGACATGTTTTTGTTTATATGAACAGAGTATACCAGTGAATTTTGCTAGGAAATATCTCACAAAGATGCACAAAGAGGTCATACATCTCCTTTCAAATGGAAAATCATGGCCAGTGATATATTTTCAGCACAGTATCAAAAAATCAAATGTAATATTCGTTACTGGTTGGCGTGGATTTGCTATGGATAATAACTTAGAAGTTGGTGATGTTTGTGCCTTTGAACTCATTGAGGGTCCTAAAACATCAATGAAGGTAACCATTTATAAGATGCAGGCTGTTGAAGACTCATCAACGAAGGTAACCATTTCAGGTACAATGTGCATATATGTATAAAATTCATTATACATTTCATATGTTCAAATATAAGCTTGGATTTTGTTCTTGGAAAACAGATGATAGAAGTAGAGAGAAACAAGTTGAACCCCATGAAAGCTTGGTGATTAAAAACTGCAGAATCAGCATCGATGAAGAAGAAAGGAGATATATCTAATCTGCTTGTTGATTATAACTGTGATGCTTCAAGAGAAAATCTTAGATGACATTTTGGTGTCCAGAAAAGGCCATCGAAGGGGCAAGTCAAAGCTATCTAACTTTACAAGAGTATGAAATCAATTCCACATACCAACATGTAGGACCGATGCCATTGATTCAATGATTAGTTTGTCCTGTAACTTTTTAGCCAAAACATTGTAACATGTTTCTGATGCTGTCCTGATGAACATTTCACCTGTAATAATGTTCCTTTAGATGGTTTTCTAACCATTAGCTTGAAAATGTGGTGTATTACATATCATAAAATCAAGTTCAGAACATGAAACATAGCAGTTGCTTGGAGCTACCCAAGTGCTAATTTCGTGTCTACTCAGGTAAATGGATTTTGTTTCACTTTTTCTTGGACAAGAGTTTGCAAAAATGAAGCTACTCTAAGCTTAGAAAAATGGAAACCAATTCAATAGCAAATGCTATGGTAGCTATTACTGAAATAGTATTAAAAAATGGAAGAAAAAAAATCCTGGGCTGATTGTATAGCATTCATGTGTGAGATTATCATCTGTATTCTGATTATCTGACAGATTCAGCAAACGTGATGTTAATCATTTCAATGCTAATCTACAACTTCACGTCAAACAACCCATTTCCCCCCAAAAAATAAATAAATGAGAGAATCCAAAGAAGCAAATGAGAAAACTGAAGTAGTTAATGTAAAACTTTTGAATATGACTAGGAAACCAAAACGAAGCCCTTCTTTCTTTAAGGTCTTAGTAGGAGACTTTGTTACCAAGCTGGTAAGTTCAAGTTCCATTTAATGCTTATTAATGGCTCAAGTTTTATGTATATTAAATGCTGTCTTCTTTTAACTTTTTTCAGAAAATTCCACCAGCTTTTGTGAAGTTTTGTTGGATATTGGCAGCAACATAGCAAAACAAACTTGAACTTGCTATGTGATCAATGGAAGCAAAACAAGAGAGAGCAAAAACAAAAGCAACAGATAACAAAAACTTTGAACAAAAGATGGCTGAAAAACATAATGATATTTCATTGAAGTTTGAATATATAAAAAGATTACATGAGAATTGAACAACTACCTAATAACATAACTGCTCCCACTAAGTTAGACTAATACAAACATAACTTGTACACAAAAGCAAGCTGACATATCAGCTTCTACATCAATTTCAAATCAAATTCTAATCCTACTAACTTTGTGAATACATTACAAAGTAACTAAACAAAGTTACATAGGAACAAAATGAACTAAACAAGCTGCTGCACTCGGTTCTGCTCCAATGCTGCTTCTCCATGCTGGTTTCCTGTTGCATTGCAGGCCAAAGTTTAACAAGTATGTTTTGAAAGGAAAAGTACCCACCATGTTCAGCTTGTATTCTGACTCAGGGAACTCATGGCGAGTTAGAGTCGAAGTTCAACAAGGAAGTTACTTTTTCAACAGTGGATGGTCAAAGTTTGTCAAATATCATGGCCTGGAAATAGGGGATTTTCTGGTTTTCTTTTTGGTTGATAGTTCAACATTTGATGTTTTCATTTATAATCGAACTGCATGTGCAAAGAAAATCATTTTGGCTGCTAAGAAACCAAAGGGCCGACCCCCTGGCGGTAACAGACAAATTGAACAAACCCCAAGCCAAAAATGTACTTCAGCTTCCAAGAAACCAAGAGCAGTTTCTCGTAGGCCAACCTTTTCATTTCATTTCATGCATAACCCTTCATATTTATCCCCTTTTTTCTACTAATCATTTCAATGATTCATGCATGGTTTAGGTGCAAGAAATGTTAGCCAGGAGGTTGAGTTAATAACAGAAGAAACCCCAAAGCATGTTTCATTTGTACTGGTTGTGAAGAAATACCTAAAATACTATGTTGTAAGAACAAGTACTCATTCAATGCTGTTAAATGTTAATTACTTTCTACTTCATATAATTTTTATATATAATTTTAAAATTTTCAGTTTATTCCAAGATATTTTGCCAAAGAAACAGGCTTGGGAAAGGAATCCATAACGATGACTAAGGGTCCAAGAGGTGGGATGTGGCCAATGAACACAACCGAGAGTGGAAGACAGGTTCGTCTGGGTGGTGGATGGTCCCAGTTTCTGCATGAAAATGATATAGTAGTTGGAGATACCCTTTTGTTTCAGCACATTCCAAATGCAGGCAATTTAGTACACGTCCAGATTCTTAACAAGGCTGGATATCGAAACCATGGACGAGGAGGACGACGGGGGCGACAAAACAAGCAAGCAAATGCCTCTGAAAAGAACACCATTATTGCTATTAAGCAAAAAAGAGGTCCACCTTGCAGGCAAATTGAAGAACCAAATTCAAAGATAACCAAAGGTCTTGTAACTTACATTTCATATGTTAACACTTCAGTTTTCATTGTTCTTTTTAGTTTCATTTCATTTCAATTGGTTGTTTAGGTCTAAGCATTGGAGGGGAGAGAGATATTACCCGAAAGGATGAGTTCGAATCTGAGTTAACCCCGAAGAAGGCTTCATTTGTAGTGGTTTTGAAGCAGTACCAGAAATTCTATATTGTAAGAACAACTTTTTTATTCTCAAATGGTACTCGACTTTTACACATTATCCCAATATAGGAACAATGTTTCTTTTATCAGATAGTAGAAATAATCATTGTATAATTTATCATGTATGATTTACATGTGATAGATGTCATAATACTTTTTTTTTGCATTTTAAATGTTCAATTACTTTTAGTTTAATTTATTTATTTTATAAATTTTAAATAATGAATTTCTTTTATTTTGGGTTTTCAAAACTATTGTTTTCTCATTCAATATTAATTTGTTAAGCATAGCTCAATTCATAATTTTTTAACACGAATTTCCTCAAGTACTGATGATATTTTTAGAGCATACACGATTTTTTTCAACACCATTAGTGTTATGGGCAATTTGTATAATATTTAATAAGTTTAGGTACTAAATTAAGTCTAAAAAAAGTTAGGTACCAAATTGGAAAAAATGTCAAGTTTAGGTACTAAATTAGGCCCCTAAAAAGTTTAGTTATCAAAAAAAGTGTAATTTTAAGTACTAAATTAGACTAAAAAAAGTTTAAATATCAAATTAAGAAAATATACCAAGTTCAATTACCAAATGTTATATTAAGCATTATTAATTCAATGATGTATGTGCCCCATTTTAAATATGTTTTTCTTGAATTTCAGCCTGTGCCAACCAGTGTTGCCAAAGAAATGGGCTTGACAAAGGAACCAAACACAGTGATAAAGGACTCAAAGGGTAGGAAGTGGCGATTAAACATCTTAGTGTATGCAAGATCAGTTCATCTTGGTGCTGGATGGTCCAAGTTTATGGAAGAAAATAAATTAGAAGTTGGTGATACCCTTTTGTTTCAGCACATTCCCAACACGGGTAATGTCATTTACTTCCACATTATTCGCAAAGCTAGAGATGGAAATCATGGGAAAAGAAAGAATTGAGAAAATGCCTGCTAAAAAGTGTATTATCATTTTGTAATTTCTCTTTCAGTCTTTTGTTTTATTAGTTTTTTGTTTGAATATTAAACTGTTGAAGATGGCAACAATGGGGTTGTATTGTAAGGTTGGTTTTTTTATCAGCCTCTCTTTTGTTTGGATGGTGAGAAAAAAAGTATGGTATGATCATGTAATTCCAGGAAAGCCCTTTAAGAAAGCTTCACCAGTATGTTTTTGTTTACAGTTTACGTCCTGTATTAGACTCTAAAGATTGGATGGAGCTTACCAATGCATAAACAAGATAATATGGTGTAACAGATTCATATATGATTATCTGCTATAATTGAAGATCCTAGTCTTGTTTTGAATGGCTGAAGACAAATTTTGGTCATTCAATGAATCTGCCCTTCAGTTTGTCTCGAGCCCAAAAACAATGAATTTAACTGTCGATAGCTAATAATCATCATTTAAACAATGGAGGAGAAAGTACTCTCAGCTCTCCTTTTAAGTATATGTTCAAGTTACACAATTATTTGCAGAAACTCTCTAAGTAAGCTGTTCAAGCATGGCTGCTTCTCATCAGCAAGGCAATGACCATTTAAAGTTTATAAGCAACTCACCTTGTTTCTTCAAAATAATTCTACAAGACACTATTCAGAATGGAAAACTTGTAAGCATTCTGCCAACTCTGTTGTAAGACACTGTTTTTTACTATATATATATATATATATATATATATATTTGCATATATTGATAAGAGTTGTTTTACAGGGAATTCCTAGAAGGTTTGTGAGAAACCATGGAAATAGCATGTCAAGCCCAGCAAGCTCAGGGTCCCATCTGGTGCAGTATGGAAGGTGGAACTTACAAAATGTGATGGCAAAATATGGTTTGAAAACGGTTGGCTAGAATTTTCAAACCATTTTTGGAATTGGGGCATCTTTTGGTTTTTAGATATGATGGGAATAGCAATTTCCATGTAATCATCTTTGATAGGACTGCTTCAGAGATACAATATCCCTACACCAGCAATAATCAAAGGCAATCTAATGAAATTCCGAAGCAGAATATCAACGAATCCAAAACCGAGTGCATTGGGAAGTCTGGATTTCTTGCTCAACAAGTTAGTCATAATGGATGTCCAGCTGTAAAAGGTGATAAAAGAACAAATCATCCTGTAATCCAACGAATGAAGGGTCGTGAAAAGGTTAAGGCTCTTGAGAAAGCTATTAATACTTTTAAATCCAAGAACCCATTTTTCCTGGTTGTAATGCAACCGTATTATGTCGGTCTTGGTCACAGTAGAGGATGTAGACTGGTAAGCAATCAAATGAGTTCCCACTAGATCCTATGTTCTATTGCTTGAAAAGTTGAGGTTTGTTTTTCAATTTTATTTTGTGCAGACCATACCAGCTAACTTTGTGAGGAAACATTTGATGAATGAGCATTGTTCTATGACTCTTTGTAACTCAAGTGGGAAAACTTGGATTGTTACCTTCAAGCACAATCAAACAGGGAAAGAGCAAATTTCAGTACTACGAGCTGGTTGGGGTACTTTCGTACGGGATAACAATATCCAAGCCGGTGATGTATGCGCCTTCGAGTTGATAAATAGTATCCAAATATCTTTCAAAGGAGTCATTTACCAATGCCAGCATACAAATTGTCATCAGTCATTTGCTTCAACCGATGTATTTCGTCCTGTGAAACGGGAGGCTCTGTCATATGCAAGTTAGAGCTGCTCGGAACCATCGACTGCTCTCGGGAAGATGCAGACATCTCCTTTCAAATGGTTGGCGTCGATTTTCTGTGGATAATAACTTAGAAGTTGGTGATGCTTATGTCTTTGAACTCATTGAGGGTCCTAAAAACATCAATGGAGGTAACCATTTATAAGATGCACAGGCTGATGAAGACTCATCTTTGGGTAAGTAGGTTCTATTCATCGTCCAATTGTTATGTAACATGTTTGAATGTTTGTCCTGTAACTGTTAGGTGGATCATTGTGTTGGAATGTTTTTTTACTTAGCCATGACATTGTTAACATGTTTCTGATGCTGTCCTGATGAAACATTTCACCTGTAATAATAAGGTGCCTGAGAAATTTTGCAGTAAAATATAGTCTTCAATGGATTTTGCTGCTTGGAGAATCAGAGACCAGGCTTGGATTTCTTCATATCGTAAAATCATGAACAGAACATAAAACAGAGCGGTAGCTTGGAAATTCTGAAGTGGTAATATTTCTTTAAAATCATTAATCAAAATGCAAGTTAACCCGACTTAAAAACATAATTATTGTTCAAATTTGAAAACATTCCAAGGGTAAACAATGCCATTATTCACTCGGGAAAGTTTTCATTTTAATCGCTTAATTAAAAAAAGTTACAATTTAGTAGATAATATTTTTGAATTATTTTTGTTCACCTAATTGTTAAGTGGCTAACGGTGTCACCTTTTTAATTGGTATAATAACAATTTTAATCTTCAGCTTTTATACTTTCTATCAATTTGACCTTAATTTTGTATAAAAATTGTAAAAATTCAAAAATATTTAAAAATATAAAAATTCAACTAAAATTGAATTTTTTTTTTAAATTTTTATATAGAATCAATGTCAAATTGACAAAAAGTATAAAAGTTTAAAACTAAAATTGTTATTTTATCAACTAAAAAGGTGTCATCGTTAGTCTCTTAATGGTTGGGTGACCAAAAATAATAATTTCAAAAATATTAATGATCAAATTGTAACTCTTTTTATTTAAGTGATTAAAACAAAAACTTACTTATAATTGAGTGAATAATGACGTGTTTAACCGCATTCTAATTGTCAAGTACCATTTGGTATTTGAAATTTACTTTTGTTTATAATTTCAATATCAAAATATTAATAATGAGTTATGACGATTTAAATTCATGTCATCTATATACCCTATCGGGAGCTTTAATCATACTCCGAACAAATGTCAATTAATATTAATGATTTTTTTCCCAACAAATTAATATCAATGAATTTAAATGTATTTTTTATTTTATAACATCATATTTAAAATAAATATTTTATTTTCTCAAAAGCATTTTTTATTGTAACGATAAAAACTTAAATCTTAAACCAAAGTAAGATTAATTGAACTTTAAAACTTTAAATACTAGTTTGAATTTTCCATTAAATATATTTAAAACATTTAAATATAAAGTGTGTTGAAAAAACTATTCTCATTAATTTTAATAAAATGGTTTTTTTTTTATAATACTTTAGATACAAAATTATATATACAATAAGTACTTAAAATTAATTTAAAATCTTGACCATATTTTGAGAATGTCAGATTTAATAAACATTTTAAATTTAAAATATTCATATTAAATGAGTAATATCATATTGAAAAATTTTGGGCTTGGTTGATATATCATTGAAAATTTTAATTGGTTGAAAATTAAAATTTTTATATTTTAATTTTTTTTAAAAATCCATTTGATAATATCATATAAAAGCTACTTGATATTGAAAAGTGATGAAAATGATAAATAATATCATTTAATAAAAATATTAAGTTTATCTTTTAGTCCCTTAATTTTAAAAATTATAAAATAATAACTGAACTATTCAAATTTTTCCATTCAAGTCACTCGACTTTTTTTTAATAAAATAGTTTTTAACGTCACGAATCTGAGAATTAAGATTTTCAACATTAATTGTCAAATGAGTCTAAAATATGTTTTTTTACTCGTCAATGAGTACTAATATATTGTATCGATCATTTAATTGTCGTTTGAAGCTTGTTGGTCGAATTTTTTTAGGATAAATTACATCAACAATCACTCAACTTTAGGGTAGTTGACAAAATAGTCACTCAAGTTTCAATTCAGTCACCATTAACCATTTTCCGTTACAGACATAACGAAGATACCATTTTCCGTTATAGATTTTTAATTCACTCACTCAATTCTCGAAAAATAACAAAACAATCACCACTAACTATTTTTCATTACAAATGTAACGAAGTGACTGGATTGATAACTACTCTAAAATTGAGTGACTTAAATAAATTTAGTTTTGTAATTTAAATGAAAAGTGACTAAATTTTTAAAATTTAAGTAATAACTTACTAATAATTTGGTAGTTTATGGATGGTAAGCGCCAGGTATCTTCAGCTTTATGGATTTTAACCTCCCATTAACTAATCCCCAGCCCCTAAACAATGTTGATATTTGGAGGGAAAATCGGTAGAGAACCCTAAATTTAACTGTCCCCAATTTCTCATGCAATCCACGATTTATGACAAAAATTTAAGATATCATGGTTTCCAACTCCCATGGAAATTCTCAAAGCCTCCAACTTTTGGTAAAAGATCCTGACTTTGACCAATTCACTAAGAACCCAAACCATGTACGAGCTTGAAGGAGGTATGATCAAACCCGGGCTAGCTCCCGGTATTGATCCGGAGGTACGGAGAAGCTTCAAGGTACTTTCAGGATAGAAATCGTGTCAGGTTGCTTACTGTTGACGGCGGCGCCGGCTGTGGGGCGTCATTTTGTTTCAATTTGGATAAGGTGGTTGAAGCTTCTAGCTTGGATGTTAGGAACCTTTTTATTGTCAAGCAAGTCAGTGAAAATATATGAGCTGTGTAAACTGTAAAGTGGAAGTTTTTAGCTCTGCTCTTCAAGTTCTTGCACTCAGGTAAATGGGATTATGGTTACTTTTTCTTGGAGCAGTTGTCTCTAAGCTTACATCAAATCAATTGATTTTTTTAGAAAATGGAAAACAATTCAATAGTATAAAAAATGAAAAAGAAAATCTTGGGGCTGATTGTATAGCATTTACGTGTGAGATCATCATCTGCATTCTGATTTGCTGACATATACATGATCTTTCCTGCTCTGGCGGCGTGAAAAAGCTAATGTGATGGAAATCATTTGACTGCTAATCTACAACTTCACGTCAAACAAATATATAAATGGAGAGAATCCAAAGTAGCAAAGCAAATGAGAATTGCAGCAGTTAATGCAAAACTTTGAATATGACTAGGAAACCAAAACGAAGTCCTTCTTTCTTCAAGGTTTTGATAGGAGACTTTGATAACAAGTTGGTAAGTTCATATCCTATTAACAGCCATTTAATGCTTCTTAATGGCTCTAGTTTATGTATATAATTATTAAATGCTGTCTTCTTTTTTTCTTTTTCTTTCAGAGAATTCCACCCGCTTTTGTGAAGTACGTTTTGAAAGGAACTGTGCCCACCATGTTCACCTTGTATTCTGACTCAGGGAATTCATGGCGAGTTAGAGTCATGGTTGAACAAGGAAGCTACTTTTTCAACAGTGGATGGTCAAAATTTGTGAAACATCATGACCTGGAAATAGGGGATTTTCTGGTTTTCTTTTTGGTTGAGACTTCAACGTTTGATGTTCTCATTTATAATGGAACTGCATGTGCAAAGAACATCATTTTGGCTGCTAAGAAACGAAAGTGCCTACCACCTTTAGCTAATAGACAAATTGAAGAAACCCCAAGCCAAAAATGTGCTTCAGTTTCCAAGAAACCAAGAGCAGTTTATCGTGGGATAGCCTTTTCATTTCATTTCATGTGAAGCCCTTCATACCCATCCCCTTTTTTCACTAATCATTTCAATGTTTCATGCATGGTTTAGGTGCGAGAAGTGTTAGCCAAGAGGTTGAGTCTATAACAGAAGTAACCCGTAAGCATGTTTCATTTGTAATGGTGGTGAAGAAATACCATAAATACTTTGCTGTAAGAATAACTACTTTATTCACCGCAGTTCATTACTTTCTACTTCATAAAAATTTAAATGTTTCTTAAATTTCAGTGTGTCCCGAGGTGTTTTGCCAAAGAAACAGGCTTGTTAAAGGAATCCATAACGTTGATTAAGGGGCCAAGAGGTGGGATGTGGCCAATGAACACCACCGAGTGTGGAAAACAGGTTCGTTTGGGTGGCGGATGGTCCCAGTTTCTGCATGAAAACGAAATAGTTGTTGGAGATACCCTTTTGTTTGAACACATTCCAAGTACAGGCAATTTAGTCCACGTACAGATTGTTAACAAGGATAGATATAGAAACCGCGGGAGACGAAACAAACAAGCAGATGCCAGTGTGAAGAACACCAGCCCTGCTGCTAAGCGACCAAGAGTTCGGCCTTGCAAGCAAATTGAAGAACCACCAAGCACAAAACATGCTCCAAGTTCCAAAAGAACCAAAGGTCTTTTAACTTATATTTCATATGTAAACACTTGGATTTTCATTTTTTTATACCTTTTCATCATTTCATTTCAATCATCCATGGTTGTTTAGGTGTAAGCATTGGAAATGATGAGATTGTATCAGAGTTGACCCCAAAGAAGGCTTCATTTGTAATGGTTTTGAAGGAATACCAGAAGTACTCTGCTGTAAGAACAACCACTTGATTTTAATTCTCAATTCAATGATGTTTTCTTTTTCAACTTCATTATATATGTTCTCTTAAATTTCAGGTTGTTCCAACCAGTTTTGCCAAAGAAATGGGCTTGGCAGAGAAACCGAGCACCATGATAAAGAACTCAGAGGGTAGGAAGTGGCTGTTAAACACCATAGTGGATGCAAAATCGCAAGTTCGTCTAGGTGCAGGATGGTCACAGTTTGTGCAAGAAAACAAGCTAGAACTTGGAGATACTCTCTTGTTTCAGCACATTCCCAATACTGGTAATGTCATTAACATAAAGATTATTTGCAAGGTTGGAGATGGAAATAATAGGAAAAGAAACAAGTGAGCAAATGTAGGTTAAAAAGTAGTAGCATACCATCATTTGTAATTTCTCTACCACTCTTTTGTATCAAATTGTTGAAATGGCAACCATGGGTTGTATGTATGATCATGTTTTTACCGGTCTCTCTTTTGCTTGGATGGTAAGAAAAAAATAGTTTGATCATGGAAGTGCAGGAACTCCTTTTTGTAAATGATCTAATCTTTCTGTTGAAATTGGAAACGAGTTAAGAAAGCTTCATCATTATGTTTTTGTCTACACTTTACTTCCTGCTTTAGACTAAAGATTTGATTGCATGTCACATTGACAATAATGAAGATTCGATATTTTTAATTCAACTCTTTCCTTCTTTTTGTTTTGATCATTACAATATTTAGCTTAATTAATAGTGCTGGACAGATAGATAAGTCGTCTATGATTGGAGACCCTAGCCTTGTTTTGAATGGCTAAAGACGAAGATGAAAGACAAATACTAACTTTGGTCATTAAATGAATCAGCCCTACAGTTTTCTCGAGCCCATAAACAATGAATTTAACAGGGCAATGGCTAATAATGATTACATTTGTATAAATTACTCTTGAAATATAGGTTTACGAGCATTTTATTATGAAGGTAGATATATGAAAGGATGATGGATGAAGTACTCAGCAATCTCCTTAAGGTTATGTTTATGTTAGTCTATTATTTATAGAAACTCTCATCGTATAGTAACCCCTTGAACAGTCCCTGGAAACTACATCAACCTATTTTTCCAGGTATTACTTCTTTTTTAGCTTGTTTTGTGTTAGTTCTAAAAGGCTCATTCTGGAGTTATTCAAGCATGGCTTCCTCTTCTCACCAGCAAGGCAATAGCCATTTAAAGTTTATAAGCAGTTCACCTTATTTCTTCAAAATAATTCTCCAAGACACTATACAGAATGGAAAACTTGTAAGCATTCTCCTAACACCTCTCTTTTATCTAATATTTTGATAATCTCTTAAGTAATTAGGTCATAGCTGAAAAACAACAGTTCGTTCTTGGACATTGGATTTTGCTATATACATAAGTATTTGCATATATTGATGAAAATTGTTCTACAGGGAATTCCCAGAAAGTTTGTGAAAAACCATGGAAATAGCATGTCAAGCCCAGCAATGCTCAGTGTCCCGTCTGGTGCAGTATGGAAAGTAGAGCTAACAAAATCTGATGGCAAAATATGGCTTGAAAATGGCTGGCTAGAATTTTCAAACCATTACTCTTTGGACATTGGACATCTTTTAGTTTTTAGATATGATGGGAATGGCAATTTCCATGTAATCATCTTTGATTAGAGTGCTTCAGAGATACAATATCCCTACACTAGTAATAATCATAGCCGGTCCAGTGAAATTCCGAAGCTGAATATGAATGAATCCGAAGATGATGGCTCTATACAGATCCTAGAGAACATCTCTCCAAGCAGGAAAACAAGAGAAAAATCACAATCGCCATGTCCCCAGTCAATTAGGATGATGAGAAGTACTGATTCAGCTATGAAAACCGAATGTAATTTGAAGTCAGCTCAACAATTTGGACATAATGGAAAAGGTGATAAAAGCACAAGTCATAGTAGGATTCAACGATTGAAGGCTCATGCAAAGGTTAAGGCTCTTGAGAGAGCTAGTAATACTTTTAAGTCTGAAAACCCATTTTTCCTGGTTGCCATGTACCCATCTTATGTTGATTGTTGTCATGATAAAAGGTGTAGACTGGTAAGCAATCAACTTAGTTCCCACTGGATCCTATGTATGACAGAAATGAGCAAAATGTTTTAAGTATTTTCTCTTCTATTGCTTGCAAAGTTGAAGTTTGTTCTTTAATTTTCTTATTGCAGACCATACCAACTGAATTTGTCAGGGAACACTTGATGAAAGAGCATCGTTCTGTAACTCTTTGCAACTCTAGTGGGAAAACTTGGATTGCTAACTTCAAGCAAAGTCAAATAGGGAAAAACCAATATTCATTTCTACAAACTGGTTGGGGTACTTTTGTACGGGATAACAATATCCAAGTCAATGATGTTTGCGCCTTTGAGCTAATAAATAGCAGTGAAATATCCTTCAAGTAGTCATTTACAGAGGCCAGCATGCAAATTGTCATCAAATATTAGTTTCAGAGATGCAATATCCATACACCAGGGATAACCATAGTCAATCAGACGAAATTCTGGAGCAGAATATCGACGAATCTGAAGATGATGACACTACAGAGATCCTAGAGGTCATCTCTCCAAGCAGGAAAATAAGAGAGGAACTGCAGTCGCCATGTCCTCGGTCTCATAAGATGATGAGAAGTACTAACTCAGCTATCAAAACCAAAACTGTGTGCAATGGGATAAAAGGTGATAAAAGAACAAGTCATCATATAATTCGACAGTTGAAGACACAAGAAAAGTTTAAGGCTCTTGAGAGAGTTCGTAATACTTTTAAATCTGAGAACCCATTTTTCCTTCTGGTCATTCAACCATCATATGTTGCTCTTGGTCACACCACAAACTTTAAACTGGTAAGCAATCAATTGAATTCCCACTAGATCCCATGTGTTATCATTTCTATTGCTTGTAAATTGAAGTTTGTTTTTCAATTTTCTTTTGTGCAGGCCATACCATGCAACTCTGTCAAGGAACATCTGATGAAAGAACATCTGATGCAATTCTGTAATTCTTTGCAACTCAAGTGGGAAAACTTGGATTGCTACGTTCAAGCAAAGAAAAATAGGGAAAAAGCTAACTTCATATCTAATAGCTGGTTGGGGTACTTTTGCAAGGGATAACAATATCCAAGTAGGTGATGTTTGAGCCTTTGAGCTGATTAATAGCATCGATATATCCTTTAAAGTAGTCATTTACCAAGGTCAGCATGCAAATGGTCATCAGTCATTAGCTGCAACTGATGTGTTTCATCTGGTGAAACGGAAGGCTCTGTCATGTGCAAGTCGAAGCTCCTCAGAACCACCTGTGAAACACAAGGCTCCATCATATGCCAGTCAGGGCTGCCCAGAACCATTGACTGCTCCCGAAAAAGCTAAAGCTTTTCAATTGGCTGGTGCTTTCAAATCTGAAAATCCATTCTTTGTTGTTGTCCTACAGCCATCGTATGTTCATGGAAATAAATTGGTGAGTTTTTCATTTGAAGCCTGCTTGCCATCCCATGTTCTTTTAACTCATGCAGATGATACAATGCAACTTGAAAAGGCTTAAAATGTTGAAGTAATTATTTAAAAACATTTTGTTTTGCTTCATCTCCTTTGAATAAATGACTGAACTGACATGTGTTTGTATGAACAGAGTGTACCAATGAATTTTGCTAGGAAATATCTCACAATGATGCACAAAAAAGTCATACATCTCCTTTCAGATGGAAACTCCTGGCCAGTAATATATGACCCGCGTTTTGAATGGTCCTATGTATTCCTCTGTAATGGATGGCATAGGTTTGCTGTGGATAATAATTTAGAAGTTGGTGATGTTTGTGTCTTTGAACTGAGTGGGGGCATTGAAAGCTCAATGAAGGTAACCATTTATAAGAAGCAGGCTATTGAAGATGAAAATTTGGGCTCATCCTTGGGTAAGTGGTATCCATTCCAGTACTATATATAATCATTGTCCATGTGATTTGTTTATATATATATATATATATATCTCATCTTTGTATTCTTATTTTCAAATGTTTTCCTTAAAAGTGTTTATGCTCAGGGGGTCATCATCTGTCATATACCAGATGATTTTTAATATCACCTACAATTTACCTTGAAAGTTTTGTGTCTGTTGGGTTGAAATTTTTTTCCAATGTTTATGTTTCTCAGGTATTATGCAACACTGACTCATTGCTGCCATTCCTGAGACACAAAACATGAAAAATACCGATTGATGATGGGACCTGGCTTGTCATTAATGGGACCTAATTGGTAATAAATTAGACCTACTGGATAAAAGCTGGTGAATGTGCAAGCAAGTTAAAACCCAAGGCTCTGCATGAAACATGAAGCTGAAGGATGAGTCTCTATTACTCTTTGACCAGCAATGAAATGCTAAAAAGCAGCATTGGATAAAGGAAAAAAGAAGACAGTTTTACTCCTTTTTAGAACTGGCTATGGCAATTGACAAAGCACATCATGCCTTAAACTTTTGTAATTTATCTCACACTCTTTTGTTTACTAGTTGTTGAAAGATGGCCATGATAGGTTGTCTGATTGTGTTTTACCAGTCTCTCTTGTAAGGTAAGAAAAAAAATGGTGTGATCATGTAACTCCAGTAACCTCATTTTGTAAATGATGTAATCTTTCAGTTGATATTGGAAAGTCCTTTAAGAAAGCTTCATATTAGTGCTTGACAGATATGTTATCTGCTTTTAATTGGAGATCCTAGTCTTGTTTTCAATGACTGAAAGAGGAAGAAGACAAAACAAAACATAAGCTGTGAAAGCAAATACAAACGTTGGTCATTAATGAACCTGCTCTATAGTTTCCCAATAGCCTAGAAACACTGAATTTAACAGCCTATAGCTGATAGTCATCAGTAAAATTGTATTAATTACTTCTGACAGATTGACCATTTTGTACTTTAGGTAGATATGAGAAATAATGGAGGATAACTTAATTATCTCCTTTATGTTTTTAGACAATTATTTGCAGAAACTCTCATAGTATAGTGACCCATTCAGCAGTCCCTGGAAACTATCAACCCGTATTTCGAGTTATTACTTCCTTTTTTCTGTTCAAGCATGGCATCTTCTTCATACCAGCAAGGCAATGACCATTTAAAGTTTATAAGCAACTCACCTCACTTTTTCAAAATAATTCTCCAAGACACTATCCAGAATGGAAAACTTGTAAGTATTTTCCCAAAACCATTCTTCTTTTATCTGATAATTTTTTATTATCTATTAAGTAATTAGTTCATAGCAGAAAAACATCAGTTTGTTGTAGGACATTGTATTTTACTCTATATATATTTGCATACATTGATAAGAGTTCCTTTTCAGGGCATTCCCAGAAAGTTTGTGAAAAATCATGGAAATAGCATGTCAAGCCCAGCAATGCTGAGTGTCCCATCTGGTGAAGTATGGAAGGTGGAACTGACAAAATGTAATGGCAAAATATGGTTTGAAAATGGCTGGCTAGAATTTTCAAACCATTACTCTCTGGACTTTGGGCATCTTTTGGTTTTTAGATATGATGGGAATAGCAATTTCCATGTAGTCATCTTTGATAGGACTGCTACAGAGATCCTATATCCATACACCAGGTATAATCATATTCATAGACGATCCAATATTGACAAATCCAAAGATGATGACTCTACACAGAACCTAGAGGACATCTCTACAAGCAGAAATTTGAGAGAGAAATCACAAATGCCATGTCCACAGCCTTGTAAGATGATGCACAGTACTAATTCAGCTATCAAAACCGAAATCGAGTGCGATGGGAAGTCTGAATTCCTAGCCCAACAAATTAGGTATGAAGGATGTCCAGCTAGAAATGGTGATAAAAGCACTAGACATCGTATAATTCAACAATTGAAGCCTCATGAAAAGGATGATGCTCTTGAGAGAGCTAGTAAAACTTTCAAATCCGAGAACCCATTTTTCCTGGTTGTCATGCAACCATCATATGTTGGTCTCAGTCACAGTAAAGGATATAGACTGGTAAGCAATCAATTAAGTTTCCACTAGACCATATGCATGCTGTTTCAACCCATTACTTCACTAACATTTAAGTTTTTTCCATTTCTGTTGCTTGAAAAGTCCAAGCTTGTTTCACAATTTTGTTTTGTGCAGGCCATACCAGCTAACTTTGTGAGAAAACATTTGATGAAAGAGCTTTGTTCCATAACTCTTTGCAACTCAAGTGGGAAAACTTGGATTGTTACCTTCAAGAACAATCAAATAGGGAAAAAGCAAACTTCATATCTACTGACTGGTTGGGGTACTTTTGTACATGATAACAATATCCGAGTCGGTGATGCTTGTGCCTTCGAGCTGATAAATAGCATCGAAATATCCTTCAATGTAGTCATTTACCAAGGCCCGCATACAAAGTGTTATCAGTCATTATCTTCAACTGATATCATTCTTCCCATGAAATGGAAGGATCAGTCATATGCAAGTCCAAGCGGCTCGGAAACATTGACTGCTCTCGAAAAAGCTAAAGCTTTTCAAGTAGCTAGTGCCTTCAAATCTGAATATCCATTTTTTATTAGTGTATTACAGCCATCATATTCACGTAGAATGGTGAGTGTTTCAGTTGAAACCTGCTAGCCATTTCTAAGTTCTTATAACTCCACCATGCGGATGGTATAATGCCATGTGTGTCTTTGTATGAACAGAATATACCAGTGATATTTGCTAGGAAATATCTAGCAAAGATGCACAAAGAGACCATACTTCTCCTTTCAAATGGAAAGTCATGGCCAGTAATATATTGTCAGCACAAGATTGAAAGTACAGGGGCAAATGCAATATTCGGTAGTGGTTGGCGTAGGTTCTCTCATGATAATAAGTTAGAAGTCGGTGATAGTTGTGTCTTTGAACTGATTATGGCTGCTGAAACCTCAATGAAAGTAACCATTTATAAGAAGCAGGCTGTCAAAGACTCATCTTTGGGTAAGTAGGATCTGTTTCAGTACTATATATATAATCTATATTCATTGTACATGTGATTTATATATATATGTTTAATGGTTGGGTTTTGTTCTTGAAAAACAGCTGATAATAGTAGAGAGAAACAAGTTGAACTCCATGAAAGCTCGGTGATTGGAACCAAATCTGCTTTGATGAATGAGAAAGAAGATATGTCTAATCTGCTTCTTGATTATAACTGCGATGCCTCGGGAGAAACCTTGGATGACATTTTGATGTCAAATATCAGTTCTCCAGGTAAGGCCTTAGAAGAGGCAAGTCAAAGCTATCAAAGCTTTACAAGAGAATGAAGCAATCCAAGATACCAACCAGTCAGATCGATGTGTTTGATTCGCTGAATAGTTATGTTGGAATGTTTTCCTTAGTCATGACTGTATAACATGCTACTGATGCTGTCTTGATGAACATTTCACCTCAATAAGGTGCAATTTTCCTGTAAAATTAGTTTGCTAACACTCTTGGTTCTCATGTTCTATTGTAGCATTTCGTGAATTAGGGACCGATGTATTCGTTGTCAGAGAGAGCACAGCTTTGGTTGCTACTGAAATAAACACACCAATACGGGGGTTTTCGGATCTAGTAGCTGATGCCTTCATTTTGTAGGCTTGATTTTCTCTGTTGCACTTGTTTGCCACTGGTTGGATTCAACCATTGCCCCTATCACCCTGATGATGACAGTCCTTTATGGCTGCTTTTGCCTTTGGGACAGGTTTTATCATCCAGCTGATGTCATCTGATCATTGTATTGGAGATATGCTATAGCATTTTATTACCCTTCTTTGTACATACCTGTGGAGAGCGTTTTAAAGCTTCCAAGCGGAGGAGGAGTGCAATATGACTTACAAACACTATGAGTTTACATTAAAGAAATTCTAATATAAATGAACTAGCGAAATTTATTTTTTAAAGATATGAAAAAAATTTAAAAATTAAATTTGAAATTCAAGTAAATAATTTAACTTGGTCAAATGACACTAATAAAAAGATTAATTCTTGCTAAATTAGGAGCTGAATTCTTTCCCAAAGCACCTTGAATTGAAACGTTTCGTTTTAGTCCTAAAATAAGTATGTGGTTTATGGAGTAACTACCTTTATCCTATATCAACTCTGTTTCTTTCTTAAACCCTAAACCCTCCCCTATTCCTAGCCAATCCCCACCCCTTAAAATACACTAAGAATTGGTGGGAAAATCGTTAGAAAGCCCTAAATTTCATTGTCCCTGATTTCTCATGCAATCCGCTATTTATTACAAACCTTCAACTTCTCATAATTTCCAACTCCCATGGAAATCCACAAAAAACCCTGCTTTCAAAACCTACAGCTTGTCCTCAAAAATTCTAACTTCGACCAATTCGGTAAGACCCCAAATCACGTTCGAGCTTGAAGGGGATGCGAACGATGGGCTTCAGCCATCTAACCCGGTCAAGCTCCCGGTAGTGATACAGAGGCACGGAAAAGTTTCGAGGTACTTTTGGGATGGGAGTCGTGTTAGGTTGCTTAGTGTTGATGGCGACGGCGTTGACGGCGGAGGCTCTGGGGTGCCGTTTTGTTTCGATTTGGATAAGGTGGTTGAAGCTTCAAGCTTGGCTATTAGGAACTTTTTTATTCCTAAGCAAGTCAGTGAAAATTATATAGGCTATGTGAAGTGGAAGTTTTTGCACAGGGTTTTTAGCTCTGCCCTTCAAGTTCTTGCTACTCAGGTAAATGGAATATTTATTTTATTTTTTTAATGCCAAATTTTAAGTGGAATTTTTCTTCTTTTTTTTGGAATTTTGATGTTAATGTTATACTGTATGGTTATATTATGCATTGGATTTTGACAGTTTAAGGAGAAAAAAAATTATACATTTCTATCTTCTCGTTGTTAGACATTGATTGTAATTTTCACAAAACTGTATTTAACTTATTTTTGACAGAATGTGGTGAAAACAGGCAATGTTTCGGGCAATAGGAATCGGGTATTCTCGTTCACTTACGTCAGCTGCTGCACTTAACTGGGTATTGAAGGATGGACTTGGACGATTAAGCAGGTGTATTTATACGGCTAGTTTGGCATCTGCTTTCGATACCAATTTGAAGGTAAGGTTTGTGTTACTTTTTCATCTTCTTTGGCTCGTGCTCATGTTATTATGATTCTTCTTAATCACAGTTTTGCAGTTACCAGTTATCTTACTATTTGTTGTCTTATCTCGTTTGAAGAGAGTTAGGTTTACAACCTCGATGCTGTTCACTTTTAGCATTGGAGTTGAACTGCTCACTCCTGTATTTCCTCACCACTTCTTGCTTCTCGCGTCATTGGCCAACATTGCAAAACAAATGAGTTTGGCATGCTATATGGCAACCAGCGTAAGGATTTGGTTTTCATTCAAGTGTAGCATCTTTTAACTTTCATCATATCAGTCTTGGGATTTTTTTTACACGTTATATGCTTCGGTGTTTTAATGTTTTCCACCATGAATGAGCAGCCTCCCATTCATCGAAGCTTTGCAATAGCTGATAACCTTGCTGAAGTTTCTGCAAAGTCACAGGTTACAGTTCGTCCTTCAAATTCATTGCATGGTTGATACTTTTTGTGTGGAAAATGCTCTGATCTTCGGAATTGTTTTCAGATTCAATCAGTATGTTTTGATAACCTTGGACTCATGCTTGCTGCTGTCTTGAATATGTTGCTCAAGAACAATCAAAGGTTTATACTCTTTAATCTCTCTACTGTTTCAATGATGTTGCTCAAGAAACAATGAATGGTTTATACCAGTTTCACTGTTTGCTATTTTGGACATGCTCATTTTGTAACGGCAATGCAGTACCATTGATTAGGCTCATGCTTGTCTAAAGCCTTATATTATATGAATTTGTTCCTACTAGTGCATAATTATGCTTGATCTTTCAACTCATTCTATTTGGAAACTAATTCCAGTTTTCTTGATTGTCCCCATTATGCTAGGCTGCAAACTGGACTACCTTTCATTCTATACCCTATTTTCTCAGCAATTGACCTGTTTGGAATATATCAAGGTCTGAAGCACGTCCATCTGCAGACCTTAACTAAGGTAGAATGTTTATTTTGAGTACATTTTCAGCTTTCTCATATTTAAGTTGTTACTCTGAAGAAATAAAAGAATCCACACGTCTTTGCTCTGATACCATTAAAATGTGGCACCTCACACCTGACCCCAATGGGGGATCCAAATGTAGGATGTCACATTTTGTTGCCAGAGCAACTCAGACTATTATCATTCTTTTTCCTTGAGTTAAATGGACAAGCATGGCATAATCCATAAGTTATACATTATGCACGTATATAAGGTCAAATGGGCCCACGTAAAGTGACCCAGGGTCTTACGAGGTCAAAACAGAGTCAAGATACAAATCCAAACTCAATCTATCAAGATGGAGGGTTGTGTCTCGAGACAGTGAAGCCATGTCTCGATATATGCCTCCCCTGTTTCAAACTTGTTACTTTGAACTGCATTGTGTTGAGACAATGGGGTTCTTGTCTCGAGACTATGACCCTTATGTCTCAAGACACCTTATTCGATGTTCATTCCTTAGAGCATGTGGACAGATGAAAAGAGACTTTCTGTTTTCCTGTCTTAGTCTCTGGGTTTCTTAATTGGTTCTCTCTTTTTCTTTACCAACATTCAGGATAGATTAGAAATTATAATCGATTCATGGATTTCATCCGGATATGTACCTTCACCTGAAGAAGTAAGTAAAGATGAAGAAATCAATTTTATGTGGAGCAAAGGTAAAGGTTTTTTCATGGTTATGGTTTACCTTGTATTCACCATTTTCCTGAGCTTGTAACCATGGATGAAACATTTGGATTAGGCAAAGAGCCATTGCGCATCAGAATAGGGTGCTTGAATCCCAAGGCCCAATTATCCAAGTTATCGGTGATGACAATGCAGTCTGTAAGTAACGAGGATCATTATTTCATATGCACGGAAATCTTCTACCAAGGATTAGCAAAAACTAGAGAGGTGCATATGCGATGCAATCTTTACTAGCTGTGTTTCACTATGGTGCTTACATGAAAAGATCTCATTTGTGCCTTTTGTTCCTTTTCATTTCGTTCTCGCACGAAACTCTAGCAAGGCATCCTTCTTTGCATACGTGAAGGAGCTCGCACGGCTGATGTTATAATGGGATTATTGCAGGTGAAAGGAATTAAGTTTCACATGTTCTCACAAGCTTATGTTTATTGCTGGTGGCTAAATGTTGTGTTCTTGCAGGCTTGCAATGTTCGCAAGGCACTCCGTTCAAGCATGTGGGAAAGCACAACAAAGGCTAGTGATTCCTCGGACTTAATTCTCAAAGAATGGTTTAAACTGATTGATGATAGCAAGCGGTACGTACAGCAACAGTTCGGGCCGTTGAATGAACAAATGATGGTACGAGGTTGGGCACTTAAAAACATTTTATTGAACACAGAAGAGCAGACACGGTACAGTTACATGGATGACTGAAACATAAACATTCCCTTGAATCAAGTTGCTCTTCACAAATCATCGAATAGTATTTGGGTTCACATTGGTTCAATTCTTTTTCATTCAAGAAAAGCCAACAATACAACCATTTTACACAAAATGCTTTGTTGTAATATTGGACATTTGTTCTCATTTAATTGTAAATATAAAAGATGACCCTTAGCAGTCATAATAAGGTACTCTTAAGCGATTGCTGCAATTAGCACATCTTTAACATACTTGAAGAGCCATTAGCAAATCACTGAACCATGCATTTCCAACATATATTACAAATGAATGTAATGAATTGTGTACAGAGGAAGAAACTAGACAAAGCATTTTTACAAAAATACATCTGGTCTCACTGTATAAGAAATGGAGATTCACTATATATTCCATTATAATTTGTATCCTAATACCCTAATAAAGCACCATAGCATGAGTCATGACACTGTACACTGGCATTGATGACCAAAATAGAGACCTTTTCTGACCCGGAAATTAGACATCAATGAGAGAAGGAACTTGCTTCGGTGCTATAAAATGAGTGTTCACTTAAGCTGAAGTTGATTCTCTCTTCATCCCATTTTAGAATCTCCCTTGCAAATTTAAGTGCGGCATCAACGCTGTTGGGTTCCAGTCCCTTCACGTGTGAAACATACAACTTCCGGCCGGTGAGTGAAGAAAAAAGTCTCTTGAACTTGACAGCAACATAATGGAAAGCTAACTGTCCCAGGGTAGGGTTATTATTAATGCTGTTGCTATTTGTATTTGTACGATGACGACTGATCAGGGGATGAAAATCATCAAACCACTTGCATCGAGTCAATGGTACCCGTTCTACCTTTTCCTCGAATATATCAAACTTGTTTAGTATTAAAAGGAAGTCCATTTGCTCAAATGTTGGATGAGTAACAATGGTTTCAAAGAATTTCTTGCTCAGTAGCATCTTATTAGTCCCATCAGCAGAGTACTGGTCATAGTCACTCAATGAAACACAGAAGATGACCATCCCAACATCTTCAAACATCTCTAGCCACTTGCAATTTTCTCCAAAGCCTCTTGCTTGCACTCTAATTAATTGGTACCTGGGATCCAAACAGACTTTTAAGGATAAAAGACACTCCACAATAGCCTAATGAGTTTTTAAAATTCAATAGGCACTGTAGATCAGCACAAAGTACACTGGTTTAACAAAATAACAACTGATTTTTAAGTACCAATTGGTTGATAGCAATCAACAAGAACTACAGCCTCATCACATGCAGAAAACTTCATTGGAAAAAGCACGTGATTAAGACTTTGCTTGGTAAGAAAGGGAGAACTTGTTAATCTAATGGTTAACTTACAAATTAGAAAAGTGATCATTAAAGTCAACCGTTAGATTAACATGCATTCCATCCTTACCTCTTTCCATCATTCCTACCAAGCAAAGCGTAAATGTGAACTCAATATTGGCACCAACCTGAGCAATGAGTCATGCTGTTCGGCAGTGTCGATATTTTCATCGGGTGAAGATTGGGGAAAAGAAAAGTCGACACAGGCAAGACCATTGGAAGAAGTAACACCTTCAGCATAGAGTATATCTAAATCTGAAGGTTCATAGTCCGTTTTCAATATCTCATCAACCTGGAGAGTAGGAAAAAAAAAGGTATTAGAAAATAATTAAAAAAGACAAGCACTGGTCATAGAGACTATCTGGCATAAAAGCTCAATACAAAATGTAGTGCCATACAAGTGCAACTGTGCAACTATTAGTGCCAATTGAGATTGCTTGACAGATCTGTGTTAAGAATGATAGACCAGTTTAAGAGGTCACTATAACTTTAGGGATTAGCCTAGATAGAAGGCAAGTGTATTCCTAAATAAACCAAATCTACGGACCATACACTTCAAAATGAAACACAAAGAAGTCAGCAACTTCTCCTTTTGTGTCAATTAAATGTTTGTCTCTAACCACATTCTGAGGGTACAATTCGTCATGGAAGCTAGTGGAACGTCAAATTTACATCAAGGACTAATTTAGTTATAGGCAACAAGTTGGTAAGATAAAAGGAGTATTATTCTTGAAACTAGTAATATGTTCAAGTAACCTTCATAATTCTGATACATAAACCTAGTTATATATATAAATCAATGCTCTCTGAGAAGTTACAACAAATTTAAACAATAACTTCTGCATCAACCATAATCTTACCCGCTCGAGGTAATAACTAGCAACACTGGGTAACATTTCCAATTCATTTCTCCTGTTGTAAGTTTCCTGAATGGCTGCATGCTTCCACAGCTCCTCAACTAATGGAGCATATTCACGAGTAGCAGCTGGAAAAATGGCTTCTAAATTGCCCGACACCATAGTCTTCAGAAGCCAGTCAGAGAATGATTTCAGCCTCGGGCCTATGGAATAGATAGTTTTGCCGTCAGCACCATCACTACTACCTGCTAATAAACATGAAAAAGGAAATAATTAGATGGTTCAAATAGAAATGCTATTAATCAATTCATTATGCTCATGCTGGATATGAAATGCTAACATGCCCCGCAAAATTTCGAGAAAATCTAGACTTAAATCCATAAATATCCATATATAGAGAAGTTACTCATAAAGAAGCTGTCTATCAAAAACATAAACATTGTCATATTTGAACATCCAACAAGAGATGGGTATGAACTAATTTCTAGGTGTAATAAGCTTGTTCCTTCCAAAGTAATCGTTCTTTAATGACGGCAGAAACATGCATATACATTCACAAATCGATGCATATGTAGGTAAAAAGGATGATTTCGAGAACAAAATCAACACACAGCCTCACCTTCAGGTTCAGTTTCCTTGGAACTTATCCTTTTCCTCATTTCAGCCAAACTCTCTTCCTCAAAACGTTCACGGCCCTCAAGAAGGATGCCAAGATAACCATACACATTGGTTTGGATAGTCAACTTAATATTTTCTCGCTCATCCTCTGAGAATGGTACATCTTTATAAAGAATCTTTGCCTGAAACAATCCATTTCATTTAAAAGATCAATAATGAGTTGGATGCAGGCACAATGGTAAACAAAAGCACTGAAATCAAAGATGCATAAAAATTCAGGGACAATTTCCTATGCTCACAATTAAGAATATAAAATTTCCCTACATCATGAACTTGAGATTCATAAATGTTGTAACAGACTATCCCTGAGAGTCTATTCGCACTATTATCTCTGTAAAACTATGGTGTATCAACTACAGAAATATATAAATTCTATAGAACCATTAGAGGATTATACCCCAAACATAAAGAGACCCATACGCTGGTTAAATAAATTTGATTGATGCACTTAAATATCTTTTTGTGTGCACATAAAGAATGTGAGGTTCTTATACAAGCAGTTTTTAGTGATGAAAAGCTCTCTGCACGAGTACAACTACAAATCAATGAAAGTTAAGATGTGATTCCCAATAATTTATTTACCTGCTTAAATATGGTACTTGACCCAGATCCAGTAGATCCAACCAACAGAATTTTCTGTAATGTGCGCTGCTCAAGATAGTCAGGAACAGATCTGCTGGTCATGCTTTTCAGTTGCTCCTCACAAGAATTTGAAGATTTAGAAGGAACAGGCAGTGATAATACAGCACAGACAAGCTTTGTTCCAGCCTACATTAAATTTGAATGATAAACGAATGCTTAATAGAACTATCTTCATCCAAAAAAAGGAAAACATATAAATGCAAAGTGCATATTGAAATATGCATATATTATATACCTTTCCCCATATATATCCTTTCGTATTTTTTTGTCCCTCTTCTTGGTATGACCCGTCCTCATTTACCCAAAAATGTGGGTTGCCTGCAACTTGAACCCCTGCCAACTGCAATGTTTCACCAAAATTGTCATTGATAATCTAGCACAATAGTGACCATCTAAACAACATTAGGTGTTTAGAAATTTAAACCTGCAACATCCGAAGTTCAACTTTTGTGATTTCTCGTCCATTTATGAAAACTTGTGTGTTTCCGTTGCTAGCATCTGGCCTGATAGAACCACCAACATTTAGATGGGGACTAATTATCTTCGAAGGTTTCTGTCCCTCCTGTGAATTGCAGAAGAATCATCAGTTTCCTAATAATACAAATGAATTCTAGCAAAGAAACCAATGAACAAAGTCATTAGAAAGATCCCATATTCACCTTTCCCCAAAGACCAGATACTTTATCATACCAATAGTTTCCGGGCTTTAGCTTCTTGGGTGGGTTAGGGCAACTCTGCAATATAGCTAGCTCCTCATACGAAAGAGCTTGACCATTCACACAAATATACTCAGGGGGCAGCTGATTTGCTTCACACAACTTTTCAGCCTTCATTATCTGTCTCACCTCCAAATCATTAAGCAAACGTTTAAGCATTCGAGAACACTTTCCCAAGCCTCCACGTTTCAACTCATCAATCGGAAATCCAATACAAGTAACACATTTCCTTCCTTCAGGCATAGACCCCATAGCTCTAAGCACACAATTACTACAATACTTGGCATCACAAACAATACAAACCTCCTTCTCGGTAAACCTATTCCCTTTAAAACATCGATAACAAGACCCTTTCTTCCCTTTTGTTTGCGGCTCTCTTTTAACTCTAACAACCTGAGCTTGCACCTCATCTTGACTAAAGTCCTCATCGAGTCCATCATCCGATTCAATATCTCGAAAAGTAACAACCTGAGGCCTCCTAACATCACCATTTGACTCATTATTACAATCCCCTGTCTTAAGCGATGAAACACGCGAAGACGGGTAATCCAAACTCAAAACAGACTCGTTAGAACCCCAATCAGCTTGATTCAAATCATCATCATTTGATAACCTAGCTCGTGACGAACTTCCCCTTGATTTATCAAAGCTATCACAAGAATCAAGCTTACTCGAATGTTCATTACTAACAGAACAAACCGCTGCTAATCCCCTCGAAGAACTATCATTATTAATAATCAATTCAGCTAACTCCCCAGACTCATAGCTACTCAACTCCCCAGATAACAAACAATTATTCGTATCCTCAGAAACCCTTTCTTCAAAAGCAATAACCGAAGTTGGTGAAACAGTAGGTTGAAGAAGCAATTCTTTAGAAAACTTGTTTCGATCCGGTGCTAAAATTGGAGGCACAACCGGTATATGTAGTTCAGTATTCGAAAGGGGTACCTTAGAAACAACAGCCGCAACTGGGATTTTCTCGACGTTGATCGGAACAGCCCGTGGAATATCGTACGTCACCGGAGGACCGGTATACTCCACCGCAAAAGAATACTGTTGGTCTTCATCATTTTCTTCGCTTGGAAAACCAGCAACCTCCTTGGGTGGTGGCATTTTTTTCTGGGTTTTCACTGATTAAACAAAAGGGAGTAGAAGAGTTGTTCAAATTTGGGGAAAAAAGAAGCAAAATGAAGGTAAAGGGTAAAGGGTAAGGGAGGGAGGGTGAGGGAAAATGACAGCAAAAAAAAAAAAAAAAAAAAAAGGGGGAAAAACAAAAAATTGGGTAATTTACTGGGATTGGCTTAGAGTTGGAATCTAATTGTATAATTTAATAAATTGTTTTTCAAGATTTGTAAAAAGAGAGAGCATGTGGGGTATGAGCTGTGGAAGAACTTTTGTCTTTTTAGGTAAGAGGAGGGACCAACTTGTTCAGCTTATGTGAAAAAATTTGAGTGGTGGTGTATTGGAATTTGAGCTATCAAAGGCCAAAAAAAAATTTAAAGTATTGGAGAAAGCAGCCATGGCGGAATTTTGGATCTGGCTGTGGATTTTCCTTTTCGTTTTTTGATGGTAACTTTTCTCTTGATTTATTTTGGTTTTAAATGATTGAATTGATGAATCTCTTTTTTGAATTTTGAACTGAAATAATAATTACAAAATTTTGGGTTGAAATCATATGATAAAAACATCAATATTGAAGGATGTTAGATAAAGAAAAATGAGTACACTTAGGTGGGGTTTGGATATGCGATTAGTTACGATGTGATAGGTTTAGTTAATTTTTTTATCTCATATTAAGTATTGCTATAGTATTTACTCTTATCGTCACCGCTATTTTTACATTAATCCTAACATAAACGTATCATCGTCCAAACTAAACATCTTTTTAATAAAAAATTTATTTGTGATTTGACTTTTAATTCGATTAATATAGATATTGTTGTCAGTATAAGAGAATATGGTTTGAGTACGCTGAAACGTATTATCTTTTTTATTTATGAATTGAGAAGAGGTTAAGCATTGTGTTAAAAAAATAAATATAATCAGAATTTATAATAAAATTATTCTAAAATATAAATAATACAAAGGGATTAAAATTTAAAACACCCACAAAATTGTTTGTTGGCATATCAAATTTTATTAAAGTTGCTTTTATCAAACTTTCATGCTTTGATATCAAGCAAGCACAATTGTAGTTTGTGCTAAAGATTAGGGCAATTTAATCTCATTGGACTAAAATACTAATTTAAAATTATTTATAATTTAAAGTGACTTTTTACCATTAAAATTACTTATAATTTAAAATTTTTTAAAGGACAAAAATAATAATTTATCATTTTCGAGAGGGGCAAGGCATCATCTCTACGTTGAGACAAAATTAACTATCACTGAAAGTGGTTAATAAAATTTGAAGTGACATCTTTACTTACGTCTTACTAAAGTTTTTGATAAAAATTCTTATAAAAGAGCATTTGTGGCACGACAATGGAATGGAGAAAGATTGTTTATTTACAAATATTTGAGGGTAGATTCGAAACTGCAAAAACAAATCTTTATCCTTAAACAATTCTTATTGTTGGAAGAACATGTTAGGAAATGCAAGCTTCTAAATAGAGAAAAGGGTTGAATTAACTTGTTACTAAAGAGATCGTGTGTAGGATGAAAACTCTTTCTTGCTAACAACGATATCTTACTGATGATGGAACATGCCAATATTGTACAGGGACTCGATTAAGATACGTTGTTAATGGAGGAGATGAGAAGATGGGTGAAGAATATCCTAATGATAAATTTAATTTTCAACGTTTATATTTTTTTTTATCAATTTGGTCTTTATTTTATTTTTGAGCTAAATTAGGTTATTAACCTTTCAAAAAGAGTAATAATACTCACGCACTTCATGTTAACATGATATTATATATCACGTCAACAAATAATTTAATAATTATAAAAAAAATTCAAAATTTTGAAAAATATATAAAAATTCAAAAGAAAATAACATGAACTACACGTAGATTGGCCTAACATTGAATCGAAATAAAATTCGGATCTTTGTAGGAGGAGAAAAAACTGAAAAAACGGCAATTCGTTACATTTCCTTCTATCTTTGAATCTGGGCATGACATAACATCAATTAGGCCATGGAGATCGAGTCGAGCCCCGAAATTACGTTTAAGCTCTTCATTATCGTTTCCCCAAAGTTAAGTCGATGGTGATGATGAGGTCGGCGTACGTTTGTCGTCCGATGAATCAATCTCATTCGAGCTTTGAATCGACTGTTCTTCCTCTGATACCCGCCAAATCTTCACCGACTTATCTAGGCTACCACTGTAAAGAATCCACTCATTTTCAGTCGATTCTTGATCCTTTTCGATCGCCAAACACTTAATTGGACCCTTATGACCTTTCAACGTCGACAACCAACGATGCTCGTTCCCTGCCGTTCTTTTCCATATCGATATCGATTTATCTGCCGATCCGCTAATGACGAGATTCCCCGCCGTTACCAGACAAAGAACAGCCAATTTATGTCCTCTAAAAGCACCACCATGAGAAAAATGATTCTCACATTCCCAGTAATTAACCAACCCATCGGAAGAACCACAATAAACAAACTTAGAATCAGGGCTTACAGCCAATGCTGTAATAGCACAATCCTGTTTCAACAATGTTTGAGACAATAAATGCCTTGTCCCTTTCCCTTCCAATTCTCGTCGCCATACCTTCACCGTCCCATCCGCCGAACCGGTAAACACCAAACCATCACACCCGACAACGATCGAGTTCACCGCATCGTCATGTGCTTGAACCGATTCCAAACATTTCCAATCCGAAACACGCCACACTTTAAACGTTTTATCCCAAGAAGCAGAGTACAACAATGTTTTATCTTCGTTAAAACTCAAACACGACACTGCATCCGTATGTCTTAACCAAACATCACGACGACAAGGCTCCGTTTCGAAGTACCGTCTCGGTTGAATCGCGGCTTTTATATAATCTCTAATCGTCGGTAACGACCCAACTCGTTTATGTACTCCATTATTATCCATCTTACTCGAAACTTTCCAGACTCGAATTTTCCCGTCTCGATGACCCGTAAATATCTTATTTCCGACGACGACAATCGCTTTAACCAACCCACCACGTGATTTAAACCATGAGAATTCCTTTTGTTTCATCCAAACACGTATGTTTTTACTATCAGAACCTGTATATAACAAGTCCCCTATAACAGCCAATGAATAAACATGTCCTTCTTCACGTACTAATGACCCAATCAACTCCTTAGAACAGATCGATTCATCATCTATCGACGAATCGTAGACCACCAAAGCCGTCGTTGACCACGGCGAATTCACGTACGAAGATGGCGTTGAATCAACCGAAGGAGAGCTCCCCAATGAAGAACAATCAATACAATTCGTTAAACGCGAACCACCACCATTATCATCACACGACGTCGTCGGTGAACTACCCTTTGAATCTTTAACCTCCTCTTCGCCGGCGATGGAACATTTTATTTTTGCCAGTTTCCGGCTGACGACGGAGCCTGTTTCTTCAAATAAAACGTTGAAAGCACCCCTTTTTTTAACCCTAATGGATTCCATGCAAAACAAGGAGGTAACGAAACCAAGGTAGATGATCCAACGAAAGGGTAAACCATAAAATAAAGTTACACCTAAATGAAGGAGAATAAAAAACGAGGGGAGGCAATGGAAACGCAGCATTTGCAATGCCTTCCCCCCCCTTTTCTTTTTCCCCAGAAGAGAAAATGATCGAACAACAAAGAATTTTGTGCCATTTTGTTCTTGTTCTTTAGAAGGTAGCTTGGATGATTGATTGTTGCTGTTTTGGGATTGTTTTTATCTTTATCCAATTGGGTTGTGACACGTAAGATAGACTTGTCTTTTTCTTAAAACTATTTTTGGTCATCTTATTCAACGGCTTGTACAAAGGAAATTTTATTTATGATCATATTTGGTTTTGGTCCCTTTATTATGCTTAAATTTAAAAATTATCCTCTATATTTTAATTCAACATAACTTCATCTTTCTACTTTTATAATGTCATTAAATAATCTAAACCGATAGCACCAACAACTATTACAATTAAAATGCTTGCGTTAAATCGAGTTTCTATTAGAGGATTTCACATCAAGATATAAACAGAGTACTAACGGTGTTAATTATTTAGACTAACCAATGATATTATAAAATTAGAAAGACCAAATTATGTCAATTTTAAAGTATATAAACTAATTCACAAATCCAAATATGGTAGACGAACCAAATTATGACATTTTACTATGCTAAAATTTTAGAATTTAATCCTTGTACTTCAATTCAAAATAATTCGGCCTCTTCAAATATTTAACAATATTAACTATTTCAACCAGCTAATGGTATTATAAGAATAAAGTGACCAAATTAAATTATATGGACCAAATCGAAATTTTGAGTAAAGTAAAGGGACAAAAACCATAATTTAATCTTTAGTTTTTTGTTTCCTTTAGGTTTAAGATTGTGGCTAAGAATGTTTGTAGGGAACTAGTTTTTTTAAGGTTGTTTTTGGTTGCATGTAGTGAAGTTAGGATTATATCAAATATTTTTTTAAGTCAAAAATAACTCCCGAAATTTAAGGTGAATGTTGATTTTCATAATAATAAAAAAAGGATAATTTAGACAATGGATTAATTAGTTGTTTTTTCTAATACATAATTAGTTGTTGATAACATAGCTAACATAGATTTTGTTCTGTTTTTTTTATTGGATAATTTCATATTCAAATAGGACCAAATCTAGGTTTAGTAACTTATACAAATGGTTAAACTTGATTTGAAATCTATTACAAAAATAATTTTTAAAATATTTCTCCAATATTTTATCAATTGGAGTGATAATAAAAATGTATTTTAATACTATTAAACACGTGTACATCCTTTAAATTTGTAATTTTTAATTGTTTCATTTATAATCATCATAATAATATTAATTATAATTTAAAAGAAGAAACTCTTATCGAAGAAATCCCTATTATATGCCACATCAATTACCATTGCATCAAATGAGCCCCACTTATAGATCATCCTGTCCAATCCAATAAGCCCCTATACACATTATAGGCGCCATCCTATTAAGACCAATTATATTTGCCCACTTATTTACCAACACCCTAACCACATAACAACATGTGATTCCATAAGATCAAAGAAGATCCCAAAATATATTAACCGAGAACTTAAACGAGAGGGGCGAGTAACCAAAATACCTAATCTTCCCACCTAATTAAGGGTGAATTTGGATAGACAATACGTTTACCTACGATTAGTGTAAAAATAATGGTGATCGTAAGATTAGATACTGTAACAATATTATAGCATGAAATAAAAAGTAGACTAAACACACCGCACCCAATTGCCCATCCAAACCCACCCTAAGCCTCCACTATTCCTACACCTTTTTACTCCCCATCTCCAACCACAACTCTCCGCTTAACAGGGTGAACCGTCTTGCGACACCGCCACCTCATCTTTGTATCAACATATACATGTATATATATTCATAAGATATAACTTTTGCATTAAGAAAAGTTAGTATTTAGTATATGAAGTAATTTCCATCTCATTAAAGGATAAAATGATACCAAAAAGAAAAGTATTTTTCCTATCTAAATAGCTTGAGTGTGCGATATTAAATTTGCTCAAATAATAAAACATGATCAAAAACACAAAGGGCACAAATTGTTGGAATCCTCTATGAGCAAATTAACAACCCAGAGGAGGCTTACAAATAAGAGGCAGCTCATTTTTCAGCTTCATTTCGTTCAGAACCCGCAATTGGAATAAGCTGCATTGAACCCTCTTTTAGAAATATCGGCGCAATCTCAGGTTCAGAAGGACACTAGCAAACTTCATTACAGTCTTTTACAACTTTCACGTAACCCAGAAGTCGCAATGGCACAACTAAGGCGGAGTACTTGGTTAGAGTTCTTTAAAACCAAAGATGATCTTGGAACCTGCATTTTCCTTTTCTTTAAGAACTCCAAGGAGCTTTGTAAGCATTGAGGAGGTGGTATGTCGTTCAAAATAACAGGTTCTACCCTGCATGTGACAAAGGAAAAAGCTTAATTTCAATTCGAAATGCTTCTTTTGTTATCTCAAAGAGAAAAAGACCGCTTTTTTACGATAACGAGAAGAGTAACCCCTCACCCTGAGTTTTTCTTCTTTTTCTTTCTCGGAATTGGATTTACCTCAGCCTTCTCATCATCGGAGTCGGATAAGAAAACTTGTCTGCAAAAAAGAACATGTCATCTTAACTTCAAACTACGCACACAAATTGTATAGATGGGTAGATAGATATGTCATACTTTTCACGAGATGCAAGCATTTCAACGATGTTGGTAGGAAGCATCCCCTTCTTAGCCTGAGATTCCTCATCGGTTTCGGTTTCTACATCTTCTTGGACCTTTTCAACCTTTGTAGATTGACGGGGTGTTTTCCTCTGAGCCCAAAGCCTTCGACGTTCTTTTCCCTCACGACGAACCCTATAAAGAAAAAAAACAGATTAAGCTCCATTAAAAGTAAAACTTGATGCAATCAAAAGGTCAACAAGACAATTATGAAGCAGAACAGCATAAGCATTCAATATGATCCAAAATTTTCTTCTCGAAACCGTAAAGTTAATAACTACCAATTCTTTCTCACTGTATTCGAAAATACCAGTCACCGTCTTTCTCACAAATCGCAGCAAAGCAAACAAATACTGCATTTTCGAGACAATCCCATGAACCAAAGGGAGCTAGATAAAAATCATAAACCACAGGTAACTCAAAACTGGCATGGCGGCATATCTAAACTCTAAAGCCCCATACTTCATATTTAAAAGAATGAACTTTAGCATCACAACATTAAATCAAGCTCGATACTAACCCCCGAATACACTATACTCAACCACTAATCACAGCAAGCGCACAACTACTGCACTTTCAAAACAACCCCATGAACCATGGGGAGCTCAATAAAAACATAGACCGGCATATCTAATCTCTAAACTCAAAATTCCCATACTTCAAATATATATATATATATATTTTTCCAGTCAAGAATGAACTTTAGCATCACCGCATTACCACAAAACCGGCCAATTAATCAAACCTTGTCTTGCTCTGATGTTAAGTTCAATAAAAATTTAATCAATAAAACTCTTACATTTAACCAAGGATTCATTTAAACCTGGTAGTAACATATCAATGTCTTAAGCAGCTAAAACATACCCAAAGCTACAAATTCTTCTCCAATTTTATTTAAGCCAATCAAATAAGCAAATTGATTTTAAACAAAATAAACACACACAAAATTACCTAAACAATTTTCTCCAATAATAACAATATATATTAAAAAGAATAGTAAATAATAAATTAACTACCTGGCCTTGTTTTCTTTCTGGATTTTTCTTATGTTCTCATCTTGCTTTATTCCCTGCAATCCAAACAATTTTTTAAAAAAGAGAAATTTTGAAACTCTCTTCTTCTTTTTTCCCTGTAAATTTTCGATTACAAAAAGTATATATATGATTTTTTTTTTTTAAATACCTGCTGGTTTGAAAATTCTTCGGGTGCATCAGAATCGTAATCTTCTTCTCTTTCCGACATGTTTAGCTGCGTCGTCGACTGTTTCCGGTTCAAGGTGTTTTTAAGACTGCTACTGTCTCTGCTTCTCTAGGGTTTAAATTCTTAAGTTAAAGCCATTGAAACCAGAACTTGAGAAAATATAATATAAATTTCCCAAAAAGTGACCCAAAAATGTAATGGCCCAAAATTTTTATATGATTGGATTGTGAGGCAATGGGCTACTTTCGATGTTGTTGTTTTTTATTTTCTGTTGAGCCCAGAAATTTTATAATGGGGATGATTATTTGAATTATAAATTTTTTCAGGGGTTGAAATATAATTTACTATTCTCTTAGCTAACAATAATTACTATTTTTTAGTGTTTGAAAGAACAGATAATATAATTATTCGACTTTCAACTTGGCAATTAGGTTCACTTTGCTACCTGTATTTTTTCGGCCTATTTTGGCACTTAAACTTGACAACTAGGTTTATTTTGACCCTCGAACTTGAAAATATAAAAGTTTGATAATATGGCACTTTGAAATTGTACCACAATTTTTAATTTTTAAGTAATGATGTAGCACAATCTCATAGTGTCACATTCAGTGTTTTAATAATCGGATCGGTGATTGAATAGGTCGGACCATCGATTATTGATTCAATCAGTTGGGATAATTAAACAAACAATTGAAAATTCATAAAAGCTGAAAAAAAAATGGTTAATCTGTAGTTTACCCCCTGAATTTGTCCAAAAGCACCTAGTTGGTACATGAGCTTATATTCCGTCATACATATTGCCCTAATTTATTAATTGCGTTAATTTTTTAAGGGTTAACATGTAGTTTGTCCCCTAAACTTGTCTAAAAAATTATACTTTTTAAAATTAACTTATATTTTTCAAAAGATTTTTAATTTTTTAATTAATGTCAATCATGTGTCACTGTAGTATTGGCCATCAATGCCACATCAACACAAATTAATGGTGTTAGTGCAAAGGTACCAACCTGGGTGGAAATACAAGTTCAAGTACCAACTAGGTACCAAAAAAAAAGTTTAGGTACCAACTAGGTACTTTTGGACAAGTTCAGGAGACAAACTATATATTAACCCAAAATAAAAAATAAACCATTACAATATGTTCCACTGTCTATTTTTGTTATGATTTTTTATTTTTACCAATTTTAAGTAGATTTTGAGTCAATAGATTCAAACCCTTTGTTCAGACCGTTATATCAATTAGTTCTCAATTCGTCTGATCCAATATTGTTCCAATAATATTGGTCACATCATCAAATATTGACATAATCCAAGTCCATGGGCCAATTTGAAATTAATTACCACGTTCAAAGATCGAAGTGGAAAAAAATACAAGTACCAAAGTAAACTTAATTGCCAAGTTTAGAGACCAAAATTTATATTGTCCATTGAAAGAACAAGGGAGACCAAAGCTCCTGTCTACCTATTTTCGAAATACTCAAATATTACTTAAATTATCTGTTAAACGATTGCCCCTAGAGTTACATACGAAGAATATATGGAATAAAACAAATAAAAAAAAAGTTCGAACTCATGCAACAAATGGCCAAATAAACATGGGTCGTGAAAAAATGCATTAAAATGATTAGTCTATGAATTGGTATGGATCGGTTGAATTGGATTGTTAAATTAATTTCTTTTTTTATAATTCTTTTAATAATTTATTTAACCGAATCAATTTAACAAATAAATCGATTACTTAATTGATTTAATCACCAATCTAATTTTGAAAACGTTGATTGAAATTGAAAGAGGGAGAGAGTAATATGGCATTGTAAGGGTAAGGTTTGTTTATGGTTTATCACATTTTGATAATGATTGGAGGAGGTGAATTCGGATGATAAGGTAATGAATGTATGCTCAATAAGGTTTGATTATTCCACGTAGACCATGACGTGTCAAGTAAAAGACATCTTAATGAATGAGATTGAAACATTTGTCTTGAACTTTTTCTTTTGTTTATTGTTCTCTTTTGCAAAATAATATGCCATGAAATTTTTTTTTTCATATTTTAAAATTTATGTTTAATTTATTAAATTTATTGATATAATATTTTGAAATAAATAAAAATATTCTAATTTAAAAAAATGTTATTTCAACGAATTTGAATTTTGAAATCTAAAAAATAGAGAAATTAAATTCTAAATTTACAAAAAATATAATGACTCATGACATATTTTAATCTTTTTTTTCCTCCAAGCACTTAAAATTTGAAATCATCACCAATGAAAAATCTTGCTCAGAAGGATTCAAAGATTTATGTGTTCTGAAGGATAATGGGAGGTCAAATATGTACACAGGGATTACAATTTAATTGTAGATCAACTAGCAAAAATTAGCCTTACTTGGCAGGCAAGCATACAGATCTTTGAAGTACCTTCTGATACTGTGTTTATGACTATTCAACAAGACAAAGCATTTAGTGTTTCTTAGTAGTTAATTTGATATAATTCTATTTTATTTTTCAGCAAAAAAAAAAATACTACTTTATCTCAAATAAAAATAATCTCGAATTATAAAACAGACAAAGACACAGGGGCGAAGCCAGGGGGCTGGCATGGGCCCCGGCCCCTTCTAAAAGGTAAAATTACTATTTAGGCCCTTGAATTTTTTTTAAAATTTTAAATTAGTAAAGGTAAAATTGCACTTTGATCTCCCTAAAATTATAAAAATTTGATTTAATTATTTACAAATTAGAAAGATATAAACTATAAAAAATTAAAATTTCATCCGGCCTTCCCTAAAAAATTGTCCTGACTTCGCCCCTGTAAAGACACGTAAGATTATAAAAGAAACAACAATCCATTTTACAAATTTTATTTGGACATGGAAAAAGGAGAACAATCAATCTCACACATCACTTTCTAATGGCTCCATGTTTTGAAAAAATAAATCTTGTTTTTTTAGCACAAATCATGTTGTAAAAGGCATAGAATTACAACTGGCCATGTGCAATTCCTTGACTTACTTAAATCCAAGTTAATTTCAAGTCCCCAGTCCCCACCCCTTTTCCTACCTTTTTTACGTTTCTTCCACACCCTTCCAAATGTTATTATTTTCCACACATTAGACGTTGGCTTTGACTATGTCAATAAAACCCAAACCATTTGTACATCCTTTCGACACCCCAACTTGCACGTTATGAATTCAAGGGATAAGGTATTTTTTTTTTATTTTTTATTTTACCCGAATTCGATAATTAGGTCTATTTTAATATTTAATATTTTTTATTATATTTTAATATTTGAATCTATAATTACATCCATTTTAGTATTTAAACTTGAATTTTGTCAAGATTTGATGATATGATCAGTGTTACTAAAATATTATCGAATCAGTTGGATCAAGAACTGATCAATATAACGGTTCAAATAAAGGGTTGAATCGATTGACTCGAAAATTACTTAAAATTGGTAAAAATTAAAATTTGAGTTTTTTTATGGTTTTTTTAGATTTTTATGTTTTTTAATTATTTATTTAAGTATTGTTGGTCTGGTGGTCGAACCAATCGAATTAGTTGAATAGAGAACTAATGGCCTAACTTGTTCAATCACTACTTTGATTATTAAAACACTAAATGTGACACTTTGAGATTGTGCCACATCATCACTTGAAAATTAATATATATATATATATATATATATATATATATATATTAATTTTCAAGTGATGATGCAGCACAATCTCAGAGTGCAATGTCATCCCACTTTTATAATTTTCAAGTTTAGGGACGAAAAAAAATATAAGTGTTAAAGTGAACCTAGTTGTCAAGTTCAGGGGCCAAAAATTATATTATCCCTAACAATAATTACAAATAGGAATAATAGAGGATTATCTAAATTTGAATTCGTAAATTTATTTAAAATTTTAAATCTATTTATTATTTATAAATTATCAATATATTACTGTCTATATCTAAATCTAAATTCAAATTAAATATTATTATTGATCGAATATTCAAAATCTAAAAAAAAAATTATTTCAAATTTTCCAATAATTTTTCGAATATCTAAATATGCAAAATCTGAATTAAAATATGTCAAGATTCTTTATATATGTAAGCAAAATTATAAGATGGATCCGGAGATATAAATTCAAATCATCATTGTTATTTGAATAAGACAGATTAAATATTCAAATTCACAATCCAAGTTGCCATCCCTAATTATAAACAACACATATACGAATCAAGTATAATTAGAATAAAGTATTACAAAGCATAATTAAACTTATAATCAAAATATATCTCGAGTCAAACCAAAATAGATCTAGAAAAAAGTACATAAATTATATATGGTGAGACTCGAATACGAGACATCAATGTCTCAAAGCTCAACCTTACCAACTCTGTCTAAGCTCCATTGTAGGATCGTTACAATGTCATTTTTAGTTACATTGTTACCAAGTGAATACTTTTTAAGGTTAAAATATGCCACAGGTCCTTGTACTATTCATAAATTTAAAATTTAGTCCCTATACTTTTTTTTTCAGGAATTTAGTTTCTCTACTTTTCAAATTTCAAAATTCAGGTCTCATTGTTAACACTGTTAACTTTTTTTTTTGTTAAATTTGTTGGTGTGACATTTTAAAATAATAATAAACTCACTTGGTTGCAATGTAATTTAAAAAATGACGTTATAATGAACACGATTTGATAAATTATTTTTTAATAATATTAACAATTAGATTTGAATTTTGAAAATCTGAAAAATATAACAACTAATTTCCTAAAAATAAAATATATGGAATAAATATGAAATTTAGTTATGTGATATTATTGTGTGATTATCTTTTTCTTTTCTTTTTATACAATGAAGTCAACCACATGTTGCGACCATGATTAAATCCTATGGTTAGGTCGTGCTATTTACTCAAATACACTTTATCTACTTAACAATTAGTGAAGTTAGAAAAAAAAAAATGGAAGGCTGAAATTAATTTTTTCTAGAGACTTAAAAATGTAATTTTTTATAAAAATTTTAATTTTTTATAATTTTTAGAAATATTAAATCGTAATTTTATTATTTTAAGAAATTAAAATATAATTTTATCATATTTTAATTTTTAATTATTTAAATTCTAGAAGAGTTAAAACACAAATTTTTTTTTTATTTTAAGGGAGTCACTTGCTTGTCTCTTTTAGTGTGGCTCCTCTAACTAGCTTATAACTTGCTCAAGGTTCTTCTTAATAAGATTGCCGAGTCTTAATATCTACTTCAAGAGCGGATCGTAATGGACCGTCTAAATTTATGGAAAAAAATTCTCATTAAAATTTTAAAATATTTTAAATATTTTAATTAAAATCCAGAAAACTTAAATCCAATATTGGAACTATTATTCGATTGGTCATATAAATGCATTGGCCTACTACTTAATCTACTTGGTGATCAATTGGTTGACCCTGTAACCTTAATTGCTCAAAGGTCCTTTCTGATAATATTATCATATCATTCTATGGCTTAGTTTATAATATGATGACAAAATATTAATATTATCATACAATATTTTAAAATGAATAATTTAGTAACATATTTTAAATACAATATCTACTTGTTATTTGTAGTGTTGTTAGGTCAATTTTCCACACAACTTGTCCCAAGCTACATGCACACAAAAAATACGAAATAAAAAATAAATATATTTGTGGAAATGTTTTTGGCCATGCATGGGCACTCGTCATGCATGCAAATTTCCAAAGGGTTTTTAATTGTGTGTCGAAAAAGTCATTTTCAATGAGTTAGGCACCACTGGTCAATATTTGCTGCTCTTTTTACATCTTCCTTCGTTCAAAATGAATGTGGAAAATTCACTTACATTGCCTACTGTTTTACGAACCCAAGATGGAAAATTTCAGTACGATTTGAAACTTGAGTTTTATTTATGAAAATCGAGAAATTAATCTAAGAATAATAAAGTAATTAATAGTTCAACGATAGTAAAAAAAAAAAAAATTAATAGTTTAAGTTTATGTGTATCGATAATTGGATTAAGATCATTAAAGTAGAGGATTAATTTTGTAGTTTTCATAAAGTAGACATGATTAGACCCAAGTTTTACTATATAGGACAAACTAAATTAACTTTTTTCTTAATAATTTGGTCTAATTATGGTTTAGTCCTTTAATTATATTGATATTTGGGATTTTATGTATCACTTTATTTTGGTATGATTTGGCCATGCTTTTTATAATATTATTGGTAAGTCCAAATTAATAACATTGTTAATTGCTTTCATCAAATTGATTATGTGAATTTTTTAATTGTTACTCGATTACATTGCCAATGGTACATAGAAACAGGGGCGAAGTCATATATTTTTTAGGGGGATCGAAATTAAATTGTAATTTTCACGATAGTAACAATATAATTTCACCATTTTAATAGTCTATATCTTTATAATTTTTAAAGGACTAAATTAAATATTTATTATTTTTAAGGGGGCAAAATGTTATTTTACCTTTAAAAGCCTAAATGGAAAATTTTCTATTTTAGAGGGGGCTAGCCCCTACCAACTCCCCTAACTATGCCCCTACACATAAATTCAATTTACCTTATTCAACTAATATTAAATTTACATATAAACTGAATGTTTAATATTATTTAAAAAATTCATACTATTACTTTAACAATTAACAATGTTATCGATTTGAACCTTTCAAAATAGGATGAACAAATTATGTCAAATTACAAAGATTCGATTCGTTACTCTTTATTTATTTTCTTTCCCTCCTTTTAATCCAAACATAAAATTAAGTATATAAACACTTTGGGAATTAAATTTCAAACCATGAAAATGTTTATTTTTATTTTCTCAGCAATTCATCTTCTTCAAGCAACTCTTCTTCATCACTAGTTTTTTTTTTTCCTTAAAAAAAAAGTTAATTGTTTAGGTAAAAAGAAAATCCATGTACATGTAACATGTTAGTGTGTTAGGTTATCCACCATGTACTAACACTCCAAGGGACAATTTAGCTTTCTTGTCATAGCCACCTTATGCCATGGATTCATTAGTAATTATTTATTTAAATAATAAAAAAAAGAAAACAATTATAGTGATGGTATGTCAATTCCATGTTATGCATAATAAAATTGTGATGTTTGAGAGTAAAAAAAAATTTATAATAAATTTTAAAAAATAATATAAAATTAAACGTAACTTTAATTAAAATGTTCAATATAATTAAGGTGGGTTTAGTTGAGCGATACGTTTATTTACTGTTAATATAAAAATAGCGGTGACAATAAAAAGTAAACTAAATATATTGCATCGCACCGAATTGACCATTCAACCCATTAACTTATTAAAGTCAACAATAAGACTGTCTCAGTCAACTATTTTGTCTGCATGGGCAATATAGTCCAATCATTCAATGTCACCTTATTCTATACGGCAATAAATTGCCCACATCAAGGAAATGTGCTTTATATGCATTAGTATTTGATACAAGTTTAAATAATCATTGTATATATATATATAATTAAAAAAAAAATCCTACAAGCAATTTTTAAATAATATTACATGTTTAATTAAAAAAAATATTTTTTATTATTTTAGTACATAGGATATGAGTCACATATTTAATTCTGTTTGTAGGGGGGAGGGAAACCAATAATTCATTATTAGAGGCTAAAAATAAAATTTTAGCAAACAAATGTTTAAAAGAAGTTTAAATTAAATACTTTATAATTAAAAGGGATTTAAATGGATATTATATCCTTTAATTAAGTGGTTAGGGTCATTATTTATCGCTCTTAAACTACGTCTTTATTTGTAGAGTTTAAAAACTCTACTGACAATATATAAAAATAACTTTTCATCAAATCAATAAATTAAAATAAAATTAGATTAAAAAATTACGAATTGTTAGACCTCGAATACTGATATAGGAGAAATTATTTTATGGACTATTCCCACCATATCATCTATGGTCCATTTTTAATTATTTAATGTCATTTTAACAATATTTTCTATGTCATTGACACATAATTTTGATAATTTTTTTTTATTCTGAATCTTAAACCTCGAATTTAGAACCCCAAACCTTGAACCATAAATATTGAATCTTGAACCTCAGACTCTGAACCCTGAACCCAAAACTCGACCTTTAAACCATGAACCTCGAATCTCAAGTTCAGGATTTGGGACTCGAGTTTAGATTTGAGATTTATGGTTTAGAGTTCTTCATTTAGAATTTATGATTCAAGACTCGACGTTCAAGATAAAAAAAATCAAAATTATGCATCAATAATTTTAAAAAATTTACTAAAATATAATTAAATAATAATAAATTAACCATAATAATATAATTAGAAGGGTCGATAAAATAATTTCTCACGTTAAACCCCTTAATCAACTACTCCTTTCGGTTGTTGAAAGAGTTGTTTATTCGTATAATTTATTAAAAGGCGTGAAAGCATGTTTGTGACAATTTCAATGATTTTACATTGTTTTATTATTATTTTTGCACATAATGCAAACAAGTCCACCACAACCAAATCTGGGTTCTAATTTATCATTTAACCGTACATTAAGAATAAAAAATAATAATTGGTCCCAAATCTAATGGCACTCATTGTTTCATTACTTGGTCAAGTAGTATTAAATATATTATTATCTTAAATCGAATTTTAACTCAGTTGACACTGATATTATTATAGTAATAAAAATGATATGGATTCGAATATACTTAAATTCATATTATATTCGATTTAAGGATTGAGATAAAATTACGAGTAGAAACAAATTTTATATAAAAAAGATATAAAATGATTATATTCTCTCTACTATGTCTGAATTAAAATTTTAATTTAATATGATATAATTTCTTTTTATTTTTATAATGTTATTAGTACGTTCAATTACAATTTTAATTATTTGAATAACTTATAAATTTATTATTGATTGAACGCGATTGATGAAATTTTAAATTGATTTGTAACCGCCTAATTTAATAATAAAAATAATCATGTTTCCACTCTACCAATAGCTAGATATAAAAAGTAAAATAATTAAATTATGTCAAGTTAAAGCCAGATAATTAAAGATCAAATTTCAACACAATAACGGATACTCAAATTATAATCGAGTCAAAAATTTTAGAAGTTACAACTATAATTATGGTTACAATTTAAATCAATATACTCGAATAATTGTAACCATTGATTGAATCGCGAGCAAAGTGGTAAATTTTTTTTACATCAGACCATCGGTTGATATCAATCTCAAATTCGATCTTGAAGAATTTAAGCTAAATGACTTAAATATGAAACCTCAAAATTCTAACAACCAAATCAATAAATTTTAGAAATTTTTTTTTAAAAAAAGAGAGGAATATTTACGGTAGGCCAACAATGTGATCACCATTTTTATTTGTCAAAACCTTTTTCTTAATTGCGTGCTGACCACAACATTATTCCTGTCAGGGGTGGGCCCTTTTGTAATTTAGCCATACTTTTTCAATGGAATTTTCGTCTAAATTACTCCCACTTGATCCCACAACGTAAGGGTATATCAGTCATTTCACATAAAAATACATGTAAGCTTTTTTTAGCTTTTTTTAACGCATGGAGTTGTTTGCTAACACCTCTTTTTCTTCTTCATTTCCTCTAAAAAATCTCATTACTTTCCCTCGAAATTTTCCTTTTTTATTTGATTTTAAGTAAGAAAAAATCGAAAACCCAAATTAAAGAACTTCAAAAAAATGAAAAAGGGTTAAAGATTCAAAGCAATTCGTTTCTTTTTGAAGCTAAAAAAAAAAAGTGTTATTAATTGCATTGCGGCCATTGAAGAAGTTTAAAGGTGAGCTCATGAGTACCTATTTAACTTTCTATTAAGCTTTTTAAGTACCCATTATTTACTTAATTGCTCTGTTTCTCATAATGAAGCTCTGTTTTTTGTTTTATCTTATTGTTTTCAGGTAGCTAATGATTGCTCTGTTTTGTTATTTGAGGATTCGAAGATGATAAGGATAAAGCTATGCTTCTCAATAACCATAACAGTTCTTTTCGTTATCTCCCGAGTGAACTCAGTTAAGTCGGAGAACAACAACAGCAAGTGCAATGGCTCCTACGTTATAGGCAACACCCGGAGATTCCTACCGTTTCCATTCGGATTCTCATCGGGTTGCCCGATTCGACTCAATTGCAGCTCGACCGGGGTTAAGATCGGAGACTTCCACGTTTTAAACGTTACTCCCACCAACATCATCGTCGACCTTCCCGCCAAATGCAACCGGCGGCTGGATTCAATCGCCGTTCTTTTCGGCGAGAACTACAGCGTTTGGGCCGCTAATAATCTCCTCCTCGAAAACTGCTCCAAGGCCGTACCAACTCCTTGTGATATAAGCCCGACGTTTCTAGAACGTTCGTTTAAACTTAAGCCTTGCATCGCTAAGAGCGACGATATAAGTTGTTTAAACGGCGGTTACGGTGGTGGGTTGATGAATTACAACGAAGTTAACAATACCCAGTGCCGTTTCCTTCTTTCGTCGACTACAATTTTAACCGAACCGGAAAGGGGTTCGGCGGTTTCATTGGTGATGGGCCGAATTAACTTGAAGTGGTGGGTTAAAGGGAAGTGTAATTGTGATGAAAATGCTAATTGTACCAAAGTTAAAAATGGGAACAAAACAGTGGGGTTTACGTGCCTTTGCCATGAAGGGTTTGAAGGTGATGGGTTCAAACAAGGCGGTGGCTGCCGGCGAGGTGAGTCAAGTCCTTTCCATATCGATAATTATGTATTTTTGTTGTTTATGGGGGTGACTTTAGAATAGGGAAGTGGGTAAACTAGACGTTAATGTGAGGAGCTCGTTTCCAAATGAAAATGGTGACGCCCCATTTTTATGACTGGTATTGGTATATAGGGATTAATTATGGCTTTTGGTTGTTTGTTTTTGACTTGGAATTTAGATTATTTTGGAGGGAAATTTCTGGGATTGTTGATTAGTGTCTAGAAATTAAAGCTTTTATCATTGCAAATGAGGTGCAACATTAGCTTTTGAGAATTAATGTTGGAGTTAAGCTGATTATTAAGTTTAGTATTAATAATGATTATTTTTAGGTTTATAGTAATCAATAAAGAACAGTTTTAAGTAAAAATATCATGGAGGCATTTACATTAAGAGTCATATTACATTTTTTGTTTATTAAAAAAATGAAAAAAATAGTTCTTGTATGTAATATCAAAGGGCAAACTATTTTTTTTCTTAACATTTCGTCAATTTCTATTGTTAAAAAGGGGTATGATTAATGAAATATCTTGACCGTTACATATGGTGTACCACGTGTATTAACATACATAGATCATATTTTAATAGTAGAAATAAATGAAATTTTTATCAAAAAGATCAGCTTGCACTTTGATTTAATATACATGGATTAATTTGTCCAATTTTTTAGCAAAGGAGGCAAAACTCTCGTGATTAATGGCATAATTAGATAGTTACACGTGGTTTGTTACGTGTACCTCTTTTTGATATACATGGATTAATTTTTAACAGTAGAAATAGATGAAATATTTATCAGAAGAACCAGTTTGCACTTTAATTTAATGTACATGAATTAATTTATTCAATTTTTAAAGTAGAGAGAGCAAAATACAATCTTATTCCTATTTGTAGGGCCGCCATGATAGTTTTACCCGATTTAGTTTAACTTTTTTTGGGTTATTTTAACAAAGGGCTTTTGTCTTTCAAAATTATAAGAAGGTAGGTACCAATAACTAGAATCATCTGACTGAACATGAAGAGTTTTTATATAACATTTTTTTTTTAAATGCATTTCTTATTTGAGTTGATGAATTGTGGCAAAATGGATGAGTTTTTTTGCTGAAAATTCGAAATAAATTTTAATTTCGGTCCCTCTATGTTTAAATTTCAGATTTATTTTTATACTTCATTTGCATAATTTGTAATTGGATAATTCACTAATTCCCCTTTTCCTATATGTTTATCAGTTTCTAGCTGCAATTTTTCGAAATTCTTGTCTGGAAAATGTGGTAGAGCGACAAGAGTCGGTGTTCTCATTGGAGGTAATCATGCAAGAACTGACTCTAATTGTGTATTATACTGTTGTTTTTTCATCATTCGTCTCGTAGTTTCCGAATTGTCTTCTTCGAGTAACCAACGAACCATGTTGTTTTTCATCTTAGGACTCATCGTCGGATCTTTGCTAACGGGTGGTCTGGTTCTTTTATGTTGCTATGTTCGCCGGTGTTGTAATTCCTCGAACAAACGAGCAAGGGCAAAGCGCCGTTTATGTGAAGCCGCCGGCAGCTCGAGTGTTCCTTTCTATGCATTTCGGGAGATCGAAAGAGCTACTAATGGTTTCTCTGATAAACATAGGTTGGGTACTGGAGCTTATGGTACAGTATATGCTGGGAAACTCCATAATGATGAATTGGTTGCTATAAAAAGGTTTAGATATAGAGACCCTGATAGTATTGATCAAGTGATGAACGAGATTAAGCTCCTTTCCTCGGTTAGTCACCCGAACCATGTTCGTCTTTTAGGTTGCTGTATCGAGGAAGGTGAACCGATCCTCGTTTATGAATTCATGCCTAACGGAACTTTATCCCAACATCTACAACGAGAAAGGGGTGAAGGACTCCCATGGATGGCAAGGCTCACTATCGCCGCCGAAACTGCCAAGGCTATCGCATATCTTCACTCAGTGAATCCGCCGATTTTTCATCGAGATATAAAGTCTAGCAATATACTCTTGGATTACAACTATCGATCCAAGGTAGCCGATTTTGGTCTTTCCCGGCTTGGGATGACTGAATCATCCCATATCTCGACTGCACCTCAAGGAACACCAGGGTATCTCGATCCTCAATACCATCAATACTTCCATCTTTCGGATAAAAGTGATGTTTACAGTTTCGGGGTTGTTCTCGTTGAGATAATAACCGCATTGAAAGTAGTCGACTTCTCCCGCCCTCACTCCGAAGTAAACTTGGCCGCACTTGCTACCGATCGGATAGGAAAAGGCTGCGTGGACGAAATAATCGATCCATACCTCGACCTAGACCGGGACGCTTGGACATTGTCATCGATTCACAAAGTGGCTGAACTTGCCTTTAGATGCCTTGCTTTTCATCCGGACATGAGACCGACAATGCTCGAAGTAGCGGAAGAGCTCGAACGGATCCGACTCAGCGCTTGGGTTCCATGTATGTGCACTGAATCACCTTCAGCTTCCTCCTGTCCATCATCTGACGATGAAAGCGACACGTCATTGAGTACCAAAACAGTGATCGAGAAGGCACTGATCATCGGGAATCGGAGGTTGATTACGAAGCAAAATTGTTTAACTTCATTGAATGATGTTAAAACAAATTCCCCTGTTTCAGTCCAAGATGATTGGTTAAGTGAGCAAAGCTCACCTTCAACAAATAGCTTGTTGGGTAATAATGCATCTCAATGAGAATGATTTTTGAGACCTTTGTAAAAAATCAAACATTAATGTTATAATATATAATATAATGTTTTTTTATATATAAAATTATAATATAATCTAAAATATATGATAATAAAATTTATATTAATATTTATTATAAATATAAAAATATAAAAAATAAAAATTATAATCTATTGAATTGAGTCGGCTTGAAATTAGATATAAATTTAATATTTTATATCAAATTTGGGATAAATAAAATAATATTTAATTTAAAATCAAGTAAAAAATATATTAATTCTGAGTTATACCAAGAAGGCGGTTGACAAAAAATAAATCAGCCCCCAATTACACTTTTTCTTTTTAAGAAAAAGAGCATGGGAACATGGTAGTCAGTATAGTATTAGAAAGTACGTATCGTTTCTGTTCTCACTCGGTATTTAGTAATTTAAATTTTGTTTCGATCAAAATTTTGATATATATTGGTAAATATCAATTTGTATTTGTACATATCAACCCGGATTAGTTGGTAAAAAAGTTTAATATTTTAATACTAACTTTTTTTATCTTATACATTTTAATTTTTCTAATTACATTTAAAATTAAAATTAAACTATAATTATTAAATTAGGTTATTAAACTTAATTAATAATTTTAAAACTTATATTCACTTATCAATATATTTATATAGATGTAATTAAAAAATTAAAAATTAGATTATATATACTAGAATTTCTAAATGTGTATGCGTATGGAAATTACAAATTTAAAATTGAAATATGTGTTTAAAAAAAAATAATAAAACGTATAACTTGAAACTAATTATAATAATTACACATGAAATATGTATGATATTTAAAATTTAAAAAATTAGATTTAATTTTTTATCTGTGTTGCTATCAATCTTGAGTTGGTATAAAGTTAACTCGTGACATCAATTCAATCGAATACATTATTAATATATGCACAATTGATGGAAGTAATAAAGTATGCATAATTGAAATTAAACTGTATAAACATATTAAAATAAAATTTTAGTTAAGTAGTAAATTAAATATTTTACTAATGTAATTAGTTCCGGTTCAAATCCCTCTATAATTTTTTTTTTTAAATGTAAAAAACTAAATTACCTTCAAATAATATAATTTATTTTAATTATGAAAGATATTTTCGTAATTTAACAATTGAGTTGGTGATTTAGTTAAGAGTGACACTAATTTAGTAAAACACTTAATAAATACAATTAATGAAAGTAATAGAGAGTGCATAATAAAATAAAAATGTAGAAAAATATCAAAATGAAGTTTTTTTTCCTCAAAATATATATCGGAACGAGCTTAGTAATTAATCCTTCACGTATCAAAATAAAGCTTTAATTGATTGTTAAATAGAAGGTTTTACTAATGCAATTAGTGTGAGTTTGAATATAAAAGTAAACTACCCTCAAATAATATTACTTATTTTAATTATGGAGATACACTCTCGTAATTTTCTAACCGAATTGATAACTAATTAACTCGTAACACCAACTGAATTAGAAATTTAAATAATAATATACATAACCACAACAGACTCATCCGTACGAATTATATAATAACACAATGAACAAGAAAAAAAATTGTAATTACTTCAATTAATAACATTACTTTAAACCAAATTAAACATCCAAAAAAAATTAAGATTTTTGAGGGTCAGCCCCTAAAATTCCATTAACAATAGAAGTAGCCACCACAACCCCGAGTAATTCGGCTCCCGCCACGGCACCCGCCTGAACCAACGCGCCAAAAGTAACGCTACTTTCTATTTCCTTTTCCGCCGTTTTAATCTCCATCTCCGCCGTCTCCAGCCCATTCTCAGCTGTCTGGATCCCTTCCTTTACTATCTCCGCCGCTTCCTCTTCCGCTTTCTTCAACTTCTTCCTCAAACCGAACAATGGAATGTCCTCCGCTTTAGACGGCGGGTCTTTAACTGTCAATGCCGTCGTTGCCGTCAGAAAGAACAGAAGATGCCTCCGGTTAGGGAGAGAAACCGTCGGCGCAGGTTTACTGACCCACGCCTTGACGGATCGTCCGGGGAGCGCGTCGCGAACACGGCGGACTGAGAGAGAGTGGAGTACAGGTGGCGAAATTGTGAAAGCCATTTTGCTTTCTTTTCTTCTCTGCCTTATCTTTCGAATCAAATAATGCTTGAGACACTAATAAATTAAAAATAGAATGAAAGGACAATTCTACCCGAACTAAGTTTACTTATTTAATTTAAAAAAAAATAAAAAAATTATTTAATTTATCCAACTATTCTAAAGTTTTATTTAACTCAATTATTATGGTTTTAAAAAAAAAATCAGATAAATTAGTATCTTTTGACAGGTAAAAAAATATATACTGGATCCAAGTTAATCTGATGATTAGCATTTAAGATCGAAGAAGAAAATTATTTGATTTTAATTCGTAAATTTGTGACTTCAAAGCTGTTTTGTGAAAAAAAAATTAACCATAAAAGAAAAAAAGGAAATTAGAGCTTCCGATTGATGCAGGCGGTGCGAATAGATAATGTCATATAGTAATTATTTTAACAGTTAAGTGACTTAAATTAAAACAATCGAATAATTCACTAATTATTTTATAACTTTTTGAAGTCAAGTGATTAAAATATAAACTTATTAATACTTTAGTAAAATAGAGTGTAGTTTACCCATAAAATATAAACAAATTTCTCTCAATTACGAAAATATCCTTCGTCGAGCTACCTACAAGAAACGCTGTCGTTTAGAATGTTGGTCTTTCCCTCCTAAATCTCCAATTTTATGTATTTTTTCCGCCAGAAAGGGCTTTTCGAAAGGAAGCGCAAAAGAGAAACCCCCAGAAGCCAAAACCCTCATTCCATTTTCTTTTTTTTTTTTTGGCATATTTCGGGAATTTAGTAAATCAAAAGACCGATGGCCGAAGAAGAAGTTACGACCGCGGAATCAGAGGTGACGGTGGCTGTGACGGAGCAAACTCCAGGGAAGGAAACAGATGGAACCCTAGAAACGCAAGGTTCAATCGAAGCCACTGTGGGATCGGCGGTTCAAGGTGGCACCGAGTCTACATGCAACAATAACAACAATGCCAACGGTTCTGAACCGGCTTCCGATGTTGATCGAGAGAAGACGCTGGAGTTCGCAGACGAGTTAACGGAGAACGGATCTAAAGCTTTTAAAGAAAATGATTTCGCCGAAGCTGCTGATTGCTTTAGCCGCGCCCTTGAAATCAGGTTCAAAACCTTTGGCTTATCAGCTTATGTTTCATGTCATCTCATTTTAGGGTTACATGAAGAAATGGAAACGAATTTTTACTAGTTTAACAAATAATTTCATGATTTAGGGTTTAGGATTTAATTAAAAAGTGGTTGGAAATCTATGAGGAGGTAATTTAAACTACCATTAGGAAAAGGCAGGTTTCGAGAATTTCCATTAGTATCTTAATTTACTTGTTATGTATCAAGATTGTTATTTTTGTTCGCTCTAGGGTTGGACATCACGGTGAACTTGCAGTCGAATGTCTCAAGGCCTACTATCTCTATGGCCGTGCATTGCTGTACAAAGCTCAAGAGGAGGCCGATCCTTTGGTTTCTGTACCGAAGAAAGAGGGCGAAACTCAACAAGAATTGAACAAAGACAAGTCGAGTAAAACCATTGCAACTCGTGAATCTTCGGTTGCTTCTGTATCAAGTACTACAGTTGCAGATGGCAGTACGTATTCGTAAAAGGGGTTATATAACTCTAGTGAATTGAGCACAGATAACTAGTAGAACCATTTTTTACTGCCTTGGTAGTTTTGCCATTGTTACCAATTGTAGATAGCTGCTCCACGAGCAATGTCATCATTGCATATGTTATCTATAAACCAAATTGTCAACCTTTCCTTGCCCGAATTTTAGTTAATATCATTATGTGCTTCAGGTGGAAAAGATGAGGAGGAAAGTGATGATAGCGACAGCGACACTGATGAAGTGGCCGAAGCAGATGAGGATGCGGATGAGTCCGACCTGGATTTGGCATGGAAAATGCTGGATGTTGCCAGGGCGATTTCTGAAAAACAACAGGTGGGTGACACCATGGAGAAAGTTGATATTTTATCATCATTAGCTGAGGTTGCACTCGAAAGAGGTCAGTACATGATGACTCATTATTATTAGTTGCATGTGCTTTGTTGGGTGACTGGGTGGAGGAACCTTCTTTATGAATTTTCAGTGGATTTTTCTTGAAGCATGTCATTTCTCCTAAAATCATCTATTTTTGTTTCTGTCATGCTTCTTTAGAGGATATTGAATCTTCGCTTGGCGACTACCAGAAAGCTCTATCCATTTTGCAACGGCTGGTTGAACCAGATAATCGACAAATAGCTGAATTGTATCCTTGATATGGCTGAAATATCTTTATTATCAATTTCTAGTTCAATTAAATGGTGCTGTGTCTTTGTTAGTCAATGCATGCTAGTTAAAATTGAAAGGGGATTCCCGAATTACACCCTTTAATTCCATTCGGGTTCTATTTTTGCTACTTAACCCCATAATTTAGAAATTTTCGAATATGTATGTGTTTGGAAATTGGCTCAAAGCCTGAAGAAGCAATTCCGTACTGTCAGAAGGCCATCTCCGTTTGCAAGTCTCGGCTGCAGCGACTCACAAATGAAGTAAAGACTTCCTCAGACCTTGCATCATCTTCAGCTACATCTGAATTGGATGATGGTGTTCAACAGTCCTCCACTGGCTCTCAAACTGTCATATCTGTCAAAGATAAAGAAGCTGAAATCGAAACACTTGCCGGACTTGCTGAAGACCTTGAAAAGAAGGCAAGTGCAATTTTGATTTATCTAATTTGAACTAAAACAGTAAAACCTTAAGTGTATAACTTCATTATTCCATCCCTTTTGGCATTTGCAGCTCGAAGATCTACAACAGCTGGTAGCCAACCCAAAGTCCATTATTGCCGAAATCCTGGGAATGGCATCTGCCAAGGCAAAGGCCGATGAGAAGAGTGCATCTCCTGCTGTGGGGAGTTCATCGCGGATGGGTACTGTTAACAGTAATGGAGGTTTTGATTCTCCAACTGTTTCCACTGCTCATACAAATGGGGCTGCATCGGTCACGCATCTTGGTGTCGTAGGACGAGGTGTGAAGCGTGTTTTGATGAGTCCGGTAGAATCGGGACCAGCAAAGAAACCAGTCACCGAGCCATCGTCGGACAAAGGAGATGGAAGCAGTGCCCCTTGACGGTTTTTGGTTTTGGATTCTGATAATGCATGCTTAGTAATTGCTAGTGAAAGTTAGCCATTGAGGATATTATGCTCTTTGAACCCATACCATACTAATGCTTGATGTTAATGGATTGTTGTAAAATTCAGATGAGGAATTTGTGATGCAATGAACTTACTGTTGCTATATATGATCTATTGAAGAGTTAAACTATTATTTATATTTTAATTAGATTTTTTTTAATTGGGAAAACTACACCTAAATTCAATAATAATAGTTTATGTTTTAGTCACTCATTTTTTTAAAAAAAAAAGTTATAAAATGGTTGTAATTGGCCCAATTTGCTCGGGCCCAACTACCTAAATAAAACCCAAATACAATAAATAAAAAAACCAAATAAAAATTTTAATTAATAAAAGTTCAATAAACAGTCTATTTTTTAATAGCCTAAATTAAATTCTAACCTAGTCCAAATACTAAACCTAAAACCCAATTTACAGATCCAAAATCCTGAGGCCCAAGTGGCCCAAACATTTTAACATTTCAAGAAACCTCTAGGGTTTTTGGAACCTCCTGGCGCCGCTCCCCCACACGTGCGCCGCAACCTCCAGCCCCTTCTCCTCACACACGCGCGCACATGCCTCCACGCGCAAGCTCCTCGACGGTTTCACCAAAACAAGGGAACAAAGATAGCCAGCAAGATAACAGAAATGATAGGGTTTTTTTTTTTCTCTTTATTTTATTCTAAAAAAATTTTGGCTATAAAAAAAGGGCCAAAGCAAATCTGTAAGTGCTCTTTTTTTTTACGAATACACACGAAATCAATACGAAAGAACAAATCAGCAAAGGTTTTTTGCTTTCATCATTTTTCTTCTTTTTTTTTTTCTTTCTTTCTCTTCGAAACCGCATACATACACACACAGATTTTGTTTTTTATATACATATATATATACTAAAATATAATATATATATATATATATATAAAAGAAAAAAATACCTTTTTTGGGGGTCCGGCCTCCGTGCACTGCGGCGACAGCGGTGGCGAACGGTGGCGATCGGCGCCGGAGGCCTCGCTAGAAATCGGGCCAGAGAGAGGGAGAGAGGAGAGAAAATTTTTTTTGAGAAAGAAGGGAGAAATGATCTCTTTTTTTAAAAAAAAAATTATTTATATAGCACCCAAGGAACGACGTCGTTTCACCTGGGTGCTTTAGCGCCAAAACGGCGCCGTATCAGGCCTCTGACCCGAACCCGACCCAATTGGCAAGAAGATCCGCGTGTTTTTGTGTCGATGGTCTATTTGCGCACCAGGCCCTTCCACATTTTCAATGTTTTTTAATCCAGTCTTTCTTTTATTTCTAATTTATACCTCAGAGTTTATTTCAGTTTCAATTTGATCCTATCAGAACGGTGCGTTTCAGAGGGCGGGGAATATTTCCCATTTAGCCCCTTCGTGTTATTCACCCTTTTTGAATTGATCCTTTATTTATTTTTTTTATCTTAATTTATCTCTTTAATTTGGTTTGGGTAACAATTAAGTGCTTTGATTTAATTTATTTATTTATTCATTTAATTGCTCATTTGTCATGTCTTTATTTTGTTTGTATTTTATATTTTATTATTATTATTATTATTATATTAACTTTGTTATTATCACTATTATTTCCTTAATATTTACTTGCTTAATATTTTTTTTTTGTCAAATAAAAGACTGAATTTTTATTAATTGCAAGGGAACAAGCATCCGACTTAAACAAAGAAATAAAGACTAAACAAATAGAAAAGAAACGTCAATATCAAGGAAAAGTCAAAAGACAAAACCAAACTAGAAGAAAAACTAAGCACACGTAAAAAACAAACGAGGAAAAAACTCCAAAACCATTTGCGGATAATTCCCAAGAAATCAAACAAAACCCAAGAAATCCTCCCTACCACAATAAAGAAACCCGGATCGACGAGACGTGGAGGAGTTTGCTTTGAAAAAGGTAAAACCCATGGAGATTCTCGAGAACCTTCTCCACGCCTCAAAGCATCGAAGAATCTCAAAGCAATTAGCCTCGAGCATTGATCCACCGCCCAATCCTCAACTACAAATCGATTAACCCATCAGAAACCTCTTCAACCCAAAGAAGATGGGAGACTCCGGTGATGACCCTCCGTCGCCAACAAGCGAAGGCCGCATGCCACGATTCCCTCTACGCGGGATAAAACCGTAAGTTATCTCTTCTATAAATCTCTCCTTCTTACGAATGTTTCTTCGTTATAGGACGAATCACCGATCTATCCTCCATATTGGAACCCGGTTTCTTGATGACCGCAAAGAGTCCCCTCCGTGATGATTTTTTGAAGCCCATATCAATCGCAAAGAGAATCGCCCGTTCACAAGCTCTTGCTTCTGCCACAAATGCATCCACAATATCCACATGCTGGTAAACACATGCACCCATTACTAATCCTTTGTCGTTACGAGCAATTACTGCTGCTTTTGATGAATTAGAGTCATTGTTGAACGATGCATCAAAATTTAATTTGATAACTCCCAAGGGTGGAGGTCGCCATAAGACAGTGTCTGTAGTGAGTATAGGGGAGTCAATCGCATCCCCCAACTTTAACTCCCAAGCATATTTCTGTATAAAGCATAAGAGATTCTGAAAAGAAAACTTCCGACCTTCATGAATTAACTTATTGCGCTCAAACCACAGAGCCCAGTAAGTAATTGTTAAAAAACTCCTATTTACGGTGGATGTAGTAATAAACATACTAATCAAATTATTTTTGCCATCCGAGGTATCATTAGACACACTCACCGGAATATTCAACAAGTTCCAGAGCCGACGTAGCACATCACAGGACCATAGTAAATGATCCGAGTCTTCCGGGGACATTTTACATAACTGATGCATAACTTCCTAATAAGTCCACGCTTATTAAGATTACAAAGATGAGGAACAAAGTTTTTAATTACCCTCCATAGATGTATCTTGATTTTAGAAGGTACCTGAAGTTCCCAAAGTTTCTTGTAAAAATTGTTGTAATTGTCATCAATGGACGAATTGTAGTTAATAGCCCGAGAGCTTCCAGAGATTAGCACCCTATAGCCGCTTTTAACCGTATTCCCCGTATTGTCATGTCGCCAAACCAGAGTATCAAAGAACATTAGTCCGAGCCAATAGAATATTAAGAATACGCCTCGCTTGGTCACGATCAAGAACCCGATGAACAATATCTTCCTTCCGTGTAAACGAGTTCTTGTCCATTAGTTGATTAACAGTAGTCCACTGAGTGCAAATTTTCTGTACTGATAATCGACTGTTCCCAGGCCCAGGCAACCAAGGATCATTCCAAATATTCACTTCCCTCCCATTACCGATTCGCCAGATTAAGCCATTTTCAAGCAAATCACGAGCACCACAGATACTTCTCCAGGTAAAAGAAGGGTAAGACCCAACTTTAGCAGATAAAAAATTAGTAAGAGGAAAATAACGGGCTTTTAAAACCTTTGATAAAAGACAATTTGGGTGAGACAGAATCCTCCAGGCTTGTTTTGCTAACAAAGCCTTGTTGAAAAATGACAAATCACGAAACCCCATACCACCAGAAGATTTAGGATAACAAAGATCCTTCCAAGAACTCCAGTGAATGCCTTTTCCCGACTTACCATTTGCCCACCAAAATTTATTCATAATACCCTCCAACTTTATACACAATGTTTTCGGAAACTCAAAACATTGCATAGCGTAAATAGGGATAGCTTGTAAAACAGCTTTGACAAAAACTTCTTTCCCACCCATTGAGAGCAAACGAAAATCCCACCGCTCCACCGCTACTTAAAGCGGTCCACAAAATTCGCAAAAGCCCACCGCTTCCTTTTACCCACCATCATAGGAAGTCCCAAGTATTTTTCTCGGATTAGCCGCAAGTCTAACTCCCAAAATGTTTGTAATTTGGGTCCCATCGCCCATCTACACTTGCGCCAAAATAAATAAGGGATTTGTCAAAATTAACCTTTTGACCGAAGCGCCTCGTATTCATTAAGAATATTCCGAACAGTAAAAGCACCTTCCACCGTTGCGTCTCCAAATAAGATGCAATCATCTGCAAAAAGTAGATGATTAACCGTGAAACGTTCTCTGCCTATTGGAGCACCTAACATTAATCTCTTCTGTTTAGCTTCATAAAGCAGAGTTGAGAGACCTCAGCACATATCAAGAAAAGATAAGGGCTCAGAGGATCACCCTGACGCAAGCCTCGCGTTGGAGTGAACACATCACTGATACCCTCGTTGATGCCCACAGTATATGTAACCGAGCAGACACACCTCATGATTAGAATAATCCAATCCTGATAGAACCCCAATCTCGACATCATACCAGCCAAAAAATCCCATTCAACCCGATCATAGGCCTTGCTCATATCGAGTTTAAGCGCGAAATTCCCCTTTTTGCAATGCTTCCTAATCTTGAGAGAATGCAAAATTTCATAGGCTATCAAAGTATTATCCGAAATTTGCCTTCCCGCAATAAAAGCTCCTTGTGCTTCATTGATACAAAGAAATTTCAAAACAAAAGACTCATACGGTTCACTAAAACTTTAGCAAGAATCTTATAGATCACATTGCATAAACTAATTGGCTCCGAATCGAGTTAATTTTTTTGGGTTTATCGATTTTAGGAATTAGCACTATATGGGTTCTATTCATCTCATCCATTTCAATCTCCCCTCTAAGTGCCGCCAAGCAATAAGACGATATATCACTCCCAACAATGTCCCAATATCTTTGGAAAAACAAGGCTGGAAAGCCATCAATGCCCGGAGCCTTGAGAGAGGCCATCGATTTAACAACTTCCCAAATTTCATTTTCCGTAAAGGGTTTCAGTAGCTCATCGTTCATTTCCGCGGAGACCCGTTGCTCAACAAGCTCAAGAATCCGATTGTCACTATCAGAATCTGTAGCAGTAAAAAGTTCCCCAAAATAATTCGCAGCCATGCCCAACAAATCATCCGTTTTAGAAACCCAATCTCCCTGATCATTCTCCAAGCCTACAATGCGATTACGGTAATGACGTGAAATAGCTGTTCGGTGGAAAAAGCTAGTATTCTTATCACCATGCTGCAGCCAGTTAACCCTCGCTCTTTGCCCAAAAATCTCTTCTTTCTCCGCCTCCCAATTAGGATCTAATTGCACCTCTATTATTTCTTCCAAAACATCATCACTTGGGTCCTGCATCTGAAGAAAGTTCAGCCTTCCTTCAAGTCTCGTACGTTGTTTTTTAAGCTCGCGCGAACGTGAGTGATTCCATTGTTTGAAAATCGGCCTGGTTTGGCTAATTTAGCAACCAAATTATCACATGGTTCAAATTTATGTACGACGAACAACCTCCCCAAAAGATTGTTCTAAACACCACTAGCTTCAAATTTGAATCGACAACCACCAAAATTCTTTGTACTCACTCTCTCCACTGTTCGTATCGATGAGGATTGGGCAATGATCGAAAAACGAGTGGCTTTAAATGTTTGACCGAGTACGAATAGAACAATTCCATCCAATCACTATTAGCAACCCCTATCCAAGCGTTCGCGAATATTAGTGGCTTGAAACCTTCCTCTTTCCCACGTGAACCATCTTCCATCGTACTCCAAGATCCACAAGATCACATATATCTAGAGCATTTCAAATTGAGCCATTTGACTCTCCGATCTTAGTCGACCTCATTTTTTCTCAAAGGAGCTGGTAATTTCATTAAAATCACCAACCACAAGCCATGGTCCAAAGATTATTATGGTGAAGGTGGTAAAGAAGATCCCAAGACAACAACCTTAAGCTCTCCACAGGGATTACCATAGAATCCCGTCGCCTCCAATTGATGCCATTATCACAATCGGTAATGTCGTTGTCTATATGAAAAGAAGAAAAGCTTCTAAGTTTAACCAAATAATTTCCTTTCCAAAGATAAAGATAAACCACCTTTTGAACCGTCAGCACCAACATCAATTCCACAAGAAAAACCCAATTTTCGCCTAACCATCTCCATACTTTTTACACAAAGTTTTGTTTCAATAAGAAACAAAATATGGGGATTGATGGCTCGTAATTTATTCTTGAGCCTTTTTACCGTCCGTGATCTCCCCAAACCACGGACATTCCAACTAACAATTTTCATTGCCCCATTTGCTCATTCCCAGAGCGGTAGATAATTCATTATTTTCCTTAACAAGGTTAACACCGGAAATAATTGCATCGAGTATGTGCCACACGTTGTCGCTTTCTTCCCATCAAGAGAATGGATTGGATTGGTTTCCTCTATTATATCCAAACCAAAGGCCCAATACGATCACCAAACCCAAGAGATTCACCACCTCCATATACTTTGCCTTGGCTCATTATCCTTAATTTCCGCCAATTGATTTTTTAAAAAGGATAATTAATAGCGAGAATTATTAGGATCGCATCACTCCCCTGATTACTCACGAAATCCCCACTAATTCCTGAAAATTCTCTTGTTTGATTTCTTGCCATAATCGGACCTCCACACACCGAACCGTCAGCTTCCCTTAGCCATTTACTCGCCATAGAACTCCGTCGCCTGCCCTCCGCTCTAAGAGAAATATCCCAGCCAAAAGTTATCATGGCCGGATCCAATACAGTACGAAGGGGGCAGAAACTCTCCTCATGCCCGAGTTTCCCACAAATGAAACAGAACAAGCTTAATTTCTCGTAACGAAATTTTGCATAAACGATTCGATTCGAACCGATCACCAATTTCTTTTTCCTTCTCAAAGGATTTAGCACATTGATACAGACCCGAATTCTCATAAAGTTGCGTGAACCCAAAAGAGAAACCCCCGTGTCATATTCGAGATATTGACCAATAAAATTCCCCAACTGTTTCGCCATATTCTCAGACATCACTCCTGGAGGGAGTTCATGAACTTGTACCCAAAAAGCCGATTGGTTTAGAGGAACAGATAGAGGATATTCCCCATCTTGTATCCTATGAATCAGTAAAAGATGGTTATTAAAGAACCAGGGGGAACCCACAATAACTCTCTGAATATCGACTTCATGAAAAAACTTGAAGAGATATCGCTTCTCACCCAGATCAGAGATGTGTATACCCTTTATAGGGTGCCAAAGATCCGCCAAAGTGTTACGAAGAGAGGGAAAATGAACAACACTCTCAGTGAGACAACGACCCACCAAACAGAGATGAAAAGATTGATCCTTCAAATGTCTTCTTCCCGAACGCAATCTCTTCCTCATCACCCAACTCGTAGTCTAGCCAAATCATTCTCCATTCCACTGGACAAAGAAACAAAACGAGAGATTCTATCCCAGCAAAATAGTAAAGACGGAAGAAAAATAAACCAGCAAAATCGTGTCAAAAGACAGACGAAATCGTGTCAAAAGACAGACTACTTGCTTAATATTTTTGAATACATTTACTTATTTATTATTTCCTTGCTCTTAAAATTTTTAAATTTAATATTTTATTTCGTTTTTACTCCTAAAATATTCAAACTTAACATTATGTATACATTTTATCTATTTATTTTTTATTAATATTATTATGATTAATATTATTATTCTTATTTAATTATTTTGTTATTATTATTTGTTTATTAACGTATTTTCATTATAATTTATTATTATTGTATTTTTGTTATTATTATTATTTTATTATCTTTAAACTATTGTACATAGTATTTATTTATTTATTGATTTGCCATTAACTTTTATTTTTGTTATTATTTTATTTATTTATTTATTTATTTTTTACCTATTATTCCATATAGATTGTTTGTTCTAGCTTTTATTTTATTTTATTTTATTTTTGCCTTTATTATTGTTATTTATATTATTGCCCTCATTTTTATTCTATTATGTATATTGGCACCATAATTCATTTCTATTTTGCTACGATCGTATTACATTTTATCCGATGCATTAAATATTTTAAATAAGCAAATACTCCACGTTCTAAGATTCGAAAGAAATCGTACCCTAACTTACTGGGTTTCGATTTTTCTCATCGAATCTAAAGAACCGATTTAAAAAAAAAATCAAAACATACAAGTTAAATAAAAGCTTATTCTCGGGAATTCAAAAGTGTTGTGTCCTAACTCACTGGATGTGACATTTTGTTATCTCGAGGTAAGGATTTCTAAAAACAAAGGCAATATTCTGTATTTGGAATTTTGAGAAATTGTACCCTAACTTACTGGGTTCTGATTTTTCATTTTACCTAAATGACCGAATATCATTATTAAATTTAAATGCATGAGTTTTAAGAGTCAAAAGACAAGCTTAGTTTCGAGGATTTAAAATGTCGCATCCTAACTCACTGGGCATGACATTTTACTTCTTCGAAATAAGCGGGTCTCAACATCCAGTCTAATTTATTCAAGTTCTTTTTTTTTAAAAAATAGGATCGTATTTTAAAATCTTTTCAAATTTTCGACAATAAGACGTTAACCAATCAATTCGGTACCAATTTTGGGCGTTACGAGGGTGCTAATCCTTCATCGTGCGTAACCGACTCCCGAACCCATTTTCTCGAGTTTTGTAGGCCAAAATCATGGTTTTAATAAATTAAAATGTTTTGATGATTAATCTCAAGGTGATCCGATCACACCTCGAAAAAGGCTCAGTGGCGACTCCATTTTCGCTTTCAAAGTCGACCCCATTTTTCAACAAAAAAATGGTTTCGACAGCTTGGCGACTCCGCTGGGGACCATAAGAGAGTTAAGCCGTAAAATTGATTATTTTCTGTCTTTTGTCGAAAATTGAAAATCTGATTTGAAGAATTACGATCCTTTTATTGTATTTGTTCGTATTGTTTCATTGATGTGGTTTGAGTCTCGTAGAATGTTTTCGCATCATATTGCATAAGGACCGTTTGATCATACCTTTTTAAGTGGGAGTGAGAAGCTACTCTTTCGTGAGGTTTTCACATCCGTGTAGGATAGTGGATCACTCTCGGGATACATCCGTACCTATGTCTTCGTGAGATTTTCATCTCCGTGCAGCCATAAGGAAATGTATTCCCCTGAACTGAACTCGGTCCGTATGAGCCTATAATGGGTGAGGATCAAGGAATCTGCTGGTTCAGGTACCTCAACTTTAGAACCAAACCGCATGTAAAGGACCCTATGAGCCCACCTAGATAGTACTGCGACAAACCCTAGTGGTCACCCGAATAAGTGCTCTATTTGCTTGATTTTACTATGTACTAACGTGTTTCATTTTGTTATGATTGTATTGCATGTCATATTTGAAAGAGTGTCGATTCATGTTCGATTACTAAATTAGAGAGTTTGTCATGGAGAACGAATTTCTTGATAAAATAAAAGATAATGCGGCTGTCCGTATATTTGTAATCTGTTTTATATAAAAAAAAATTTCTCTAGTAAAGTTTTCTAAATGAAATTGAATCAGAATCGAAACCTTTTTACATTCATTTCATGCATTCGCATTACATCACATCATGTGCATTAGATTTCATGGAAAGACCCTAATTAGTTAAAATCATTTCAGAATTAACCTGGAAACCAACAAAAACTTACCAACCAAACATCCTTACGGTACCCGAGCAAAGACAAAAGACATGGATCAGAGATTGGAAAGACTTGAACAACTCCAAAAAGAGATGCAAGACAAACTACAATTGCAATTGCAAGAGCAACTGGCTAAAATTCAGCAAGACATGATGGACCGAATGATGGAATCCCAAAAGAATATGATGACTCAGTTGACTCAACTGCTGGCTGGAGGAATAGATAAAGGAAAAGCCCCCATGGTTAATGTTAGAGAGGATAATGAGGAACATCTCTATCCTCCGGGTTTTACTCCAATAATTACACAGACACAAACTGAGGTGTACCCTCGAAGAACATCCGTCTCGATTAGGCCTCAACAATTTTAGGATGGTGTTTTGATGCCGATAAACTTGCTAGCTGGATCAGGTTCTAGCCCAGGAGATAACCCAGCTAATCATGTTATCCCTGACCTTGATGAAATGGCAGAAAAGGAAAGAACAATGATAGAATTGCCAAAGCAGTTAGAAGACCGATGTAAATGGCTGGAGGAAAAATTTAGGTCCATGAAAAACGCTGATAGGCAACATGGAATTGATGCTAAAGATCTGAGTTTGGTCACAGATCTAGTGCTTCCCCACAAGTTCAAAATGCCAGAATTCAAAAAGTACAATGGGACCAGTTGCCCCGAAGCTCACATAACCATGTTTTGCAGACGGATGACTGGGTATGTTAACAATGACCAACTGCTAATACATTACTTCCAAGACAGTCTGGTGGGAGCAGCATCCAAATGGTACAACCAATTGAGCCGTGCTAGGATTGGTTCCTGGAGGGATTTAGCTCAAGCATTCATGAAACAGTACCGTCACGTGACGGATATGACCCTGATAGAATTACCTTGCAAAACATGGAGAAGAAACCGAGTGAGAGTTTTTGGAAATATGCACAGAGATGGAGGGAAGTTGCCATACAAGTTCAGCCGCCGCTCTTAGAAAAAGAAACTACGATGCTCTTTATCAACACCCTAAAGGCCCCGTTCATCACTCACATGATAGGAAGTGCTACGAAAAGTTTTTCAGACATAGTGATGACCGGCGCGATGATCGAGAATGCAATAATGAGTGGAAAGATAGATGCAGGTGAGAGTAACAAAAGGTCAACCTCGAGAAAAAATAAAAACAAGGTGAAAAACACGAGTACATATAACAAGGGTTACTCAAAATCGATTACTGTATATCAGCCAAGAACGGTGGCTACCGGTCAACAAGGTTCATCAATACCAGAGTCTGGCACAAAGTAAAGCATTGAGAAGCTTCAATTTACTCCAATCCCAATGACATACAGGGAGTTGTATCAAAGCCTATTTGACGCACACGTGGTGTCCCCTTTTTACCTAATACCATTATAGCTTCCATATCCTAAATGGTACGATGCGAACACTCGATGTGACTACCATGCAGGAATTTCGGGGCATTCAATAGAAAATTGCACTGCCTTTAAGAAAGTAGTCGAAAGACTTATTAAAATGGGCATTGTAAAATTTGATGATGCACCTAGTGCCGAAAATTCACTACCCAATCATATTGATAATGGGGTTAATACGATAGATGAAAAGGTGGGGAGAAGAATCAAGACCGATATTGCAGTAGTAAAAATTCCTCTGAGATGGGTCTGGAAGGAGATGGTAAAAAAGGGGTTGAGCATTTCAGATCCTGAAAGGAGTTGTAAAAATTCGAGGAACTACTGTGAGTTCCATCATGAATAGGGGCTCAAGATCCAATAATGTGAAGAATTCAGAGCCTTGGTGCAGGGTTTGATGGATAATAAAGAAAAAGAGTTCTGTGAAGAAATGTTGGATAATGTTCACATTAATGCCATACATGAAGAAATCACTGAATGAGGGACCTTGTCAGATATCCGCCCTTACGAACCTGGGAGTGTTCTGAATAATTGGACTGTAGAAGAAATTCATGTAGTTTTTAGAGCTTACACAGAGTAATGTTCAAAACACACTTGTTGCTTTAAGCCTAGAAGCAATAAGAATTCCTTTGTGAAATAGGCTTATGTCTAAACATCATTATGAAATACATATTTGATATCATTTTGAGTAAATATCCTCTCATTTTTTTAGATTCTTTCATTCTTTCTATACAAATAATTATGTTAGATTCTTTCATTCCTTAAATCTTTTTCCAAATCATTTTTTCATCACATTCATAATCATACCATACAAATAATTATTCTTAAATTCATTCGTTCTTTGTATATTCCTTTGTACCTACAACAGGGTCTCAGATATCAACGACATGAGTAACGCTGCTACGAAATAAGAACCCCCTTTTAAGCAAGACATGTGTTTAGAGGGATCCCAGGACTTTGAAGATGACATAGACTGTGGCTTATCTCCGGACTTGTTAAGAATGGTAAAACAAGAGGAAAAACAAATTCTGCCTCATGAAAACACAGTAAAGATGGTGACCTTGGAAGAGGGAAAGGTAGTGAAAATTGAAACGTGCATAGCCAAAGAAACGAAACGAGACCTCGTAGAGTTACTTCAAGAATTCAAAGATATCTTCGCGTGGTCATACCAAGATATGCCTAGGTTAAGCACTGACATTGTTGTACACCGCCTCCCCATAAAAGAGGATTGCAGGCCAGTTCAGCAGAAGCTCCGAAGAATGAGGCCTGACATTGTGCTAAAATTAAAAGAGGAAGTCAAAAAGCAGTTTAATGCTGGATTCTTACGGGAAGTCAAATACTCAGAATGGATAGCCAACATTGTGTCTGTCCCTAAGAAAGATGGGAAGGTACGAATGTGTGTAGATTATAAAGACTTAAATAAGGCCAGCCCGAAAGATAATTTCCCCTTGCCTCACATTGATACTCTAGTAGATAATACGGCAGATTATTCACTCTTTTCCTTCATGAATGGCTTCTCGGGATACAATCAGATAAAAATGCATCCCAAAGACATGGAAAAGACTACCTTCATAACCTTGTGGGGTACATTTTGTTATAAGGTGATGCCATTTGAGTTGAAAAATGTAGGAGCGACATATCAAAGGGCCATGGTGACCTTATTCCATGATATGATGCACAAAGAAATCAAAGTTTATGTCGATGATATTATCGTAAAGTCCCGAACAGAAATGAAACATATCCATGTTTTGAGGAAGTTATTTTTGAGACTGAGGAAATTTCAATTAAAGCTCAATCCAACAAAATGTACTTTTGGAGCTAGATCGAGAAAATTATTGGGCTTCGTAGTCAGCGAGAGGGGAATCGAGATTGACTCAGACAAGGTTCGGGCTATACAAGAATTACCTCCGTCGAGCACTCAAAAAGAAGTTCGAGGTTTCCTTGGAAAGTTAAATTACATTGCTCGGTTCATTTCACAATTAACTGAGAAATGTGATCCCATATTTTGTCTTCTTAAGAAACGCAATCTAGGCGTGTGGGATGATAAATGCCAAAAAGCTTTTGATAAGGTTAAACAGTACTTGTCAGGTCCTCCAGTATTGTCACCTCCATGCCCAGATAGGCCATTAATACTATATTTGACGGTTTTTAATAACTCTATGGGATGTGTACTGGGTCAACACGATGATCCGGAAAGAAGAGAAAGGGCGATTAACTACCTCAGTAAGAAATTCACTGAGTGTGAAATGAGATATTCGCCAATTGAAAAGTTGTGTTGTGCCTTAATTTGGACGACTCGGAGGTTGAGGAAATACATGCTATACCATACAACCTGGCTAATCTCGAAGTTGGACCCTCTAAAATATATGATGGAATCAACCGCTTTGAATGGAAGGATGGCTAGATGTCAAATTCTGCTCTCTGAATTTGATATAATTTATGTGAGTCAAAAAGCCGTGAAAGGAAGCGCAGTAGCATATTTTTTGGCTAGCAGAGCTCTAGAAGAGTATGAGCCTCTGAACATTGACTTCCCCAATGAAGAACTAATGTATGTGGTAGCTACTAAGAAGACGCTACAAAAGATCACCTTTGGAAATTAAACTGTAACACCCCATACCCGAGTCACAGACCAAGACTAGATACGAGAATTACCATGCTTGAACTCACTTAAACATGTACTTACGGGCTATAAAATTTTGTTCTGAATTAAAAACTTCTCTTTCTCAGTCTATTCATACCTTTCATGAGCCTACGAGGCCTTAAACACTTATCTAAAAACTTTCGGAACTTATTCAGTAACTTTTCTTTAGAGCAGGGGTCACATGCCCATGTTGTTTGGGACACGCCCGTGCACCCCTAAAACATACCCGTGTCTTTCACCCGTGGTGGATACTGGCAAAATACACACGGCATGGACACGCCCGTGGCCCCAAACCGTGCCTAAAACCCCAGCATTCTGCCAATGCCCCACGGCCAAGGCACACGCCCGTGCTTACCACCCGTAGTGCACACTGACTACCTTAACATGGCCTAGAGTCTAGACACACGCCCGTGCTTACCAGTCCGTGGTTTATTCTGACTTAAGATACAATGGTGCAGGGTGCACACGGCTTAGACACACGCCCGTGTGTGTCCATCCTCAGGCACTTAGAGGCTATTTACCAAGCCAATTGCCACCCTGAAATCAAGACCAAACTCAAGCTCAATTCAGCAACTCAAGTATTACATCTTTCATGAATAATACAACATGCTTCATTGATATCAATAACATACATACTTAGTCAATCTTGGCCAATCACTTAGCCATTTACAAAAGAATAATAAACTTGATAGCCCATACTTTTGCCCTTTCTAAGACATATACTCAAAATAAAATGTTTCCTATACATGCCATACTTAATATAATTTCAACTTGGCTATACCAAAATAAGGATTGATAGTGTGCTTTGAGCTCCAACTTCAACGATCCACAATTTAGCTTGGCGGGACTACATAGAAAGAAAGAATAAAAGACGTAAGCATTTAACTTAGTAAGTTTACATAATGCTTATAGCAACATACTTGCTTAATATAAACCATCTAACATCAACAATGGTATCATAAATTTCAGCTATAAAGCTTCCTTACTGATGCTTGATTCTTACATATCTCATGAAACTTACTAGTCTCATACTTGAGAGGTAAACAAGGTACCTGTATCACTTGGTTACATTGATCAGCATACTTTAACATAATAATCATAATCTCTGATTCATCATTCATAACATGAATAATACTCATTTTCAACTTGATAATAACTTTGCTTACTCAACTTTCTTGCTATCTCATTTTAACTTTACTCATTTGCCCGATGAATTTCTGCGAATAACCGAGGATACTAAATCTCTTCCCATGAACTTGATGCCAAAGCCATATCCTAGATACGGTCTTACATGGAATATCTCATCTTGGTTTCGAGGTCATGTCTTGACAATGACTTATACGAAGTCTTTCTTGTTCTCACCAATGCCATGCATTGGCTTGGACTTACATGGAATCTCTTTCTCTTGATAGCTTTTCAATGCCAAGCTTACCTTGGACTTACATGATATATGTTCAATGCCAAGCTTGCCTTGGACTTACATGATAACTTGTTCAATGCCAAGCTTGCCTTGGGCTTACATGATAACTTGTTCAATGCCAAGCTTGCCTTGGACTTACATGGTAACTTGTTCAATGCCAAGCTTGCCTTGGACTTATATGATAACTTGTTCAATGCCAAGCTTTCCTTGGACTTACATGATATCTCTGCTTGATTTCCGATGCCATGCCTTGGCTTGGTCTTATACGGACTTTCTAATCTCATGTGGTAGATCGAGTATCCTGGGAAATTCATCTTCATTCGGGACTTGCTCATACTTAATCTCATTGATTTCTTTGTTTAGCAAAACATTAAGCATTCCATGATAATAATGTACATTATACTAAGCAATTCAATGATAGAAATCATAAAGCTTAGAAATCATACAAACTTACCTCAATATACAAAATGTATGTAGATATGCAATTTAGTCCTCGATTTTGTTCTTGCCTCGGTTTCGATCCGGGCTTCGTTTTTCTTGATATATAATCATAAATAGACCATTTAATACTCACATCGACTAAATTGACTCTTTAATCATATTTTGGCAAAATTACTATTTTACCTCTAAACTTTTTCATATTTGCACTTTTTCCCCTAGGCTCGTAAAATGATTTTCATTCAACTTTCTTAAACTTCATGCTTAGATAATTCATTTTATCTACTATAACAATCATCAATTCTCATTATTTCTAGTATGTATGACCAATTTTTATAACTATTACAAATTAGTCCATACTATCATTTTTTCATGAAATTCATTAAGGAAAAGATGTTTATCTAACATCAAACTCTCATAATCTTCCATAAAACATCATTTAACAAAGATTTCATTCATAGGTGAATTTTTGAACATGCATCTTAGCTCATTTTATAGCTAAAAATAGCTAATTCATAATACGATAACTTCAAAAATACGAAGAATATTAAAAACGGGGCTAAGATGAACTTACTAGCAAGCTTGAAAAAAATGAAGAACCCTAGCTATGGAGTCTCCAAATTTTCAGCAATGAGAGGAAGAAGATGAATAGATTTTTATCATCTTTTTCCTATTTTAATCATTTATTAACCAAATGACCAAAATGCCCTTCTCTTTAAAATTTTCATAATTACTAACTCATGTCCAATTTTGTCCAAAAATTATATTTTGGGCAAATTTCTAATTAAGGACTTCTAATTGATATTCTAAAGCTATTTCATACAAAAAGCTTCTAGAAACTCATATTTTGCAACTCTTGCAATTTAGTCCTTTTTGGACCAAACAACTTCAATTTAACGAAATTGCTTCATGAAACTTTCACACTAGCATGCAAACATGGCTTAAACCTTAAAACTCATAAATTCACCTCAAACTCGTGGCCTCGCACCACTATTTCGACTAGGCCCTAAATCGGGCTGTTACATAAACTTCGACAGAGCATCAAATGTTGTAGGTAATGGAATTGGGGCAGTCTTAGTATCCCTAAATGGAGATCATTATCCATTCACATGAAAATTGGACTTTGATTGTACAAATAATATGGCAGAATATGAAGCATGTATCATGGGACTCAGCATGACCATAGAACGCAAAAATTAGCTACTGGAAGTATATGAAGATTCTGCGCTGGTGATCTACCAACTGAAAGGTGAATGGGAGACGAGAGACCCCAAACTGATTCATTATCGAAGGATAATCCTAGAGTTAATTGAGGAGTTAGATGATATTACTTTCAATTATCTCCCACGAGACAAAAACCAGATGGCGGATGCTTTGGCTACTTTGGCTTCCATGACAAAGTGAGCAAACAAGAGGATGTAAAACCCATTCAAATGAGTATTTACGAGGCCCCGGTTCATTGTTACAACGTGGAGGAAGAAGAAAGAGATGACCACCCCTGGTACCACGATATATTACGATACGTGAGAAACCGTGAATACCCTGATCAAGCAACTGAGAATGATAAAAGGACGTTGAGAAGACTAGCTTGTGACTATGTCTTAGACGAGGAGATCCTGTACAAAAGAAGAAAGGATCAGGTACTATTGAGATGTGTGGACGCTGTTGAAGCTAAGAAAATCTTGGAAGAAGTCCATGAGGGTGTTTGTGGAATACATGCCAATAGTTTCACAATGGCTAGACAAATTATGAGATTCGGATACTATTGGTCTACCATAGAGGGAGACTGTATCAATTATGCCAAGAGATGCCAAATTTATAGAGACAAAATTCATGTATCTCCTTCGCCTTTGCATGTTATGACTTCTCCATGGCCTTTCTCTATGTGGGCCATGGATGTCATCGGGCCGATCTCTCTAAAAGTTTCAAATGGGCATCGATTCATCTTTATAGTCATCGACTATTTCACCAAGTGGGTAAAGGCTACTTCATATGCCAGTGTTACTAAGTCGGCAGTCAGTAGATTCTTAAAAAAAGAAATCATATGTCGATATGAAATGCCTGAGAGGATCATATCCGACAAATACATTAAACTTGAACAACAACACGATAGCAGAGGTCTGCAGTCAATTCAAAATCAGACACCACAATTCATCACCATATCGTCCAAAAATGAATGGCGCAGTGGAAGCAGCCAATAAAAACATTAAGAAGATCTTGGGAAAAGTGGCTGAAACTTATAAAGATTGGCACGATAAGTTACCGTTTGCTCTATATGCTTATCGAACGTCCATCAGAACTTCCACCGGGGCAACACCTTTCTCATTGGTTTATGGAATGGAGGCGGTTTTACCCATTGAAGTAGAGATACATTTCCTTCGAGTTTTCTCAGAGCTAAAGTTAGATGAAGCAGAATAGATTCAGTCTCAATATGATCAGTTGAACTTGATTGATGAAAAAAGGCTAAGGGCTATTCGTCATGGTCAGATGTACCAAAAACGAATGATGAGAGCTTATAATAAAAAGGTTCGCCCAAGAGAATTTCACGAGGGGGACCTGGTTTTGAAAAAGATCCTCCGGATACAAAAGGATTACAGAGGGAAATGGATGCCAAATTGGGAAGGACCTTATGTGGTAAAAAAGGTTTTCTCCAAGGGAGCACTGATTTTGACCGAAATGGACGGGAAAAACTTGTCCAATCCTGTAAATTCGGAGTCAGTCAAGAAGTACTATACTTAAAGAGGAAAAGAGGCTAAAGTGAAAACCCGCAAAGGGCGCTTTGAGACTTTTTAAAAAGAAAGAAAGTAAAAAAGGAGAGGCCAATGCGAAAACCCGCAAATGGCGCCTTGAGACCAAAGGGTTTTGAGTCGAAAACCCGAAAATGGCGGCTCAAATTGTGATCAAAGATGGGACATGCGGTGATCTTGTTATACCTGAATTAAGGAGGAGAGATGTTACGTCTTCGGGCATCAATAGAGTACTCTTAAACACATATTGAGCTTAAAATGGTCTTCAGAAAGTCCGTACAGAGAAGCTCAGGCTGCGATATCTGGGGCACCTATCTTTTCCCTACATCATTTTGTATTCTAGCAATGTTTGCTTTCTTTAATTAACCCATTCTTTTCAGATTTTGTTCCTGACAAAATCCAGTTTTGTCTATCATTATGATCATTTTCAAGCATTTTGTATTGAAATAATGATTAATGGACTAATAATACTTTCACAAAAGGAGTTTTGCATATTACTCTAGAAACTTCTAAATGGTACGAGAATTTGAAACATGACTATTATTTTGAACTCACCAAGCCTAAGGGTTGGAAATATTTGAGAAGGAAACTCTAAATAGTGATCATTTCTTCGGACTTTCTGTCAAAAATATCGGCTGAATAAGAAGACAAGATATTACGTCAGTGATGCAGCCTTGAAGAACAACGAGCAATGACAACCTAGACATTTAAAAAAGGATCATTCTTATGACATTCTGCATTCATGCAAATATTATCCATAACACATTTAGTTAGGAGCTTTTGATTCATTCTGATCATTGCATCTTAATCATTATGCATAAGCATAGGTCCATAAATCGATTCCACATGTCATGTTCCCAGAGGACGGTGTAATAAGATCGGTGAATCCACAAATCTCATACCCCTGAAGTTGTAGTGGGATGGATTGAAATTAAGATAGTAAATCTCATTCCCCTAAAGTTGCAGTGGAGCAGATTAAAGCTACGAATCCACAAGTCCTATACCTCTGAAGTTGCAGTAGGTCAAATCAAATCCAAAAATTATGGCAGATCTTATCTTCCTGAAGTTGCAGTGGAGAATATTGAAGCCACAAGCCTTATCTCCCTGAAGTTGCAGCGGAACAGACTGAAAATAGCAAATATTATTTCTCTGGCGTGCAGTAGAACAGATTAAAGCTACAGATTACGGCGGATCTTATCTTCCTGAAGTTGCAGTGGAGTAAATTGAAGCAACCAGCCTTATCTCCCTGAAGTTGCAGCAGAGCAGACTGTAGATAGCGAATCTTATCTCCCTGGCGTTGCAGTGGAACATATTAAAGCTACAGATTACGACAGATCTTATCTTCCTGAAGTTGCAGTGGAGTAAATTGAAGCCACCAGCCTTATCTCCCTAAAGTTGCAGCGGAGCAGACTGTAGATAGCGAATCTTATCTCCCTGGCGTTGCAGTGGAACAGATTAAAGCTACAGATTATGGCGGATCTTATCTTCCTGAAGTTGCAGTGGAGTAAATTGAAGCCACCAGCCTTATATCCCTGAAGTTGCAGCGGAGCAAACTGAAGAAAGCGAATCTTATTTCCCTGAAGTTGCAGTGGAAAAGATTAAAGTTACAAATCCTATACCTTTGAAGTTGCAGTAGGTCAGATCAAATTTACCAAAACCAAACTTTATCTCCCTGAAGTTGCAGCGAAGCAGACTAAAGATAGCAAATCTTCTCTCCCTGAAGTTGCGGCGGAGCAGATTGACGCTACAAGTCTAATATTCTTGAATTGGATCGAAGCGCTAGTTCTTATGCCCCTGAAGATGCAGTGGGATAGAATGAAGCTACTCGAAGAAGAAATACACCAAAACAAGTAGAGACTCAGCGAGGCCGGGCAAAATTGGTCATTTTTAAGTCTTTGCTTCATTTTCGTTACACGACAACGAGCAAAGAGGGGTAGCTGTAATTGGCCCAATTTGCCCGGGCCCAACTACCTAAATAAAACCCAAATACAATAAATAAAAAAACTAAATAAAAATTTTAATTAATAAAAGTTCAATAAACAGTCCATTTTTTAATAGCTCAAATTAAATTCTAACCTAGCCCAAATACTAAACCTAAAACCCAATTTACAGACCTAAAATCCCGCGGCCCAAGTGGCCCAAACATTTTAACACTTCTAGAAACCCTAGAGGTTTCTGGAACCTCCTGGCGTCGCTCCCCCACACGTGCGCCGCAGCCTCCAGCCCTTTCTCCTCACACACGCGCCGCAACAGCTCCACGCGCGCGCCTCCGACGGTTTCACCTGTAAACAAGGGAACAAAGATGGCCAGCAAGATAACAGAAATGATAGGGTTTTTTTTTATTTTCTTTTTTTTATTCTAAAAAAAATTTGGCTATAAAAAATGGCCAAAGCAAATCTGCAAGGGCTCTTTTTTTTTTTTACGAATACACACGAAATCAATACGAAAGAATAAATCAGCAAAGGTTTTTTGCTTTCATCATTTTCTTTCTTTCTTTCTCTTCGAAACCACATACATACACACACATATTTTGTTTTTTATATACATATATATATACACACTAAAATATAATATAAAAAAAAGAAAAAAAATACCTTTTTTGGGGGTTCGGTCGCCGTGCACGGTGGCGCCGACGGTGGCAAATGGTGGCGGTTGGTGCCAGAGGCCTCGCCGAAAATCAGGCCAGAGAGGGAGAGAGGAGAGAATTTTTTTTTTTTAAGAAAGAAGGGAGAAATGATGTTTTTTTAATTTTTTTTTTATTTATATAGCACCCAAGGAACGACGTCGTTTCACCTGGGTGCTTTTGCGCCAAAACGGCGCCGTATCAGGCCTCTAACCCGAACCCGACCCGTTTGGCAAGAAGATCCGCGTGTTTTTGTGTCGATGGTCTATTTGCGCACCAGGCCCTTCTGCATTTTCAATGTTTTTTAATCCAATCTTTGTTTTATTTCTAATTTATACCTCAGAGTTTATTTCAGTTTCAATTTGATCCTATCAGAACAGTGCGTTTCAGAGGGTGGGGAATATTTCCCATTTAGCCCCTTCGTGTTATTCACCCTTTTTGAATTGATCCTTTATTTATTTTTTTTATCTTAATTTATCTCTTTAATTTGGTTTGGGTAACAATTAAGTGCTTTGATTTAATTTATTTATTTATTCATTTAGTTTCTCATTTGTCATGTCTTTATTTTGTTTGTATTTTATATTTTATTATTATTATTATTACTATTATTATTATATTAACTTTGTTATTATCAATATTATTTCCTTAATATTTACTTGCTTAATATTTTTGAATACATTTACTTATTTATTATTTTCTTACTCTTAAAATTTTTAAATTTAATATTAAGCATTATTTTATTTCGTTTTTACTCCTAAAATATTCAAACTTAACATTATGTATACATTTTATCTATTTATTTTTATTAATATTATTATGATTAATATTATTATTCTTATTTATTTGTTTTGTTATTATTATTCGTTTACTAACGTATTTTCATTATAATTTATTATTATTGTATTTTTGTTATTATTATTATTTTATTATCTTTAAACTATTGTACATAGTATTTATTTATTTATTGATTTGCCATTAACTTTTATTTTTTTATTATTTTATTTTATTTATTTATTTATTTTACCTATTATTTCATATAGATTGTTTGTTCTAACTTTTATTTTATTTTATTTTATTTTTGCCTTTATTATTGTTATTTATATTATTGCCCTCATTTTTATTCTATTATGTATATCGGCACCATAATTCATTTCCATTTTGCTACGATCGTATTACATTTTATCCGATGCATTAAATATTTTAAATAAGCAAATACTCCACGTTCTAAGATTCGAAAGAAATCGTACCCTAACTTACTGGGTTTCGATTTTTCTCATCGAATCTAAAGAACCGATTTAAAAAAAAAAAATCAAAACATACAAGTTAAATAAAAGCTTATTCTCGGGAATTCAAAAGTGTTGTGTCCTAACTCACTGGATGTGACATTTTGTTATCTCGAGGTAAGGATTTCTAAACACAATGGCAATATTCTGTATTTGGAATTTTGAGAAATTGTACCCTAACTTACTGGGTTCTAATTTTTCATTTGACCCAAATAACCGAATATCCTTCTTAAATTTAAATGCACGAGTTTTAAGAGTCAAAAGACAAGCTTAGTTTCGAGGATTTAAAATGCCGTATCCTAACTCACTAGGCATGACATTTTACTTCTTCGAAATAAGCGGGTCTCAACATCCAGTCTAATTTATTCAAGTTCTTTTTTTTTTAAAGAGGTTCGTATTTTAAAATCTTTTCAAATTTTCGACAATAAGACATTAATCAATCAATTCGGTACCAATTTTGGGCGTTACGAGGGTGCTAATCCTTCATCGTGTGTAACCGACTCCCGAACCCATTTTCTCGAGTTTTGTAGGCCAAAATCATGGTTTCAATAAATTAAAATGTTTTAATGATTAATCTCAAGGTGATCCGATCACATCTCGAAAAAAGATTGGTGGCGACTCAATTTTCGCTTTCAAAGTCGACCCCGTTTTTCAACAAAAAAAAAGGTTTCGACAATGGTCATTAAAATATTCGAAAGTTTTCATTCAAGTCATTGTATCGTTGTTGTATAGTTTTTTTTTTTGTTTGACTTGGATTTAAGGTATGTTTTACTCGTCAATAAGTATTGATTCTTTGCATTAATTGTCGAATCATTATTTGAAGCTTGGTAGTTGAACTTTAAAAAAAGATTAACAGCCAAATGTCTTAAAATAAATTTTTTGAATAATTCAATGATTATTTTATAAGTTTTTGAAGTTGAGTGAACCAACAAAAACTTATTAATAATTTAGTGACATTGTAGTTGTTTACCCTAAAATTTAAGATAAATTACACCAATAGTCACCTAAATGATGAGTGTTTTTATTTTAGTCATTCAACTATAAAAAATTTCAATTTCATTAATAATGGTATCAATTTGATATTAATTTTAAAAATTTTAATAAAATATTAAAATACATAAAATTATAAAATATTTTTTAAAAAAACAGATGCAACGATTTGGTACCTTCTAATTAAAAAAATTAAGTAAAAAAAAAAAAAAGGCAAAACATCAAAGTAGAGAGAAAGAAAAATAGAAATTAACCTGCCCTATAGTCATGCCTGCATATCATGTACAGACATAAAAAGGAAACATTATATTATCCATTTCCCTAATGATTAGCTACCTAACCTAACCTAACCACGTGAAAAATAGCTAAATTAAACAGAAGTTCTTCCATTACACCTTAGTCTACCTCTTCAATCATTTTTCTCTGTCTTCCAATTTCACTTCCAAACACAATTATTATCCGAAGATTCAGCTTTGAATAACCAAAGCTTTGTGTTTTTTTTTTTTTTACTTCGACATCATCATCACCACCACCATTTTAACTGAATATGACAACAACACTCTTTAATAAGTTAAAAGAAAGAATCAAGGAGAGTAATAAATATAATTCATGTCTAATCACAAATCCTTTCCCTTGTCCTCTTCCGTTGATTTTGATTCACATTTTATAAATCTTTCCAACTCTTCATAATAATCCTATTGATTTTCGATTTTTTTTTATATTACTTTTCAGAGTTTTTAAATTTATTTTTACAAATGTTTATGACCTTTTGGACATTATTTAGTATAATTCCAAAGTCTTTCCTATAATATTTATAATAAAAAAAAAACAGTTTTCCAGTTAAATATAACATAAGTAATAACTTTTAAAAATATTTGAGTTAAATCAAGTTAAAATTGTTAAGTCTTAAACTTGAAAATTATTCTCGTATTGTCACTGAACTTGATAATTTTCAACATTTGGTCTAAATTCTAGGGTTTTTAAGGACTAACTTGAACAAAAAAAGTTTAAGAGCCTCAATTTGAGAACAATTGTCAAGTTCAAAGCCTAATTTAGACAAAAATTTAAGCCCCAATGTGGGAATAATTACTAAGTTTAGTGCCTAACTTGGACAAAAAAAAAATTGATACTTCAATGTTGGAAGAGTTGCCAAGTTCAAGCCCCAAAGAGTAATTTAACCAAAATATTTTTATAAAGATATTTTATTTTTTTTACTATTTTAAATAGGGATAAATATCATAGTTATATATAAACTTTGATACAATGTGTAATGTCATACGTGAACTTTGATTTTGTGTAATTTTATACATGAAATTTTGATTTGATTCAATTTTCAAAAATTACTAACAACATTATCAAATTGATATATTGCATATATAAATAAATATATTAATCCAATATGAAAATAAATGTATATATTAATTTTTTAAAGGGTGTACAATTTAATTAAAATCAAAGTTTCATATATAAATATGAACCACAATTCAAGTTTTATGTGTATAATTGCACAAAATTAAAATTCATAAATCAAATGACACATTAGACAAAAGTTTGATAAAAATACCATGGAGACCATTTTTTATATTTGATATTTATCCCTAATTTTATATAAAAAAAATTAACTTATTATCGTTATTTTAAATATAAATAATTATTTTTACATAAAAATTAAAAATAACTAGAAATTAAATAAAAATATATATTTCCATTCAATTCAAGTAACAACAAATTTTAATTTATACTCCAAAATATTCAAATCAATTTTCGATTTTTCCTACACACCCTATTTTCCTCTAACTCCATTTACACATATCCTTAATGGAAAATTGTACAAAATATCCTTAGTAGTTGTCTCATTAATGTATTCATAAATGCAAAGCAAGGAAGAGGGTGGAAGAACTTACAAGGGTGGAGGCCATGTTGCTATTAATGAAAGCCAGCGCAACGTTTTCAGACCTGAAATTTTCAAAAAGAAAAGCTTCAAATTAGAACTTCAAAACACAACAAAAAACCAATCATTTTTAAAGCTGTGGGGTTTTCTTTTATGTGGGTCATGTGCTTTAGAATATGGCCAATACCCCATTTATTTTCATATGACTACATTAAATAACAATGGCTTTTTTTTTACTTGCAGTGTTGGACACCCAAAGTTTCAATTCTTTCCTTTTGCCCCTCAATGGAAAAAAGTTTGAAGAAAAAGCATATCAATTTCCTTCTCAATCAGTTGTTGCATCTAAAGCATTTTTAACAAGACTCTTAAAACTATCATGGTAGACAATTTTGTCATCTTGCTTTGGGATTTTGGTTTTCTTGTAGATATCTGGTACCAACTTTGATAATGCCCCCACATGAGAAAAGCTAGTAAAACCCAATAATCTCTTGTTCTCTTAGCCATGAAAGCAAAAGAAAAAAACTTCCAAATAAGAGTATTTATCACTGGCCAAAAAAAGTGAAGAGTAGATACTACTCACTCTCTCTATAGTTGTTGTTGATGATTCTATTAAGCATGCTTAGCTTTTGAGTCAACTATATATCAAACTTCCCAAGAACTCGATTTGAATATTGTGAATAAAAATAAATAAATTACAGTAGAGGGCATCTAATTTTGTCTGTTTTGGTCGCAATGTGACTAACGTAAAAATGGACATATCCAAAAATATAAGATAATTGAGTGACAAAAATAAAAAAATTTAATAATTGAATAACCATTTTATAAGTTTTCATAATTGATAATCATTCTAAACCGGATCCGACCTTGTGACTATAGCATACTAGGGGTCAAAACTCAGACCAAAAAAAACTATAACTAACCTAATAGAAAGAAATTTAAAGGTCATTATTGAATAAAGTAGGAAGTACTGTGTACTAATATCATGGTATAATTACATTATAATAAGTTATACCACTTTAATTATTTATTGTTTTTGGCACAATTGTGGTTTTATTATTAAATTTAAAAGAATAAGGAATTATTATTATATACTCAAATGGGAAGCAATATAATGCCAACCAAGATGGGATTAATTGCTATTTTGGTCTTTTTCTTCTAAACGCTACCCTTTTTCAGTCCCACTTTTCCCTCTCTTTGACATTTTTAGACAGAGTTGGAGTAGTTGAGACTTGAGATTCTGATGTGATTCAAAAGAAGGACCCAAAAATAAAAAATTAAAAAAAAAAACCTTTTTTGGGGGTAAAAGAATATAATAATAAAAAATTTGATCTTCCTTCTTTGAAATTTGTTCAAGTTTCATTTGTCCCTCTTTGAGTTTTCTAGGATTCCAATTTCCCACCCTTTTTTTTTTTTACCAATTGCTTCTTCTTCCTAAACCCAACCCCTTCTCTCTTCTCTAAACTAGGGGGGAAAACCCTAAATTAATCTGCTTTAGGTTTTTCCAGAACTGTTTCTAAATACCCAAAGCATTTTCAACTTCATCTGAAAGAAAAAAAATGGCAGCTGATAAACCTAGCTCTAAAGGCCAAGCATGGTTAGCTTTTCATTTTCGTTTCCTTTTTTTCTTCATACTGCAAAAATATGTTAACTTTTTTTTTTTTTAATTTTTACAGGTTTTGTGCGACTGGCTTACCTAGTGACATTATTATTGAAGTTGATGATATGACTTTTCATCTTCATAAGGTTAGCTAAGTTTTGAATTTTCTTTTTCATGGTGTTTTTTTTTGTTGGTGAAGCAAACATTTATTTCTTTGTATTTTGTTGTTGTTGTTGAAGTTTCCATTGATATCCAAAAGCAGAAAGATTGATCAGTTAATAGAAGAACAAGGTAAGAAATCATCTACTGTAACCGTTACTAAGCAAAAGCAACGTGAAACCGGGAATGAAATCGAAGAAGAAGAAGAAGAAACAGAGGAATATCAAGACCAACAAGATGATGAAGAAGAAGATCGTTACCAGATATCTCTGCAGGATTTTCCGGGTGGTTCTGACGCTTTCGAAACCGCCGCCAAATTCTGTTACGGCGTCAAAATCGATCTCTCCTCCTCCACCGTTGTTCCTCTCCGTTGCGCCGCCGAGTTTCTCGAAATGACCGATGAGTACTCCGAAGATAACCTGATTTCTAAAACCGAAAGGTTCCTTTCTCAACCCGTTTTTAAAAGTCTTAAAGCATCGATCAAAGCGTTGAAATCATGCGAATCGGTGATGACTTTAGCGGAGTCTTTAGGCATTGTTGAGAGGTTGATCGATTCGATCGCTTTGAGAGCTTCTTCTACAGATCCGACTCTGTTTGGCTGGCCAGTGAATGACGGAATCGTTGAAGCGAAAGGCGCTTCGGCTCAAGCTTTGTGGAACGGAATCGAAACTGGTTTGAGAAGAAAAGCTTTAGCTCGAACAAGCAATGTGGAGTCGTGGTTTGAAGATCTGGCATTGCTGAGTTTACCGTTGTTCAAACGCTTGATTTCAACCTTGAAAAGGCAAGATCTGAGTCCTGAGGTCATCGAAAGCTGCCTTATGTGTTACGCAAAGAAGTACATTCCAGGAACTTCGCGGTCAAATCGGAAACCGTCATCGTCATTGGCCGCCGCTATTACAGAGAGTGAACAGAGAGAGCTTTTGGAAACGATAATCTCTAACCTTCCGTTAGAAAAGACACATTCAAGTTCATCAACCGCAACGCGGCTCTTATTCGGTTTATTACGAACCGCTAACATTTTAAACGCATCGGAATCTAGCAAAGCCGCGTTGGAGAAGAAGATCGGTTTCCAACTCGAGCAGGCAACGTTAGACGATCTGTTAATCCCGAGCTATTCCTATCTCAACGAAACGCTCTATGACGTCGATTGCATTGAGAGGATTTTAGGTTATTTTCTGGATGGATTAGAAGAGAGAAACGCTGCAGGAATCGAAGCCGAAAACGAAGGCAACAACGATAACATTATTAATAGCAGTAGGCTGCCTGCATTGATGCTCGTCGGAAAATTAATCGACGGTTACCTTTCTGAGATCGCATCCGACGCCAATTTGAAACCGGAAAAGTTCTATAACCTCGCGATTTCGCTTCCCGATCAAGCTAGAAATTTCGATGATGGACTATACAGAGCTGTCGACGTATACCTCAAGGTACAATTAACAAAAACAAGCGGTTTAAATTTTGAAAAAAACATGATTTAAATTAGTTAATTAAGCTTTTCTTATACTTTTTTTTGAAGGCGCATCCATGGATACCGGAATCGGAGCGGGAAAAGATATGCGGAGTATTGGACTGTCAAAAGCTTACACTCGAAGCATGCACTCACGCGGCACAAAATGAGCGTTTACCATTACGTGCAGTGGTCCAAGTCTTGTTCTTCGAGCAGTTGCAGCTACGTCACGCGATCGCCGGTACATTGTTAGCGGCGGAAACGGCGCCGATGAATGCGGAGAGATTGTCGGGGACGAGAAGAGACGACGACGAAGAAGAACAACAACAACAAGATGAGGAGGAGGAAAGGGTAGCGATGTCACGTGGTGAACAAGGAAGCACCACGTGGAGAGCAGCCGTGAGGGAAAATCAAGTGTTACGACTAGACATGGATTCAATGAGGACGCGGGTACATCAACTAGAGAGGGAATGTTCCACAATGAAGAAAGTAATCCAAAAAATCGAAAAGGAAAATCCACGTGGCAGCGGATGGAGAGGGTCATTGAATAAACGGTTTGGATGTAAGTTCAAGACACAAGTTTGTGATTCTCATGGATCAACGGTTACGGAGACACGAAGACGAAGACATCATCATCATCAAGAATAGAGGTTGGTACATTAGAACATTAATAATTAACGAACAATAAAATTGCTTTTTTTTTATGGGGGTCTGGTTATTTTGTTTATTTAAAAAAAAAAAAAAAACTCATCTTTTGAGGCAAATGGCCAACGCAATGGAATATGTAAATAATGAAAGGGGCAGGTCATGATGGGGCCATGGAGTTAGTGGAGAATTGTAAGGCGGATGGTGAATGCCCTAATTTTTTAGTTAAAGTTTTTTAAATTCTTGTGCTTTATTTTTCTCATTTTTTAATATATATTTTTGTGTTGTTTACAAGTGGGATCCGTGGGGGCGTTTGCTTTGGAAGCATGAGCGAAGACTTGTTTATGGGTGGGATAATAGGGTGAAAAATGATATTTTTTTTAATGTAAAAGGTTGTCAATTTTTTCAAATATTTTTTTTATCAAATAAATTAATTTAATATTTTTTAAAAAGTATGAATGATTTAATTGTAAAATAAATAAATAAATAAAAACACACTATATTAAAATTTTCATAAATATCATTATAATTCTAAAAATTAAATTAAAAAAACTTGGTCTTAGTCTTATTTTTTAATACTAGACATATTAAATTGCATTTTATGCTTTTTCGTAAGATTAAACTCATCAATGATAGAATCTGTTGAAAATTATTGAGTTATCTTTTTTTCAATGTATGTCATCAAGTAAATTGAAAGAAAATCATACTTCATTCTGTTATGAAGTCTTATCTTTACAATTTTCATAGTTAAAAATGTTCGTTAAGTTGTTGCAATAGACACGGGAAGAGTTAGCACAAGATGAATAATTTTATCAATAAGAGGATAATACTTCACATATTTGTCTTAACTAGCATTTGACATAATTTGACAACTGTAAAAGCTTATTTGACAACTGTAAAAGCTTTTTGTAACTCCGTGCTTTGATGAACATTAAGTTGAAAATGCTCTAATTGAATTTTAATGTGTATCTTTTCTTGCTCCGTAAAATTGTGCGAATAAAAATCATTCATAAGCTTGTAGATATATTCTACCCGAAAAGCTTTGTAATTATCGTGTGGATCCGAAGCGGAGCTAAGAACAATTAACTCCATTACCTCATCATTAAAGTGATAATTCATTTATGTTAGCAATTAATATATCAAATTGATAGTGATGCTCAATTGTGAGGTTATCTCTTTGGATGCGAGACCGACCTCAATCAGCTTTGTACGAATCACTTAAATTGGGGACTTCTATCTTACGATGTTTACAAAATAACTTCACTTTCTCAAATAAAGAATCTCAACCATGTTCTCTAAATTTTTGGAGAAGTGTTTTAGTTGATGGCATCAGTTGCATCGTGTTTAGTATATTCTGCGATTTAAACTGCAATGCTTGACAGAGATCATTTATGATTCCAAGCATTTCAATCATGAAATGCAAGATGAAAACAAATTAAACTAATGTCATTGCATCATATATTCCATCAGCTTCACTTTTTTGAGTAAGGTTGCCGGACTTGATGGTATATTATAATATAACATAGACGAAATCGAACATCCTCATCAAGCTATTGAGAGAAGCTAAATGAGATCCCTATCAGGTATTGCCTGGACATTGGAGAGTACTGATTTGATTTTTTCCTTTGCCAATTTCAAGCTCACCATTGTCCATAAACTCCGCGATATGAGATGCCTCAATGTATCTTAATTGATCATGCCGCTTGCTTGAAGAAGCAACCAAATTGATTATACCAGTCAAGTATTGGTCTTCTAAGTTTAGTCTTTTAAGGCCCATCATGCATTAATATTTTATTATTATTATTATTAAAATTAACCTTATGGCTTAAGGGGGTGAATTATATGAAATACCATTTGGCCAAGGGGGCGAATCTTATACAATGTGGACACCAAATCTAAAATACATTATAATTTATATATAAAATTCAAAAATCTGAAAATTCTAAGGGGGCGACCACCCCTCCTGGATCCATCCCTGAGTCGGGGTTTTCTCGGTAAAAGTATTGTAGATGATTTTTTCTTTTCATACTCAAAGATTAAATTGATTTTATCTATTTTTATTATTGTAAATTCATCTTTGTACGGATAAGGATTAGTTTACCCATTTTTATGTAGAAATAAATGAAATTTTTTAATAGAAAAGATCAACTTGCTATTTAATTTAATGTACATAAATCAATTTATCTAACTTTTTAAATAAAATAAGTAAAATGTAATCTACTTTCTAAAACAAAGATTTTCATAATATTTTTACCGGCTTTTCCCTTAATTTAACTATTAATTTAGATGTTGAATATTCGTTTAGATTTGATATGTAATATATTTAAAATATGTGAATTAAATAGTAAATATTAACTTATTAATAGTTTGAATTTATCACGAAAAAACAAATTGTGATGTTGAAATTCAGGACAATTTTTTTTTTACTTCTTTTTTTACTTTATATACAACTATGTAAAAATTACATACAAACTTGTAATTTGATTTATGTGATTTAATATATATTTTACATTGAAGAAAAAAATTAGGATAAATTATTTTGTTAAATAGGTTACTTTAAATTTATGTTTGCCACTTTAAAATTAGGATAATATTTATTATTAAAATAATATTTAATAAAATTATCTGTCATTTTGAAGTGTTGTTTGTCTCGAACCGACGAATCTCTTAATACATTCAATATTGTTTTCAATCAGGGTTTTATCTCTCAATTTTAATTAACGTGCGTTAAGCATAATTATCTATCCAAAATATGTAGACATTTGTGTTTAGTAGAATTTGAGCTCACCCCTTTATACGACTTTTATCCAACATTTATACTATTATTTGATTGTTTTGAAGTGTCATCCACTCAAAACCGACATATCCCTCAATGATTTTATATTAATATTTAGGTTATTAAATTTAAATTGAGAAGAAAATACTTCCATCATTGAATTTAAGAATAAATATCAAAACTGTACATAAATTTTGGTCTAATGTGCAATGTCATACGTGAACTTTAATTTTGTGCAATGTCATACATGAAATTCTGATTTGATTCAAAATTTTACAAATCATTGACAAGTTTATGAAATTAGCATCATTTTATGTTAATATATTATATACACAAACAATTATATTAATTTAATATCAAAATAGATGTATTTATTAAAGTTTTTAAACGTGTATAGTTGAATCAAAACCAAAGTTTTATATTTACATATAAATCACAATTCAATTTTACGTATATAATTATATCAAATCAAAATTTACGTATGAAATTACATATTAAATCATAATTCATGTATTAATTTGATATTTACCCCTTAAATTTATGTCATTCCAAAAAAAAATTTATTCAAGTTCAACAACCTGCGGGCTCCGCCTGGCCCATGGGTTGGAACAGGCAAAATGGCTTATATATCTACCTAAGTATAATTAGGTCATAGAATTGGGCCCAAACCTAAGGACATGTTAATTAGTTGGCCTTTTGGGTAGTCTACGTGGTAATTAATATTGCAATTCAAAAATTTTACATCAACAAATATATTGAAATAGCTTGAATAAGTGTGGCTTGAGTTTTAACTCGATTGGTATGAGAATTTTTGTTAATGCAGAAGGACATAGGTTCTAGTGCATTTAAGCGCATTATCCTCCTATTTATTAGTTAAAGAGGGGTTATAAGTAGTTCTAGATATTATGTTAAAAAGAACATATATGACGGAACCTATAATGACATTTATAAAAAAAAAAAAGCTTGAATAAGTAGCTTAAAATGACCCAAATCGGCCGATGGAGTTTTAACTCGATTGGTATGGACATTATTGCCAATGCTAGAGGATATGGGTTCGAGCGCGTTGAAGTGCATTATCTTCCTATTTATGGGTTGGGAGAGAGACTATGAGTAGAGCAGATAAAAAAACCTAAATTGATTTTATCTTTGATGTGTCTGAATTTGAAATAACTTGAATAAATATTTTAAAATGATTTAATTTTAAAGTGATTTAATTTCTCATAGAAAAACCCAAACCTCAAGTATGATTTAAACCCTAAATCATATAAATTCAAAATACTCTAAACTCGAAATGATTCGGATTAAAAAGTGACACAAACATTATCAAATAAAAAAAATAAAAATAAAAATTGATTTGTTTCCAAGTCAACTTCACCCACAAACCAAAGCCCAATATCAAAGTAGGAACCAAACCCAATGGCTGTTTAGGTAAATTTAAAAAACATAGAGGGTAAATATTTAATCAAACAAACCCTAAACCCTAAATCATTTCGCCTATAAAATAGAAAGCTCGCTATGTTTCATTCCAAGCTGCCTCTCTTTCATTCTGAAATCCTATAAACCTTTCTATTTATTTATTTTTTTAATTTTTGTCTCATCAATTCTTATCTTAAGTTGTTAATTTCTTCTTTTTAGTCTTATTCTTTTCATGTTTTTAATGATGATTCAAGGGTTTCTCAATGATGATTCAACAAAGATGACGAGTCTGATCCATTCCATTCTTTCAAATCGTGACGACAAATCGAGGCATTTGTCTGAGAGAAATCCCTCCCTTTTTTCTCTAATTTTGCTTGTTTTTTTTTTCATTTAAAAATGAATTTATTTTTTAACCTGCTTTTGCATGTTAGGATCTCTCAAAGGCATAATGATGAATTTCTTTTAAAAAATCTGATTATTTTGATGATCAATTACCTCCTACTCATTCTGAATGCCTGAACCAACATCAATTTTTTTTCCCATTATAAGTATAATTTATAAGCATTTTTTTTAATAGAGTATTATTTGTTGTAAAGCGCAGCGATGATTAAAAATGATGTCTAGGGTTAATGAGCAACGGGATTTAACCTTTTGCTTTGATTACATTTCATAAATTTCAAGCACTTATGAGCTGCCGTCATCCCTTCGCTACGATTTTTTAGGACTGAAATTTATTGAAACTTTTATCTATTATCAATTTTAGACTGTTTTGATATAATAGAAAAAAAATAATCATTTATTTACAAAATATTTATCATAAAGGCCTATTAGCTCAGTTCATTGGTGATTTATTAGAGGTGTTTGTGGATCGAATTTGGATGTGAATTTATGTATTAAATGAGGAAATTAATTAGATGAATAAGCTTAACTTGGTTAAATACATATCATTAATTTTCCTTAGTCATGAAAGCTTAATTCTAAATCGAATTAGGTTACTTGATTTTTTTTGGGTTCGAAATTTGGGAGGATTTGGTGAAAGATGTCATATTTGAAAATGGTTTAGGCAAAAAATAGATTTATTTAAAATATAAATTAGGTTTTAGATTTAAGGTTTAGGGTTTGAACATTTATATTTTATATTATTTAATTTAGAACACAAAAAATCTATCTTAAATTATATAATATATAAAAGTAAAATAATATAAAGCTTAAAATGGATTTGATTTAATCTTTTTACAAATATAGAAGGATTTTGATAAAATTTTAGGGTTATATTTTGGATTAAGCTTGAATAAACCCAAAAGATGTTATATTAGGCTTGGGTCTGATTTGAATTAGGCTTGATTTGACCCACTAGCACTTCTAAATTGGACCCATCTTCTATTTTGTGGTTTGAAATTTGTTCATTCAATACTTATCAATAAGTTAGTTTTACAATTGTTTATATGTAAGATTGGAGCAAAAATATAAAGGCCTAAAAATGAATTTGAGAAAAAAAAAATAGATTAATTTTATATATTATATAATTTATAATACATAAATTTATGCTGATTGAGATATTTTTTGGTTGACATCAGTTTTATTTTTTTATTTAAGGGTTGTGGAATGATTATAAATGATTTTAGGCATTATATTAAAGAAAACCTATGGTAATATGATGTATACATAGACATGGGTCAGACGATCTGCTTAGGCATGAGGATTCTTTCGAAATTTGGGAGTGTTTGGATAAAGATATTAATCTTGAAAAATAGGCTTAGACAAAAAAGTTAGGCCCGTGTTTAAAATGGATTGGGTTTGAACATTCAAGGTCCAAACTGAAGTTTATAATACTTTATACTCTGTTATTTTTATATATTATGTAATTTAAAACATATTAAAAAAAATAAACCTATATTAAATATATAACATTACTTTAATGTAAACATTAAAATAATATTAAGATGACTATATAAAAAATTCAATAAATAAAAAATATATAAAATTATTAAATATTAAAATAATATAATATAATATAAAAATTTAGAAAAATTAAAAATAATATGGACGGGTTTAAAATGAGTTTGTGTTAGTCAATCTTTTGTAAATGTGGCTGAGTTTGGATAAAATTTTAAGCTTATATTTTGAGTCGAGCCGAGTTGGGTAAACATAAAGTATGCGCTTGACCTAACTTGACCCCTGAGTATCAGTACACATTAAAGAATGTTAGATTTTTATATATAAAATTTTAATAAATTAAATGTATATAAAATTATTAAATATCAAATTAAAAAATAGAGTGAACTTTTTTTAAAACATTAATATCATTACAGGAAAATCCAAAAAAAAAAATTTAAAAACTTAATAAACATTATTTCTAAAATTTGACCCCTAATTTTTTTTATTTATCATTTTCGCCATCAACTATCAAAATTTAGTCAAATTCATTTCGTTTTGGATGGAACAAGCAATTAAATGGTACATTTGAATGGAATTGACATGGTAATCGGTGTGACTATTTACACGTACTTTACTATTGACATACTCATTACCTCTCCCTAATCCTTAAATAGGAGAATAATGCGCTTCAGCGCCTCGAGCCCACGTTCTCCTGCACTGACAATAATACCAATATTAATTGAGTTAACACTCAATCAATAAAATAAGGTGAACTTAAAATGAGTTTAGATTAACTATTAGATAATATAGATTAGTTTAAACAAAATTTTAAAATTATATTTTAAATTAATTAAATTTAAATAAATATAAAATATGCTACACAATCAAAACCTCTTAATTTAGTGTCATATATATCACACTAAACCTAGAATTGGTCTTTGTGATTTTATCTCCACTTTGAGACAGCCCCAAAATTAGCTATGATGAGCCAGCCTTGAGCTGTAGCAACATTGGGTCTAATCAAAGCCCATAGCTTCCCTTTTATACATTGATTTTATCCTAGCATCTTATAAAAACCCAAGAGTGAAAATCATTATTTTGTTTTATGAATTATTTTGGAATTGAGGTTTGTTAGTTTAATTGGTTGGTATAATTTATTTAAATAAATCATTAAAATTTTATAATAAATTTTAAAAAAATTAGTCGATCCAATCGATTTTTTAGTTTAGTTTAATTTATTTATATTGGTTCACGGTGAACCAATTTGATGTCTCTTTCTGAATCGATACCCAATTAAATTTTAGTCCAACCGATTTTAAAAATTTTATTTATGCTTTTACTTTCACACTCTTATTTAAAACTAAAGGATAAAACCTGATTCTAATACTAAAAATATAAAAAAAATAAAATAAAAAAGGATAAAGAAAAAATAAAAAAAATTATATAACACGTGGATCAAATTGTAAACATTTATATACTTACCATATGGACAACTTGAATATGAAATGTTAAAAAAATAGACACTAAAATTTAGAGACCTTGTTTCTTTTTCTCTAACATTTCAAAACCAAGCCAATTATCATTTATGCGATAGACACTCGTATACAACTTGAGTCATAATTTTTAAACATGCTTCACGTCAAAGTCGGAATAGCATTTAATGCCTAAGCTAATGGGGAAATTTTCAATTAATTTAGTCGATTTTTTATTAAATTGACAATTTAACCATAATTTACAAAAATTGACTTGACCAAATAAAGATCAAGAATCGATGTAACCAAACCGACTTTAAATTGATCGGTTCAATCAATTAACCAACTTAATCAACTTTAGATTGGTCGATTCAATCAATAATTTAAAATTTCGAAAATGTTTAATGAAATTAACCCATTTTAATATAAAGACTTTCAAATCTTAAAAGCATGGGTGACACTAGAGGGGCCAGGGCAAGCAAGGCCTGGCCCTTCAAAGTAGAAAATTATCTTTTAACCTCTTTAAAAATTGCAAAATTTAAATTAATTCAATAACATTACCGACCCCGTAAAATTTTAAATTCAATTTTAAATCCTCCAAAAATAGAACTTTTATATTTTAATCCCTAAAAAAATATTAAAAATTTACATTAACACAATACTAAAATTATTAAAACATCTCTAAAAAGTTTATAATTTAAATCCTTTCCAACCCTCCATAATTTTAAATCAAAATCCAATAATTTGATTTGCTTAGGAGAGATAAGTAGCTGTGTTGTTGTCTCATGATCTCAGATTTTGACCATGGAAGATCAAAGTCCCCCTTAAATGGCCCTACCAAATGTGCATGACAACCTTACATTATAATATATATATATATATATATATAAAAGCTTCATGTTCTCAGCAATGGAGGAACCTTCATGGGAATGTTCCAATGGTCACCTTTTCCATGATCCCCCCATATGATTGAAATCAAAGATACTATATATTGAGAAAAAAAGTTGTCTGTCACTCAAATCTTATTAACAAATCTATAAGATCTAATTGAATTTATATTTAATTAAATCCATTTTTATAAGGGCATTTTTAAAATTTATATATAAAAAATCATGTCTCTAGTGTGTTGATGCCGGTTGTTGGGGGCTTTAATTTCTTCTTTTTGCCAACTATTTTTTGTTCATACAACCCCCCCCCCCCCCCAAATGGATTAAGCAAAAACATGTATCCCAGAATGTCACACACATCAAAATCCTTGTCTATATTTTTTCATGTTTCTTTTTTTTATTGATATTGTTGTTATTTATGGAAGCTTCAAGCATGGTCTCTCCTAAATTTTTCATTAGTTATGTACCATTAATGTTTGGTATAAATATGTATGATTTATGGAAGTTAGGCATGTAAATTGCAATTATGGTTCCAACCGATATATATGTATATACATACACACACAAGTTGATAGGCATTTTAATGTAAGCCTATCTCATCAACATGCAACAACTTCATAATTTCAAAGTAATTGAGATTAAAGATAATTATTAACTTTAACTTATTAAAAATATTAAGAAGACGGATAAATGTTGGGTGCAACGGTATGATATATTGCATTCTTAATGGGAAAATTCAGGCAGGGGCAAAGACACTTTAAAATGGAAAATTTTAAATAAATACATGGTAAACTTATCATTTTCGGCTTAAAAATGATAAACTTTTGATTTAGTCTTTTTAAAACTATTAAGATATATATCGATGCAATGGCAAAATTACATTTTTAACTCCAAGAAAAGTTTCTAGCTTCACCCCTATGTTCGAACTTTAGAGATGATATTGTTTGAAGGAGTAACCACAATCACTAAACGGGTCTTTATAGATTGTAAAACGGACATAGATGATACCTTAATTATACCAAAAAATATTAAGAAGAAAAAGATAATGGGATGAAATAGGGTTTGTTTGAACAAAAATATTGTGATATTTCATTTTTTTATATATCACAAAGGCTGATTCCATCGTTTTGAATAAAAAAGAAGTGTCAAAAGAGATTTTTCAACTCTCAATAAATATTTATCTTCTATTTTTTAATATTTTTAATTTCGAATTTTCTTAATTCCCATCCAGATAAAAAAGCTTAATAAATTAGTCTTATTGATACACGGTATCAACAGAAGTCAAGATCGAAGATCAAGCTGGAGAAAGATGGTGTTCTCATCCAAAAATTAGAGAAGAAACCCCCAAATGGAATGTTTAATATTACTTAAATCATAAGTATTTCGAATCGAATAATCGAATTAGATCCTGGATCGAATTATTTTACATTTTATTCTCTTTAAAACGAAAGTGGGCAGTCACCTTTGTTTTAAGTCAAATGAAAAAAGGGAAATATAAATGTCACTTAATTCAACAAGGAAACTAATGTAGATTAATTAGAAGAATATTAAAGAAATGAAAAGCATTCGTGTGAGCCCTTTATATATATATATATATATATATATATACACATATATGTATGTGTATAAAGTTTGATTTCAATTATTGGGTTTCTTTTTAACTAGCTAGGTTGAGTGTTTTCGGTGGATGGTGTGGGGGAGAGAAGATCCCCATGAAGGTTCGTAGAAAGGGTTGCAATGGGACATCATGTTCATTCCTCAATTATTGTGCAATATTCCTTTATTTAAAATCAAATTTCGATTTTCGATCTCTATATTATGCTCATATATCATACTTATTTTTTATACTTTAATTTAATATAATTTACCTCTTTATTTTTATGATATTATTAATTCGTCCAAATAATTAAAATATTTACTCGATAAATACAAAAGTCTATGAGTTGAAATCATCAGTATTTTAAGTAGAGTATATAGTTGAATAGATTTGGAACTAGAATCTTAATGTTTGCACTTGCTTTCTTGTTCTTGTCCCAAATTCTTAATTTTTAAGTTGAATTATAAGTTTTGACTTTTTTTTTTTAGTTTAAATTCGAAATTTTACTTAAAAGGTATTAAATTTTAGGGGCCCGACTCACTTAAAATGGTGAATATAATTTTTAGTCTTTTAAAAATTATAAAATTTTAAGTTAGTACATGATAAAATTATACATTAACTCTAAAAATGATAAAAATTTGATTCCGTCCTTAAAATTATAAAGATATAAGCTATTAAAATTGTGAAATTGCATTTTATCTCTTGTAAAAATATACAACTTGATTCCGCCTCCTAAAAAGACTTTTTTTAGCTTTGTCCCTAATCAAACTTATTATCGCTTGACCCAATAAATTTGAACTTTAAAATGTTAGATCAGCTATGAATTCAAAATTCGAGTTGAATGAAATGATAAAGGAGACAACTAGTGTCATGGGTAAACATCATAAATATATGGTAAAACCAAACCAACATTTCAAAATTTGACCTAAATTGTTATTAGTTCTTTAATAAGAATGATAAATTCCCCCATTTAAGACCAAGTTTACTAAGGATAAAGTTGACATTTCCTATACATCATGATAATCAAGTTGTGAATTTATGTTCAATAGCATGTTGTCATCAATAAATAAAAGTCTTTAATTAAAATAGAAAACTAAATTGAATTATGATAGATTGTTTAAAAGATCCAAAAAAAAAATTGACTGAACCGATTTCACCCCTAACTAGAATAAATTCAATGAAAAACTCACATGTACATAAGATTAAACTTGAACTTGATGGCGAATGTAAATGGGCAGACAGGGGCATCCAAAAAATGAAATTGGACCCTTAAAATATTAAATTATAAATTAATATATGATAAAATAACACTTTGGACCTCTAAAATGAAAAAGTTTTTGGCCTTGTACTTTGTGTTAATTGTGTATTTAGTATATGTACTTTAATTTGATCAGTTTTAGTCTCTATATCTTTCTAATTTTGAAATTTTGGTCTTGACCCAATCGTAACAGTTAAATCTGTTTGGTTAAATTATGTCATTAATCCTGTATTGTGCGTAAAGTTATAAATTTAGTCCACGTTCACCAATTGGATCATTCTTAGTGGTTATAATTTTTGAATTTCAAAATTTTAGTCTTAATATGCAACGACAATCATTAAATCTATTAATTGATTTTTGTGAATAATATGTGAAAATAATAAATAGACAGAACATTACACATGTGATAATATGTTTGGCACATCAAGTTTTAAAAATAACAGAACTTAACTTAATGAATTTGATAGTTATCATTTGATTAGTATTAAGATTTTCAAATTCTAAAAGTATAAAGGTTGAAAATGACCGAACTAAAATACATGTACTAAATTCACAACTTACGTAAAGTACAAAAGCTAATAGCAGAATTTGACCATCATAAATTGATTTATGATAAAATTACATTTTAACTTTGTTAGAGTTGTGTGACTCGAATCATTGTTAAAGAAATAATACAGTGGTAAAACTAGGGGATCTATGGTTGCACAAGTAAAATCCGTATATAACTACACTCCCTCTATTTGACGTTCATTAGAATAAGGTTTTCTCAGCCTTTAAATAGATGTAGTCGGAACTCCTCTTGAATCATTTGATTTTCAACACTAGTGATTTTTTCTTCTCCTCTACCCGCGATTTTTTCCCGAAAGGATTTTTACATAAAATCTGTGTATTTTATTTTTCTTTCTTATTACTTTGCAATATTTCTATATTACCATTATCGATATTCAATTTTACAAACTTCTCGAAAATTTATAATTTAATTTCAACTCACCTAAAAATTTACATCATCACACAACCTTGCCTTGCCAAAATTTAGAGTATTGAGTAGCATATATGCACATGTAAATCCTGAGGGCTAACAGCTAAATAGAAAAATAAGTGCCATTGTCGACGCTTCAACGACAAGGAAAGGGTATAAAATAATTAAATGAAGTAAAGAAATAGGGACATGACCGGCGTAAGGGGAGGCTTTGCCGCTTTGGGGTCGAATCCACGGCAGCCGTGCAGCGGCAGTGCCAGATCAGATGTCGGATTGTTGGGGGTTCTGCCCCACGTGTCTTTTCTGTTCCTCATGGATACTTGCTTATTTCATATTCCCTTTGGGATAATATTATGTATCAATCTTACGTTCTCTTCTTCTCCAAATACCTTAATTTTTCAATATAAATTTCGTTACACGATTATTTGATACGAAATGTTTAGAAAAATAAATTACTAATCCATCAGTGTTCAATTACTTTGTCAATCTGTTGTCGAGTCGTAATGAATTAGATTGTCGAGTTAATAAGAGAAATCGCACTACTTAACTTAAGTGACAACCATCAATCAGGAGATGGCACGTAACTATTACTACACACTTGCATCCCTCGGAGTGTTCTCCTTAAACTTTTGGCTCATTTCTCCCTAAAAAAACCTTAGGCTTTCGATCCATCATGTAGGGGCTTGATGGCGAAGGGAGTGGAGCTCTTAAAATGGGAAATTGCTTTGTTAAATCCTAAAAATCTACAAAATTTGAAGTTAATATATGATAAAATTATAGTATGGCCCTTGAAAGAATACTAGAATTTCAATTTAGTTTTTTTTTAAAAACACAAGGATATAAATTAATATAATGGTGAAATTTCATTTTAGCTCTTATAAAAACATATAATTTAATCTCGCCCTCTTAAAAATAATTTCTAACTTCACCCTTACCACCAGGTGAACCATCCCTATGAGGCTTCGACCTCATTTATCTCTACATATTTTAATCTACTTTAAAACTCTATTGATTCCTTAATTGATTATCCTCGTATAGAAAAAAAATATTACCTGATTAAATTTATTGAAACTTGTGAATCATATATCGAATAATTTTTATGACATATAAACCCTCAAATAACTATAATAAAAATTGGAAAAAGAAGAAGAAAATAAGGTTATAAATTTAAATTTTATGAATAGAAAATATCTTTTTCCCTCACTTAAAATTCCATTATCAAATATCAAAACATTAATATCACGTTGCACTAATCCTCAACACTTACTACAACCTGTCTGTCACCACCACCAACTTACAGGCTGGCACCCATACCCACTGTTCCAATAAAAATGGTTTATTACCACGTCACGACAAAATCCCACGTGGCAAACCCGGTTCAATATCCCCGACCGGATACCGGTCCACTTATTTCTTCCGCTCTATATAAACTCACCCATCATCTTCCCCTTCACCAAACCCAAAAAAAAAAAAAAAAACTCCGTTTCAGTTCCAAAAAAAGGACACGACATTATTAAAATCCAGGAAAAAATGGGTATTTGTAGTTCATGTGAGTTGACTCAAATAACGACGGCTAAGTTGATTCTACAAGACGGAAGGTTACAGGAATTTCCGTACCCTGTAAAGGTTTCTTACGTATTGCAAAGGAACCCCATGTGTTTCATTTGTAACTCCGACGAGATGGATTTCGACGACGTCGTTTCCGCCATTGAAGAAGACGAAGAGCTTCAACCTGGTCAGCTTTACTTTGCTTTGCCGTTGACTTGGCTTAAACATCCTTTACAAGCTGAAGAAATGGCTGCATTGGCTGTCAAAGCTAGCTCGGCTTTAATGAAAAGTGGCGGCTGCGGTGGCGAAAAATCTGGGTCGCGGCGTAAAACTGTTATCCCTTTCGAGTTTGCGGGTGAGACTCCACGCCGGAAAGTTGGTTCCGGCGGAGGGAAGAGAGGGGGGAGGGGGAAGGGGAGGAGGAAGTTTACGGCTATGTTGAGTGCTATTCCTGAATAAGTGGGAAAGGGTATATTTGTAAATATGAGATGGTATTGAGGTATTTTAGTCAAATCACTGTGAAATAAAGTGGTTGACCGATCGTTTTGATGAACTCACTTGTCTTCTTTACGTTCTTGGGTATGCCCATTTGAGGGTCGTTTTACAATTTTACCCCTATTTGGGTCAAAAATGAATATTCTTTTAAAATGATAATTTTGGATTAGTGCCTCATTGTCCAAATGCAATATATATATATATATATATATAAATAAGTAATTATAAATTCCGATCGTATCTGTTTTTTAATACAATGTTTTAAAATTATTCGTAGTCTCTCTTCAACCTATGAATAGGAGGATAATGCGCTTCAGCGCACCCGAATCCACCTCCTCTTACATGAACAACAATACTCATGTCAATTAAACTAAGACTAAATCGAGCCAAATGCAATATATTTTAAATACATGTATTATATTTATTTTTAAAAGTTTAATATATTTAAAAAATTGATATAATAATAAAATAAAAAAAGAGCATGGTCCATAGAAGATTAAATTAGAAGAATAAATAAACCTTGAATTATTGTGTACGTTGTCTACTGTGTAAAAATATTTACAAATGAAAAAGAAAAAAAAAAGAGTAGTTATGTTCAGGGGCGAAGCCAGGGGGCTGGCATAGGCCCCGGCCCCCCTAAAAGGTAAAATTACTATTTAGGCCCTTAAATTTTTTTAAAATTTTAAATTAATAAAGGTAAAATTGCACTTTGGCCCCCCCTAAAATTATAAAAATTCGATTTAATCCTTTACAAATTATAAAGATATAAACTATAAAAAAATTAAAATTTCATCCGGCCCCCCCTAAAAAATTATCCTGGCTTCGCCCCTAGTTATGTTCTCTATTATATTAAACTATGGAATGTAATTTTGTAATTTAATTTAATCGAAATAATTAATAGTATTAATTTAAATTTTTTTTTAAATATCTCTTTTGACACGAAAATATTTATTTCAGCATAATGAGTTAAAAATAATATTTTTTAAATCAACGTAAATAATTTATTGAAATTATTAATAGTGTTAATATTTAAACAAACTAATAACATTATAAATATATATATATATATATATATATATATATATAAACAAATTATACCACAATAAAATAGAATATCTAAACTCTTACCTTAAACATAATAAAAATATCAAAATCAAATTTAATCTAAATAAATCATATAATTATTAATTGAAAATCTTAAATATCATTTTACCAAGTATCAGTGGCATAACATTTTTTTTTCATCACTAAAATTTTATAATTTTCATTTTTATAGATAAAACATAGCATAAAGCGATTATATCAATCCGTCCATATTAAACTGAATTAGAACCATTACAATCAGCAATCAACACATCTTTTATCGAATCCGGCAGAACTCTAAACAATTAGAGCATGGGATTTCCTATTACAACATATTTAATCATATGATCTGTAACACTATTCTGATCTCTCGAAATATGACAGACTCTTACATCTCATTTCCTACGCAACAACTGATCATTTAATAAGTTGAGTTTTGCCATTAGGCAAGTGGCTTTATCTGCCCATAATTAATTTTATAACATGGTTATACATAGAGAGTGGGACAACGTAATGGGAGCTAAGAGGGGTAAATTTAATTCATTAATTTCCCAAAAAGTTTCAAAATTTTTAATTACACCCTTTAAAATTTAAAAAAAAAAATCCCATTTAATCTCTTAATATTTTTAAAAATTTTAATTGGCAATGTATATATATTTGAAACCATAAAAAATATATTTATGTCTTTTTTTTTCCTAAATGGGGAACATAAGATTTACTATGCTGAAGCTGACGTATGCTTGTTGTTTTGATTTTGTGGCATTAAGCAAAGATTGTGATTTTTTAATTAAAAGTAGGGAATGTGTAAGATTTATTTTTCCCACTAAGTTTGAAAATTTCAGATTCATGATGATGCCGGTGAAAATGACAATTGATACTCCCATGGAAACTTGTCACTGATTTGCCACTTTGGTTGGTTTTGGATAAGACACAGAAATCTCAACTCACAATTTCAATGCATGAGTTTGGATTATGAGATTTTTATGTTATTTTGAATTAAAAGGATGTAAATAGTTGAAAAAGAATTTTTTTTAAGATATATATTGTTACAATACAAAATATAAGGGTGATTCGTGGTGATAGTTCACATTTTAAGAGTGTGATAGTCACTAGGATAAGGGCAATTCACACCGTGAATGGTATGAAAAGCAGCTATACAGAATGAGGATGTTTGCCCTTTACTCTACTCTGGTGAAGAGTATTTATAAGGGAACGAGGGTTGGGTGTGAGTTCTAGCCATTGAATAACCTTCCCTCTAGGTGCAATGATAAAGTAGCATGTGTCAATCTAGGACATTGTTGGAGCTAACTTGAATGAGATCAGATGAAGTGTTTCTCAGATGTAATGAACTGATAGATAATATCAAGTTTGCGTGAGTCCCCAAAAGATGATGTCTCGTGATGTTAGGCAGTTGATACGGCCACGCCCCGAGAACACCCTTGGACCAGCTCACCAAGCGAGGCTTGCCATCTTTTGCAAGCTAACCTAGCTCAATTCCAGCTCGTTGAGCTCAATTCTAGCTCATCGAGCTTGTTTTCATCCTTCTATTTTATTCATTCTAAACTTGCTGGAACAAAGTCAACTTGTTTAGCTTAGCTAGTTAATTCAATTCAGTTCAATCTTAGCTCGTTGAGATCAAATTTAATTCTTTAGCTTATGCGTTTTTAAGGCTGGAATAAATTAATGTTCTTAGTTAAATTAGTTAATTAGTTTTTAGCTCATAAATATGTTAAAATCTGGATTTCATAATTTAGTATTAAATGTGTCTGATTTTTATACAAGTCTTTAATGTGTCATAATTAGAACATGTTATTAATTTGTCTTAGCCTATTACATGTTTTTAATATGTTCTAGCTTCAGCCGAATTTAATATGCATGATATAAATATTTCTTAAGTTTAAAACATGTTGTTATGGTGTAATAGCTGCTGCCGAATTAATGTGTCTTAAGATGAATTAATTTGCTGACTTAATTAGGTGCAGGTACATACAATGGACGACATGAATGAAGTGAGCTGATGGTTTAGCTCATCCAAGCACCATTTCGTGGACTCCAATGGCCAAAGATGTGCTGCTGATTCTTCTTCCTAAGCTGACCGTCTAGCTCTCCAAAGCAACTTTGAAGATGTTCACATTGTTGGAAAATGCCTTTCACATGGAGTGACCATTTGGCTATGCATGTTCGCACCCAAGGGATTTCTCCAATTCGGTTTCACACCTACATGGCCATTGCAATGCTCCAAGCTGCTCATTAAGGCTTCAAACCATTCAGCTGAACAAGACACTTGCATTTAAGCCTATTAAAGCACTATGGCCGAACATAGACATGGCTAATCAGCTCCCATTCATTCCAATAAGCTCCAGCTGCATGTAAACACTCTAGAAGCTGTCCAATGGCGTCCCCTAGGCTGAAGAAATTTCATGGGACCTTCATGGATTAATTCTGGAATTTTCAGCTCATTAAAAGCTGAATCAATTGTCCATTTAGCTACTTAGCCTTAGGATTTTACTATAAATATTCACCCATTTGCTGGTTGTATAGACTTTTACTTCTTGAATGAATTTTGTGTTATTTGTGAGGTTTTCATCTCTCAAATTTCGTCCAAGACTCAGCTTGACTTATCTGCTAGTCAATGGCGTCAACCTGTTTCTTCTATCGAACTTATCACTCTCGTAGTGTGGCGTTCACCCAAAAACTATACCTTTGGTTCTTACCTTCCTAGGTAACGGGTCAAGGTCTTCTTTCTATCACCTATTCACTAAGTCCCGGGTCAGCACTCACCTATAGTGTTAGTTCGTTCTTGACACTTAAGCTCGTTTTCCATCCCACCCAAGCTATCACTTATCAATTTCAAATCTTTCTTAGCTGAACCTATAACAACAAATACTTAGCCATTTTTGAGCCTATTCTTAATACCTATCCCCATACTTAGCCGAATACACACATTGCTTGCAATCAGAACGATACTTCTACGTTTGACGATCGGGCACTAAAATGACTCGGGCTATCCAACGAGGCCGTGGTTGCATCATTTGGTATCAGAGCTTGCAGAAATGAGAAGTACGGACGTTCGTAGCTATCCCAGAATAGGTTCATAAAAAAATAAAAAAAAATCGTGTATCAAAAGCATTCATTTGTATTCAGTAATATTATATTAAAAAAAATTCGAAGTTAAAAAAGAAGTGTTGAAAGTTTGTATTCATCTCCTTGTATCCCCGATCATCAACTTCCTTGCTATTACCAACATATACCTTCACGCCACACTCAAGACTAAACTTTTTTATTTCAGCTAACCTTGCCCCTTTTCATCAATACCCTTGTAAGCCCTTTGAAGCCGACCCCTAGACTAAAGATAAAGTCTAAACGAGTCTTCTACGAAATCACGAGAGAAGAAACGAGTGGAAAAAGGCACGAGTGAAGTAAGAGCATTAGAGAGAAGAAAAAGCCATAAAAGAGTGTAAACACGAGTGTGAGTGCCATTAACTCTTTCTTTCCGAGTGAACGTGAGGCTTTGTTGTGAGGTTTTATTTTTCTATGTCTAGAAGTCCAGAACGTAATATGGCAGAAGGCGGAGGACGACAACCCATTAGAAATGTAGCCCCCGGAGGAGGTAGAGTACCCGACTTAGGCCAAAAAGCTCTATTATGATAGTTCCAACGCATGTTGCAGAATGAGTTGGAGTCATTCAATGAGCGCTTGGAGCGAGTCGAGGAAAAGGCCCAATGAGAGCGGACTCCCCAAGGTCCATAAAGAGATCGAGGCCGCCCGAAAATTAACCAAGATGACTCTATGACCCAAGTGATGTCGAAAGTGATCAAGGGTCAAACCAAAGTGAAAGGCGGAGAGGTCCAAGGAATCGAGGCCTTAGAGAACGAGGGCGAGTGGACGATGATTTGAAGAACATCAAACTTTCCATCCTACCATTCCAAGGCAAGTCTGATCCGGAGGCGTACCTTGAGTGGGAGAAGAAGATTGAATTGGTGTTTGAGTGTCACAACTACCCCAAAGCCAAAAAGGTAAAGTTGGCAGCAATTGAGTTTTCGGACTACGCGATGATCTGGTGGGATCAATTAACCACAAGCCGAAGACGGAACGAAGAACGACTTATCACAACTTAAGCCGAGATGAAAGCGGTGATGCGGAGGCGATTTATCCCATCTTACTACCACCGGGAACTCTATCAAAAACTCCAAAATCTTACCCAATGATCGAGGGGTGTTGAAGATTATTACAAAGAGATGGAAATCACGATGATACGAGCAGATGTCCAAGAAGATCGTGAGGTAACAATGGCGCGTTTCCTAGCCGGTCTCAATCGAGATATCGCCAACATCGTGGAGCTTCAGCACTATGTCGAATTAGTTGACATGGTGTACATGGCCATCAAGGTCGAGAAGCAAATAAAAAGAAGATGAAATGTGCGAGGCTATTCCAACCCCAACGCAACCTCAAAATAGGGCCAATGCAATAGTAAGGAAGACGCACCAAGTCGTGCAACGGATCAAGTGGTGCTAGTAAAATCTAACAAGCCCGTTGGTGAAACTAGCAAAAACAAGATCGAAGCTGTTCCAAATCGAACGAGAGACATAAAATGCTTTAAGTGCCTCGGGAAGGGGCATATTGCTAGCCAATGCCCAAACCGTAGCACTATAGTGGTGCGAGCGAACGACGAATTTGAATCGGAAGAAGAGAAGGAAGGAGAGTCCGAGACACCCATTGAGGAAGAAGAAGACTTGGAATACGCGGTTGAAGGTGAAATGCTCGTTGTCAAAAGGAGTTTGAGTATCCAAAGTGCCGAAAGTGAGCAACAACGAGAAAATCTATTTCACACACGATGTCATGTGCAAGGCAAAGTGTGTAGCTTGATTATTAATGGCGGGAGTTGCACCAACGTTGCCAGCACATTAATGGTGGAAAAATAAGCCTTCCAACAACTAAGCACCCGCATCCATATAAACTACAATGGCTCAACGAAGGCGGTGAGTTGAAGGTGACCAAGCAAGCCCTAGTCGCATTTTTAATCGAAAAATACAACGATGAAATCCTATGCGACGTGGTACCAATGCATGCCGGACACTTGCTTTTGGGAAGACCGTGGCAGTTTGATTGGAGGGTCAAACATGATGGTTTCGCGAACCGCTATACCTTCGAGCACCATGGTAAAAATGTGACTTTGGCTTCTTTAACGCCAAAGCAAGTGTATGAGGACTAGCAAAAATTGAAAAATTCTATGGAAAAATCGAGAGAAAAGATTAAAGTTTGTGGGAAGAAAACGAGTGAAGAAAAAGAGAGGGAAATTAACAATGAGTTGAGTGAAAATGTGAGGAGTGTGTTTACTAATCGAAGTACAAGTTGCCTTTGTATTGTTTCCTTAATTCAGGTTCCTAAAAATCCACGTGACGAGCTTCAACTTCAATATCTTCCTGATGAGAGGCTGTTTAAGTTGATCAGCAAAGGTAATAACGTAGTTGACCCTCATCCACAAGTGTTCAAAGGTAAGCAAGGTAAGGGTCCTAATGTATTTAAGTCTCCACAATCTCACTTGACTGTTAATGACGAGATTGTCGAAGACTTAGTTTGTGAAAGGGCTCCTCATCTTGATTTGGTTGATAGTCATAATCTGATTGATGATGATTTCGTTTTACATAGTGATACGAAGCGTTTTTCTGCTAATGAGTATGACATTAGCACGATTGTCAATGAGGTAAGATTAGGTCAGCCCGAACAAAATTTGGTCTTTTGTGATAAAAGTTGATATGTGAAACGCCTAGTCTGCTTGTGATTGATGATAATTTGAATTTTCTGATTTGTTGCGTAAATTCCACATGTTTGTGCAAGTTTGTTTGAATGAGACTTACGATGTATGATTGTTTGAATATATGCATGCCTAAATTCTTTTTGTTTCACTTGTGTGAATTGTTGGAGATTAAGAAATTCATGCTGCAACTTAGAACGAGTCGCCAAACTCATGTGTTCAAACCTGGAGTTCATCATTTTGGTTCGTTGTTGGGCAAAATCAAGCTTATTAAATTTTGTGAGACTCAACGTGTGCACGACTTTTGCTCAATTGTTGTTTGGACTTTAACTAAGAAAACGAAACTTGTGCACCCTGATTACAACTTTAGATTGATTCCTATTTCTTCTATGTCGTGGGACATAAAATTCTCGATTCAACGTGAAAAGGTAAGGCCAAACTATCTTTCCGAATCCAAAAATGGTTTATTTGCTCAAGTTTGGAATGAGAATTCGGAAAGTTCCTTTAAGTTCTTAATTCATGGTGTCACTAACTCATTTTATTTTTGTGTAGGTGATACTTTGAATCAGTTTCCTCCTAAAGAGGGAGGGCAATTAATTAACCAGTTTTCTTTTCGAGTTATTTGTGAATTTCAGGTTATTGAGAGCAATTCTGTCCAATTCGTCAATCAAGGGGCTAGTGATGACAAAAGATTTATCGCGAGTAAGTGGCCCGATTTGAGGACAAATCGCTTCAAAGAGGGAGGGGATGATACGGCCACGCCCCTAGAACACCCTTGGACCAGCTCACCAAGCGAGGCTTGCCATCTTTTGCAAGCTGACCTAGCTCAATTCCAGCTCGTTGAGCTCAATTCTCGCTCATCGAGCTCGTTTTCATCCTTCTATTTTATTTATTCTAAACTTGCTGGAATAAAGTCAACTTGTTTAGCTTAGCTAGTTAATTCAATTCAGCTCAATCTTAGCTCGTTGAGATCAAATTTAATTCTTTAGCTTATCCGTTTTTATGGCTGGAATAAATTAATGTTCTTAGTTAAATTAGTTAATTAGTTTTTAGCTCATAAATATGTTAAAATCTGGATTTCATAAATTAGTATTAAATGTGTCTGATTTTTATACAAGTCTTTAATGTGTCATAATTAGAACATGTTATTAATTTGTCTTAGCCTATTACATGTTTTTAATATGTTCTAGCTTCAGCCGAATTTAACATGCATGATATAAATATTTCTTAAGTTTAAAACATGTTGTTATGGTGTAATAGCTGCTGCCGAATTAATGTGTCTTAAGATGAATTAATTTGCTGACTTAATTAGGTGCAGGTACATACAATGGACGGCATGAATGAAGTGAGCTGATGGTTTAGCTCATCCAAGCACCATTTCGTGGACTCCAATGGCCAAAGATGTGCTGCTGATTCTTCTTCCCAAGCTGACCGTCTAGCTCTCCAAAGCAACTTTGAAGATGTTCACATTGCTGGAAAATGCCTTTCACATGGAGTGACCATTTGGCTATACATTTTCACACCCAAGAGATTTCTCCAATTCGCTTTCACACCAACATGGCCCTTACAATGCTCCAAGCTGCTCATTAAGGCTTCAAACCATTCAGCTGAACAAGACACTTGCATTTAAGCCTATTAAAGCACTATGGCCGAACATAGACATGGCTAATCAGCTCCCATTCATTCCAATAAGCTCCAGCTGCATGTAGACACTCTAGAAGCTGTCCAATGGCGTCCCCTAGGCTGAAGAAATTTCATGGGACCTTCATGGATTAATTCTGGAATTTTCAGCTCATTAAAAGTTGAATCAATTGTCCATTTAGCTACTTAGCCTTAGGATTTTACTATAAATATTCACCCATTTGCTGGTTGTATAGACTTTTGCTTCTTGAATGAATTTTGTGTTATTTGTGAGCTTTTCATCTCTCAAATTTAGTCCAAGACCCAGCTTGACTTATCTGCTAGTCAGTGGCGTCAACCTGTTTCTTCTATCGAACTTATCACTCTCGTAGTGTGGCGTTCACCCAAAACCTATACCTTTGGTTCTTACCTTCCTAGGTAACGGGTCAAGGTCTTCTTTCTATCACCTATTCACCTTAAGGTCATAAAAGTCCCAGGTTAGCACTCACCTATAGTGATGGTTCGTTCTTGACACTTAAGCTCGTTTTCCATCTCACCCAAGCTATCACTTATCCATTTCAATTCTTTGTTAGCCAAACCTATAACAACAAATACTTAGCCATTTTTGATCCTATTCTTAATACCTATCCCCATACTTAGCCGAATACACACATTGCTTGCAATTGGAACGATACTTCTACGTTTGATGATCGGGCACTAAAACGACTCGGGCTATCCAACGAGGCCGTGGTTGCATCAAAAGTTATAGCGAGGCAATGCATCGTCAAGTTCTTGTAGTGAACAACTATTCCAATGAAGGGCATAAGGTAAAGATATAATATATATTATTTTTATATGAATTAATTTCATCATATGTTCTCAAACTATGTTTTATATATATATATATATATATATTAAATTGACCTACACATATTTAAAACACGTGGATTAAACTTGAAATACATTTGTATTAATTGCATACATAACTTATATCTAACATGTTAAAAAAAGTGTCATTAAAGTTTAAAAGGATTTAACTTTTTTTTTTTAAACATGTCATATCTAAGTTATCTATGTGATAACTAGGTACATATATATGTGTTTAAAGTTTGACCCATATACTAACAGAATGACTTAATTGGTATAATACTAATATTTTAAAAACTCAACTAAAATGATTAGAAGTTTGCAAATCGATTTAGAATATGAACCATAATTTGAAGACCTATGATGCAATTAACCCTTTTTTATATTTAAAAGATCAAAACTTATCATCTTCTGATATTTCTGTTTATAATTATATGTTCCATTGAAGGAAAGTTATATTTGGATAACAACCACTTTAACCTTAAATCCACAAAGAGAAGGAAGCAAATATGTAATAATTGGAGCTAAGTACTAAAAATTAATTGTTTGCATTGGATGTATTGATAATGTTATCACACTTGTATTGATATCGGTTTGGTTCGATTAAAATTTTTAAATTTATTAAATTATTTATAATAATTTGGTTTGATTCAATCAGTTAACGATATTTTTATATCAATATTGAGTTATTTTATTTTGATAAAATAAGTTTTAATTTATAATTTTTGAACATTATTCAGTAAAGTTTTTAAGTCTTTTTCATAAATATATCTATAAAAAAAAATTTAAGTGGATAAAAAATCATCAACAACTCTTATATGGTATTTTTTAAAAAAATTATATTAATATTTTTTTTACTATTTTAATTATAAAATATTTATTTTTTTTACATCATAAGAATTTAAAATTTATTTATAAATTAAATAAAAAATAGAATTTGGTTCAGTTAGGATAATTGCGATTTTTAACTAGTAAATCATAACCGTTCAAAATATTATGGTTCGGATCGATTTTCAGTTTCTTGATTTTTTTGCTCAACCTTATCATATAGGCTACTATTAGTGGCGAAGTCAAAATATTTATAATGGGAGCCAAAATTGAATTGAAATATCATGGGGTCCAAAATAGAAAAATTATTATTTATTAACTAAAATTTATCAAATTTTAAAGGGTTAAAAGGAAACTTATACAAAATAAGGGGTCCAAAGTTGGTGCTGCACCAACTATCACGAAAGTTCGAGATTGTTTGCTTAACGATAAAGTTAAGGCATAAATTTCTAGTTTTTAAGTCTCACGTTATGTAAATCATATTTGAAATTTCTTCAAATTTTATTGTAATTTACGTTTCAAGTGAGTTGTATTTGAATGTATTCTAATTATCGATAAATATAATTTCGAAAAAGCTCATAAATAGCTGGACCCCTTGATTAATTACCACATTTTTAATTCAAAGGTTAATATAAAGTCAAGCTAAACTTTATAAAATGCATATAGCTTTGAAGAATCCAAGGCATGGCAATGGCAAATCATGGTGAAGAAGATAAATAATTTATTTTTAGAATGTTTTTTTTGGATAGTTTTATAAAAGAATTGTTTAAAGTAAACAAAACACAATATTATTATTAGCTTTAGGGGTGATCGTAAAACTCGATTCGATTAAAAAAATTGAAAAAAATTTGAATTTCGAGTTAATCGAATCAAATTGTTCGAGTTATTCAAGTTATTCGAGTAAACTCAAATAAGTAATTTGAGTTTCGAGTTCGAGTCGAGTTAAATTTTACAGAGCGAATAATTCGAATAACAGATTGGTGTAAATACCCCTTTTGTCCCTATCAATTTTGAAAATAAGGAAATTGGTCTCTCTCAGTAAAAAATATAAAATAATTTTCAAAAATTTAAAATATTTATAAGAATTCTAATTTTTTTTTAAAATTATAAATTATAATTTTTTTTTAAAGAATGTATAAAGAAAGTTAAAATTTTTAAATTTTTTTTAAAATAATAGTTTTGAGACCTAAATAAGTTAATTAATTATTCCAGATCATCATACTAAAGTGTTTTTTTTTTTGCTTCCAAAAAGTTTTCAAATGTATATAGTTTTCAAATTTATGTGCTATAACATGGACTTAATTATTCTGTAACAAGATTTTAATTTGACATGTTTAGTTTTTAAATTTAACTCGAATAATTTCACTCAATTGGATTCAGTTTGAATTTCATTTCACTCGACTCGGTTCGAAAAGATTTCGAATCGAGTTAGGATAATAAAATATGACTCGACAACTTGATTAACTTAAAATATTTTTACTCGATTCAGCTCGATTCAGTCGAACACTGGCCCTAATTAGCTTTAAAAAAATAGCCATGCATGTAATAATTTAACAAAGTGGGATGAAAAATAAACTAAAATAAAATAAAATAAAGTAATTAAAAAAAAAAAATAGCCAAATGTAGGTTGCCATCATTTCATATACAAGTTGGTGTTGTGGTCCTTAGTTTCTTCTGAGTTGGTCCAATTAAAGGTGGAAATTCCATAATAATACTTTAGGTCAAATTTTATAGAAGGTATTGTATTATATTTTTTTATAGATTTAATCCTTTTACTTTTTGAAACCTTTATTTTCAATCTTATATGCATTAAAACATTTTTCTTTTTGCACATTTTAAGAAAATGGAGAAAATTGTATAATCCAACTAGAGGTGGATAAGAATTTTGGAAAATTGTTATCAAGCTCTTCAGAGTTTTTGAAAATTTTAATTAGACTCTCCAACATTTTTTAAAATTTCTCATTAAATAAGCCCATTAAACTTTTGAAAAATTGAAATAAAATCTCAAAATTTTTAAAAATTTTAATTAAATCCCTCAAAACTTAATGCGAAAATCTACCACTAAATCCGACAGAAAAAAAAAGCCAAGGTAATATATATATATCACATCAATACGTTAAAAAAATAGGTGAAATCGAATTATTTCATAAAATTTACAGAAAAAATGATCTCATGAATAAAAATGCATATATTGAAAAAGTAAAGGACTAGAAATGATCAAATTATAATATAGGGACTAAATCCGTCGAAAACATATATTCCAAGGACCTTTTATAGAATTTGACCTAATACTTATCCAATCATGCACAACCATATATATTTGGCTCAATTCATTTGGAAATATTCAATATTGTAAACCAACAAAGAAGAAAGCAAAAGCATTATTGGGGGTTTCAAAGGGTATTATTCTTGTCTTCTAATTCCTCTCACCAAGGTTACATGTCCTTTTATGAAATTGTAATGATTTTACTGTACCTTTTCCTAGAATTATACCATTTTCTAAAACAACAGTCGTTTTTGGCATTTAACACCCACTGTTTTTTGTTTGTTTACCTTCATGTCAGAAAACCACTAATACCAAACCCTACAAAAATGTTAAAATTTTGAACCCTTTTGGTCAATTTTGGGTTGCAATATGTGCTATTGGAAGGCTTCAACTGCTTTGAATTTGATTGCAGAGTGTCTGGATCCAGCTGTTTCTCAGATTCCAAATTGTATAACAGTTTGGATATAGGGTCCTTCGACTTAGCAACAATTCTTATATTGGGGCTCCAACTTTTTTTTGGGTTTAAGTTAGCCCTTGTACTCGGTAATTGTTCCCATATTGGGGCTTGAACTTGTTTTTGTGTAAGTTAATCTATGAACTTTGCAATTGTTCTCACATCGAGCCTGAACTTTAAGGTTTTCAAGAAAATATCAGGAACTAACTTGGACAAAAAAAAGTTTAGGTTCTAAAGTGGGAATAATTGTCAAGTTTAGGGACTAACTTGGACAAAAAAAAAGTTCAGGCCTTAATGTGGGAATAGTTGCCAAGTTCAAGTTCAAAATAGTGATTTAACCCTTCAATATATTAAATGTCAACTTTTTTTAGGTCAAATTGTGAATTTTGTCCTTCTACTCTACGAAAATCAAGAAGTTAATCTCTCAACTTTTAATTTGTCAAAACTTGATTCTCGATTGTATCTTATTAAAGCAGAGAAGTTAATTCAATTGAGTAACACTTGTACATCTTCTTGTTAAATTATTAACCTAGATATCAGCAATTCAACAAATTATACATAAGAAATTAACGAAAATAGCACTGAATCCCTTTATATGCAATAAATTAGAAAAAAAGAAGAAGCAATAACTCAAGTTCACGTGTTTACCAACAATTGAACTAACTTCTCAATTTAATGTACGAGGATCAAATTCAGACAAATTAGAATAAATGGAGTAACTTATTAAATTTCATGAATTTCTAATTCATAATTAGGCCTTAAGTTTTTTTTAAGTATTGTATTAAAATATTAAAAGAGGTAAATACTTTTACAATAGTATTTATTAATTTGAAAAAATATTGTTTTTTACATATTTTCCAATCAAGTTGGTGTCCACTAACTCATGATGTTAAATTCAGTCAAAAAAATTATGTGTTTATCAATAACTGAATTAACTTTTCAAAATTACTAAAATAACTATAACAAATTAAAGTAAAGGGACTAACTTTCAATTTTTGTAAAATACTTAGATATTAGACTAGTGGTAGAGCCAAGGGGGGCTGGCAGGGGCCCCGACCCCCCTAAAATAGAAAAATTTTCATTTAGGCCTTTTATAATTTATAAAATTTTAAATTAATAATGGTAAAATTGCACTTTGACCCTAAAACGATAAATTTTTTTATTTAATCCTTTAAAAATTATAACGTTATAAACTATTAAAATAGTGAAATTGTATTTTTACTATCGTAAAAATATATAATTTAATTCCTCCTAAAATAAATTTCTGACTCAGCCACTACATTATACTCTTTTATTTATTTATTTTATGTATAGCTTAATAAAGAGTTGCCTATAGTCCCTACTTTAGATTTGAGAATTTGTTCAAAGAAATTAACAAATGTTTTATAGCCAATCCTTCTCTGCTAAGCAAACTATATATATATATATATATATATATATATATATATAAATCAAGGCCTGGTATAAGTAAAGTTAGAAGACAAATTAGGCATGGAATCTGTGTCTATAATAAAAGTTTCTTGAATATGCATGTATGGTTCAAGTACTTGTAATTGTTGCTTTACTTTTGGACTTCATATTAAACTATGAAATCTTAAATATATGTTTTATTTCATGGGTCATAATTGGGATCTTACTTTTACAATCTACATATAATGATAACAAAATAATAATAATAGCATGATAGAAGTAAAAGAAGGTTTAATTATGCTAATGATTTTTGTACTTTTTACACATTTAAAATTTATTTTTTATATTTAATTTTAAGATTTTAGTTATTTTACTCTTTTAATTTAATAATTGAAGCATCTGATCAAAATATTACACATATGGAACGCCAAATAAATAAAATGTTGAATCTATTCCAATTTCAAATTTGGGGTTACAAGGTTATTCGACATTATTTGAAAAAAAAAATCGAGTGAAAGTTAATATATTGTGTTACTTACATGCTTCCTACACATCTTTAAATTGGTCATATGAGCAATTTTTTTAAAATATATACAACATAACTTAATTTAACCGAACTTATTTGACGGTATTATTAACTAAACCTTAATTATAATATAAAAGTAAATAAATTAAATTTTAAATAATGGAAGAATACAAAGAGTGAAAGCAGACCAAACAACAAAAGGTTGGTCCACACTTTTGCATCTAAATATGGCATAATGTAAATCTACTTAAGCATATGATCAATTCACCTTTGATGGAGCACTTTGGGTTTTATTGCATTAAAAAGGAAAGGCTTTCATTGCAATATATTTTTCATATTTAGTTATAGTTTAAAATATTTTAGTCCATCAATTTTTATAAAGTTATTAGTAAATTTAAATAATTAATATCATTAAATATTGTTCATTGAACCTTAACTCAGTTCACATTATTATTATTGCGATAATTAAGAGAATGCGGGTTCATAACTCAGTTCACATTATTATTATTGCGATAATTAAGAGAATGCGGGTTCAAATATTTTTGAACACGTATTGTTCTTTTATTTAAAGGTTTGAGGATGTTATAAGCATAAGTGAATGGTTAAAATATGTCATAAGTCTTTGTTCTTTTGGAAATTTTGAAATTTAGTCCTTGTACTTTTATTTCTAAAAATTTAGCATTTCTAGTTTTCAAATTTCAAAATTCAGGTAATAAAAAAATAATCACTTGATAGCTATGTAATTAAAAAAAAGGGGACAAATCTCAAAATTATACATAAACTTTGGTTTGGTGCAATTATACATGTGAAACTTTGATTGTGGTTTAAATCAGGGGCGAAGCCAGGGGGGCTGGCATGGGCCCCGGCCCCCCCTAAAATGTAAAATTGTTGTTTAGGCCCTTAAAATTTTTTAAAAAATTTAAATTAGTAAAGGTAAAATTGCACTTTGGCCCCCCCTAAAATTATAAAAATTCAATTTAATCCTTTACAAATTATAAAGATATAAACTATAAAAAATTAAAATTTCATCCGACCCCCCTAAAAAATTGTTCTGGCTTCGCCCCTGGTTTAAATGTATACATGAAACTTTAGTTTTGATTCGATCATACACATTTAAAGAAATAAATACATCAATTTATTTATATATTAATGGATAAATATAATTATTTGAGTATGCAATATATAAATATAAAATGATTCTATATCAACAATTGTGTTAATAATTCATGAGAACTGAACCAAATCAAAATTTCATGTATAAAATTGCACATTAAACCAAAGTTCTTGTATAATTTTGAGATTTATTCCTAAAAAATTGACATTGTAATGAACTTGAATTTAACTTTAAAAAAAAATAACAGTGTTAACAGTTGAATTTAAATTTTGAAATTTAGAAAGTAAAGAGACTAAATTCCCAAAAATAAAAATATTTTCGAAGAGAAAAAGGATTTATAACATATTTTAACCCAAAAGTAGAAGACCAAAACTCTTTTAGGGTAGAGAATAACGTTGTTAGGGTTTAAACCCTAAAGATAGAGGTGTCAATACAAATCTTTTAATCACTTAATCCTCTGAATTGTTGACAGGTTAACTCAATAAATTGAAATGATGAGTTTAGTTTGAAATAAGAAACCAATTATTTCTTCAACTTAAACTCAATTATCAAAGCTTAAAATCAAGTTCAAATGATGGAGGTAGACATGGTTTTCAGAGGCAACAGAGAAGAGTGGATGACAAAGCTGTCTGTCACTTGTTGGTGTTCTTGTCTGAAAGAAACACATCGAAACCTTGTATTTCGTGAAGGAACATGAAATATTTTGTGATAATCAGGCATCAAAAAGAAGAAAAGTGAAACAAGACAGATTAGAAGTGGGGATATATTGGGAGAAAATGAGTACAATAATTTGAGAAAATTGTTGCTGAAAAAGGAGGCAAGGGTTAGGAATTGAGTATTGGAAGGATGGAGATAAAATTTTAGAATTTTGGGATTAAGGATAAATTTTTTGTAATATTTAGTAACTGTGAGGACTAGAATTGTTATTAGTCCACTTAATTACTGGTTCAAGGTTGTTGTTATAAGACCGTTTAGGTTATTAGTTCCCAATTAGATCGTACATACCCCTAGTTCAAGGTGTTTGTAATAAGATCAATGGTCGAATCAGTCAGGCTACTAATTTTTAGTTGGATTAGTTTGGTCTTTTTTTTACTCCAGTTTTAAAGTTTTTGTAACTAGACAGGTGGTCAGATCAATTGGGTGAGCCTTTACTTACCTCTTATTCAAGGTTTTGGTAACTAGACTGGTGATTAGATTGATTAAGCCACCCCTTCTCGGTTTGACTAGTTGATTCGATTTGATTAAATAAATTTTTAAAAATCATTTGAAAATAAAAATTATCTAAATGAAAAAAGGGAAAACCATGTTCAACCAATTTTTTAACCTTGTTGCGCATCTTTCTCCTGATTAATATACTAACTGATTTTCGATCTAACCAATCCAATCTGATTCCAACAACTTTATCCTAACCGTTTCTCCAAGCTTACAAATAGAATTAATTGAAAAAAAAAAAAAGTGATCCATCGTTTTCAATTTTCTTTTCCCTTTTGAAGAAAAATTGTCAAAAAAAAGAGATATGAACATATTAGATAGTGGGCATTGGATGAACTTTAAACTGTTCACTATCTTGTTGTTGAGTATAAAGCTACTTGGAAGGTGGGGATGAGCTAATAAATATATATATATATATATATATAATATGAACAAATTAAATAATCCTTAGAAAAGAGTTATAAAAAATCATAGAATTTTTCGGAAAAAAAAGCATTGGTATAATTAGGTCGAAGATGCTAGAAAGGGTTTGTGAAATGAAAAACAAATTATAAAGGTGTCATAATTTGTATGTTAAGACATTTTCTAATGCGTAAATCAAATAAGGATAATGAAAGTTAAAAGGAGTTTTCTAAGAGATACATACATTAATATTATTTATACAAAACTCTTCAGTTGTCTTAAAGTTGTCTGTCTGCATCAGAATGCGTGGAGATCAAGTTACACTTTGTCTATGATCGGTTGAAATAGGTGTCTTTAGTTCGCTAGGATTATTGGTTTTACCTCTTAAAGATAATAACTATGTTTGATAGTGTATTAATATTCATAAAAATTAAAATTTTTAAAATTCGTAATTATCCTTTTCAACAATTCATTTCGAAAGTCGAAATCTAGATTCTACCTCCAAAGTCCGAAACGCTCTAAAAGTATAATGTAACTTTTAAGATATTTGTCATTTTGAGTTATGTACTCTCTGGAAAGTGAATATGGTTCAATGGGTCAAAACAGATGACACAAAGCCTGCTACCTTGGTGGTGGTTAGCGTAGTGGCTAGCCGATTGAAGCCCAATAGCAGACTTAGCCATTGGACCATTTAATAGGCTGGCTCAAGGGTCTACCTCTTGTTTTAGCCCTTTGGTTCTGGTAATGTGGCTGAACCCGAAGTTGACAAATTGATTAAATGCACATAAAATCTGCATACTGTGACTTAACAAATCATAGTCAACATGGTGACATGCAAATTTCAATGCTCTAAGGAAAACCAAACTGTTCCACTAATCAAAGATTACCATATATCTTGACACCTAATTGAACATCAATTAAAATGCACCAAAACTCCATAATCGTAACACCCCGTTTCAATGGCTGCAATACACCCCCACCTAATGCTATTTTTTCCCACCACATTGTTTTTTCTGATGATATAATTTTTGGTAATTATGTTGATGTTGGTCCTTGAACTTAGCAACTAGATTTATTTTAATTTTTAAATTTAGATTCTGTCAAGATATGATTATGTGACCAGTGTTATTGGAATAAGATCAAATCTGACAAACCAATAACTGATCTATACAACGGTCCGAACAAAAGGTTGGACTGATTGACTCAAAAATTGCTTGAAACTGATAGAAATTGAAAATCGAAAATCGAAAATCGAAAAAAAATCATCAGTTGAACATATTGAATCAACTTAATCATTTTTTTAAAACTTTTCTAGATTTTTATGAATTTTAAATTATTTATTGAATTATTGTTGGTTCGGTGGTCGAACCAGTCAAACTAGTTGAATCAGAAACTAGTAGTTTGACTTGTTCAACCATTAGTTCGGTTATTAAAACACAGAAAATGACGATTTAAGATTATGTCACATCATTAAACTTTTATAATTTTCAAGGTTGGAGATCAAAATAGACCTACTTGTCAAGTTTAAGTGTCAAAGTGGATAAAAAAAAGTACAGGTATTAAAGTGAACATAATTGCCAATTTTAGAGATCAAAATTTGTATTATCCCTTTTTAAACTTTCGGATGAAAAACTTTACAATCAATAAGAGCCAGCTCGGTATAAAAGAATTAGGTGTAAGCATTCGGTCGAGTCGAGTTCAATCGAGTAAAAAAATTTCGAGTTAGTCGAGTTGACAAATCATATTTTAGCAATCGAACTCAATTTGAATTTTTTCGAATCAAATCGAGTAAAAAAAATTCGAGTCGAGTTAATGAATCATATTATTTATACTCAATGTTGCGTTTACATAGATTGATTATTTAACTAATAGACAAAATACACGATTATTTAACTACATAAACAATATAATGATTTTGCCTTTTAACTTAATGGCTAACCATTTATCAAAACGACATAGTTTTACCTTTTAACTTAATGGTTTTGACTTTTAACTTTAGAAAAGGTAAACATTTATCAAAATGACGTAGTTTTATCTTTTCTTATTCGAATTTTTGGATAACTCGAATTGTTTAATTCATATTCGAGTTAAATTGAAAATTTTGATTTTTTGTTCGAGTTGATCCGAATAACTCGATTAACTTGAACTATTTAATTCAAAATTTGAATTTTTTATCGAGTTTTTCGAACCGGATCAGATTTTGCTCACCCCTAAAAATAATGAGAACATAAACTTCGAATAAGAAAAAAATTCTGACAAATTTAGTACAATGAATAAGAGTCAATGCTCCGACCAAAACAAAACAAGGATCTAATAGCCAATAAATCGAAAAATTATTTATGGACCCTTCCTACTGATGGAGCTCGAAACTAACTATTATTTCGACAAAGGCAAGCGCACCTATCGAACAGTAGTATAGCTGTGGTGAGTCCGGAATATCGTATCCTCAAGGACCAAGAGTACTAGTATTAACTATCTTTTTATTATCTAGCCTAATAATTAAGAGGATTTATTTTTAATCTAAAATCTATTAACTAATTTAACTAACTATGAACGCGACAGAGAGTAAGTTGGGGAAAATACCTTTGGACAACTTATATGAGATAGACAATACCTAAGGAAGAATCTACCTAGACTTCACTTATTACTTTTGATTCATGCGATTTATTCACTTGGCTTAATCTGTAGAAATCCCTAAATTATATTAATACCTCTCTCGAGGCTAATAACAACTGACTCTAGGTTGATTAATTGAAATCTCTTTCTAATCAAAACCCCTATTGTCGCATTAACTCGATCTATGGATTCCCTTATTAGGTTTGACCCTAATCCGGCAGATTTTCGTCGCCCTATCTCTAGGGTTGCAATCAACTCCGCTTAATTGTGTTGATCTACTCTTAGACAGAGACTTTTGCTCCACTGAATAAGCACATTCGACTTGAATCAATAACCTAAATTACCAAAACAAGAATAAGAACTCACAATTAAGAATAAGTACAAGTATTTATCTCATAAATCAAATAATAATAAGATCTGTCTTAGGTTTCATCCCCTTAGGTAATTAAGGGATTTAGTTCATACTAAAAGAGGGAAACATCATAAAAGAGGAAAAACAACAAAACATAATAAAACCCAAAAACTTCTAAAGAACTTGATGGGAGATCCTCAGTCTTGATGGAGATCCTTCTCCTAAGCTGTTCCCGACGGCTGTTTTGGAGTATTTTCGCCTTTTACTCAAATGTCTATTCGACGTCTGTCGAGAGCCCCCTTTAGGTTGCCCCCTAGGGTGTTTATATAGGCTTTGAGATGCCTTACTTGGCCCACAAGTATCCTATTTCGAATAGAATTCATCCTAGTTTCGGCAGGGACACGCCCGTGTGACACTCCCGTGGTGGACTCCCTTGGCCGTGGTCGATCATGTTCGCCACACACAGCCGTGTGATCTGCCCGTGGTCGATATTCTAGGCCGTGGTTGATCCTTGCTCGAAACACACGGCCGTGTCCAATGGTCCAGGCCATGTTGATTTCCTAAGTAGGCCCGTTTTGCCCCCTTTTTACCCGTTTCTCGTTCCTTTCGACTCCCTAAGCTCTCCTGAGTATCAAACATGAAATTAAGAGATTAGGAGCATCGAATTCATCAAATTCAATGGAAAATCATCCAAAATTAAGCCAAGCATGGGGTTAAAATATGTGTAGATTATGGTTTATCAAATACCCCCACACTTAAGCATTTGCTTGTCCTCAAACAAAATCCTCAACTCACAATTAAAATTAACTCCCTCAATTCATAATCCTCATCAATAATGTTTCATCATAATTCATAGATAATTCATATATTGATAATTTAACTAAAAGAGTCCTAAAGATTCAAACAATCTAAGTCATAAATTTTTATAGCACGAAAATATAGGTGTCCCCCCTCATCTAAATAAATTACCTTTGATCCAAAATCGACAAGAATTGACATCCTCACTAAAGATTCACTCAAAGTGTTTAAGGTTCAAATTAAGCACTCAAAAAGTCAAACATGAAAAGTTAATCCCATAGGCTTGCCTGAAAATCAAATCTCCACCACTGTAAAATGAGATGATACACAAATCAAAAGGTCTTTAACAAGGGTTGTAATGGGGCTTGGGTTAAAGGTGTGGATAAAGGCTGAATTAGAGGGTTAGTATCGAGATTGAATTGATAAATTACCTAACTAGAAAAATAACTAAAACTTAAATAATTACAACAATTAAGAATTCATCACTAATAACACGAGCTTCTTCTCAAAATGTGAAATTAACGCATAAGCTCAAATAACATAGAACTAATAATGAATATACTTCATTTTTTTTTAAGAATAAGAACATACAATAATAATAAGATAGAATTTAACAACTGAAATAAAGAAAATAGTTAAGCAACCGATCAAATCAAATATCGATATAAGGGTAGTCAAGAGAAATGGTGATAACAAATACAAAGTGGGTTTTGGGTTAATATTAATGGGTGAGTCAAGAAATGGTTGATTAGGTTTCAAAGGGTTCACTAGGGGTTAATTAAACGGGTAGGCTTTTTAGTGGAATACGTGGGTTAAAACCTAGGTGCCTTTATCATCTCAGTATATCAAATCATAGGTGTGGTCTTGACATGTATGATCGAAGCAAGTTCTAGAATAACAAATCGATGTTGACACACTCATAATTAATAAAGTGAGCAAGAAAAGAATATGCTCTAAAAGGCTCAAAATGTCACAAAAATTATGGTTTTTGATGTCAACCTTGCAAATTTCAAACTTCAAAGTAATATTTAAATTTAGGAAAACAACCTAGAAATTTTAATTAAGGAAAATAGACTTATCATGCTTGATTCTCTAATATCTTAAAGTTTAAATCATCAATGCACAATTAACTATGACTTAATCCAAAACATATCAATGGAAATCATAAATAAAAAGAAATTTCATTCTAACAGTGATATGAGAAAGTGGCTTGAGAAAGAGACAAAATTCAGGGATTTGAGAATAATGCAAAAAGTTAGGAAAAATTCACCCCCCACACTTAAGATGTACATTGTCCTAAATGTACAAAAATAGATATCCACAATATAGTAAGAAAATCATAAGAGGGAGAGAAGTGAAACTTCCTGAAGTTTGGATGGAGTCAAAGAAAAGAAACGAGGGAAATTCGGGTCGAGTTGGAAGAGGATACGCCGGTGGTGGTGGATACTAGGGTCGTGGTGTGGTGATTTCCTAACAGCCTTTAGAACCTAAATTAAAGAAATCAAAATATAATAATATAGATTTAGCACAAGAAAGATAAAGAGAAGGAAAATAAAGGGGAAGAGAAAAGAAAAAGAAAAACTAAATGGACTCAAAGGTCCTTGTCTTGTCGAGTAAATGAAGCGGTCGGCATGAACTTATGTAGATCGGTCTCTCACGGGGAGACTGTGCTAGGGTCCTTTCGCTTCTTCGACATGGAGATGGTGGTGAGGATGGTGAAAGAAAAAGAATCAGTGAAAGGGGAAAGGAAAATGAAGGGAGAAGATAGTGAGAAAAAGATAGGGGTGTGGTGGCTGGGGTTTTGGAGGAGAAGAATTTGGGGAGAAAGTGAGAAGAATGGGGGGTTTTAAATAGAATTTAGGCAACTGGTGGCTTTCCACGCCCGTGTTCTCTGGGTGTGTTAGGTCACACGGCCGTATCGCACGACCGTGTTATGCTTCGTTCGCTTCTCCCACACCTGTGTAGAGGTTTCCACGCTCGTGTAGTTTTCTCAGTGTGGACCACGGTCGTATCGCACGGTCGTGGCATTTTATCGCAACCCGTGTTTTGGGAATTATATCGTCCTTGGTTCGCACGGTTTCTGCCACGTCGGTGTGTATAGTCGTGGCGTCCACACGGCCGCGGCCACGCCCGTGTGCAAGGCCGTGTGGTATGAGAATCTGTACTTAAAACATGAACGAAAGTGAAAACAAACTAATTAGTAGGGTTAGTGCTCGGGTTACCTCCCGAGAAGTGCTCGTTTAAAGTCTTAAGCTAGACTTACCTCTCATTCGCATAATCATGGTGGTTTGAAGAGTTGAAGCTCATCATTCTTGCTATCAATTCGGTTATCGATATACAGTTTAAGTCGAGTGGTGTTTACCTTAAAAGTGCCGAATGTAGGATTAGTTACCTCGACTGTTCCGTATGGAAAGGTATTCAGTACCGTGAAAGGGATCTCTTCGTTTGCATTAAGGTCCGAAGTGGCGATTCGAGGGTCTTTCTTATCCAACAAAACCTGATCTCCGATCTGAAATTGGTATGCCTCATCTTTAAGTTTGACATGGAGTTGCCTCGGTTTTACTTCGTGTGTTCTTGGTTTCTCCTTGACACGTGGCTTCCACTCGTCTAGTTCATCGATTTGAAGCCTTCGTTCCTCATGAGTTATTTCCTTGTTGGCACGAGGTCTAGGATCTAGCTCAGTTGTGTAGTTTTATGGTGCTTCCTGTAAGAAAGGTTGAACCAAATGGTCATTAGTAGAGTTTATGTTTTCATCTTGATTACTCGATGTCCTAGCCGAGTCAAGAGCTTGAAGAGTGATCGTCTCGTTACCTATACGAAGTATAAGTTCTCCTGTACCAACATCAATTTTAGTTCTAGCAGTTGCTAAAAAGGGTCTTCCTAAAATTAAAGGAATATTATTGTCCTCATCCATGTCTAAAACGACAAAGTCTAATGAGAATATGAATGTATCAATTTTTACTAGTACATCTTCGATTGTACCCCTAGGAATTCTAATAGTTTTATCAGCTAATTGAATGCTCATCCTAGTTTGTTTGGGTTTCCCTAGACTTAGCTGTTTAAACATTTTATAAGGCATGACATTTATGCTTGCCCCTAAATCAGCTAAAGTATTATTAACAGATAAACTACCAATTAAGCATGGAATTGTAAAACTCCCTGGATCTTTTAATTTTCGTGGTAGTTTATTTTGTAGAATTGCTGAGCACACTGCATTTAGCTCCACATGCGACGGATCGTCTAACTTCCGTTTGTTTGTCAAAAGCTCTTTTAAAAATTTCCTTGAATCTGGCATCTGCGAAAGAGCTTCAAGAAACGGTAAGTTAATATGTAGTTTTTTTAAAAGTTTAAGAAATTTATCGAATTGTTCATCTGTGCGGTCTTTCTTTGTCGCATTGGGATATGGCACACGAGGTTGGTACTCTGTAATTACCGATTTTGGTTTATCATGGCTCACCTCAACCTTACCCTCCTCTCCATATTCTCTTGCCTTAATTTCGATTCATCTAACCCTTCACTACCGTGAGCAGCAACGGCATGAAGTTGCTCCTTTGGGTTAGTTTCAGTGTTGCTTGGCAAGCTGCCTTGTGGTCGTTCAGATATGATCTTAGCAAGTTGTCCTAATTGGTTCTCGATCCCTTGAATCGATGCTTGTTGATTTTTGAGTGCTGTTTTGGTGTTTTGGAAACGTGTCTCTGACACCGCTATGAATTTTGTTAGCATCTCTTCTAGGTTCGGCTTCTTCTCTTGCGGGTAGGGTTGTTGTTGAAAGCCTGGAGAGGGTTGTTGTCTCTGATTTCCTTGACCACCCCATGAGAAGTTTGGGTGGTTCCTCCAACCTGGATTATAATTGTTACTATAGGGGTTATTTTGAGATCTAAAATTATTACCCATATAGTTCATCTGCTCGCTTTCTACGCTAGGGTTGTAGGGTGGGTATTCTGTATTGTTTGTCCCTCCTCCATTTGTATCGCACTGCATCACTGGATGTACATGTGAAGAATCATACAAACCATCAATTTTCTTACTAAGAAGTTCTACATGATTTGATAGTATTGTTACTGCGTCGAGGTTGAAAACACTGGCGGCTTTTGTTGGCCTTGTCCTTGTAACTTGCCACTGATAGTTATTCAGTGGCATCTCCTCTATAAACTCATAGGCCGCTTCAAGGGTTTTTTTATTTAGGGTTCCACTGGCGGTCGAATCAATCAACTGCCTAGTTGAGGGGTTCACACTGTTGTAAAAGGTTTGAACCAGTAGCCACAAGGGTAACCCATGGTGAGGGCACCTCCTTAGTAGATCCCTATATCTCTCCCATGCATCGTAGAGTGTTTCTAAATCCATCTACACAAAAGAAGAGATATCATTCCTCAACTTAGCCGTTTTAGCCGGCGGAAAATATTTAAGTAAAAAATTTTCGGTCATTTGATCCCATGTAGTGATTGATCCTCGTGGCAACGAGTTCAACAACTGTTTAGCTTTGTTTCTCAACGAGAAGGGAAACAACCGAAGGCGAGTGGCATCATCAGAAACGCCATTAATCTTAAAAGTGTCGCAGAATTCCAGAAAATTTGCCAAGTGATTGTTTGGATCCTCATCCTGCAAACCATCAAACTGAACAAATTGCTGAATCATCTGTATAGTGTTAGGTTTCAATTCAAAATTATTTTCAGTAATAGCAGGTCTAACAATACTTGATTCAGTTCCTGTTAAAGTAGGTTTAGTATAATCATACATAGTACGAGGAGTAGGATTGTGATTCACCGGGTTTGCGGCAACCACAGGAGGTAGCAGATTATTATCAGCCATCTCTTCTGTAGTATTAGTTTCATCTTCTTGCTCTTCTTCTATGTATTGTAGGCTTTGACTTATTTCTCTTCGGTTTCTGCGAGCTGTACCTTCTATGTCTGTAACACCCCTAACCCGTGTCCGTCGTCGGATTAGGGTGAAGAGCGTTACCTGACAGATCGAAAACTTTAACAAACAATTCATCAAGTAACTCATCAATTACATTCATATTGTCCCTTAAGTAAGTCATCGAGACCCAAAACATGCTTACAAATCGGATCGGGACTAAACCGAAACACATACAAAAATCCTCGAAAATTTAAAACTTTTCTAAGTTTCAAGGGTTACACGCCCGTGTAGGCAAGCCGCAGTGTCGCTGCGCCCGCCTTTGACACCCCGTGTGTCCTCCCCGTGGTCAAATCTGACCTCACATCCACGGCCACCAAGCACGCTCGTGTGCCTTGGCAGTGGTCGAATCTGACTTCACATCCACGGCCACCAAGCACGCCCGTGTGCTAACCATACCAAAACATATTTCTTATATCACATTCTTTCAAGCAAATTCCCAACATCATAACTAGCCAAATCACATGGCTAAATTCATATAACAAACTTATACCAAATGCTAGTCTATACATGCCATATCTAGCTTTATACATTTCCAAAATGTACCAAAATAGGTTTAGTAGTGTGATGACAATCCTCGATGGTCCCCGAGCCTTCAGTAGCTTTGACGATCTATAAAACAGAGAAAACACACACACAAAGTAAGCTTTCAAAAGCTTAGTAAGCCATATACAAATAAACTTAGCATATAGAAATTCAAAACATATAATCAATCTAAATTCACTAATGGCTCAATTGCATCATCATAATTCTTCTTAATACATTCACTTAGACCATTCATCTTTCAAACTTGCATATCACTACATACTTTATTAGTTCATAGCATTTCAATCCATATAACACACTTATATTCTCATATTCAAATGCATAATTCATTTAGGTAAGTTTAAGAAAATACTTACCTTCTTATACACACAAAGTGTACCTATCGAACATACCAGAAACAAATATACAATTTACATATTCATTCATTTCTTGAATTTGACCATTGAACCGTTTGTAATCTAATAGAACACATAAAGTGCCCGGAATAGTTATACAATGCCAACGTCCCAGACGTGGTTTTAAATGTAATCAGATATAGATGTCACTGTCCCAAACAGGGTCTTATACGAATTAATACGATGCCGATGTCCCAGACATGGTCTTACACGTATAGTTCATATCAATGCCAATGTCCCAAACGTAGTCTTAAATGTAATCAGATATCGATGCCACTGTCCCAGACAAGGTCTTATATGAATTAATACGATGTCGATGTCCCAGACATGGTCTTACACGTATAGTTCATATCGATGCCAACGTCCCAAACATGGTCTTAAATGTAATCAGATATCGATGCCACTGTCCCAGGCAGGGTGATAAACCGAAATAGTAACATATTCTAGGCCCACATTTAGTATGCTTTTGGATGAATTATCCCTTATTTTATGTAAAAAGGTGCTCTTAATCCTTTCTTTTCATGTCTTATACTCAGGAAAGCACCCAAGGATAAAAAGAACGAGAATCGGGCTCAAAACGGACCGAAACGGGCTAAAGAGGAAATCGACACGGCCTGGACTTGGACCCAGACGACCGTGCTAAGTCAATCATCTAGAACACGGTCTAACCTCGACTCACACGGCCTGTCTCATTAAAGAAATCCGAATACGGCCTGTCCATGATTTACACGGGCGTGCGCCATGGCCGTGCCTTTGCCGTGGAGAAGAGCAATTTCATTCGGGAAAGGATACTTAGGGAGAGAGAAACGTATTTCAAAAGCCTATAAATACTTCTTAAGTATGACCTGAAAGGGGGAGCCCAAAAGCCATCGTCTAGGGGCGTCGTGCTAGGCCAGAGAAGGCAGATTTGTGGGGATTCACTCAGGGATAGCCAGTTGATCCATCTCAATGAGGTAGAATTATACTCAAGACGGAGGATCTCCTCTTCAATTCCTTCAGGGGGTTTTAGGGATTTCTTATGTTTTGTTTTATCTTTTCTCTTGAGATGTTTTCCTTTATTGTCATGAACTAAACCTTTCTTGATACAGAAGAGAGGATGAAACCTATGATGAATCTTGTTATTGTTTTCTCAATTATATGATAAATACTTAGTTTGTTCTTAATTATGTGAGCTTAATCCAAATTTAATGTGCTTAGGCGGAGGAGGAATAGACCCTGCCTAAGAGTAGATCCAACATAACTAAGTAGAGTTGATCGCACGCCTAGAGATAGGGTGACGAGATTTTGCCGGATTAGGGTGAAACCTAATATGGGAATCCACGGATCGATTTCTTCGCTATTCTAGGGGTTATTATAAGAGAACGAGAGTTCCACTAATTAACCTAGGGTTAGACATTATTCGCCTCGAGAGAGGGTTTAATATACGTTAGGGAGTCTTACGGATCAAACTAAGTGAATAAATCGTATGGTTCAGTGTTAGATAACAAGTGAAGTCTAGGTGGATTCTTCCTAGGGTATCGTCTAAATCAACTGAGTTTTTCCCAAGTTATTTTCCAAATTCATTCTTCTTTGTCTTAGAGTCTTTAGTTTAGTAGTTAATTAATTTAGATTAATAAACAACTTCACTTATTTTAGGCTAAATAATAAAAAGAAAGTTAGTATTAGTACTTTTAGTTTCTTTGGGTTAGATAATCCGGTCTTGCCTAAACTATACTACTGTTCAATAGGTGCACTTGCCTCAATCGTTGTCAGAGTTAGTTTCCAAGTTCGATCATTCTTTTTATAAATTTTAAAGCTCTGATTCACAGCGATCACAGGGTCTTATACGAATTAATACGATGTCGATGTCCCAGACATGGTCTTACACGTAAAGATCATATCGATGCCAACGTCCCAGACGTGGTCTTAAATGTAATCAGATATCGATGCCACTATCCCAGACAGGGTCTTATACGAATTAATACGATGCCGATGTCCCAGACATGGTCTTACACGTATAGTTCATATTGATGCCAACGTCCCAGACGTGGTCTTTTATGTAATCAGATATCGATGCCTCTGTCCCAGACAGGGTCTTATACGAATTAATACGATGCCGATGTCCCAGACATAGTCTTACGCGTAAAGATCATATCGATGCCAACATCCCAGACGTGGTCTTAAATGTAATCAGATATTGATGCCACTGTCCCAGACAGGGTCTTATACGAATTAGTACGATGCCTATGTCCTAGACATGGTCTTACACGTATAGTTCATATCGATGCCAACGTCCCAGACGTGGTCTTACACGTAACGCTCATGTCGATGCCTACGTCCCAGACGAGGTCTTACACGAAATTTCAAATCAATGCCAACGTCCCAGACGTGGTCTTACATGATAAAACAGAACAAATACTTATATCATGACATAGCTAATCCTATATATTCCTAGGTTCATACGGGACTTCTCGGACTTAACACTATATTATCCATAACTCGGAATTCAAATACAAAGCATCTCATAAGCATTCATTTTCATCAATAATCTTATAAATAAGCTCAATTCAATATAACAACATTTATTTGCAATATGACTTACCTCGGATTCGATTTATCGGAAATGGAAACGGCTACTCGGTTACTTTCGCCTTCCCGCTGTCTAAGTCTGTTTTCCTCGGTTCTTGATCTAAACATATTCAGAATTAACCCTTTTATTCACTAATTCATTCAATTCAGTCCAAGGACACACATTTAGGACTATTTGCAAATTAACCCTCACATTTGCACAATTTATCAATTTAGTCCATCTTTCTCAAAACATCAAATTCACAAAATTAATACATACACATGCTTAGCCGAATGTTCATACACCTCATACAAGCCCATATTTTCCGTCAAATTTGTAATTTATTCCTCAAAAATAATATTTTCTCAATTTAGCCCTAATTAGCTAAATTCATCAAAAATTCAAGAACAAAGTTTGTTCATCTAGCTCACATCTTTCATTTAACACCATAAACCATCACAAAGCTCCACATATCAACAATGGTATATCTCATGAACATCACCAATACACAAAATTAATTCATGGGCTTGATAGTAGGCAAGGTAACAATCTCTAAAATATAAAAATCATCAAATTATAAAGCCAAAACATACCTTAATCAAAGAGTTTTATAGCCGAACGCCCTAGCTTCATATTTCTTTCTCTTTTTCTTTGGTATTTTCGGCTAGAATGGATGAACACATCCACTAGCTTTCTCATTTGCTTTATTAATAACATATTATTAATCCATTTACTAAAATATCCATTCAATTAATAAATAAAAACAACAATGCATTAAGGATATATTTGTCCATACCCATCCACTAACTAAATAGCGGTTTAATAGCCACATAAGGCCTTCACCTTTACAAAGCCACAACACATGGATACTTTAATAAATAGCAATCAACTTTCACATTTAATGCAATTCAATCCTTTTGTCAAATTAAACATATATACGGACAAATTAACTTACGAAAATTTAATACATGCTTAAACACTCATCAAGGGCACAGAAAATAATATTAAAATATTATACAGACTCAGATTTGTGGTCCCGAAACCACTGTTTCGACTAGAGTATAAACCGGACTGTTACAATGTCACTGTCAAAAAGTAATGGTCCTGATGGGTTTCTTCTAGTCATAAACTAGAGACTCCTGCCAGAAGCAAGAAGGAGAAAAGTTAGTAAATAAAAATAAAATAAAATTGCAAAGAAATAAAATGGCTAAAGTAATAAAAATTTAGTGTTTCTAATATCTTGGTCCCCGGCAACGGCGCCAAAAACTTGATGGAGCTCGAAACTAACTATTATTTCGACAAAGGCAAGCGCACCTATCGAACAGTAGTATAGCTGTGGTGAGTCCGGAATATCGTATCCTCAAGGACCAAGAGTACTAGTATTAACTATCTTTTTATTATCTAGCCTAATAATTAAGAGGATTTATTTTTAATCTAAAATCTATTAACTAATTTAACTAACTATGAACGCGACAGAGAGTAAGTTGGGGAAAATACATTTGGACAACTTATATGAGATAGACAATACCTACGGAAGAATCCACCTAGACTTCACTTATTACTTTTGATTCATGCGATTTATTCACTTGGCTTAATCCGTAGAAATCCCTAAATTATATTAATACCTCTCTCGAGGCTACTAACAACTGACTCTAGGTTGATTAATTGAAATCTCTTTCTAATTAAAACCCATATTGTCGCATTAACTCGATCTATGGATTCCCTTATTAGGTTTGACCCTAATCTGCAGATTTTAAATGCGCCTATCTCTGGGGTTGCAATCAACTCCGCTTAATTGTGTTGATCTACTCTTAGACAGGGACTTTTGCTCCACTGAATAAGCACATTCGACTTGAATCAATAACCTAAATTATCAAAACAAGAATAAGAACTCACAATTAAGAATAAGCACAAGTATTTATCTCATAAATAAAATAATAATAAGATCTGTCTTAGGTTTCATCCCCTTAGGTATTTAAGGGATTTAGTTCATACTAAAAGAGGGAAACATCATAAAAGAGGAAAAACAACAAAACATAAAAAAACCCAAAAACTTCTAAAGAACTTGATGGGAGATCCTCAGTCTTGATGGAGATCCTTCTCCTAAGCTGTTCCCGACGGCTGTCTTGGAGTATTTTCGCCTTTTACTCGGCGTCTATTCGACGTCCTGTCGAGCTCCCCTTTTAGGTTGCCCCCTAGGGTGTTTATATAGGCTTTGAGATGCCTTACTTGGCCCACAAGTATCCTATTCCGAATAGAATTCATCCTAGTTTCGGCAGGGACACTCCCGTGGTGGACTCCCTTGGTCGTGGTCGATCCTGTTCGCCACACACGGCCGTGTGATCTGCCCGTGGTCGATATTCTAGGCCGTGGTTGATCCTTGCTCGAAACACATGGCCGTGTCCAATGGTCCAGGCCGTGTTGATTTCCTAAGTAGGCCCGTTTTGCCCCTTTTTGACCCGTTTCTCGTTCCTTTCGACTCCCTAAGCTCTCCTAAGTATAAAACATGAAATTAAGAGATTAGGAGCATCGAATTCATCAAATTCAATGGAAAATCATCCAAAATTAAGCCAAGCATGGGGTTAAAATATGTGTAGATTATGGTTTATCACCTACCACATCATTTATGATCATTTTCTAATTATTTAATGACATTTCAACAATTTCTTCCATGTCATTGACGCATAATTTTGGTAATTTTTTTCCACACTAAGCCTCGAATCCTAAACCCCAAACTCGAACCTCGAACTTAAACCCTAAACCTAAACATAAATCTTGAACCTCGAACCTTAAACCTTGAACATTGAACATCAATCCATGAACCTTAAACTCTAAAACCAAAACCATAAACCCCAAACTTGAACTTGAATCTTAAACTTATTTAGGGTTTAGGGTTCAAAATTTAAGATTTAGTGTTTGAGTTTGAGATTCAAGGTTCAGGGTTTGGGGTTCGAGTTTAGATTTTGGGGTTCGAAGTTAATGGTTTAGGGCTCTATATTCATGACATAGGGTTCATTATTTAGGATTTGGGGTTTAGGATAAAAAATGACCAAAATTATATGACAATGACATGAAAAAATTGCTAAAATGACATTAAATAATCGGAAAGGGACAATGGATGATTTGCTAGGAAAGGTCCATAAAATAATTTCTTCCAATAAACCTGATCTCTTTCTTCAATCTTTATAAACATAAAAAATAAGGTGAAGTTATGTGATAGCCTCTCTAATTTAGGGGTTGGTTCAAAATAGTCCTTGGAAAAAATATTCGTATAAATTCAAAATTGAATCTCATTTAAAAATTATATATATATATATTAATATAAGGACTAAATGTAACACCCCTTACCCGAGGCCGTTACCGGAGTCGAGCACGAGGCATTACTAGACTTAACTACTAATTCAGCATAATAATTTAAAACTGTCCATCTGCGTGATAGTCACTAAATTATTTATATATGGAGCTACAGAACTCCAAATTAAGATCCGTAAATTTTCCTTGAAACTAGGCTCATATATCTTCTTACTATAATTTTTATAGAATTTTTGGCTTAGCCAATTAGTACAGTTTATTCGTTAAAGTTTCCCCTGTTTTACTATTCAACTATTCTGACCTCTCTTCACTACGAATCAAATTACTCTTCGTACAGAATTCATATGACCTTCCTATTTATTTCATTTGAAAATAGACTCATTCAGGATTCCATGCATATAAATTATATCCCTCAATTATTTTTATACAATTTCTAATGATTTTTCAAAGACAGAACAGGGGATCATGTAATCATTCTGAACTAGTCTCACAAAAATTCAAATATCTCCAAACATAAGAATAATTTGTTTGTTATGTTTCTTTTATGTGAAAATAGACTCAATAAGCTTCAATTATATATCTTATTCACTTCCTAATTCCATTTCTCCTATTTTTGGTGATTTTTCACAATCACGTCAATGCTGTAATTCAAAAACTGTTTCATTGCAAAATATTGTTAACTAGTTTATAACATCTTTACTCCATCTCATTTAAACTCTATACATGCCATATAAATCTTTAAACATAAAACAAAAGCTACCGGAATTGATCTGGATAGTGAGTTTTGCTGTGATGATTCGATCTACCAACTTCTCTTTAATTCAATCTACATAAAAATATCAAACAGACACAAGTAAGCTTAATGAAGCTTAGTAAGTTCATAGGTTTAAAAGCAATGCTTACCAAACATAATATTTCCAAACAATAACAAAACATTTACTAAAGTTCCCTGTCATTCATAACCATTGTTATAATATTTCACATAGTTGAGCTCAACATTAACAACTACTCAATCTCTTTCATTTGATTCACTTCTATTGTATTACTTATTATCAAATTAGGAAACGTCTTACGAATTTGAGTACGTCGTTGCTCAGTGCCACATTTCACAACTCAGTATGGATGATACCATACCTACATTTCACAACTCAGTATGGACGATACCATACCTACATTTCTTAACTCAGTATGGTTGATACCATACCTACATTTCACAACTCAGTATGGATAATACCATACCTACGTTTCACATCTCAGTATGGTTAATACCATACCTACGTTTCACACTTTGCCATGGATTAACCATGGTCTTATCCATCAATTCATCACATGTCACGATACAAACGTACTCAATTCTGCGTTTTTTCTTCCTAATTTGAATTACCGCCTTTATTCTTACATTTTATCATAATTTTCATAACTCCATAGAAAATTCATATTTAACAACACATTATATCCTTCAATCATTCACAAATAAACATATAAATTCAACCATATGAACTTACCCGGCTGATTTGTAGATGATATTGAAATTTAGGGACTATTCTGCAACTTTTTCTTTTCCTCGTTCTTCTTTGGATTCTTGATCTATAATGTAAAATATTTCCACTCATTAGCATTTATTTCATTTCTATTTCACTTCATAATTTATGCTCTTCAATTTTCAAAATTGCACTTTTACCCCAAATTTTACAGTTTTTACAATTTAGTCCCTACTCAATTCAGCCATCAATTAAACTAATTTTTCTCAATTAACACTTTATTCTATCATTACAAACTATTTCACAACCTTTAATATTCTGAATTTCAACACCAACCCCTAATTCACAACTTTTTCACATTTAGGTCCTAAATACCATTTCCCATCAAAATCACTTAATAAAACCACCTTAATATGAAATTAGAATTTAAATTTCATAATAATTCATCATAAACTTCCATTTCTCAACCAGGGTAACTTTTAATTTTACCCACCAAATCAAAAACTAATGAATTCTATAAGTGGATCTAGTTGTAAAAGTCATAAAAACATAAAAATTATCAAGAAAAAGCAAGAAATAAACTCACATGATGTGAAAATATGAAAAACCAGCTTTCTCCAGACCTCCTATGGCGTTTTGGCTGAGAAAATATGAAGATATCTCTAGATCTTTCAATTTTATCTTTATTATACATGTTAAAATTATTAAATTTCCAATTATGCCCTTATTTCCCTTATCTTCTGATGATTTTCTTCCCCTTACCGTCCAACCTTTTCACCTTTAGGTTTAATTGTCCTTTAAACCCTCCTTCTTTTAACACTTGAGCTATTTAATTCTTGTATCAATTTTGCATTTGTTACAATTTAGTCCTTTTTATTTAATTGACTACCCAAACATTTAAATTTCTCAACCAAACTTTAATATTAACTTAATAACACTCCATAAATAATTATAAAAATATTTATGCCTCGGTTTTCAAATTCGAGATCTCGATACCTCATTTTTGACCCATTTGACCTACTAAATTCTTTTAATTCACCAAATTTACCAATCCACAAATTCTTCTAAATTCTCACTTGACTCATAAATATTAAATTACTATCTTATTCAATCTTACCTGTCAGATTTAGTGATCTCATATCACTATTTCCGACACCATCAAAATTAGGTAGTTACAACTCTCCCTCTTTAAAATTTCGTCCCTCGAAATTTGTTACTGAAAATAGATTTGGATCTTGTGATCTCATTGACTCCTCTGTTTCCCAGGTTGCCTCCTCCATACCATGTCGATGCCATAATACTTTAACCAATGGTATCTTTTTATTCAAGCAACTCTTTAACTTCACGAGCCAAAATCTTCATTGGTTCTTCTCAATAAGTCATATCTCAGTTGAAGCTCAATTTCAGTATAAGGAATTACGTGTGAAGGATCGACCTATACCGTCTTAGCATAGACACATGAAATACATTGTGAATCTTTTCAAGTTCCGAGGTAAAGCCAACCGATAAGCTACAGGACCAACCCTTTCCACAATTTCATATGGCCCTATAAATCTCGGACTCAATTTTCCTTTTCTGCCAAATCGTAACACCTTCTTCCACGGTGAAACTTTTAAAAACACTCGATCACCCACTGCATATTCTATGTCTCTTCGTTTCAAATCCGCATATGACTTCCGGACGGTGCAAGCGACTTTTAGACTATCTCGAATAACCCTGACTTTCTCTTGGTTTCTGAATCAAATCAACCCCAACTATTTTTGATTCACTCAATTCGCACCAACACAATAGAGTCTTGCATTTCCTACCATAAAGAGCCTCAAACGGTGTCATTTTTATACTAGACTGATAACTATTATTGTAAGCAAACTCACTAAAGGTAAATATCTTTCCCAACTGTCACCAAACTCGAGTATACAACATCTTAACATATCTTCTAGAATTTGAATCACTCGCTTCGCTCATTGTTCATCTGTTTGAGGATGAAATGTTTGTACTAAAATTTAATCTGGTACCTAAAGCTTCTTGCGCTTTGTTCCAAAATCTCGGTAAACCTTGGATCCCGGTCCGAAATGATAGATCTTTGAACTCCATGTAGTCTCACAATCTCGACACATACAATTCGCTAACTTCTCAAGTGAAAAATCTGTTACGATTGAATAAAGTGTCTTGACTTTGTCAATCTATCAACAATCACCCATATTGAATCTTTCTTTCCGGAGTCGTAGGCAACCCCGACACAAAATCCATTGTAACATGCTCCCACTTCCATTCAGAATCATAATGGGTTGTAATAAACCCGTTGTCACTTGATGCTCTGCTTTAACTTGGCGACAAATCAAACATTTTGCAACAAATTCTGAAATTTCTCTTTTCATACCAGGCCACCAATATATCTTTTTCAAATCACCATACATTTTTGTACTTGCTGGATGCATAGAATACATATTATTATGTGCTTCGAAAGAATATTATTCTTCAAATCGAATTATTTGGAACACAAATCACATTATGATAACGCAACATACCCTCATCATCAATGCTTTGAATTACGAATCCAAATTATCTCGAACCATCCGCTCGTTTAAGTACCAATTTTGGGTCTTCATCCTGCGAGCTTCGAATTTGTCTTTGAAGAAACATGGGTTTCACTTTCAATTCTCACGATACAAAGACCTTCTTCATTAAGAGCCAAATGAGCATTCATTGCCCGAAGTGCAAACAATGATGACTTTCGACTAAGTGCATCAAAGAACTACATTAGCTTTCCTGGATGATAGTCAATAACCAAATCATAATCTTTCAACAACTCTAACCACCGTCTCTGTCTTAAATTCGGTTCCTTCCGAGTCATTAAGTATTTCAAACTTTTGTGATCTCAGTATAAATATAACACTTCTCACCATACAAATAGTGTCTCCAAATTTTTAAAGCAAAAACAATTGCAAATAATTCAAGATCATGTGTAGGGTAATTCTTTTCATGTGGTTTTAATCTGCTGGTGAAGCATAAGCCACCACCTTTCCCGATCGCATTAACACACAACCCAAACCATTTAAAGATGCATCATTTGTACACAACATACGGTATACCCGATTCGGTTGAGTCAAAAAGCTGAGCTTCATTAACATTTTCTTTAATTGGTCAAAGCTCTGCTGACATTCATCAGACCGCACAAACTCAATATTCTTTTGTAATAAACGAGTCATTGGTGAAGCAATCATGGAAAAATTCTTTACAAAACGGCGATAATACCCTGCTAGTCCCAGAAAACTTCGCACTTCAGTTACATTCTTCGGTGTTTTCCAATTCACCACTGCTGAAACTTTACTTGGATCCACACGAATTCCTTCAGCTGATACAAGGTGACCCAAAAATCCAACTTCATGAAGCCAAAACTCACATTTACTAAATTTTGCATATAACTGCTTTTCCCTCAAAGTCTGTAATACAATTCTCAAATGCTGTGCATGTTCAGATTCTGTCTTTGAATAAACCAATATGTCATCAATAAATACCACCACAAATCTATCTAAGTAAGGCTGAAAAAATTCGATTCATTAAATCCATAAATGCAAATGGGGCATTTGTTAAACCAAAAGGCATTACCGTAAATTCATAGTGACCATACCGGAGTTCGGCGAGCGCCTTTTGGCACATCACACTCTTTAACCTTCAATTGATAATACCCGGATCTAAGGTCTATCTTTGAGAACAACTGCAAAGCACCTTTCAATTGATCAAATAAATCATCGATACGAGGTAATGGATACTTATTTTTAATTGTTACCTTGTTCACTATGCGTAATCAATACACAATCGCAACGAACCATCTTTCTTTTTCACAAATAAAACAGTGCGCCCCAAGGTGATGTACTTTGGTCTAATGAACCCTTTATCCAATAACTCTTGCAATTGTGTCTTCAACTCTTTTAACTCACCGGTGCCATTCATGCGGTGTTATTGATATCGGAGTCGTGCGGGATTATATCAATTACAAATTCAATCTCACGATCCGGGGTAAACTGTAATTCCTCAGGAAATACATCAGTAAATTCATTAACAACCGGCAATTGTTCCATATTCAATTTAGAACCCCGAGTATCAAGAATATAAGCTAAAAATGCTTCATTACCCTTTCGAATCAATTTCCGAGCTGTAAAGGCTGAAATAGTTCTGACATCATTCTTTTTATCTCCAAACTCAGCTGAAACTATTTCCCCTGTCTGACATTTTAAATCAACCCGTTTTTCTCTACAATTCACTATGGCATCGTGTTTAATCAACCAATCCATTCCAAGAATAACATCAAATTCTCGGAAAGGTAACAACATTAAATCAGCAGAGAATTCACAGCCTTGTATTTTCAGTGGACAATTCCGACATATTACATTAACTAACACACTTTGTCCTAACGGATTAGTGACTTGCATATCAAGATCAATGGACTCAACAGTCATTTTCTTTTCTGACACTAATGCAGTGCAAATATATGAATGCGTAGATCCAGGATCAATTAAAGTATACACAGAATCATTAAAAAGATGGAAAATACCAGCTATCACATCTGGAGCAGAAGCTTCCTCTCTTGCCCGAGTAGCATATGTACGTGCAGGTGCCCTTGTTTCGATCGGACTCTGATGATCTCATTCCCGAACGAATAGTCCCAAAGCAAGACTACTTTGACCCAAACGTCTACTTTTCTCGAGGAGTATTTGTTTGTTTCTCGCCTTATTCTTTATTTTCTTTTAATAATTGAGGACAATCCCGAATAAAATGATCAGTTCCACCACATCTATAACAAGCTCCTGGTTCTTCCCCAACATTCACCAACATGAAATCTACCACAATTTTTGCATCTAGGTCTCAAATATTTTGCACACTACTAGCATTAGCTCTTTGGTTTCTTAGTTACTTCGACATCTCTTTGAGTTGTTTTACTTTTATTCGATCGTTTGAAATTGTAACAGATCGACTAGAATCATCTCTGAACTTTTTAGTTGGAAAAGTCGAAGTTGGTCTAGAGAAACTTCTTTTGTATACTTCTTTACCTTTCCTTTCTCTTTGCATCTTTCATTATACACTTCTTCCATCTTTTGAGCTCGATCGATGAACCACAAATTCTCGAATCTCTGTGCCTCCAATCATCATTCTGATTTCATCATTAAGCCCTTCTTCGAATCTAATGCACATTTCTTCCTCTCATCGGTACAACATCCCGAGCATATCTACTGAGATACACAAATTCTCTTTCATATTCGCCATTTGTTTTATTCCCTTGTCGAAGATCAAGGAATTCCCTCTTCTTTTATCTAAATATCTCCTTCCCACATACTTTTTCTAAACTCATTTTGGAAGAATTCCTAGGTAAGTTTATCTGCAGGTACCACCGCCTCAATGGTTTCCCACCAATTATACGCTTCTTCTTTCAATAATGAAATCGCACACCTCAAATAGTCTTCTGGAGAACACATCATCTGTTTAAAAACTCTTTCCAAGCTTTTTAACCAATACTCTGCTTTAACTGGATCATCGTCCGATCTTCCTCTAAATTCTTCAGCTCCGAACTTTCTGAGTTTCTCAATCGGTGCTCTTTTGCTAGATTCATCTATTAAAGGAGGAGCAACTGGGGTTATAACTGGTGGTACAGTAGGGGGAGGAGGAGGTTGTTGTGCCTGACTTCTTCCTTGTATTGTTTCACTAAACCACTGATTCATTAACCCGTAAATCATATTTTTAAGTTCTTCCTCTCTCATCAAAGAAATCGGAACATTACCACTTGTTCCCTGCTCAGAAGTCTGTATTCTACTATTAACTTCCTCTTCATGACCAGCACCCTCGGATCTATCAGACATCTTTACAATCTATAACAAAAATTAGTAGTTAGATCGGATCATTCACATCCCACTATCACAGATTTATATGGCATGTATTTCTAGACATTTTATACATCACATTCATTCCGAGAATCGTCTAAACCGAAGCTCTGATACCAATAAATGTAACACCCCTTACCCGAGGCCGTTACCGGAGTCGAGCACGAGGCATTACTAGACTTAACTACTAATTCAGCATAATAATTTAAAACTGTCCATCTGCGTGATAGTCACTAAATTATTTATATCTAGAGCTACAGAACTCCAAATTAAGATCCGTAAATTTTCCTTAAAACTAGGCTCATATATCTTCTTACTATAATTTTTCTAGAATTTTTGGCTTAGTCAATTAGTACAGTTTATTCGTTAAAGTTTCCCCTGTTTTACTATTCAACTATTCTGACCTCTCTTCACTACGAATCAAATTACTCTTCATACAGAATTCATATGATCTTCCTATTTATTTCATTTGAAAATATACTCATTCAGGATTCCATGCATATAAACTATATCCCTCAATTATTTTTATAAAATTTCTAATGATTTTTCAAAGACAGAACAGGGGATCACGTAATCATTCTGAACTAGTCTCACAAAAATTCAAATATCTCCAAACATAAGAATAATTTGTTTGTTATGTTTCTTTTATGTGAAAATAGACTCAATAAGCTTCAATTATATATCTTATTCACTTCCTAATTCCATTTCTCCTATTTTTGGTGATTTTTCACAATCACGTCAATGCTGTAATTCAAAAACTGTTTCATTGCAAAATATTGTTAACTAGTTTATAACATCTTTACTCCATCTCATTTAAACTCTATACATGCCATATAAATCTTTAAACATAAAACAAAAGCTACCGGAATTGATCTGGATAGTGAGTTTTGCTGTGATGATCCGATCTACCAACTTCTCTTTAATTCAATCTACATAAAAATATCAAACAGACACAAGTAAGCTTAATGAAGCTTAGTAAATTCATAGGTTTAAAAGCAATGCTTACCAAACATAATATTTCCAAACAATAACAAAACATTTACTAAAGTTCCCTGCCATTCACAACCATTGTTATAATATTTCACATAGTTGAGCTCAACATTAACAACTACTCAATCTCTTTCATTTGATTCACTTCTATTGTATTACTTATTATCAAATTAGGAAACGTCTTACGAATTTGAGTACGTCGTTGCTCAGTGCCACATTTCACAACTCAGTATGGATGATACCATACCTACATTTCACAACTCAGTATGGACGATACCATACCTACATTTCTTAACTCAGTATGGTTGATACCATACCTACATTTCACAACTCAGTATGGATAATACCATACCTCGTTTCACATCTCGGTATGGTTAATACCATACCTCGTTTCACACTTTGCCATGGATTAACCATGGTCTTATCCATCAATTCATCACATGTCACGATACAAACGTACTCAATTCTGCGTTTTTTTTTTCCTAATTTGAATTACCGCCTTTATTCTTACATTTTATCATAATTTTCATAACTCCATAGAAAATTCATATTTAACAACACATTATATCCTTCAATCATTCACAAATAAACATATAAATTCAACCATATGAACTTACCCGGCTGATTTGTAGATGATATTGAAATTTAGGGACTATTCTGCAACTTTTTCTTTTCCTCGTTCTTCTTTGGATTCTTGATCTATAATGTAAAATATTTCCACTCATTAGCATTTATTTCATTTCTATTTCACTTCATAATTTATGCTCTTCAATTTTCGAAATTGCACTTTTACCCCAAATTTTATAGTTTTTACAATTTAGTCCCTACTCAATTCAGCCATCAATTAAACTAATTTTTCTCAATTAACACTTTACTCTATCATTACAAACTATTTCACAACCTTTAATATTCTGAATTTCAACACCAACCCCTAATTCACAACTTTTTCACATTTAGGTCCTAAATACCATTTCCCATCAAAATCACTTAATAAAACCACCTTAATATGAAATTAGAATTTAAATTTCATAATAATTCATCATAAACTTCCATTTCTCAACCAGGGTAACTTTTAATTTTACCCACCAAATCAAAAACTAATGAATTCTATAAGTGGGTCTAGTTGTAAAAGTCATAAAAACATAAAAATTATCAAGAAAAAGCAAGAAATAAACTCACATGATGTGAAAATATGAAAAACCAGCTTTCTCCAGACCTCCTATAGCGTTTTGGCTGAGAAAATATGAAGATATCTCTAGATCTTTCAATTTTATCTTTATTATACATGTTAAAATTATTAAATTTCCAATTATGCCCTTATTTCCCTTATCTTCTGATGATTTTCTTCCCTTACCGTCCAACCTTTTCACCTTTAGGTTTAATTGTCCTTTAAACCCTCCTTCTTTTAACACTTGAGCTATTTAATTCTTGTAGCAATTTTGCATTTGTTACAATTTAGTCCTTTTTATTTAATTGACTACCCAAACATTTAAATTTCTCAACCAAACTTTAATATTAACTTAATAACACTCCATAAATAATTATAAAAATATTTATGCCTCGGTTTTCAAATTCGAGATCTCGATACCTCGTTTTTGACCCATTTGACCTACTAAATTCTTTTAATTCACCAAATTTACCAATCCACAAATTCTTCTAAATTCTCACTTGACTCATAAATATTAAATTACTATCTTATTCAATCTTACCTGTCAGATTTAGTGATCTCATATCACTATTTCCGACACCACTGAAAATTAGGCCGTTACACTAAATTGATGGATTTAATAGCAAACAAACTAGCTAATGGATCCTTAGTTGTGTTGGAAAGGCCGAGGCTTTGACACTTGAAGTACCCATGTTTGAGTTCCACATTATGAAATTACATGTGGGCTAGTTAGTTAAATAGATAGAGTTAAATTATACTGTTTAATGATTGTAATGATTGATTGAGATCGGAACTAATGGTAGGGTTAGTTGTAAACTTAAAAAAAAAAAAGGATTAATTTGAATAATCCCTATAATAGAAGGACATGGCAAGGAATTTCACCTCAAAAATGGGACCTGAAGTCTATAAATTCTTTCCATGGTAATTAACCCTCATCTAAACAATAGACAACAGAGATCATGGCCTACTACCCACGATTACAATTCTATGTAAAATTTACACTTTAATGTATGAGACAGGGACGAAGCTATGAAATTTTTATAGGGATGAGAGAGTTAAAAATGTAATTTTGTTATTGTATTAACATAAAATTTTACGTTTCTTCAAATGATTAAATTATAAACTTTTTATTTTTGAAGGTCAAAATTAAATTTTAAATTTTAAAAGAGACCAAAATACAATTATGATTGAATTATCTTAAAACTTTATACTTTCTAAAGGGATTAAAGGGGTAATTTTTCATTTTGAGGAGTTAGGCCCTTGCTTTGTCATCCTTTGGCTCTATACATGCTATGAGATGAATTTTTCTATTAGATATTTGTCACAAATATCAAAAAATTCGAAATGATAAGTCAAAACATAATTATAATTAAAAATAGATTCGATGTTAATTGAATGAGATCGATTAAATTAAGAATAGAAGATGACTCGAAAAAATTTGATTAAACACTGATTTATTTTTAAAATTTTTTGAAACAATGTCTATGAATGATCCAGATCTGAAAACCAGAATCACATTCACAAAGTTGTCTCTTAATTCAATGGGGGACCAATCCTCTGCAACTCTATAAATTCTTGCCACCAACAGAAACCATTAACCCTCGTCTCAAAACACCACCCAACACCCAAAATGGCCTACGCCTTGATTACAATTCTACTCCTAGCCATTTACCACCACACGGCCCAAAGTGCAGCTCCATCATCAATGCTGCCACCAGCAGCCAGAGACTTCCTCCAAGCCCACAACCAAGCAAGAGCTGCAGTAGGTGTCGCACCTCTCAAATGGAGCCAACAACTAGCCAATGCTTCAAGTCTCATCGCAAGGTACCAAAGGAACAAAATGGGTTGTCAGTTCGCAAACCTGACAAACCACAAGTACGGAGCAAACCAGTTATGGGGTAGCGGAGCCGCCGTGACGCCGCTCATGGCGGTGGAAACTTGGGTAAAAGAGAAAGATTATTATGATTATGGGACTAATACTTGTGCACCGAATCATAAATGTGGTGTTTATACTCAAGTTGTTTGGAAGAATTCTTCGGATTTGGGTTGCTCACAAGCTACATGCAAGGATCAAGTTTCTTTAACTATTTGTTTTTATAATCCTCCTGGTAATTATATAGGTGAGAAACCATACTAGAACAAAACCAGCTATATATATATATGTGTGTGTGTATGTATGTATAGCTTGTTGCAGGATCTGATCTGATCTGAGAGTTATTCTGGGAAATTTCTTGATTATGTAGGCAAGTAGGTAACAATGTTGTATCATCTTATATCCATAACTTTGGATCTAAATAAGAACCAGTTCTGAATATGTTGTCTGATCATTACATTTTTCATCCATTGTTGTGTTCATGGTGAGCTCGACCGACAAAACAGGAGCCGTGTGGCTAAGAGCACGGTTGCCTCCCAACAGGACTTGGCTGGCACATTGTGGACAGTGACAGGTGGTGAATGATTTGAGACAATTCTGTAGATTTTCACCATCATACATTCTTGATTTTAAAAATAAAATTAAAAAAAATAAATTACACAATTCATTAAAATAAAAAAATATTGAGAGTTGAAATTATTATTATGTTAATTTTAAAAACTATTATGATGAATTTATTGATAAAATGAATAATAAGATAATTATTTTGTAATAATTCAATAATTATTGATGCAATTTACCCATTATGGTAAATGGTTCACGGCAACGTGCCGATACTGGAAACCAGCTGAAGTGAAAAATTATGGACCAATACTGGAAACCAGGTAAAGTTAAAAGTTTAGGACTGGTTGTTTAAGTATACCAGCTAGCTTTGGAATGGTATAGTTAATTTTGGGTCAGCTTAATCCAGGTTGGATCATGTTCGGTTTTAAAATTTTGGGGTCATTTCAATTTTTTCGTAGCTTAAATAATTTTTTGGAGCATGAACTTGACAACTATTTCTATGTAAGAGTTTAAACTATTCAAGCCCCAACGTGGAAACAACCGTGAAAACAATTGTAATATGAGAACAAATGTCAAATTCAAACTCAATATAAAAATAATTACCGCTGAATCCAAACCCGAAATAATAATTTAACCCTTTGTTATATACCAGCTTTAATCAACATTACATAAATCATTGGTCCCTCCTATTGAACGACAAAGGATAATAACAATTAACATTACAAAATATGCTCCATTGTTATATATCCTTTTTCATTTCTACTTTTTGTACAATGAAAATCATCTTAGTAATTCTTTAGATATTAGATACCTAAAGGTAAAGTTCCGAGGAATCCATGCAATGTTCTTACGTGATTTTCCTAGCTGACATTTTCTAATGCTCCTACGAAGTGATTCAGGCAACGCGTGTTCAACCATTTCGATGATGCCGACCGAATCCAAACTTGAATCCTTCGCGAATGACTCTATGATCTTCGGTAACAAAATTTTCTGGTCTTTACGGACACCAAACGTAGCACGAATGTACTCTTCTTTTGCAGTTTCTAGCTCTTGAAATACTCTCTTCGGCGTGTAAGCACGGATCTAAAGAAAAAAGAATTAAGTATAACAACAAGGCTGATAAGGGGAAAACATGGAAGGATATGAGACAGTACCGCAGGATCAGAATGGTTTCCTGTGCAGAGGGCGAAGTACAAAAGAGGTTCGGGTTGTTTGATTGCATATGCTTGTTTCTCGTCTCCGGTTTTAAACTTTGTCTTCGAAGAGAGTAATAACCGAAGCCACTACAAGTAAGAAAACTTTATCAGCACCATAAAATCGAGGAAATGAAAGATGAGGCGTGTGATTTACCTGTCCGGGACGAGATATACGACATCCAAGGATAGAACTCTGTATTGTATCTGCACTGATGGTGTGACCCCCTATGTTATATGCAGCCTGCACGGTAAATGGTATAAGATAACACGAACCAATGCAGTTGCATCATTCTAGATATGCAACAACGGGACAATGGGAAGAGTTATTCTTACCCTTAATAGTAGAAAGAGTCTCTTCACATTATTTTGCGGGATACCGTAAGCTAGAAAAGCCTATCATGGAGGAAACGAAAGACTGATAACACTGAGCCAACATTATTATAGCAGATTCTTTTCATTGATGAGGACACTTACATGCATCACTAATGAATTGTGTATGTTTATCCAAAATGCCAGCTTCTCTTCGTGTTTCAAGTTCATAGGATCGATTTCTTCGAGTCGACATATAAGTGACCTATATAACAAAAGAAATCGATGAACATATGAAAAACCGTGACAGGTTTTTATTGTGGTGTTTGTAAGTACAAGAGACGTGCCTGAAATTTCGTAGCAAGTGTTCAACATCACCTAGCTTTTGACTATCTCTGAAAATCCAAGGCACTTCGACCATCGTGCTATACGGTCCGCTAAACTCTTTAAGTCCTTCCACGTGAAAAGGGTTATCTAACCGTACATCAAAAGATGAATTGTTTCGGAACCCAGGACTCCACATGTCATGTTGTTGTGGTGGGGAAAATGCACTGGCCAGTGACATGGATGAATTGGGAGATGAAAATCCGTTTTGGATCAAAGGCGGGTCTGCGAGCTTGCAATAAATAGCAGCCATGCATTTTATCATATCCTCGGAAAGCTTGTTTGGTGTCTCTGGAACATGATCAGAAATACGAGTGCCAAGATGTTCGGCCAGACTAATTATATTTGATGCATTCTGTGCGTACTGTTGAGAACCAAGCAAAAGTATGTTAACCGACTGCTGGTTTATCATGCTGTATATAACCGGCAACTAACCAAAAATGTAATGTAAAGTACAACAAAAAACGATTCTTTCGGGATGGTTACATGCTAAACGTAAGTTACCTCAGTCATGGACAAAGGTTGCGAATGGCAGGCACGTATAGCTCTATCCAAATTCTCGTCCAGAGGTGAAGTTCTACTCGAAAGTACCGAATGTTGAGATAGTGAGGAATGACAGCGATGAACACTAGGCTCCTCGCATGGGTTCTCACAGTAACTGGACCGTACAGCTAAATTTTCAACTTTTGATACATCATCAGGTCTCGAAACTTTTGAAAACCTCCCTCTCGGGGAATCTAGTGGTGTTTTTATCCTTTCATCCCGTTTAGACAGTGGTATAGAAGACACTTGTTGATCAAAAGCTTTCCTATACAACAAGAGAAGGTATTGTTCTAAATAAACAACTTCCAGTTCTAACACGGCAATTTCCTTGATTAACTCGGTAGCTGGCTGCAGAAAAGTAGTGCCGACCGTCATGACGTAAACATATAACGAAAGGGCTAAAACAATAGTTCGAGAGTTCAGAGGAACTACCTTAGTTATGGACACTGATGTTTCATTTCTATTATCATGAGAGGAAGTCCTATAACCCAATGCTGTTTCCAATGCACGACGAACCTCAAATTGATCTTGTAACCGTTTCTCAAGCTGTAAAATCTGCATGAAAAACGATATAAAGACCTGACCGAGCTATCCTTGAATCAAATTAAAGCCCTCAAATGACCAAAGATAAGTAAAATGATATAAAAACAGGTTCAGTTCCACACCTCTTGCTTCAAAGAGTTTTGTTGGACCTCAGTGCCGGGACTAGGAGATTGTTTATTCCGAGTTTTGACAGAGTCCTTCAAGTGCCTCATATCCTACTTACCATATACATACATATATATAACCATACCCTTGATCTCAAATAATTAATCTATATATCAAGAGAAATTAAACTCAGCTAAACATAGCCTTATACCCCAGTTTTTATTGAGGAGCATATGGTAAAAGTATCATGGAGTCCCCCGAGTAGAGGGGCAAAATGCAATTCAACTCCTAGTATAGAGGCCTCCATGGTACTTTTACCGTGATTTATAAATCACTTTTGGAGTTGACAAGGAAAAAAAATACCAGCTTTATACGATTTGATGCTTCAAGAGAACCATCCAAGCTATCTTCTTCAACTCTTCTCTTTTCTGGAAAGCTGTTATGTGAATAAAAAAAATCCAAGAATCAATGGATAATATTTGCAAAAGGCAAGATTTTTGAGAGCTGTCATTGCAATTCTGAAACTAAAGCAAAAAGAAGATAACTTTTTTTTTTCTTCTACAAGCAAGAAGACCAAAATTTCAGTTTCTTAAAGTAATTCACCTATGGCTTATTAATTGCAAATTGCTATAAATCAACAATATTAAGCAAAGAGTCAATATTTAAGTTGTTTCATGGTTTATGAAACTTCCCTTTGTTACTCCGTATGAACCAGAACCACAGCAAAAACATGGAGAGCTAAACTGAAAAAGGGGAATTAGCAAATTTGGTCCTTAAAGTTCTAAGTTTTTTTCTTAAGGAAAACCCCATATCAGAACTCACCTCTTTGATCGCTTGTGCTTTGATGATGTCAATTTCAATCCCAACATTTTACTTTCTACACTGCTTTGAAATCCCATCACTGAGAAAATAATATCAGAGAAAACTTTGTTCATAACTGAACAGAAAAAAAAAATTTATAAAACGTTTCTTTGAAACAAGGACAGCTGATAATGGAATAAAGAACAGGACTTTACCACTCTAAAAGAAAAACAAGGAAGACCCAAAAATGGTTCTGAGGAAGATGAAGAACTGTGAAATGACAGAGAAGGACCATGTGAGTTCACAGAGACCCGTGAATATGTGATCACACTCCTAAACCCAACTTGTTTGTTTGCATTTTTCAAGAGTACTTCAAATCACAAAGCAGCAAAATTGATCATTTTTACAGCTTAAGAAACAATCCTGAAATTTAGCAGAGAGGACTGATATTGCTTTTGCATTAAAAACCCACAAATTTGGCTCAGTAAAGATGAGACCTTTTATGGCTTTTGAGCAGTCCTGCTTCTTTTCTCTTTTTCCTAAGGTACTTGCTTCACTCCACTTTATAAATCCTTTAGCTTTTGCAATGAGGACATTCTATTTCTCTCCCCACACCCTTTTTTTTTTTTTTACTGTAAAAAGATGTAAAACCAGCTTGTGGGCCTTAAGGGAAGAAGAAAAGTTGGCATAAACATAGCTTTGCTTTTGATATTGTACCACTCATTGGTCTCAACACTCAATTGTCAAATGAGAGGAACATAAATAGTGGCTATGACTATTGAAAAGAGTTTAGTCTTAGATGAAGAAATTTTTAGTCTAAATCACGCATTTATTAATTAATACCTTAGTTTCAACATTCTTTTTTTTCTCTTTGGTTGAAAAAGCAAGTGGGAGTTGGTGACCTTCCCTGCTGCCCTGTCTCATACTGCTACCATACATTGTAACTAGGAGGGCTGACTCGTTTTTGGAAAAAAAAAATTGTAATAGTTCCAACCTAAAGGATATAACCAACATATTTGTAAGTATTGCTTAAGTGCCCTAGGTTGATGGTTTAAGTCTCTCATCGGGTCTAATGAAGTGATTTCCATAATTAATTCTATACATTATATTGATTCCTCTCCATTGAACTTTTACAGGTCATATTTTCATCAACCTTGTAAACTAAATATTTTAAGGTAAATTGATTTTCGACAAAATACGACTTTCTATGAGATAATACATTAACACTGTTAAATATTCAATTAACTGTTCAACAAACAACACTTCAAAAACTTCTTCTTAAAGAATAAATCCCTCAACACTATCAATTTCAATCATAGTTTGTTACTTGATGCATTACCTATTTTTGTTGCAGTTAGATAAAGATTTTGTATTTAGAACACCAATACTAATAATTTGCTGGTCATTTGATGTTTAGGCTTACTTAACATAGGTGGAATAATGGGGTTAGTTTAATTTAATTGTTAAAATGTTTCAACTAAAGTGTCACAAACAGTCTAATCCACTTAGAAAAAAGCTGGTACTTGATGATTTTTTTCAACTAATGTGCCAATAATTTATATATATCATCAAACATGCAACCCATTTAACATTCAATTATCCTTAAAAACAATGACAAATTTCTTTTTTATTGGTTTGATATAACTCTGGAAAAAGTCTGAAGCAAGTCCTTCCAAATATAAAGGATTATGAACATTAACCAAGAACATGTTTTCATGTCCAAATGTAAGTTGTTAAACAATAATAATGTTTAAAAAAACAATACCAAAAACCTCTCACCTCAAAAGGAAATGAGATTTTGTGGTTTCTCCTTTGTCTAAATCTTCTTTTTGGGATGAAAATAGGTGAATAGCCAGATACCCAAATTGTCTTTCAGTATCAAAGAGACTAATGTTTGTCATAGAATCCACACACACACTTGGATTAAAATAATTATAAAAGATAATATGCTTATGGGGCTTGACCTTTTTACAGGTTCAATACAGAAAATATTGAAAATATATATAGGGTTGTGTGTGTGTGTGTGTCATTGTAAGGTGGCCTGGTTTCTCTTTTCCATTAATAATTGTTTAATTGAATTCACACTTTTATATTGAGATTGCAGAAAAATCCAAAAGGCTACTCCATAAACAAATCTAGCTTAGAGAGCTTTGATTAACTGAAATTTTTTGGCTAATCAATCGGTTGCTTGCTAATATCTATAATGATAATAATATCTGATAATGGGGTTTAGTTCTTGTACATTAGATCAAAGGTTAAATTATTTATTTTTATTTAAAATTTTAGTCATTTCTATTGATAAAAATTAGTGTTATTAATGAAATAACCAGACAATTACACGTGGTGTGCCACGTGCATATCATGTTAACGTACATGGACCTGTTTTTAACAGTAAAAATAGATAATAGAATGATTAGTTTGCTCTTTATCTCATTTTTAGTAGAGGGAGAAAAATTTATCCGATTTTTAGAAAGGGCTTTCATGATACTTTTACCTAATAATACCCTTTGAGAAGCATTAATGTTATGAAAGTATTATAAAGGTAATCGTACTAAAAGTCAGATTGCATTTTGCTCATTTTACTAAAAAAAATGAGCAAATGAGTCCTTATGCCTTAAACCAAAGAGCAAACTAGTTATTTCAATTAAAATTTTCATCCAGTTCTACCGTTAAAAACTAGTATGATTAACAAAATAATCAAATTGTTATACATGGTGTGTCGTGTGTATCTCATGTCGACATACATGGACCAGTTTTTAACAGTAGAAATTGATGCAATTTTTAATAAAATGACTAATTTACTCTTTAATCTAATGTACATTAACTAATTTGTTCATTATAAAAAAAAAATTAAAAAGAAGAATAAAATACAATCCGACTTTTAGTAATGATATGTTTACCGCATTAATGTATATGATTAACATAATCTTTGGTAATTAACATAATCATTTTCCTTGTTCATATATTAAGCTTTGCAAAGTGAATTCCTTCCATTGGGATGGAGTTTCTTTATGGAGCTACATATAGCACAGGGTTTAAAAACAATTGCAGTCTTTGTAAATAATAAACAAATGAAACTTCTATTTTATCTTATTCTCTAGAATGATATACATATATGTATATATATATATATATATATAAGTCAAATATGATGGAGTAGCTTCTCAATGACAAAGATATGACAGTACCAAGAAAACATGATAATTTATACTATTTTTATTTTGGGGAAGTGGAGACTGAATCAAATTTTCATATCAAACTGACAGACATACTTCATATAGATCCACAAAGTTCCATGCTTGATGCAATACTATGATTATAAGCACAAGATGAGGGCTACATTACCTGTGTGTCTATCATAGGGTTATTGATTAAGTTTGAATCCTTGTTTTAATTATGAATAATTTTAAAATTTGTAGTCAGTATTTTTTTTTTATTAAATTTTATAGAATATGAAAATTTAATTATTGGGTTCGTTTTGGTAGATGCTTTGAGAAATAAAAAAAAAAAAAGAGATTTATTTTAAATTCAGAAAAATTATTATGGAGGTAATTGTATTAAAAATATATTGTATTGTCATTTTTACTTAAAAGATGGGTAAATGAATTCTTATAAATTAAATTAAAAAATAAATCATTCATTTTTACTGTTAAAAATTAGTTTGACTAACAAAATAACTAGACAACTACATATGGTGTGTCACGTGTATCTCATTCTGATGTACAGTTAATTTGTATTTGTCATTTTATTAAAAAAATTGATATATTAATTCTTATACATTAGATTAAAGAGCAAATCATTTTTTCTGTTAGAAATTCTATCTAATTTTTACTGTTAAGTGTTGATATGGTTGATGGAGCAACCAGACGGTGACACTTAGCGTGTCATATGTACCTCATAATGACATGGAGGGATTAATTCAAGCAAAATGAACGGAACTTTTAATATACATTAAAATGGATGGAAATTTTTGCGTAGAATGATTAATTCAAGCAATCAGACAGTAATACGCCATTACTTAACAATAAAAATGAAAAAAAAATTAATAGAAGGACTAATTTAATCGTTGATTTAATGTACAAATATTAATTTACTCATTTTTTAAGTAGAGGTAACAAAATATAATTCAGCTTTTAATACAGGGATTTTCATGATATATTTATCGCTATAACTCAATATAGATATAAATTGTGGGTTTTTTACCCAAGTAGTACAAAAGAAAAAAAAATAACGAAAATAGTACAAAATTAAAATTATGTACCAAAATGGTACATGTAGGGTGGTCACGCCTCTGGCAGAGGCGGCACCACTCTACTCTGACACATAATTCTGTTAAAAAAAAACAAACATTGTTTAAAAAAATAGAATCTGTAAAATAAAAAATAAAAACCCAAGTTGACTGGACAGGGATGGAGGGTGTGCGGCAGGCGTGACAGGTGGAAGGTTTGGTAGAGGCAGCACCGGTCCGATGGGACGCATGCATGCAGCATGCGATATTTATTTGGGTTTTAGGGTTTTCAGATGCAGCAGCTGCGAAGGAAGAAAAGGAAAGAAGAAGAAGAAGAAGAAGAAGAAGAAGAAAGAGGACGGTTTTTTTTACTAACAATATTAATAATACTAGCTAAAATAATAATTAGAGTTTTTTACCAATCCTAATAACTAACACAATAATAATAATAATAATAATAATAATTAGGGTTTTACTAACAATAATAGTTAACAATAGTAATAATAATAATAATAGTTTCTTTTACTAACAATAATACTAACTAAAATAAAAATTACGGTTTTACTAACAATAATAGTTAACAGTAATAATAATAATAATATTTTTTTTTACTAACAATATTAATAACTAACAATAATAATAATAATAATAATAATAATAATAATAATTAGGGTTTTTACTAATCCTAATAACGAACACAATAATAATAATAATAATAATAATAATAATAATAGTTTTTTACTAAAAATAATACTAACTAACAATAATAATTAGGGTTTTACTAAAAATAATAACTAACAATAATATAGGGTAAAAACTAACAATCATACTAACTAAAATAATAATTAGGGTTTTTAATAATCCTAATAACTATAAATAATAATAACCAAACCCTAAAAACTAACAATAATAATACTAACTAAAATAATAATTAAGGTTTTTACTAATCTTAATAACTAACAATAATAACTAAACTAACAACAAAAAATAATAAAAAACATACAAAAAAAAAACATGATAATCCATTATTTTTAAAATAAAGACCTTATTTTTTCTATTTTTTTTTCCTCTCTTTCTTTCTCCTTTCTCTTCTCTATTTTCTTTCTCTCCTTTTTTTTCCGGCGCCGTCCTCTTTCTTCTTCTTCTTCTTCTTCTTTCCTTTTCTTCCTTCGCAGCTGCTGCATTTGAAAACCCTAAAACCCAAATAAATATCATGCATGCGTCCCATCACTGCACCGGTGCTGCCTCTGGCGTACCCTCCACCGGTGTCGCCTCTGCCAAACCCTCCACCTGTCACGCCTATCGCACACCCTCCACCCCTGTCCAGTCAAATCACCTCGGGTTTTTTTTTTTTTACAGATTCTATTTTTTTTAAACAGTGTTTGTTTTTTTTTTAACAGATTTATGTGTCAGAGTAAGGTGGTGCCACCTCTGCCAGAGGCGTGACCACCCTACATGTACCATTTTGGTACATAATTTTAATTTTATACTATTTTCATTATTTTTCTTCCTTTTTTACTACTTGGGTAAAAAACCCTATAAATTGTTGTACCATCATATACAGAATATCATTACTCTTTTTTTAAGTATCCATTGGAAAAAAAGTTGAATGTAAAATCATTTGATAATGATGATTTATCAGCCTTGTACTCTTGAGTCAAGCATGTGTAGGCAGAAATGATAAATTTTACTTGTTGTTAACCATCATTCTGCACACAAAACCAGCTTTGAACATAAGAAAAGGACAATACAGAATATACAATAAAAGAAGTGACCAAATCACTAACAAAAACATGATTCAGAATTCAAAAGGCAATGAGTGGGGTTGGGGGGGACTGAAGCAAAACAGTGCCTTGAGTTGGCCAAAACAAAGCCATAAAAAAGAGAAAAATGCAACCATTAATTTGACTGATGAAGACAGAGAGAGGGAGGGTTAAGCATAAAGTAGTACTTAGCAATTTGGCAGTGTATGTATGTGTGAAGTGGTGGGGAAATGGGAAGGGGGTTAGTAGCTATGGACCTTATGGTCAGCCATATGGGGGTTGTAGTTACAAGGTGGTGGCTGGTTGTAGCAGTTTGAGACAGGGAGGGAATAGTAAAGTGAAGATTCCCACAATTGTGACTGAAAAAGTGGAACTTTCCAAAGACTTTTGGACAAGGGAGTCACTGCCAATCATAACCAGCAAAAAGGTATCTCTCTCCCTTCCCCATTTCTGTCCCCACTCCCTCCCCTCCTCTCTCCCTCATATGGGTTGGTCCATTATCAACATTCATGCATCCCATATGAGTAAAAGAATGATCGAAATTATTATATTACTTTTTTATTTAAAAGAAAAAATTAATTAATTATTTTACGTTAAATAAAAGAGTAATTTTTTTTTAAATTTCATCCATATGTATTCTTAGAAATTGGTCTGGTTAACGGAATAATTAAAAAATGACACGTGACATGTCACGTATATGGACTAGTTTTTAATAGTAGAAATGAAATATTTTTTTAATAAAAGAACTAATTTATTTTTTGATCTGACGTACATAAACTAATTTGCTCACTTTTTTTTAGTAAAGGGAGCAAAATGCAATCCGACTCATAATATAAATGTTTCCATAGTACTTTTACCGAAGCCGTTGTACAAGAAGTCAAATTGCATTTTTATCCCATTTATTTAAAGAATGAGCTAATTAATTTTTGTATATTAGATAAAATAGCAAACTAGTCATTTCTATTAAAAATTTCATCAATTTTTACTGTTGAAAAGCTATCAACCATCTCAATTTTTAACAGTAATATATGTAATTTTTAACAAAAAGAATCAATTTACTTTTTTTATTTAACCTACGTGAATTAATTCACCCGTTTTTTGAATAAATGGAGTAAAATACAATCTGACTCTTAATATGAGAGTCTTCGTGATACTTTAATCCTCATAAAGGCCGAAGTAAGGGATCTAAATTGTGGTTTCAATAATTTTTTAAAATTATTTTACATTTCATCGTAATTATTGATGTGATATATGTTATCTTGATCTTTTTCATCGATGATGAATATCAACAATAAGAGATATCATTAATCGACAAACTTGTAATATATCTAATTTCATTTGCAGATAAATCAAATAAATCATTGTCAAAGGTCTTGTGTTGTCATGGTCTAAATTCTCCCCATTAAGGTATACAATGCTAAGTGTAAATCAAGAACATTGAGGCAATGAAATCCCCCATTTGTTGGTTATCTTTATTCAATTGAACAAAATCACAAAAGGAGCTATGTACTATCAAGGTCCACAAAACAAAGACTCCTTTTTCAGCCTGTGTAGTACTTGTCATGTGATGAAACATGTCTCACCAAAAAAAAAATATTAATCTAGGTAAAAATACTATCGAGGCTCTTATATTAGAAATTAGATTATATTTTATCCATAAATTAAAAATATGGATAAATCAGTCATCGTATTTTAGATCAAAAGGCAAATTAGTTATTCTATTAAAAGATTCATTCATTTGTATTGTTAAAAAGCTAAAATGAGTGACAAAATAACCAAATAGTGACACATGGTACGTCACATATATCTCATGTTAATGTACAAGGACCCATTTTTAATAGTAGAAATTGATAAAAATTTTAATAGAAATATCAGTTTGTTTTTTGATCTAATGTAAATGAACTATTTTATCCATTTTTTTAGATAAAGAGATTAAATACAACCTGACTCATAGTATAGAGATTAATATGGTACTTTTACCAATTAATATATTATAAAGAGAAATGGGGAAAATTAGCAGCCATTACCAATACCATATATGTATGGAAACTGAAGAATGAGAAAAGCTGGTACATTTGATTTACTAAAAACTCCATTTTCCCAATAAATGAATGAATCATCCAAAGGTGAAAAAAAAGGGTTTTTCTTTTTATCTTTTATGGTAATTTCAATGTGAAAGTAAAATGCTTGAAAAAGTTGAGAACTTTAAGAATTCATTGAAGTTTGCCATGTTATTACTAGTTATATAACAATGGAAAGAAACCTAGTAAAAATAAAAAGACATGTTTGCTTCACTAATTTTCATAAAAATGGTTAAAAGAAGAAGAAGAAGAATAAAATCTAATGTGACTTTTCAACTCTTTTTAAGCAGATTTTTTTTTTTAAAATTTTCTCAAAGGAAGAAAATAGAATAAAGGGTGTTGAGCAAAAAGGCCAAAGAACATGTAAAAGTACACCAAGGTGGAAGAATCCCAGATTTTATCTCAATTTTGACATTTTCATGGCTCATTTCAATGGTGTAAATTAGCTTAGGGAAACAAAAATAAAAACCATAACCAAGATTACTTTGCTTGCTCCCTAGTTTCAATAGGGACAAGGCTTTTAGGTCTTGATTTTTGTCCTTAATGAATGTGCTTTGGTTGTACCAAATTGTAGCAAATCTTATTAGTTAAGATGCCATATGATCTTTCAACTAAATCAATATCTAAAAGCTAACTACTATGATAAGTAAATTATAAGATTTGTGATAACTTGTTAGTTGCGATCAGGCTTGTTCATAGGTCGAATTACTCCTCCAAATCTGAAGGTCCGTCTGAAATTTAAGAGGATTTGAATAAAAAAAAAATTAGGCCCATTTAAAATATGAGTTGGGCTCGGGCTTGAACATTCAAGACTCGAGCTTAACTCGGCCCGACCCATTTTAAAGTTTATAATACTTTATATTATGTTATTTTTATATATTATGTCATTTATAACACATTAAAAAAATAAACTTATACTAAATATATAATATTACTATAACATAAATATTAAAATAATATTAATATGATTATATAAAAAATTTCAATAAATAAAAAATATAAATTTATTAAACATTAAATTAAGATAATATAAATATATATATTTTTAAAAAAAACTAAAAATAATATGGGTGAGCTTAAAATGAGTTTGATTTAGTCTTTTGCAAATATGAGCGGACTTGAACAAAATTATAAGCTCATATTTTAGGTTGGGCTGGGTTTAGACAATCATAAAGTATGTTAACATCATGCTTAGACCTGACCCGACCCGATCATGAGCACCTCTAGTTGTGACCAAAATATGACTTTTACTTAGATAATACAAAAAAAAATTATTTAAATACCAAAATAGTATTCCAATGCCATTATTTATCAAAATGATATGTTATGAACAATGTTGAAGGGTAGAGGGTGAGAAGGTGGCGACACCACCATTGTTTTTCCACCCAATAATAACCCTGTCATTAGCCTATGATTAGTGTTGAAAAATATATATATTGAAATAGTGGAGGGCGTACAGATGGTGGCACATGTATTTTATATCAATACACGAGTGAGAATCGGGTTAAAATACGGATTGGAGAGGTGGAGGGCACATGTCAAGCGACACCCAGATATATAACTTGTATTTTATTATTTTTTTAAAGGTTGTATATGGCCTGTATTCTAATCGGATTTTTTTCAACCCGTATACTAGTACCGCCATCCATACGCCCTTCACCATTTAAATATATTTTTTTTCAACACAAATCATAGGTTAATGATGGGGTTATGATTGGGTAGAAAAATAATGGTGGTGCCGCAACCTTTTCACTCTCCACCTTCAACACTGTTCATAACATACCATTTTGATAAATAATAGTATTGAAATACCATTTTGGTATTTAAATATTTTTTTTTTGTATTATCTAAATAAAAGAAACCCAAAATATCTATATATTTTTTTGGAAACTTTGGATTTCCTCTTTTGGGTCTAAATTGTTTTTTGTTTTTCCATTAGGCTGAAGTTTTAAGGCCCAAGAAAATTCTTAACAGGCCCTGGAATTTAGTCGTAGAAGGAGAATGGGGCCTATTCAACAATCTAAGGGGCTTGTACGGGAGCTGAAAGCTTGAAAATCCGACATCGTTCTGCTTTTATTATGACTAATATAATATTAGGGAGGAATAAAATTTAATTCGACTCGAAAAAATAGGAAATTTTTCGCTCGATTCGATGATTACTCACCAGTACAATAACCCATTCCTTGCTTTTGTAGTTTCATGGCTTTTATTCTGCCATTCAGGCTTATAAAATGTTACATACAGTTTGATCGGTAAAACTTGAATAAATGGCCAGAATATTGCAGTGATTCTAGCATGGAAATTGATTCCCACCATTAATTTTTTACTTGTAATATTCTCCTTTAGTACTTTTTTCCTTGATTATCTGCATTTTGGATCATGTTATATATATATATATATATATATATATACGTGTGTGTGTTGTGATTAAGTATCTCCATGAAAGATTGTCTGAAAAAAACAGTAATCAAATTATAATGAAAGTATGATGTTAATTGTCATTGTCATATTATGTATTCGTCATGATTTGAAAGACTGTATTAAGCTAGAAATGGTCTTCAAATCCAGTTTCTTTCTGTTGATGTTCAAATATGAGTTTGGTGGTTTACGGCGGCCGTTCGGAAGCCAAGAGCCGTATAGATGATTGAGTGTTGGAGGTGTTTCCGAAGTGAGCGAGAGAAGGTCTTTTTATTCTCTTACCTTTCTTTTTATGTTGGGAGTAATTGTCCTCAATTAAGTCATTGGGAAATACTTATATAGCTTTCAAGTCTCTGTTGAATAAGTGTAGGTGTGTAGTGCGTAAAAGTATCATAAAAACTCTTCTACTAAAAGTTAAATTGCATTCTGCCTTCTTTAGTTGTAAAATAAGAAAATTAGTCTCGATACATTAGATCAAAAAGTAAATTGATACTTTTTATTAAAAAAATTATTCAGTTTTATTATTAAAAATTAGTTTCTGTATTTCAAAAGGAGGTCCACATGGCACGCCATGTATAACAATCTAGTTATCTTATCAGTCATGTCAATCTTTAACAATAAAATAGATGAAAATTTTAATAAAAAAGACCAGTTTGCTCTTTGATCTAACATACAACATACAAGTACTAATTTATATACTTTTTGAGTGAAAGAAGGAAAATATAATCTAACTTCTAATACAGGGGCCCCCATGATACATTTATCTGTATAATCCACATATCCAAAACAATTTAACACTTGGCAATGTGAGATGTTGACAAAGAATATAACTAACACGTGTAAGTCATGTATAATTCACGTGTGCACTTTAATTATAGATGTCTCTTAATTTTACTCCACGTTATATCAATTTTTTAAATATTCGTATTTGATGCATGTTGATCATAAATATGATCAACATGTAATCTTAAAATTACTGAATTTAGTGTTTGTTATTAGAAAAAGATTTGTTTAATTGAATTTATTAATTTCATCCAATGTAAGATTTAGCCATTAGTTCCTAAATAAAGTACATTTTTTTTTCAAATATTATAAGATTTTAGTCAACTATTAGAATTGGATACCAAGACAAAATTGTGATCACATGGCTTTGACACTTAGAAAATTTCACATATAGACTAATAAGTAGTGATTAGAAAAAAAGGTTAAATTATGATTTTGGTCCAATTATTTTCATATTTGAGATTTAATTTTTATACTTTATTTTTATATAGTTTGATTCTTTTACTTATTAATATATGATTAGTTAATCTAAATAGTTAATACCTTTAATTATTTCGGATAAAATATTAATATGGATTTTTTTCTTAAAAACTTTCATTTTAACAGAAAAATTTATGTCAACATGAGTTAGAATGTTTTTTTTTAAAAAAAAAAATCTATATTATTATTTTAGTCGAAATAATTAAAGGTGTTAACAATTTAGATTAAATAACGACATCGGAAAATAGATATTAAATTCTGAAAAATTAAATATAAAGATTCAACATTAAATTTAAACATGATAAATTGACCAAATTTAAAATATAACCATTAGAAGAAGATGGTGGAATTAGAAAGATCAAATTATGAGGAATTAAGTGATTTATACACTCTTTTTTTTTTTCACTTGATTTTTTTGCAAATTTAAAAAAGACAAAAATGAAAAATATAAAATTAGTTTGATTGGAAAAAAATACCAAGATATACATGTTTAAAATATAAATTACATCAACTCATTTGATTGAAAACTAAAAATTTATATTTCGAAAAGTAAAAGGACTATAAGGATTAAATCAATAAAAATACATAGTATAAGGACTTTTTCTGAAATTCGACCATTTGTAGACTTCACACGGTACCCAAAAATATACGGCGCACCACAATTTCGCACATTGATTGATAATTAAAAACCAAATCTGATCTCTCTCTATCTCTCGTCAAAATTCTCTCTTTATCTTTACCAATTTAATCTCAAATCTCTATGTCCTTTTCACCATTAAACCAATTTCCCTAGTTTCTCTCCTCCCTCTGTTTAATCAATTTTATTTACTTTTAAAATAACACCCAAAGTCTAGTTTTTTAGATTTTGACCCCTCATTGTATGACAAAATTACTGAACCAGAACAACACAAGCAAAAGGCCGAATATACAGGCCAAAGTCTGTTTCGAGTTTAGGCAAGGGTATCTTTTTGCAGTGTGTTTCCCTTTGTTCCTTTTATATTTAGTTTTGATTTTGGCCACGGGGACAATGCCCGATTCCCCACTATATCACGACTCATGAACCACATATATAGTATTATATATATATATAACCTCATCAACACCCAAATCCCCTCAAAAAGAATGAAACCCTTTTCTTGAATCTCATTTGCCTAACCAAAAAATCAACAAACGTGGAAAATAAACATTGGGTGATCATCCATAACAATTTTTTATATATATAGAAAGGTAAAATACATTAGCCACCCCCTTTTTTTTTTTTCTCTCTCCTATGTGATGCATGTTATTATGTTTTATGTGTGTCACATTGTGCAGTCAATTTCTAATTCTTTACCCTCGTCTGTGATCTAGCAGCTGCTTTCCTAGCCTTCCCCCCCTACCCTAGGGGAACTAACCCATTATCTTAAAAGTAATGAACCCCTTTTATTTTTTCTCTCTTAATTTTAGCCAAAATTTCAGGATATTAATTGTTCTTATGTTCTTAGATACATGTTTTGTGATTTGGGGATCGTGTATATGTGTATGTGTTTACTTGTATCATCTGGAATTTGGACACACCTAGAATGTTAGTCAACATTTTGATGATATGTCTAGGCCATGGTGGGTTCTTACATAATGTGAATCTAATGAAAGGAAAGTTTTTTTATTTTCTTTTGGGGGGTTATTATTATTGTTACTACCAAAATAATGAAGGATGAAATTTGCTGATTATGTTAGGGTTTTGTGGCAATTCTGTTTCTGGGTTTTGTTGGTTTGGGCTTTTTCTCTTGGAAATTTTGGTTTTTGAGATGCATTTTAAGATCTGGGGTCTAGCTAGCCATCTTGAAGTTTTTATATGGAGAAATAGCATAGATTTTAACAGGAACCCTACGCTTTGATAAATTAACTAAATGGGTTTTATATTACTAATTAATACATTATTAAACGAAGGTATCTTTCAAGTTTCTGGAAAGCTTTTTCCTTTTGCTGGTTTGTTGGTTGATTTTCTTTACCTAATAAAAGACACTTTGATAAATTTACTGCTTGAGAATCCAAATGAAATGGTTGATAATAATAATAAAGACTGCAATTTTGTTCAAGAAATGCGATTAAAATTATGCATGGATTAAGTAAAATTTGACCATGGATTTTGTACTTGATCCAGGGTGTTTAAGAAATTTATAAGTTGCTGTAAAAGGTGAGGAACTAAGGAAATTAATGCTGACAAAAGAGCTTTAGCTTTAGCAACATGGAAGATGTTATGTTCTTTAAAATCGTAAATAATGCAGTGATAGAGACCATATTAAGCTGGTCATTTGACCCCTATCTTGATGTTTGTATAAATGAGACAGCAAACCTATGTGCGTTTTACATGTTCATGTTCAAGTGTAATTGGTATCTTCGTTCTGTCTTCCTTTCAGTCCTACATATACTATGTCATATATGCATGTATGTATATATTAAATTTTCAGTATATATTGGACAAGGTTTCTTTTGCAGCATCTTACGATTGCATAGATTGAGCTTTGTTTGGACAGTAATGACTTTGGGTTATAATCAATGTTTATATGCAGATTATACTGCTTTAGAGATTCCGGTTTGAATCATGGAAGTGCTGCCCTGCTCTGGTGTTCAGTATGTTGCGGATTCTGATTGTGCTCAACCGACTCCAGAAACAACTTTTACTTATGACCCAGAATCTAATTGCTTGGAACAAATGAAACAAGTTCAAGTGGCAGATAGTAGGATGAATGACTTATTGGTGACTAATGAAGGGAATCAAACTGGAAGACAGGATGAAGGTCAAGGCACAAGGGGTGAATTACCAATTTCAGAGGAACATCATAGTGGATCTTCATATTATGATTGTCAGGCAGAAGGCCAAAGATTATACTGTGGATCACATGATGATGAATATGATAATTTGAATGCTCAGAGTTGTTGCACTGGACCTTATTTGACCTCTGAAAGTTCTCATTTACTTGTTAACACCATCAAGAGTCAATCACCGAGCAACAATAGGGAGGGAGAGTTGTCTCTTTCAGAGCCCAAGTGGTTGGAGCATGATGAATCTGTTGCATTGTGGGTCAAGGTAGCATATTTTTCTTTTAGCTTTGGTTTCCTTGAAATATCATATCTCTTATCCAAATATTATGGTTTGGACTTGCATTATGGCAACAGTTTCTAGGACGTTTTCTCACAATATGCCCTATGTTTATTTTCTTGGCAATGGTTTATTTGTGTGCTTTATGGATCATCCATTTGACCACTTAGGTTCCCTTGATAATTCCTGCATCTGGTCCCCATTTAAATATATATTTTGCTTTTTTTTTTTCTCATTTTTTAGAAATAGTTTCTTATCATTTTATTATTTCTGATTTTCTAGAAGATAAGGATACATGCTAAATTTATTTTCATATGATACGTTTCTGTTTCTCCAAGTACAGTGGAGAGGAATATGGCAAGCTGGAATCAGATGCGCAAGGGCTGACTGGCCATTATCAACTTTAAAAGCAAAACCGACTCATGATCGAAAGCAGTATTTTGTAGTATTTTTTCCTCACACCAGGAATTATTCTTGGGCAGACATGATACTTGTCCGACCCATTAATGAGTTCCCTCAGCCTATTGCATATCGTAGTCATAAAGTTGGACTGAAAATGGTTAGAGATTTGACTGTTGCAAGGCGGTACATACAGCAAAAGCTAGCTGTTGGCATGCTAAATATAATTGATCAGTTCCATTGTGAGGTAATGATTTCTCATCTTTATATTGCTTGTGTATTTAATATATTTCTGCAATTCTTCAGCTCTATTCTTACCAGAGTTCTATTCCTATTTGTGTAGGCTTTGATTGAGACGGCACGTAATGTGGTTGTCTGGAAGGAGTTCGCTATGGAGGCTTCACGCTGCAATGGTTATTCTGATCTTGGAAAGATGCTTTTGAAGCTTCAAAGTGTAAATCCTTCACTTACTTGACATCTATATTCTCTCTCTCTCTCTCTCTCTCTCTCTCTCTCTCTCTATATATATATATATATATAAATATAAATTTCCTAACTGAGTTGGTTCGTGACACCAACTTAGTTGGTGAAAATATGAAAAAGCCAAGTTATTAAATTAAAAGAAAAAGAATGCAAGTATAATTATGTCATTTAATTTTTTTAATAAAAAATCTTCTTCTTTTTTTTTTTTTTAAATTATCCACTTTTCTAAATTTATGCCCTCTTAAAAGCCAAAAAAAAAACCCTACACACTGTTATTCACATAACTTCTCAAATTATTTTTGTCAAAAAAAAAATATCATTATTTCTCAAAGTAAAATTATATATATATTCTCTTTTTCTCCCACATTGTGGTGGAACAAATTCTAGTACTTCATAAAATGTCTGAAAATTCTCAACATTAGATGATGGACCAACCATATAATATATGCATTATTTCTCAAAGTAAAAAAAAATATGCATTGAATGTTTGTATTATATGAGATATTTCCCGAGGGATCTGAATGAACACAAATCCTTACCTGTTGATGTTAGTTGGGCAATACTACTATCAATATCATAACCACTGTGTTATCTCCACTGTAACCTTTCATCTAATTTATCTCTATCTTGTCCACTATTTTCTTCTTGAACATGCATTAAAAATGTAAACAGTAATATTTCTCTTCTCTGCAGATGATATTGCCGCGCTACATAAATGCTGACTGGCTTCAAGAGTCTTTTCACTCGTGGGTGCAGCAATGTCAGAATGCACATACTGCTGAATCCATTGAATTGCTAAAGGAAGTATGTCTCACTCTATTGTTGCCTGTTTATGTTATTATCGGTGCATACTGTCATAGCATGTGGATTGTAATTAACAAATGGTCTTCCCATATTTGTAGAATTTCAGTTACCTAACATTCACTGCCACCTCTCCCTTATCACCTAAAAGAAGAAGAAAAGAAAGGGAATGAAACCTTCTTCCCTTGACCTTTGGGCATGGAAGTAAAGGTTTTACAATTAACCTGAACATTCCATCAAGGCAAACAAAGGGCCCTGTGCATCAGTTGCATAACTTTCTTTTCTTGCTGGGCATACCATTCTTAGGATTGCATAGTCAACTTCATAATTTTGAGTCAGGGACTATTCATTAATGCATCAGTTGCATAGTGCATGTTGAAAAGTAATATTTCTCTTTGCCATTGATTCAGGAATTGTATAATGCTATACTATGGAATGAGGTTAAGTCTCTTGGGGATGCACCGGTACAGCCCACAATTGGTTCTGAGTGGAAAACCTGGAAGCATGAAGTTATGAAATGGTTCTCAATGTCTCATCCTGTATCTACTGCTGGAGATGTCAATCAACATAACAGTGGTAGTCCCTCAAACACAAATATACAAGTTAGCAGGAAGAGGCCCAAGCTTGAAGTTCGTCGTGCAGATACACATGCCTCCCAAGTGCAAAGCAATGGATCAGATCAAACTATGGCTGCTGAAATTGACTCTGATTTTTTCAGTAACCGAGATGCTGTAGATGTCAATCTGCCAACACCACGACTTTGTAGAAAGGAAGAGGAGAGAGAGGAAACCACACCAATGGACAGATCAAAAAATTTGACTGACAGATGGGATAATATTGTTGTTGAAGCAAGGCATTCGGAAGTCATTCTCACCAAGAATGTTGAAATAACAACAGCAAGTGAAGAGGTCAATACTACCTCAACTCCGCACATTCAGTCTAAAGAAGTGGAATTAACGCCTGTGAATGAAGCAGTTGCTAAGAAATCCATAGATGCTGGGAGTAAAAAGCGACAGTGCGTAGCGTTCATAGAGTCGAAAGGAAGGCAGTGTGTGAGGTGGGCAAATGAGGGGGATGTTTATTGTTGTGTGCACTTGGCATCTCGTTTTACTGGTAGCTTCAGCAAAATAGAGGGGACACCCCCCGTTGATACACCAATGTGTGAAGGTACCACCGTGCTTGGTACTAGATGTAAGCATCGGTCGCTATATGGCTCCTCATTCTGCAAGAAACACAGACCTAAAAGTGATGCAAATAATAGCTTCCATTCTCCAGAGAACACACGAAAAAGGAAGCATCTGGAGATTATTCCGAGTTCAGAAACCACATTCTGCAGAGATATAGTGTTGGTGGGAGGCAACGAAAGTCCCTTGCAGGTGGAGCCAGTATCGGTAATTGAGGCTGATGCCTTGCACAGAGGAAACAGCTTAATTGAGAAGCCTGAACATTCTGGTAAAGATCATGATAGCACAGAATTACTGCATTGCATAGGCTTATACTCCAATAATGGTTTTGATCCTTGTCAAGAAAGTCCTAAGAGGCATTCATTATACTGTGATAAACACCTTCCAAGCTGTCTCAAGCGTGCAAGAAATGGTAAGAGTAGGATAGTATCCAGAGAAGTGTTTGTAGACCTTTTGAAAGACTGTGATTCACTTGTGCAGAAATTGCATTTACACCAAGCATGTGAACTTTTCTACAAGCTCTTCAAAAGTATTTTCTCTCTTAGAAATCCAGTTCCTGTGGATGTCCAACTTCAGTGGGTCCTTTCTGAAGCATCAAAAGATTATAGAGTTGGGGAATTTTTAATGAAGTTGGTTTACAGCGAAAAGGAGAGATTGCAAAGTTTATGGGGCTTCACTGGTGACAAAGGTACACCTTCGTCGTCTTTCGTGGAAGAACCTGTTCCATTGCCATTGGCCATCAATGATAGCTTTGATGATGACAAGACCATTAAGTGCAAAATGTGCTCAGTGGAATTTCTTGATGACCAGCAGCTTGGAACACACTGGATGGAGAATCATAAAAAGGAAGCACAACGGTTGTTTGAAGGTTATGCTTGTGCAATCTGCCTGGATTCATTTACTAACAAGAAGGTTTTAGAATCCCATGTCCAGGAGAGACACCATGTGCAATTTGTCGAACAGTGCATGCTTATCCGGTGCATTTCCTGTGGCAGCCATTTTGGCAATACTGAGGAATTATGGTTGGATGTGCTGTCAGCTCATCCTGTTGAGTTTAGGCTACGAAAGATTGCTCAACAGCATAATCTATCTGCAGGTGAGGAACCTCCACCGAAGCTTGAGTTTGGCAATTCTGTGGAGAATAATTCAGAGAATGTAGACAGTTTTCAAAAGTTTACTTGCAAGTATTGTGGCTTGAAATTTGATTTGCTGCCTGATCTTGGCCGCCACCACCAGGCTGCTCACATGGGACCAAGTTTAGCTAGCTCTCGTCCTCCAAAGAAAGGGGTTCGTTATTATGCTTATAAACTAAAATCTGGGAGACTTAGCCATCCTAGATTTAAGAAAGGTCTGGGGGCAGTGTCATATAGGATTAGGAATCGGGCAACTGCTACTATGAAAAAATGCCTCCAGGCATCAAAGTTGATTGATGCTGAAATCATTAGTGCAGAGCCTCATGTTATGGAGACTTCAAATCTTGGTAGATTAGCAGAACCGCAGTGCTCTGCCCTTGCAAAAATATTGTTTTCCAGAACTCATAAAACAAAACCACGGCCTAATAACTTGGACATTCTGTCTATTGCTCGCTCTTCTTGTTGCAAAGTGAGCCTGAAAGCCTCATTGGAAGAGAAGTATGGCATGTTACCTGAATGTTTGTACCTTAAGGCAGCCAAGCTTTGCAGTGAGCATAACGTTCAAGTCGAGTGGCATCAAGAGAAATTTGTGTGCATAAATGGATGTAAGCTTGCCAAGGATTCAGATTTTCTGCCCCCATTGATTCCTCTCCCTAATGGTTTCGAGGGTCGCCAATCAGCAGATTCCTTGAAAGATGTAGATGAGGAGTTGGAACTGGATGAATGTCACTATATCATCGATTCACAATATTTTAAAAAAGGGCCCACGCGGAAGGCCAGTGTCCTCTGTGATGATTTAAGCTTTGGGAAAGAATCAGTTCCAGTAGCTTGTGTTGTGGATGAAGGTCTTTTTGATTCTCTTAATATCTCTGGTCTTAGTTTCAACGAGCAAAACGCTGGACCCTCCATGCCTTGGGAGAACTTCACTTATGTTACAAATTCTTTGCTTGATCAATCCCATGATCTTGATGTTGAGGTACCTTCGTATTTTGATTATTTTATTATTTTCTCCATTGCTACAACATATAGGTGCCTTACAATTATGCCTCAGTGGAGTTTACTTTGATTGCATGTCAAAGTGACCTTGCAACCATAAGCTATTCTTAGGATTCTTGATAATTCTCTTTCCTTGAGATTTCTGGGTTTTGTTTGATACTACCATGAAGTGCCTTGCAGCATCATCCTTGTTTCATATGGATTGTATCTCACCTGTCACATGATGGGATATATTGTACATTGCTTGGATTGGCTTAACTCATATGTTTTGTTTTGTTTTTCCTTCTAATTACTTACATATCTTTTCAGAGTATGCAACTTGGGTGCACCTGTTCCAATTCAACATGCTGTCCTGAGACATGTGATCATGTATATCTCTTCAATAACGATTATGAAGGTGCAAGAGACATATATGGTAAACCCATGCGTGGTAGATTTCCTTACGATGACAAAGGGCGAATTATCTTGGAGGTACTGTAATTCTTTTGAGTCAAGTGTCAACCATTATTAATTTTCACTAAAGTGTCATATGTTGCTTGGTTGCTTATGGCGTTTCTCAAATCACATATAAAAGAGCATGTGCTATTATCTTGTCAAGGGAGTGCACTATTGACTTGATATGATACCCATAAGAGTCCAATATGATTTTTTTTCCCTTTTAGACTTGCAACGTTTCACCTTTGCCATTCAGAACATTATAGAAATATATGCCCTTTTTCACAAGTAGATACTGATACATAGTCTTGTTGGTATCTTCCTGTGCACCTTGATTCTGGTTTATGACTTGAGATTAAACCTTTGTGAAACTGTGCAGGAGGGCTACCTTGTCTATGAATGCAATCGTATGTGTAGCTGCAATAAAGCATGCCCAAATAGGGTTTTGCAAAAAGGTGTACGAGTAAAACTGGAAGTCTTCAAAACTGAGAATAAGGTAATTATTTCAACTTTTCCTTGTATTCTAGAGTCTGTCCTTTGACTTCGCTCCATGTTGATCTTCAGGGCTGGGGAATCAGGGCTGGTGAACCAATTTTGAGTGGCACATTTGTGTGTGAGTATGTTGGGATCTTAGGCAAGCAGGAGGCAAACAATAGGCTTACCAGGTTTCAATTTGATTTACAGAGATCTGCTGTTACCTTGTGCTTGCTTTTATGCTGAATTGGCTGTATGATCTAATATCAGGTATGGTAGAGATGGTTGCAACTATATGTTTAACGTTGATTCTCATATAAATGATATGAGCCGATTGATTGAAGGACAAGCGCGATATTTTATTGATGCATCCAAATATGGAAATGTTTCTCGGTTCATCAATCATAGGTGAGGATACACTTTTGTGCACCCTTTTCTAATTATATGTAATAGGGTCTTTAGCACTTATGACATTTCTGGAGTAATTAGTTTAGCCAAGTGGTTCAGCTCAACTTGCTGTATTTAAAAAGTGATACCAAATCTCTACTTTTGAAATCCCAAATTCCTATTGATGCACTCATGATTATTTCTTCGCTTTCTTTCCTTGAATTCTTCTCAGCTGCTCGCCAAATCTTGTGAATCGTCAAGTTCTTGTGGACAGCATGGATTGTCACCGAGCTCACATTGGTCTCTATGCCAGTCATGATGTAAGCGCATCTAAAAAATATAGAGTACAAATCTGTTGCATATATGGAATCTTGGATGATCTATTGTTGAAAATGGTTTGTGGAATAAGATGTGGTTTAGATGGCTGAGTTTAATTGAGTGGCTAGTCTCAAAAAATATATATATGTATATATAAAACCATTAAGTATTTATGTTCCAGTTTTATAAATGTATTGAACCTAGCCACCCTTTCATTTCACAATTTTGCAGATATCTGTAGGTGAAGAGCTGACTCTTGACTATCGATATGAACTGCTTCCTGGACAAGGATATCCATGTCAATGTGGAGCTTCTACATGTCGGGGCCGCCTTTACTAAACCCTCAGTGAGCATAATGGGATCTCTATGGCATCTAAGATTTTTCTTTTCGAGTTCACAAATGCTGATACCAAGCTCTAACATAATAGGAGATTTACTTCCAAACCAATCATGGGACTAAATCTGGCACTCTTGCTTAATTCTAACAGTTCTACATTTTTATCTGGTGGTTCTTGCACTAGGGCCACTGTAAACTGCCGAACCACTATCAATTGGAGTTCAACAGAATTTTCAACCAAGCCAGATTGTACCTATTGTAGTTCTTTCGAAATGGGATGAAAGCATGCAACGTATTTACTCGTCTCTTTTTAACCTCTCTTCAATCTCCCAATTCTTTTTCTTCTATCTCGAGTAGTTAAGTCTGCTTTTGGGCAGAGCTTGCCATCGAATTTTTCCCCCTTTGATGTTCCCATCGTAGTTCATAGGTTGATAACTTAGCCTAGGAATGTTATTTAGCAGTTTTTTTTAATGCATGGATTGCCTTTTTCTGGTAATAGTGTCTCAGCCTTACTTGTGACATTCTCTAATCTCTGTAGTTTTTGCTCTCTGTTGTATAAAGTTTGAACAATTCTTCCTATTGTTTAATCTCCGACTCTCGTTGATTGAACGTGAGATGTGTAAGACAAGGTTATATCCTTACTGACATGTCAGAACTTGCAGTTTCCTTGAGAAATTTGTAAGCAAATTTTCTCGAGAAACAAACAGAAACATGGATCATTAAGCCCCAGAAACAAACAGAATCCAAATCTGTTGTTTAGAACCTCAATTCCCCTTTCTGAATCACAAAGAACACAATGGAAGCCCATTACTGCAAGCCACTAAGTCTGCCATTCCTGTTTTTGACAATTTAAGCAGAAAGCACAACAATTAAAACTCTCAGTCTCAGATTCTGATTTTCACATCAACCATAAAACCCCGAAACTTTTAAGTACATGAATTGAAAGCAAATGGAAACAAAATTGGTTCTAGTGCTAGTGGCATAATCATAGTAACCCTTCTCTTTCATCCATGTCTCAACCACCATGTGCCGTAGTGGCTCTGCTACCCCATAGCTGTTTTGCTCCGTACTTATGATTTGTCATGTTTGCAAACCAATAACCCATTTTGTTACTTTGGTACCTTGCGGTTGCTTGCTCCACTTGAGAGGTCCGACCCCTACCGCAGCTCTTGCTTGGTTGTGGGCTTTCAGGTTTTCCCTGGCTGCACGTGGCAGCACTGCTGGTGCAGCCGTGGTGCCGGGGCCCATTGCTGGTTCAGCCCCCAGGTTGTATGGTGGCAAATGGCTAGAACTAGAACAGCAACCAAGGTGTAGATCATTTTCCGTTGGCTATTATTTTAGATGAGGTGTTACCGTGCAAACAAGAGAGTTGGGTGTTTTAGTTTACTACTAGAATGATGAACATCACCTGATACAGTCAAAACCGATGCGAAATTGATTACTTTGGTTGTAACAATGTTTGATTACTTTGGTTGTAACAATGTTGTAAATGACATAGTGGAATAGTCTCAATCGATTGAGCCATAACTTCTAGTTTAGTTTTCTGTAGACAACAATTAATGATGTTTCCTTATTGATTGATCGGGTTTAAAGATAAATTTTTAAAGTAACTGGACTACGATGTCCCTACAATATAAACATGAGACAAAAGATAAGACACGGATTATTACTTAATGAAGAACTTAAAAAAATAGAATCAAGAAAAACTTAACTTTGAAAACTCGAGACAATAAAATATCCGGGTTAATCATAATTCTTCAACATTGTTTAACAAGTTAAGGAATTTTACACCAAGCCATGACACCAAACCCAAGCCTACCAAACAATTTAGGAACATAAAGCTTAGACCATTGCACCCAGTGATTACCTCATTTAGGAGGCCCTTTTTGCTGCCAATACTTGCTCATAATAGAGCTGAGCTGATCACACAGAGCTTTAGGAAGGAGAAAACAAGATATGGCATAAGTAGGAATTGACAGTACATCATATTTAATAAGAATTTACTCTATGAAAGAAAATAATTATACCAGTTATTAACTTTCAAGTTGAATTTATCATATAAATTTTGAAAAAATTACCTTCTATAACTTATAAATTAATCTTCTTTAGATTATATATCAACCGAGCGCTTGCTTAACGTTATTTAAAAAAAAAGGTTCACATCAACATTTTAACGGCAAACATTAATGGTATTTTTAATTTAGACCTAATAAAATAAAATCTTTAAAAACTAAAACCATAATTAAAAAATAAAGTTCGCAAAATCAAAAGGTTAAAAAAGTGTTAAGTGTTGACCCGTGAAATTACATATTAAATGGTCTAGCGGTCCATTGGGTTCATTACTAATATCATAGGATATACAACTCATGATTTAAGCCCAATTTTCATTGATGTATCCTCATAAAAGCACGAAAATGGGCACTTGTGTCTCTTTTATGGACTTATAAAAATGTGTTTTTTTTTTTTTTTTTGCATTTTCAACATTTTTTTTATGTTTGTTTTATGAAAAATAGCTTGATTAATGAAAAATGATTTACTGATAAAGGAAAAATAAGTTTTTTTTTAAAAAAATGACTTTTCCCCTTGAAATGTGTTAGCTTTGATTTTTAAATGTTTTGATATAACAAAATAAAATTCCAAAATTCCCTTAATCAAAATTTGCAAAAAGATTACCTTGATCACATTTAAAGTTATTTTCTAGTGTTACAAATTCAAAAACAAAATTTCTAAATGACTTAAGTAATTTACAAAATTTTTGAATGGTTCAATAACTTAAATGTAAACTTTCGAATAGTTTAGTGATTATTTTGTAACTTTTTGAAGTTAAGTGACCAAAACGTAAACTTACTAATAGTTTAGTGACTTTGGATATAATTTACCCTAAAAGATAAGATTTGACAGAAATAATAAAAAATTGGCCGAAAAGTAAAAAGATAATAAGAATTAAATAAATCAAAACTACATTGTACAAGGACCTTTTATAAAATTCGACCATAAATAGACTTCTCATGGTAACCAAAAACATAAGAGACGCACCACAATTTCGCACATCAATTAATAAATTGAAAACCAAATCTGATCTCTCTCTCTCTCTCTCTCTCTCTTTTGCTTTCTCAAATCTCATCAAAATTTTCTCTATCTTTACCAATTTATCGCAAATCTCTATGCCCTTCCACCATTAAACCAATTTTATATACTTTTTTAAAGTTTTAAAACAACACCCAAAGTCAAGTCCAAGAAAGAAAAAACCCCGAAGTCTAGTTTTTTGGATTTTGATCCCTCATTGTATGATAAAATTACTGAACCAGAACAAAAGCAAAGGGCCGTATACAGACCAAAAACCTGTTTGAGATTAGGTAAGGGTCTTATTGTTATCTGTTTACATGTGTTTCCCTTTGTTGTTGTTTTCATGTTAGTTTTGATTTTGGCCACGGGGACAATGCCCAATTCCCCTCTATATCACGACTCATGAACCACATATATATATAAATTATATGTATAACCTCATCAACACCCAATTCCCCTTTCTAAAAAGAATGAAACCCTTTTCTCGAATCTCATTTGCCTAACCAAAAAACCAACAACCATGGAAAATAAACATTGGGTGATCATCCATTTAACACTTTTTTATGTAGAAGGTAAAAATACATTAGCCACCCCCCCCTTTTTTTTTTCTTTATCTCCTATGTTATGGATATTAGTATGTTTATGTAACATTTTTGCAGTCAATTTCTAATTCTTTACCCCTCTTCTGTGACCTAGCAGCTGCTCTTTGTTATGCGTATTGTTTACTTACCTAAACTCCCCCATCTCCCTTAGGGGAACTAACCCATTATCTTAAAAGTAATGAACCCTTTTATTTTTTTCTTGTAATTTTAGCCAAAATTTCAGGATATTAATTGTTCTTACGTTCTTAGATACATGTTTTATGATTTGGGGATCGTGTATATGTGTATGTGTTTACTTGTATCATCTGGAATTTGGACACACCTAGAATGTTAGTCAACATTTTGATGATATGTCTAGGCCATGGTGGGTTCTTACATAATGTGAATCTAATGAAAGGAAAATATTTTCTTTTGGGGGGTTATTATTATTGTTACTACCAAATTAATGAAGGATGAAATTTACTGATTATGTTAGGGTTTTGTGGCGTTTTTGTTTCTGGGTTTTGTTGGTTTGGACCTCTTCTCTTGGAAATTTTGGTTTTTGAGATGCATTTTAAGATCTGGGGTCTAGCTAGCCTTAGTGAAGTTTTCTATGGAGAAATAGCATAGATTTTTTCAGGAACCTTACGCTTTGATAAATTAACTAAATGGGTTTTATATTACTAATTAATACATTATTAAACTAAGGTATCTTTGAAGTTCCTTGAAAGCTTTTTCCTTTTTGATGGCTTTCAATTTGATTCTCATATTGAAGCAATTGGTTGGTTTTTCTTTACCTAATAAAAGGGTTTATCCTTTTTAAAAAAACATTTCTATAGAAAAGATTAGCACTTTGTTAAATTTATTTCTTTAGAAACAGAATGAAATGGCTGATAATGATAAAAAGAGTGCAACTTTGTTGAAGAAATGCGATTAAAATTATGAACGGATTAATTAAAAATTGACTATGAATTTTGTTCTTGATCCAGGGTGTTTTAGAAATTTATAAGTTTCTGGAAAAAGGATTTAGAGCTAATGAATCCAATGCTGACAAAAGACCTTTAGGTTAAGCAACATGGAAGAAGTTATGTTATTTAAACTCGTAAATAGTGCAGTGATTATGACCTTGTTAAGCTGGTCATTTGACCCCAATTTATATGTTTGCATAAATGAAACATCAAATCCTATGTCCATTTTACATTGCATGAAGCACATTCATGCATGCATATATGTGCTTTTTACATGTTCATGTTCAAGTGTAATTGGTATCTTTGTTCTGTCTTTCTTTCAGTCCTACATATACTATGTCATACATACATACATATATACATATGTATATTCAATTTTCAGTATAATTTTTGACAAGGTTTCTTTTGCAGCATCTTACTCTTGCCTGGATTGAACTTTGTTTGGACAGTAAAGTGATTTTGGGGGATAATCAATGTTTATATGCACATTATACTGCTTTAGAGATTCCAGGTTGTATCATGGAAGTGCTGCCCTGCTCTGGTGTTCAGTATGTTGCAGATTCTGATTGTGCTCAACCGAGTCCAGAAGCAACTTTTACTTATGACCGAGAATCTAATTGCTTGGAACAGAAGAAACAAGTTCAAGTGGCAGATAGTAGGATGGATGACTTATTACTGACTAATGAAGGGAATCAAGAAGGAAGACAGGATGAAGGTCAAGGTACAAGGGTTGAATTACCAATTTCAGAGGACCATCATAGTGGATCTTCATATTATGATTGTCAGGCAGAAGGCCAAAGATTATCTTGCGGATCACATGATGATGAATATGATGATTTGAATGCTCAGAATTGTTGCACTGGACCTTATTTGACCTCTGAAAACTCTCATGTCCTCGTTAACACCATCGAGAGTGAATCACCAATCAACAACAGGGAGGGAGAGTTGTCTCTTTCAGAGCCTAAGTGGTTAGAGCATGATGAATCTGTTGCATTATGGGTCAAGGTAGCATTTCTTCTTTTAGCTTTCACTTCCTTGAAATGCCAGATTTCGTATAATGTTATGGTTTTGACTTGCATTACAGCAACAGTTTCTAGCATGTTCTCTCACGACATGCCCTACATTTATTGTCTTGGAAATGATTTATTTGTGTGCTTTATGGATTATCCATTTGACCTCTTAAATTACCTTGATAATTCCTATATGTGGTCTCCTATTAAATATATGTATATTGTTTTTTTTTCTCTCATTTTCTAGAAATAGTTTGCTACCATTTTATTATTTCCAATTTTCTAGAAGATAAGGCTGCATGCTAAATTTATTTTCATATGATACTCTTCTGTTTCTCCAAGTATAGTGGAGAGGAAAATGGCAGGCTGGAATCAGATGTGCAAGGGCTGACTGGCCATTATCAACTTTAAAAGCAAAACCGACCCATGATCGAAAGCAGTATTTTGTGATATTTTTCCCTCACACGAGGAATTATTCTTGGGCAGACATGTTACTTGTCCGATCCATTAGTGAGTTCCCTCAGCCTATTGCATATCGGAGTCATAAAGTTGGACTAAAAATGGTTAGAGATTTGACCGTTGCTAGGCGGTACATACAGCAAAAGCTAGCTGTTGGCATGCTGAATATAATTGATCAGTTCCATGTTGAGGTATTGTTTTCTTTTTCATCTTTATAATTCTTGTGTATTTAATATATTTCCTCAATTCCTCAGCTCTATTCTTACCAGAGTTCTATTCCTATTTGTGTAGGCTTTGATTGAAGCAGCACGTAATGTGGTTGTCTGGAAGGATTTCGCTATGGAGGCTTCACGCTGCAATGGTTACTCTGATCTTGGAAAAATGCTTTTGAAACTTCAAACTGTAAATCCTTTACTTGACTTCTATACCATATATAGAGTTCCTCATTGGTTCATGACATCTACTTAGTTGGTGAAGCCACGAAAAACCGAAGTTATTAAATTAAAATAAAAAGAATGAAAGGATAATTATGTCAGATAAGAATTTTATGAAAAATCTTTTTTTTTTTTTTTAAATATCTCCTCCTCTAAATCTATCCACTCTTAATAGCCAAAAGAACCAAAAAATAAAATAAAAACATTCCACACGCTTATTCACTTTTTTGATATAATATATCATTATCTCTCAAAATAAAATTTATATATAAATATATATAGGAATCAAGTCTATATGAATTGATATCATTACATGAAATAACAAGGCAAGACAATTGAAAACAAATGAATCTATAATAGAAATAGTTATCATTACAGGAAATAATTCTGATAGCATTATTTCTACTAGATCTCTATTTCTGTATAATAGATTCATTTGTTTTCAGTTGTCTTGCCTTGTTATTTCCTGTAATGATATCTATCTCTATATTATATATCATAACCACTGTGTTATCTCCACTGTAACCTTTCATCTAATCCATCTCTATCTCCACCGTTGTCTTCTTTTACATGCATTAAAAAAGTAAATAGTAATATTTCTATTCTCTACAGATGATATTGCCGTGCTATATAAATGCTGAGTGGCTTCAAGAGTCTCTTCATTTGTGGGTGCAACAATGTCAAAATGCACATAGTGCTGAATCCGTTGAATTGCTAAAGGAAGTATGTCTCACTCTATTCGTGCCCGTTTATGTTATTATCAGTGCATAGTGAAATAGTTATGTTGATTGAAATTCACAAGTGGTCTTCTCATAATTGTAGAATTTCTGTTACCTAAAATTCACTGCCACCTCTCCCTTATCACCTAAAAGAAGAAAAGGAAAGGAAAGGAACCTTCTTCCCTTGACCTTTAGGTTTGGAAGTAAAGGTTTTACTACTAACCCGAACATTCCGTCTACGCAAACAAGTGGCCCTATGCATCAGTTGCTGAACTCTTTTTTTTTTTTTTTTCTGGGCAGACTGTTCTTAGGATTGCATAGTCAATTTGATCCTTTAGGTCACGGACTGTTCATTAATGCATCAGTTGCATGGTGCATGTTGACAAGTAATTTTTCTCTTTGCTGTTGTTTCAGGAATTGTATGATGCTATACTATGGAATGAGGTTAAGTCTCTTGGAGATGCATCAGTACAGCCCACACTTGGTTCTGAGTGGAAAACTTGGAAGCATGAAGTTATGAAATGGTTCTCGACGTCTCATCCTGTATCTTCTGCTGGAGATGTCAATCAACGGAGCAGTGATGGTCTCTCAAACACAAATATACAAGTTAGCAGGAAGAGGGCCAAGCTTGAAGTTCGTCGTGCAGATACACATGCCTCCATGGTCCAAAGCAATGGGTCGGATCAAACTATGGCTGTTGAAATTGACTCTGATTTTTTTAGTAACCGAGATGCTGTAGATGTCAATTTGCCAACGCCACAACACTGTAAAAAGGAAGACGAGAGAGAGGAAACAACACCAATGGACACGTCAAATAGTTTGACTGACAGATGGAATAATATTGTTGTTGAAGCAAGGCATCCGGAAGTCATTCACACCAAGAATGTTGAAATAACAACAGCAAATGAAGAGGTCAAGAGTACCTCAACTCTGCACATTCAGCCTAAAGAAGTGGAATTAACACCTGTGAATGAAGCAGTGGCTAAGAAATCCATAGATGCTGGGAGTAAAAACCGACAGTGCATAGCGTTCATAGAGTCAAAAGGAAGGCAGTGTGTGAGGTGGGCAAATGAGGGGGATGTTTATTGTTGTGTGCACTTGGCATCTCGTTTTACTGGTAGCTTCAGCAAAATAGAGGCGACACCCCCTGTTGATACACCAATGTGTGAAGGTACCACCGTGCTTGGTACTAGATGTAAGCATCGGTCGCTATATGGCTCCTCATTCTGCAAGAAACACAGACCTAAAAGTGATGCAAATAATAGCTGCCATTCTCCAGAGAACACACGAAAAAGGAAGCATCTGGAGATTATTCAGAGTTCAGAAACCACATTATGCAGAGATATAGTGTTGGTGGGAGACAATGAAAGTCCCTTGCAGGTGGAACCAGTATCGGTAATTGAGGCTGATGCCTTGCACAGAGGAAACAGCTTAATTGAGAAGCCTGAACATTCTGGTAAAGATCATGATGGCACAGAATTAATGCATTGCATAGGCTTATTCTCCAATAATGGTTTTGATCCTTGTCAAGAAAGTCCTAAGAGGCATTCATTATACTGTGATAAACACCTTCCAAGCTGGCTCAAGCGTGCAAGAAATGGTAAGAGTAGGATAGTATCCAGAGAAGTGTTTGTAGATCTTTTGAAAGACTGTGATTCACTTGAGCAGAAATTGCATTTACATCAAGCATGTGAACTTTTCTACAAGCTCTTCAAAAGTATTTTATCTCTAAGAAACCCTGTTCCTGTGGATGTCCAACTTCAGTGGGCCCTTTCTGAAGCATCAAAAGACTTTGGAGTTGGGGAATTTTTAATGAAGTTGGTATACAGTGAAAAGGAGAGACTGCAAAGTTTATGGGGCTTCACTGGTGACAAAGGTACACCTTCGTCGTCTTTCATGGAAGAACCTGTTCCATTGCCATTGGCCATTAATGATAGCTTTGATGATGACAAGACTATTAAGTGCAAAATGTGCTCAGTGGAATTTCTTGATGACCAGCAGCTTGGAACACACTGGATGGAGAATCATAAAAAGGAAGCACAACGGTTGTTTAGAGGTTATGCTTGTGCAATCTGCCTGGATTCATTTATTAACAAGAAGGTTTTGGAATCCCATGTCCAGGAGAGACACCATGTGCAATTTGTCGAACAGTGCATGCTTCTACGATGCATTTCCTGTGGCAGCCATTTTGGCAATACTGAGGAATTATGGTTGCATGTGCTGTCCACTCATCCTGTTGATTTTAGGCTGTCAAAGATTGCTCAACAGCATAATCCATCTGCGGGTGAGGAACCTCCACTGAAACTTGAGCTCGGAAATTCAGCTTCTTTGGAGAATAATTCAGAGAATGTAGGCAGTGTTCAAAAATTTATTTGCAGGTTTTGTGGCTTGAAATTTGATTTGCTGCCTGATCTTGGCCGCCACCACCAGGCTGCTCACATGGGACCAAGTTTAGCTAGCTCTCGTCCTCCAAAGAAAGGGGTTCGTTATTATGCTTATAAACTAAAATCTGGGAGACTTAGCCATCCTAGATTTAAGAAAGGTCTGGGGGCAGTGTCATATAGGATTAGGAATCGGGCAACTGCTACTATGAAAAAACGCCTCCAGGCATCAAAGTTGATTGATGCTGAAATCATTAGTGCAGAGCCTCATGTTATGGAGAATTCAAGTCTTGGTAGATTAGCAGAACCGCAGTGCTCTGCCCTTGCAAAAATATTGTTTTCCAGAACTCATAAAACAAAACCACGGCCTAATAACCTGGACATTCTGTCTATTGCTCGCTCTTCTTGTTGCAAAGTGAGCCTCAAAGCCTCATTGGAAGAAAAGTATGGCATTTTACCTGAATGTTTGTACCTTAAGGCAGCCAAGCTTTGCAGTGAGCATAACGTTCAAGTCGAGTGGCATCAAGAGAAATTTGTGTGCATAAATGGATGTAAGCCTGCCAAGGATCCAGATTTTCTGTCCCCATTGATTCCTCTCCCTAATGGTTTCGAGGGTCACCAATCAGCAGATTCCTTGGATGATGCAGATGAGGAGTTGGAACTGGATGAATGTCACTATATCATCGATTCACAACATTTCAAAAAAGGGCCCATGCAGAAGGCCAGTATCTTGTGCGATGATTTAAGCTTTGGGAAAGAATCAGTTCCTGTAGCTTGTGTAGTGGATGAAGGGCTTTTTGATTCCGTTTACATCTCTGGTCTTAGTTCTAATGAGCAAAATGCTAGATCCTCGATGCCTTGGGAGAACTTCATTTATGTTAGAAATTCTTCTCTTGATCAATCTCTTGATCTTGATGTTGAGGTACCTTCGTATTTGGATTGTTTTATCTGTTTTCTGGATTCCTACTACATATAGATGCCTTACAATTATCCCTCAATGGAGTCTAGTTTGGTTGCAAGTCACAATGACCTTTCAACCATAAGCTGTTCTTAGGATTCTTGATAATTTCTTACCTGGAGATTTCTGGGTTTTGTTTGATAATACGATGAAATGCAATTTCTTAAGACAAGGACACCATCATCCTTGTTTCTTATGGATTGTGTCTCACCTGTCAAGTGATGCGATAATTTTTACATTGTTTGGATTGGCTTAACTCTTACATTTTTTTTTCATTTTCCTTCTAATTACTTGCATATCTTTCCAGAGTGTGCAACTTGGGTGCACCTGTTCCAATTCAACATGCTTTCCTGAGACATGTGATCATGTATATCTCTTTGATAATGATTATGAAGAAGCGAGAGACATATTTGGGAAACCTATGCGGGGTAGATTTCCTTATGATGACAAAGGGCGAATTATCTTGGAGGTACTGTAATTCTTTTTCTGTCAAGTGTCAACCATTGTTAATTTTCACTAAAGTGTCATATGTTGATGTTGCTTGGTTGCTTATGGTGTTTCTCAAATCACGTATAAAAGAGCATGTGCTTTTATCTTGTCAAGGGAGTGCACTATTGACTTGATATGATACCCATAAGAGTCCAATATGATTATTTTTTCCTTTTAGACTTGCAATGTTTCACCTTCACCATTCAGAACACTATAGAAATACATGCCCTTTTCTCAAGTAGATACTGATATGTAATCTCGTTGGTGTCTTCCTGTGCTCCTCGATTCTGGTTTATGTCTTGAGATAACCTTTGTGAAACTGCGCAGGAGGGCTACCTTGTCTATGAATGCAACCGTAAGTGTAGCTGCAATATAGCATGCCCGAATAGGGTTTTGCAAAAAGGTGTACGTGTAAAACTGGAAGTCTTCAAAACCGAGAATAAGGTAATTATTTCAATTTTTTGTTGTATTCTAGAGTTCTGTCCAACATTGCTTCATGTTGATCTTCAGGGCTGGGGGGTCAGGGCTGGTGAACCAATTCTAAGTGGCACATTTGTGTGTGAATATGTTGGGGAGATCTTAGGCGAGCAAGAGGCAAACAATAGGCTTACCAGGTTTCAATCTCATTTACAGAGATCTGCTTTTACTTTGTGCTTGCTTTTATGCTTATATGCTTTATGCTGAATCAGCTGTATGATCTAATATCAGGTATGGTAGAGATGGTTGCAACTATATGTTTAACATTGGTTCTCAAATAAATGATATGAGCCGGTTGATTGAAGGACAAGCACGATATTTTATTGATGCATCCAAATATGGAAATGTTTCCCGGTTCATCAATCATAGGTGAGGATACACTTGTATGCATCCGCTATCGCATACTGAAATGTTTTCCCATTCTGGCATTTCCAAGTTGTAACTTGGCCATAAAAATTGTGTGACTGAAGATCCAGAGATTTTAAATATGTTCAGCATTTTCTAATTATGTGTAGTAATGACTTTAGCATTTATGACATTTCTGAAGTAATTAGTTTAGCTAAGTGGCTCAGTTCAACTTGCTGTATTCAGAAAATGATACTATATCTCTACTTTTGAAATCCCAAGTTTCTATCGATGCACTCATGAAAACTTCGTGTTCCGTCCTTGAATTCTTCTTAGCTGCTCGCCAAATCTTGTGAATCATCAAGTTCTTGTGGACAGCATGGATTGTCACCGAGCTCACATTGGTCTCTATGCCAGTCAAGATGTAAGTGCTTCTCAAAAATATTGAGTACAAATCTGTTGCATATATGGAACCTTGGATGATCTATTGTTGAAAATGGTTTGTGGAATAAGATGTGGTTTAGATGGCTGAGTTTAATCGATTGGCTAGTTATAAAAAAAAGTTTAATTGGGTAAAGAATGTTTTAAATAGGCATGTCTTTGACATTTCTTTCCCCTCCTATTTCACTATTTTGCAGATATCTGTAGGTGAAGAGCTGACTTTTGACTATCGATATGAACTCCTGCCTGGACAAGGATGTCCATGTCAATGTGGAGCTTCTACATGTCGGGGCCGCCTTTACTAAACCCTCAGTGAGCACTACGGGATCTCTATGGCATCTAAGATTTTGCTTTTCGAGTTCACAAATGCGGATACCAAGCTCTAACATAATAGGAACTTTGCCTCCATCGAACCATTCATGGGACTAAATCTGGCATTCTAACAGTTCTTCATTTTATCCGGTGGTTCTTGCACTAGGGCGACTATAAACTGCCAAATCACTATCAGTTGGAGTTTAACAGGCTCCACACAGAACATGCAACTTGCTGTACAGAATTTTCAACCGAACCAGATTGGTTCTATGGTAGTTCTTTCGAAATGGGTTGAAAGCATGCAATGTATTTACTGGATCTCTTTCCAAACTCTCCCCTCTCCCCTATTTCTTTTTCTTCTATCTCGAGTACCGAAGTCCGCTTTCAGGCGGATTAGCTGTCAATTTTTTTCCCTTTTTATGGTCCATCGCAGTTCTTAGGTTGATAGCTTAGCCTAGGAATGTTAGAAAGCAGTTTTTTTTTTTTCTTTTTAATGCATGAATTGCCTCTTTCGGGTAGTTTTCCTTTTTCGTGACATTCTCTAATCTCTGTAGTTTGCTATCTGTTGTATAAAGTTTGAACAATTCTTCCTACTGTGCCTTATCGTCATTAGGTTACTTAAATACTCAATCATGACATCCAAACATTTTGTAAAATAAACAAATCTGTCACCCTCAAGTGAGTCATGAGCAAATTTTCTCGAGAAACAAACAGAAACATGGATATCATTATACCCCGGAAACAAACAGAATCCACCAAATCTGATGTTTAGAACTTCATTTCCCCTTTCTGAATCACAGAGAACACAAAAGGAAGCCCATAACCGAATGCCACTAAGCCTGCCATTCCTGTTTAAGAATTAAACCCAGAAAGCTGAAAGTTCATGAAATGAAAGCAAATGGAAAAAGGTTAAATCACTTTTTGACCTTAATATGGGAACAATTGTCAACTTCAAGAGTTAACTTGGACAAAAAAAAGGTCAAGCCTCAATGTAAGAACAATTTTCTAGTTCATATCCTAAATTATTTCATCTTGTTAAGAAATTTCATTTGCTTCTATTATTAAAAATTGGTCTTTATATATCTGCATGAGGTGCACGTGGCACCACATATAATTATCTAGTTATTTCGTTAGCTACACTAGTTTTTAATAGTAGAAATTGATGAAATTTTTAATAAAAAGAACTAGTTTACTATTTGATCTAATATATGGGGACTAATTTGCTCATTTTTTATGTGAATGGGGTAAAATGCAATCTGAATCCTAATAGGGGAGCTTCCAGGGTACTTTTACCTAGCTTATTCTTGCTAAAACTAAGAATATCATGTGACCTGCATGTTCTATTTCAAGCTCGCTTAAGATGCATGGTCTATCATATTTCGATCCATGAATGATATTCACGAGTTTATGCCATGTGATCTTTGTTTATTGATAGTTCACCGTGACGTTAATTGACATCCAACAATTTGTTTAGTCATAAACTTCAACACATGTACAATGTATTGTTAAATGTCTCTTTTTATTAAGCAAAACTTTTCTGCGATCTCCCTCTCTAATTTTAATGTCCTAAAGGCTTTGGGTTCTTTTTCCTTTTTATAGATTGAAGCTGCCTCAAAAATATTCTACTGTTGACACAATAAATCAGCAATACCGGTTTATACCTACGAAGTACAAGGTTGCTCATTCTTCTTAGCATTTATCAAACTTTTGATGATTTTCATAATTGTTTTGTGCTGAAATTCTATCTTTGAGAGAGAGAAAACTTACTGAAAAAGATTGAGTGAACTTTTTGGTCCATGTTATACTAAGTCATAAATTTCGTTGAGTCACCCCAGGGTGGTGTGCAAGAAAACTTTCTGGAACCTTGTAGACTAGTTATGGTGCAGCAAAAGGACCCATGATTTGTGTGATTAAGCTGTCATATCTTAAAACTTTTACATCTTAGTGCCATAGCTTGAACAACTAAGTTTCACATCCTTTTGGACTCTTGATAGCTGTATTAAGCTCTCTTCAGTTTCTGGAAACTGACATGTTAAATATTAATATTAGCACCAGACCCCAGTTTGGGCAAACATAGGTAATCATATAAGCTAGGCCTGGAAATATTTGGCGGACTTGTCAAATAATGCTAGTATCGTTCTGCATGCTTTCAGAATGCTAATTTAAACAAATTAATAGCCAAGACTATTAGTACATTCATATATATATATATATATATATATATTACTCGGGCTTTAGCTTAACAGATTCAGAATCTGTTTGAATAAAATATGCCGAGTCAATCGATCCACTAAGCATTATCCGATTCAACTTATGAGTCTTGAAATTATGAAAAGACACCCACCTTTTATCCAACCCGATATCCACCATGAACAGAGTGTCAGCACCATAAAAGGAATGAAATCGAGAATGAGGAACCTTTTCGTTAAAGCTTTCCAAATTGATGGTGTGTTTTTTAATCCAAATCTTTTCATAGTTTAAAATCCAAACATCTAGCATCTTAGTTTCATAACTATGGTTGGTCAACCCGAGTTTCCCTTGGTATGAGACATGGGCGATCTTACCCCGACGATCTTTTCCACCAAGTGAGTCCGGCAGTGAAGTCATTCCCCATTCCTCTTTGTCTGCGTCGAAAGATAATATGGTGTGCTTGTCTTGTTCGTGGTTGGGTATAAGCCAATGGAGGCCGCCACACGCAGAAACATCTCGAGTTTTCTCGAAAGAGTCGTAGGATGTCAATTTTAAATCGTCTGATTGCTTCCATTCCCAACTCTTGGAATCAAATATCTCGCAGTGCCACGATACATCTTCTTCGTCAGAATATTCCGATTCGGAGTCCGAGTCTGATACGCGGTCGCGGTCTAGATCGTCGTACCTGCTGTCGGAGAGTCGGACAATTTTGAACCGTAAAGGGTTCGATCCGAGCACCAACATGCTTATCATTGTCTTCCACATTCGACGTTTTGGAGACAGGATGACTTCCCATTGTTGAGTAGTTGGTTTACAAATAATAAACGAGTTACCTCCAAATCTGCTTCGTCTACATAAAACCAAACCTCCATTGACCGCTGCTACAATCCAAGTAGGTTGGGGTAAAAAATTAAGTAAATCCCGAGTTGGTTTTGGACCGAGTCCTGAATTCACTATTGACACCAACTCCGATGGTAATGAAGTACATATTCTCGAACATTGAACTAAATATCCCACCATTGTTGATGTCCTTTCAGAATGTAGCCGCATAAAACTAGATTCGTAAGTGAGATCCTTCCATTCTTTCGAAAGAACCCTACACTTTTTCATTGTTTTCAATTCAGCCCTCGAGAAGATTTCAAATAAAATCTCGTCGCGAAAATCATAAGACGCCATCAATCTATTGGGATAAAGAAAAAAGCAAAAAGAATATGTAGTTAATTACAGTGAAGATGTTTATATATATATATATAGTAATTGGATGAATTTATTTCTTGCACGGAAAGTAACTTCTAGTTCGAATAATAGTAGGATTAGGTTAATTATAAAATCTTCTTCTTTAATTACTTAACTATTAAGTAAGTATTTTGTCAAAAAAATTACCATTAATTATGAAAATTAACAAATAAATTACTTACATAATCTACTTTAAAGCTTTTTCTCATGGTAATACAGATTAAATATCAATAATTAAAAGAATCATGTGTAATATATTTCATTTTTTATATAAATTTATTTTTAAAAAAAAAATCAATTTAGCTCAATTTTTTTTAGTTGGTTGATAAGAGCCAAAATAAATTATATGCATTTATTAAAGAACTTAAATAAAGCTAAATCTTTCTAAATCAACATTAATAATAATTGATATGATTTGATTTACTTTTTCTTTTTATAAGTACATAAAAATTAAAACTTTAAGTTGTAAATCTTTGACTTATGATACATCATAAATTATAAGTTGATACCTTTTAACATATTTATGATAATTTATAAAGATTTAGACCAATAATGCATGATTCAATGTTGAATTTATTTAAGGATAATGTTTTTTTTTTCTTGAGTGCATACAAAAAACTTAGGGAAGATTCGTGGAATTCGAAAGAACTGATATGGAACATTTCATGGAAATTTTAAGGTCCCCAAAGGGTTACGATATTCATTTGGCTTGTATTCAAGCATCGATTACTCACCAAGGAAGAAATGGTTCGCAGAGGTTTTGTCCAGGAGTCGACGTGTGGGGTTTGCAGTCATGTTTCTGAGGATATTCTTCATGTTCTTAGGAATTGTACTATTGCTAGAAGTATTTGGGATCGTTTAATTCCTACTAAGTGGCATACCAAGTTTTATGTCAATAGTTTGCAGGATTGGCTAGTTTTAAACTTGCAGAACCAACAGAAGTGGCACTTGGGAGACGTGGAGCGGAAAAATCTTTTCGGGTTATCGCATGGCTCCTTTGGAAGAATTGCAACCTTTTCATTTTTCAGGATGCTTCCTGGAAGACAAATGACATCATTAAGGTATCATATAGTTGGGCTAAGCAATATATCTCTCTCAATAGAAACTCTACGATTAATTCCCAGGATTGAAACTTATGGTCGCACGTTGATGGTAATTGGGTATGCTTGTATATAGATGGATCCGTTCAAAATGATGGAAGTTTTGCTACTGGGGGGGGGGGGGGGGGTTAGCAAATTCTCATGATGGGAAGTGAATTCTGGGCTACAATAGATATTTGGGTAATTGCTCTGTTTTTGATGCTGAGCTGTGAGACATTTTGAACGGATTGGCTCTCTTACTTGATCGAGGTTATGATAGAGCTTTAATCCTATCTGATAATTTTGAGGGGTACAAGCTATTCAGGAGAAGACGTCAAAAGATTCTAATTCTACATTGGTCCAAAGAATTCATCAATTGCTGGAGTGCTTTAATTACTGGCATATTCGTCACATTTCTAGAGAGGAAAACTAGAATGCGGATAGATTGGTTAAACTTGTTCACCATAGTTCATATGATGTGTGCTTGTATGATGTCTCCCTGCTAGGGGGGATAAGTTAATTTTTGCAATAAATTTGAGTATCATTTCTTTTCACACACAAAAAAAAAACTTAATTTTTAGCGTCATATCTTGATGTTGCATACGATGTTTCTTAAATCACATATAAAGGAGCGGGATAAGTCTTAAAATCACATATAAATTTTGTGTCACCCTAGGGTGGTGTGCAAGAAAACTTTCTGGAACCTTGTAGACTAGTTATGGTGCAGCAAAAGGACCCATGATTTGTGTGATTAAGTTTTCATATCTTAAAACTTTTACATCTTAGTGCCATAGCTTGAACAACTAGAATTCACATCCTTTTGGACTCTTGATAGCTGTATTCAGCTCTCTTCAGTTCCTGGAAACTGACATGTTAAATATTAATATTAGCTCCAGACCCCAGTTTGAGCAAACATAGGTAATCATATAAGCTAGGCCTGGAAATAGTGTTAGTATCGTTCTGCATGCTTTGTGGTTGAATAAGGAATTTAATTTTTTGTAGTTTTTTTCTGTTAGTCTATAAATGGATGAAGCATGAAAGATGTCTACATTGTTGCTTCCATTTAATTTTTTCTGTGCTTGCATGCAGGATTGCTATCTTGTCTATATTTTGACTTCTTTTTCCCCCAAGAGCAGTGCCATTGAGGTGTTCGATTTTTCAGTATTTGTCAGGTGGATAGATAGATAGAGCTTCAGTATTTTTATATTATGAAGAACCCCCAAAATAGTGTGCAAATCGTTGTGTGGTTTTCTTAGAGGAGTGTTAATGGAGGTATACTTCAAAAAATTTATTACTACATTCATATATATATATAAAAATATAATATAATAAAATATACATACACCTTTAAACTTTTAGAACTAAAGAGTAAGAGATTAATATATATATTGCTCGGGCTTTAGCTGAACAGGTTCAGAATCTGTTTGAATAAAATATGCCGACTCAATGAATTTACCAGCATATATCTCCTTCAACTCACCAGTCTTGAAATTATAATAATACACCCACACGGAATACTTGCACCCCAAATCCATCATAAACAGTGTGTCAGCACTGTAAAAGGAAAAGGAAAGAAATGGAGAAGGAGAAGGATGAACCTTTTCGTTAAAGCTTTTCAAATTTATGGTGTGTTTTTTAACCCAAATCTTTTCATGGTTTAAAATCCAAACATCTAGCATCTTAGTTTCATAACTATGGTTGATCAACCCGAGTTTCCCTTCGCATGACACATGGGCGATTTGATCATCCCGATGAGTTTTTCGACCAAGTGAGTCCGGCAGTGAAGTCATTGTCCATTCCTCTTTGTCTGCGTCGAAAGATAATATGGTGTACTTGTCTTGTTGGTCGTTGAACATAAGCCAATGGAGGCCACCGCACACAGAAACATCTTGAGTGTTCATGAAAGAGTAGTGGCATGTTAATTTTAAATCGTCTGACTGTTTCCATTCCCAACTCTTGGAATCAAATATCTCGCAATGCCATGATTTTTCATTGGATAATACATTGAAATTATTTTCTTCGTCGGAATATTTCGAATCGAGGTCTACAGCGTCGTCCTTGCTGTCGGAGAGTCGGACAATTTTGAACCGTAAAGGATTCGATCGCAGCACCAACATGCTTATCTTTGTCCTCCGAAATCGAGGACTTGGAGGCGGAAGGACTTCCCCTCCTTCATTACTAGTTGGTTTATAAACATAAAACGAGTCACCTCCAAATTTGCTTAGGCTACATAAAACCAAACCTTCATTGGCCGCTGCTACAACCCTAAAACGGTGGTGTAAAAAATAACTTACATTCGGAGAATACGCAGTTGGTTTTCCTGAATCGGCTATTGACACCAGGAACTGAGTCGGTACTCTCGAAGATTGAAGTAAATATCCTACCGTTGTTGATGTCCTTTCAGAATGTAGCCGCGTAAAACTAGACTCGTAAGTGAGATCGTTGCATTCTTTCGAAAGAACCCTACACTTTTTCATTGTTTTCAATTCAGCCCTCGAGAAGATTTCAAATAAAATATCTCTGCTAAAATCATAAGACGCCATCAATCTATTGGAAAAAAAGAAAAAAAAAACAAATAAATAAGCAAAAAGAATATGTAGTTATTTACAGTGAAGATGTTTATATATATATATATATATAGTAATTGGATGAATTTATTTCTTGCAGGGGAAGTAACTTCTAGTTAGAATAATAGTGGGATTAGGTTAATTATATGGCTACCAAGTAAGTATTTTGTCAAAACTCTACTATTAATTATGAAAATTAACAAATAAATTAGTTACATAATCTCCTTTAAATTAAAACTTAATTAAATAATAAAATTTTCTCATGGTCATGCAAATTAAATATCAATAATTAAAAAAAATGGAACATTATAGAAATACATGCGCTTTCCACAAGTAGATACTGATACGTAACCTTGTTGGTGTCTTCCTGTGCTCCTCGATTCTGGTTTATGTCTTGAGATTAAACCTTTGTGAAACTGCGGAGGAGGGCTACCTTGTCTATGAATGCAACCGTAAGTGTAGCTGCAATATGGCATGACCGAATAGGGTTTTGCAAAAAGGTGTATGTGTAAAACTGGAAGTCTTCAAAACCAGAATAAGGTAATTATTTCAACTTTTTGTTGTATTCTAGAGTTCTGTCCTCTGACATTGCTTCATGTTGATCTTCAGGGCTGGTGAACCAATTCTGAGTGGCACATTTGTGTGTGAATATGTTGGGGAGATCTTAGGCGAGCAAGAGGCAAACAAGAGGCTTACCAGGTTTCAATTTCATTTACAGAGATCTGCTTTTACCTTGTGCTTATATGCTTTATGCTGACTAGGCTGTATGATCTAATATCAGGTATGGTAGAGATGGTTGCTACTATATGTTTAACGTTGGTTCTCAAATAAATGATATGAGCCGGTTGATTGAAGGACAAGCACGATATTTTATTGATGCATCCATATATGGAAATGTTTCCCGGTTCATCAATCATAGGTGAGGATACACTTGTATGCATCCGCTATCGCATACTGAAATGTTTTCCCATTCTCGCATTTCCAAGTTGTAACTTGGCCATAAAAATTGTGTGACTGAAGATCCAGAGATTTTAAATATGTTCACTGTAGGACCTATAATTTGCCCGGGGCCCATTTCCCAAATAAAATCCAACTCGAATGGCCCATTTTATCATTACCCAAGCTCAAACCCTCACAAATCAGACCTAAACCCAACAAAACAAAACCCAAACTAAATTAACCTAACCCATTAAAGCCCAATTCACCCCTAGCCCAATTACCCAATAGTCAAACTAGGGTTTCGTAAAAGTCAAACCCTAGCCTTCACCATGCATGACCACTTGTCCGATCATCGACCGGTAGTCCCATCCACCGCCCTGGCCACCGCCACTGGTCACAGTGCTCAGCACCGCCACTTGCACCTGCAAGGCATTAAAATAGAAGCGACAGAAAGCAAAGAAAGTTGTAAAAGAATAGCTATAAAAGCCAATTGAAAAAACCATTGTAAAAGGGGCTTCTGCTTCTTTTTCTCTTTCGATCAATACAAGCAAAAAATTATAAGAACCAAAGGCAGATTCAAACACAAAAAGAAAACGTTAATAAACTACTGAAAAACTCAAAGCAGAGACTGAGAAAACGAGGTGATCTTATTTTTACCCTTTTATTTCGAATCTTTTTGGTTGTTCATCATTCAACACAAATATATACATATATACACATATATATTATTTTCTAAAAAAAAAATCAAAATTTACCTTTTCCGGCCACCGCGACTGGCCGGAATCTCCTCCCCTCTTCGGACCTGCAGAGAGAGTTGAGAGAAAAAAAGAAAAAGAAAACTTTGTTTTTTTTAAAGACTTTGCAGGAATGAAAAAAAAACAAAAAAATTTGATTTTATAAAGGAATAAAACGGCGTCGTTTTGGCTTGGGTCTTTTAACCTCAAAACGGCGCCGTTTCATGCAAACCGACCCGATCCGACCCGCCTACTCGAAGATCCGCGTGTTTTACCGAAAAAAGGGATATTTATCCGCGCAGTCCCTCCGCTTTTTCACCATTTTTCAATTAATACCATTCATTTCTTTTGGCTTTGTAATTTTGCCCCACAACTTTCGTGTTTGTTTCATTTTGGTCCACGTCAGATTTGCATGTTTCGCAAGGTAGGGAATTTTGCCTATTTGGTCCCTCCTTGTATGTGCGCGATACAATTTAGCCCTTCCTTGCTATTTTATTTTATTTCAGATTTTCCCAAAAAAACCGTTTTAATTCAATTTTAGTCCTTTTTTATTATTTTAATTATTTTACCCTTAAATTTCATTACCTTTTTATAATTATTATTATATGTTATTATTTATGTTATTATTATTTTATTCTTCTACTATTATTATTACTATTACTAATATTATTATTTTATTTATTATTATTATTATTGTTATTATTATTTGTTATTTTCATCATCATTATTTATTTTTATCGTTATATTATCATTATTATTACTATTATTATATTATTATTTTTTATATGTATCCTTATTAATTTTATATATTATTTCATTTATTAATTGCCACCATTACTACCGTTATTTTTTTTTTTTATCATTGTTATTATTTTATCATTATTTTCTACTACCATTAATAAACATCTATTATCGTAATATTTTCATTTCATCACTACCTATATATTATTATTTTTATTTTGTCATTATTATTGATATTTTAGTAACACTCGTATTAGCATATTATTTGGATTTCATATCGTTATTTTATTATTATATTATTTTCACGCATAACGTCGTATTTTCATACTAATTTTTCTCGATGCACCAGTTTTATAATAATCAATATTCCGTATTAAAGATTCGAGGAGGTCGAGCCCTAACTTACTGGGTTCCGGTTTTTCTCGTTTAATTTAAATAACGGAATATCCTTTTTGAAATCGCTATATAAGTTTTGAATAAAATACTTGTTCTCGGAAATTCGAAATGTTGCGCCCTAACTTACTGGACACGACATCTAGATACCCCGAGATAAGTTTTTTAAAAAAAGTGAAGGCAATATTCCGCATTTGGAATCTCGAGAAATCGAGCCCTAACTTACTGGGTTTCAGTTTCTCATTTAACAAATAACGGAGTATCCTCCTCAAATTTAAAGCCGAGTTTTAAAATCAAAAGGCAAGCTCAGTTTCGGGAGCCCAAAGTGTCGCATCCTAACTTACTGGGTATGATACTTTATCTCTTCGAAATGAGAGGGTATTATCATTCATCCCGATTCGTTCAAGTTTTAAAAAATAAAAGAGGATCGTATTTTCGAATCTTTTCAAATTTTTAACATTAGGACATTAATTAATCAATCTGGTATCGATTTTGGGCGTGACGAGGGTGCTAATCCTTCCTCGCGCGTAACCGACTCCCGAACCCATTTTCTCAAAATTCGTAGACCAAAAGCACTGTTTTAATAAACCAAAACATTTTATTAAAACTAAGGTGATCCGATCGCACCTAGTAAAGATCGGTGGCGACTCCCATTTTTATTTTTCGTTTTCAAAACCAAAGTCGATCCCCGTTTTCAAAAAAATGGTTACGACAGCTTGGCGACTCTGCTGGGGACATATCGAGAGTCAAGCCATAGATCGATTAATTTTTGTCCTTTTGATTAAAAATTTGGAAAATGGTCTTGAAAATTCATGTTTCTTTAAATGCACTTTCGATGCTATAATTGTAATAATGTCGAGTCCCATAAAATACTTTGGCATTGCATTGCATGACCGTTGTGGTCACACCTTTAAGTGGGAGAGAGAAGCTATGCCTTCGTGAGGTTTTCACCTCCGCATGGGCTAGTGGACTGCTTCCGGGATACATCTGTACCTATGTCTTCGTGAAGTTTTCACTTCCGCATGGCCATAGGGAAATGTATTCCCCTGAACCGAACTCGGTCCGTATGAGCCTATAATGGGTGAGGATCGAGGAATCTGCTGATTCGGGTACCTGAACTTTAGAACTAAACCACACGTAGAGAACATAAGAACCCACCCTAAGTCGAACTATGCCAAACCTTAGTAGTTACCCAGATAGGTGTTTATATATTTTACTTGCTTTATATTTCATTCTGTGATACTAACTGATTATGTTTTATTTTCTCTTCATGTCATTTCATATTTTAAGAGGTATCGATTCACGGTCAGTTTCTAAGTTAGAGAGCTGGTTATGGAGAACGAATCCCTTGATAAAGTGGAAGACAATGCAGCCGTCCGTATATGGTCAGAGCAAAGCCAATTAGAGAAAGGGGACAGCTTAACCGAGGGGTATGTGTCGGAACTACGAGATTTCACTAGTATCAGTGTCACGCAGAACGAACTCCAAGAGTTGAAAGAAATATGGACCCAGTGGGATGATGGGGCAAAGCAGCTGTTCTATCATACTTATGGCGATCTACCTTACTTGCTCGACATCAAAGTAGATAAGTATCTGTTCCGAGCCATGACTTAATTTTGAAATGCCGCTTATAGCTGTTTCTCTTTCGGAAAAGTAGATTTAGTACCCACGGTGGAGGAATATACGACCTTGCTGCGTTGTCCAAAAGTTCAAGTCGACAAAGCTTACTCAAAGGCCGTTAATGGCCCAACTTTTATGAAAAAATTAATGAATATCACAGGGATGAGCGAGCAGTGGGTCTCAGCTAGAGTTCAGAAGAAAGGCGGTGGTAAATGCATACCTTGGGTGAGTTTGAGGGACCTAATCCTAACACATCCTGATGTAAAGAAAAAGATTGACGTCTTTACCTTGTGTATTTACGGTTTGGTAATATTCCCTAAAGCTCTAAGACATGTAGATAAAGCAGTTACTGATCTATTCAGTCGATTAGACAAAGGGGTCACGCCTGTGCCTGCGATCTTAGCCGAGACGTTCAGATCTTTGAATGCATGTCAAAGAACAGGTGAAGGCAGGTTCATCGGATGCGCGCAGTTGTTGTTGGCTTGGTTCCATAGTCATTTCTAGAAGGTGGAGAAAGTGTCTTATTGGGTTTTCTCTGAAAATTACTCTCCATTGAAAAAAATAGTGGCTACACCAAGAAGAGAAGACGTGTCTGAGGAAAACTGGATGGCGATCTTTTAGAATCTTCAAGAAGAAGACATCGAGTGGAGGGCTCCTTGGATGGTTTCTCACAAAATTCTTTATCGATGTGGGGATTTCGACTGGGTCCCTTTACCTGGAATTTGGGGAGCTATTGGGTATGCCCATTTACTTGTACTGAGGCAGTATGGTTCAAGACAGTTTGTACCAACGACGTATGGATTGGCTCAATGTGAGTTTTCATACCAATGAGAAAGCTATAATAAGAGGGTTAAGGAGATTTCTAGTTCCTGGAATCAGATTCATAGAATGAAGAGATTATCTGCAGGCCCAATGACGACCTTAGAATACAGTGGATGGAGGACTAGAAGGATTAATGATAACATCCCCGAGTTGAATCCGTATAGCGCCGATCAAGAGAAGAATACTTGCAAGTGGTCCCATCAGAATTTGAGATCGTAAAGCAAGATTTCGAAAGGATGAGTTCAGAGCTTGGAAAGAGGATAGAAAAACTGAAAGAAGAGAAAATGCACCTAAAATTAGAGGCAGATGTTCAGAAATCAGAGGCCGAGAAACTAAGAAAAGAAAAGTGAAAGATAGAGGAAGATCGAGATAGTTTGAAGACAGAATATAAGAAGATGCGTCTGACAATGAAAAACGCTAGATTAGGAAAGACTCCAGAACAGTGGCGACGGGAGATTCGAGAGGAAAAGGCCAAAGCTAACTGTTGGGAGAAGAAGTTTCAAGGAATACAAGCGCAAAACGAGGCCTTAGAGAAGAATTTGGCAAAAAGCCAAAAAGAGAAAAAAAGGATTGAAAGCTAGAGTGGCTGAACTTGAGCGGTCTCTTCATCACCATCGAAGTCGTAATTCTGAAATTGAACTGAGATCAAGTCTAAACAAGATCGAGGAAATGAAGGGTAAGATTGAAGAATTAGAATCAGCATTGTACAGTTGTGAACTTCGGATTGAGCTTTTGGAAATAAGAGAAGGGCGTTGGGAAGAAGAACTTCACCGTTCTCATGATCAAGTTAGAAATCGGGATTACCTTATGGGCGAAGCGATAGTTCAGATTCGAGAGATAGCTGATCATCTACAAACTTTGGCAGCACAGGCCGATATGTTGAGCATGAAATATGAGCTGCAGTCGGGTCATAGTCAAGAGCTAATCTCTTTGCTCGGGAAAATCAAAACTTTAGGCATTAGGGCGAAAGCATATTTGTAGTTCGCTTTATGTAAAAAATTTTGTTTTCTAATAAAGTTCTCTAAAATGAAGTTGAATCTGAATCGATGCCTTCTTTTTGCATTCATGCATTTGCATTACATCATATCATATGCATTTAAGTCCATAGAGAGAGCCTCATTAGTTGAAATTAATACAGAGATAAGGAAAGGAAAATTTGGAAACTGAGCATCGTTACGGTACACGACGCAAAATAAAAGCGATGGATCAAAGAATAGAAAAGTTAGAGCATATGCAAAAAGACATGCAGGATCAAATGCAAGAATGATTAGCCAAGATACAACAGGACATGATAGAGCGGATGCAAGAATCTCAGAATAATATGATAAGCCAGCTGACGCAGTTGCTGGCTAAAAAACATGAAAAAGGAAAAGGCCCCGCTATTAGTGAAGGACCTCTTCACCCTCCGGGTTTTACCCCAACAAACACCCAAGCGCAACCAGATGTGTACCCTCAAAGGACGCCTGTCACCATCAGCCTCAGTATCAGACGACTGACACCGCGGTACCTGCGCACTTTCCAACAGGCTCGGTTTCTAACCCAGGGGATAGTCCAGCTAACCCTGTGGTCCCTGATTTAGACGAAGTGGCAGAAATGGACCAGGAAAAAGTGGACTTGCCGAGACAATTTGAGGACCGTTGCAAGTGGTTAGAGGAGAAGTTCAAAGTAATGGAGATGGCGACTACCGTTATGGGGTAGACGCTAAGACCTAAAGTCCGGTCCTCGACTTGGTGCTTCCGCCAAAGTTTAAAACCCCAGATTTTGAAAAGTACAATAGAACTAGTTGTCCCGAAGTGCACATCACGATGTTCTATCGACGGATGGCGAGACACGTTAATAATGACCAATTGCTGATTCACTATTTTTAGGATACCGCCGGTCTGCGGCCAAATGGTACAATCAGCTCAGTCGTGCCCAGATTAAGACATAGAAGGACCTGGCACAGGCCTTCATGAAACACTATGGCCATGTAGCTGATATAGCTCCCGACAGAATCACGCTCCAAAATATGGAGAAAAAGCCAAAGCGAGAGCTTGGACAATACGCCAAATGATGGAGAGAAATAGCAACACAAGTTCAAATGCACGCTCCTAGAGAAGGAGACAACCATGCTCTTTATCAATACTTTGAGGGCTCCTTTCATTAATCACATGCTGGGAGGCACCACTAAAAGTTTCTCAGATATTGTGATGTCAGGAGAAATGATAATGCAATCAGATGTGGCAGGATAGAGGCATGAGAAGGTGCTAGAAAGACGATTCCGAAGAAAAGAGAGAATGATGTAAACAACATAAGCACCCATAACAAAAGTTATTCAAAGCCTATTACTGTGAACCAGCCCAGGACTGTAATCGCCGATCATCAGAGCCCATCTAGACAGGAATCTAATGCAAAACAAAATACGGAGAAAATGTAATTCACGCCGATTCCAACCACGTACAAAGAAGTGTACCAGAACTTGTTCGATGCACATGTGGTTGCCTCGCATTACTTAAAGCCCTTGCAGCCCCCATACCTTAAATGGTATGACGCGAATGCACAGTGCGAATACCATGCAGGAATTGTGGGGCATTCAATAGAGCATTGTCTCGCCTTCAAGAAATTGGTGGAAAAACTCATACAGATGGGCGTTGTAAAAGTAGACGATACCCCTAGCGCGGAACACCCATTACCTAATCATGGGGTTAATATGATAGGTGAGAGTATGGGGAAAAGAGTTAAAACAGATGTTGCTGAAGTGAAAACCCCGATGAGACGGGTTTGGAAGGAAATGACGAGGAGGGGATTAGTTGTATCAGATCCGGTGGAAGAGTATAAAGAAACAAGAAATGGCTGTGAGTTCCATAACATGGAGGGGCACGTGATCCAGAACTGTATCGAGTTCAGAATGCTGGTGCAAAGGCTGATGGATGATAAAGAAATAGAATTCTATGAAAGCTAAGGAGGAGAAAATATATGCGCGTTGGAAGATGAATCAGCAGCAAAGGCCTCGAAAATTAGCTATCCTTTAGTCATCATCTCGCGGCCAAGGAACAATGAAGTGGGGGCAAAGATAACGCCGAAGGTCATAATTCAGAAACCTACGATCTTTTCATATGAAGACAACAAAAAAGTTCCCTGGAACTATGACTGCAATGTGACGATTCCTGGGAAGGGGAACTCGTCCAGCACTACAAAGGAAAACCAGGAGGTAGGCTTCTATACGCGCAGCGGAAAGCGCTACGACACGACAAACATACGAGTTGAACTCACAAAAGAGAAAGCTTTGATAGGCGAACAAAAGAAGGAAAAGGCGACCAAACAGGAATCGCCTATAAACGAGCCAGTAAAGGAAGAAGAGGCTAAGGAGTTCTTAAAATTCTTAAAACATAGTGAGTACAGTGTTGTGGAGTAGCTGCATAAGCAACCAGCTCGCATATCTGTGCTAGACTTGCTGTTGAGCTCGGAGGCTCACCGCAACGCACTGATGAAAGTACTGAATGAAACGTATGTTGCTAATGATATCTCCGTTAATAAGCTGGATCGCCTGATTAGCAATATAAGTGCCGACAACTTCATTTTCTTTAATGACGATGAGATCCCGCCGGGAGGTATGGGTTCCATCAAAGCTCTCCACATTACCACACGGTGTAAAGGATACACACTACCAGGGGTACTGGTCGATTATGGATCGGCACTCAATGTCTTGCCACTATCAACGCTGAATCGATTACCTATTGATAGCTCTCACATGAAGATCTGCCACAATGTAGTGAGGGCATTCGATGGAACTGAAAGAAAAGTCATGGGGAGGATCGAAGTGCCTCTATTAATTGGCCCGAGTACGTATGTAGTGGATTTTATAGTAATAGATATCAAGCTGTCCTATAATTGCTTGCTGGGGAGACCTTAGATACACTCAGCGGGAGCAGTGCCCTCGTCGTTGCACCAAAAGTTGAAGTTAGTTATAGAGGGACGTCTGGTGACGATAAATGCTGAAGAGGACATCATCGCGACTGTAACTAACAGTGCGCCATATTTAGAGGCAAGTGACGAAGCGATTGAGTGCTCATTCCGCTCTTTGGAGTTTGTCAACGCAACATTTATCATCGAGGGGAACAAGATCCCAGTGCCTCAAATATCCAAAACTACGAAAATGGGTTTACAACTGACGGTCGAGAAATGAGCTGTACCTGGGAAAGGACTTGGAAGGTATCTCCAAGGAGAGATCGAGGCCCCGAGATTGAAAGAAAAACGAGACCTCTTCGGCTTAGGATTCAAGCAGGACGCAAAGCAAAGGAAGAAAGAGCTAGAAAAGAAACAAGAAAGAAGAAAAGCACGTTTGAGTGGGGACGAGATTAAATGGGAACCGATGATAATTCCCCACATTTACAAAACCTTTATATCAGGAGGGATTATCCATCCAGCACGAGGAATGTGAAATAAAGAATCCACGGAAGAAACATGGGGAAACATGCACGTCAATGCTATATCCGAAGAAACAACTGAAGAAGAAAATCGGAATGGTATCCGCCCTTATGAGCTTGGCGTTGCTTCTAAACAAGCTCGACCGCGGAGGAAATCCTCGTAGCTTTTAGAACTTGTTCAGAGTAATATTCGGAACACACTTGTTGCTCTAAGTATAGAAGCAATAAGATTCCCTTTTGTGAAGCATGACTTATGTCTAAAATCGTTATTTTCAATAAAATGCATCTTCGCTGCCTTTCGAGCAAATCTTCTTTTATTCTTTCTATGGCATTCATCATCATGATTATTCCTTTTATTCTTTAAATATTCTTTTAAAATATCCATTCTTTCACTCATAATCATACCATACCAATCAGTATGCTTAGATTCTTTTGTTCTACGGACCTTTATAACAGGTCCCCAAATATCAATGATCTGAGCAACGCTACTAATGACTCAGAACGTCCTTTTGAGCAAGACATGGGCATAGAAGATTTTCGTGATTTGGAAGATGACCAAGGTTGTGACTGTCTCCGAATCATTAAGGATGGTGGAGCAAGAAGAGAAATGCAGATCCTACCTCATGCAGAGTCAGTGGAAATAGTGAACCTGGGAAATGAGCAAGAGAAGAAGGAAGTGAAAATCGGAGTTTGTATTACGGCAAAGACAAGGCGAGACATCATTGAGTTACTCCAAGAATTTAAAGATGTATTCGCGTGGTCGTATCAAGACATGCCCGGCTCAACACGGATATCGTGGTACACCATTTGCCCATAAAAGAGGAGTACAAGCCGTCCAACGAAACTTCGAAGAATGAGGCCAGATGTTCTGTTGAAAATAAAAGAAGAGGTCAAGAAGCAATTTGACGCAGGTTTCTTGCAAGTGGTTAAATACTCGGAATGGGTAGCCAATATCGTCCCCGTCCCTAAGAAAGATGGGAAAGTGCGAATGTGTGTAGACTACAGGGATCTAAACAAGGCTAGCCCAAAAGACAATTTTCCGTTACCTCATATCGACACCTTAGTGGACAATACGGTGGGTTATTCGCTGTTCTCTTTCATGGATGGCTTCTCAGGATACAACCAGATAAAGATGCATCCTAAAGACATGGATAAGATAACATTTGTAACCAAGTGGGGAACGTTTTTCTATAAGGTGATGCCGTTTGGACTAAAAAATGCGGGAGCGACATATTAGAGAGCCATGGTAACCCTATTCCATGACATGATGCACAAAGAAATTGAAGTTTATGTCGACGATATGATCGCGAAATCCCGAACCGAAAAGGAGCATGTGCAAGCCTTGAGAAAATTATTATTGAGGTTGAGGAAATTTCTACTAAAGCTTAATCCAAAGAAAATGTACCTTCGGAGTCTCCTGGACAGGAAACCGCTAGGATTCATAGTCGGTGAAAAGGGGATTGAGGTTGACCTGCACCAAGTCAAAGCTATACAAGACTTGCCTCCACTCACACACCCAAAAAGAAGTTCGAGGTTTCTTAGGAAGATTAAATTACATCGCCTGTTCATTTCACAACTAAGCGAGAGATGTGACCCCATTTTCCGTCTTCTTAAGAAACACAATCCAGCGCATGGGACGAGGAATGCCGAAGACCTTTGACAAAGTGAAGCAATACTGCTCAATGCCCCAAAGATTGACGCCGCCTAATCCCGACAAGCCATTAATCCTCTATTTGACAAGATTTGATAATTCAATGGGATGTGTGCTTGGCCAACACGATGAGTCGAAAAAGAAAGAGAAGGCAATATACTACCTTAGTAAAAAGTTCATCAATGTGAAACAAGGTACTCACCAATCGAGAAATGTGGCTGTGCCTTGATCTCGACAACTCGGAGGCGAGGCAAGATATGTTGTATCATACGACTTGGCTCATCTCGAAGCTAGACCCTCTGAAATATATGATGGAGTCGATCATGTTGAATGGAAGGATGGCCCGATGGCAAATTCTACTTTCGAATTTGACATAGTTTATGTAAACCAAAAGGCGGTGAAGGGGAGTGCAATAGCGCATTTTCTAGCCGATGAGAGCTCGGAGGATTACGAACCTTTGGATTTTGATTTCCCTAACGAAGATTTAATGTACGTGGCAACCACCGAAGAAGGTACCCTGAGAGGATCGTCCTGGAAATTTAATTTCAACGGGGCATCAAATGTCATGGGCAATGGAATTGGGGCGCTTCGTATCCCCAAATGGAGATCATTATCCATTCACTTGTAAATTGGATTTTGATTGCACAAATAATATGGCAGAATACGAAGCTTGTATCATGGGTATCCGCGCCGCTATGGAACGCAACATTAGGGTACTAGAGGTATATGGAGATTCTGCACTGGTAATTTATCAACTCAGAGGGGAATGGGAGACAAGAGATCCCAAGCTAGTCGACTACAAAAGATTGGCCCAAGAATTGATCAAGGAGTTCGATGGTATCACCTTCAGTTATCTGTCAAGAGACGAAAACCAGATGGCTGACGCTCTGGCCACCTTGGCTTCCATGGTCCGAGTAAACAAAAATGAGGATATGAAACCTATCCAAATGAGTATTTTTGAGGCCCCGGCACATTGCTACAACGTCGAAGAAGAAGAGAAAAATGATCACCCGTGGTACCACGATATACTGCGATACGTGAAAAATCATGAATACCCTGAGCAAGCAACTGAGAATGACAAAAGGACGTTGAGAAGACTAGCCTGTGACTATGTCTTGGATGGAGAGATCCTATACAAAAGAAGAAAGGATCAAGTACTACTGAGGTGTGTGGACGCCGCGCATGGCCAAGAAAATCCTAGAAGAAGTCCATGAGGGTGTCTGTGGAACACATGCCAATGGCTTCACAATGGCTAGGCAAATCATGAGATTCGGGTATTATTGGTCTACCATGGAAGGAGACTGCATTGATTATGCCAAGAAATGTAATAAGTGCCAAATTTATGGGGATAATATTCATGTACTACCTTCACCTCTACATGTTATGACCTCCCCATGGCCTTTCTCTATGTGGGGCATAGACGTCATTGGACCAATCTCGCCAAAAGCTTCCAATGGACATCGGTTCATCTTCGTGGTAATCGATTACTTCACTAAATGGGTAGAGGCCGCTTCATATGCTAATGTGACGAAATCAGCAGTCAGCAAGTTCTTGAAAAAGAAAATCATATGTCGGTATGGAATGCCTGAGAGGATCATATCCGATAATGCGTTAAACTTGAACAACAGCATGATCACAGAGGTCTGCAGTCAATTCAAGATTAGACACCACAATTCGTCACCGTATCGTCCAAAAATGAATGGTGCGATGAGAGGCGACTAATAAGAACATCAAAAGGATAGTGGGAAAAATGACTCGAGACTTACAAAGATTGGCACGAGAAGCTACCATTTGCCCTTTTCACCTATCGAACGTCGATTAGAACCTCCCACCGGGCAACTCCTTTCTCATTGGTCTACTAATGGAAGCGCTTTACCCATCGAAGTTGAAATTTCGTCCCTTCGAGTCTTGTCCGAATTGAAGTTAGACGGCGCGAGAATGGATCCAGCTCGATATGATCGATTAAATTTGATTGAAGAAAAGAGGTTTGAAAGCTATCCGTCATGGTCGATGTGTACCAAAAGAGAATGATGCGAGCATACGACAAAAGGGTGCGCCCAAGAGAATTCCACGAAGGAGATTTAGTCTTGAAGAAAATCCTTCCCATACAAAAAGATTTCAAAGGAAAATGGATGCCGAACTGGGAAGGACCTTATGTGGTGAAGAAAGCATTCTCTGGAGGAGCATTGATTTTGGCCGAAATGGATGGTAAAAGCTTACCTAATCCCATCAACTCAGACTCGGTCAAGAAATATTTTGCCTAAAAAGAAGAGGCCAAGACGAAAACCCACAAAGGGCGCTTTAAGACCTTTTTTTTTTTAAAAAAAAGGAGAGGTCAAAGTGAAAACCCGCAAATGGCACTTTGAGACCAAAGGGGTTTGAGTCGAAAACCCGAAAAGGGCGGCTCAAATTTTGACAAAGGGGGGTATGTGACAATTTTGTTCTCTCAGAAAGGGAGGAATGTTACACCTCAGGACATCTACAAATCATCAAGATCTCCCAACTTCTAGTCACTTTCGAAATGATCTTCTAAAGGTTGGAGTAGTGAAGCTCGATCGTGGTATCTCTGGGGCACCCACTTTTTCTTTTGCTAACTTCGTATTCCAATAATGTTTGCTTTTATTGATTAATTCAACTCCATTCTTCATAAATTCCATTGTTATCCATCATTTAAATCTTTTAAGCCATTTGCAATTGAAATAACGGTTTATGGACCCATAATGCTTCCATAAAATGAGTTACGCCTATTACTCTGAAGTCTCTAAACAAATGCAGAAACTCAAACAGGATCATTGTTCAGACCACCACACCTAGGGGTTAGAAACATTCGAGAAAAGAGGAGTTTAAAATCATGACTATCTTCCCAAAATTCTCTGTCAAAGATATCAGTTACATGAGAAGACGAGAAATAGCATCAGTGATAAAACTCTGATAGACAACAAGCAGTGACAACCCTAAGCATTAAAAAAGGGGATCATTTCATTTTACATTCGTACATCATCATTAGGAGCGTTTCGATCATCGCATCCTGATCTTTATACATTTTTAACAAAGAATCATTATCATGACATTCTGCATTCATGCAAATGTCGTCCATAATACATTTAGTTAGGAGCATTAGATTCATTCCGATCATAGCATCCTAATCATTTGACATAAACACAAGCATATAAAACCGAGTCTACAGGATATGTCCCAAGAGGACGGTGTAGCAACATTGGTGAAGCCACCATCCTATTGCCACTGACCAGTAGTGGAATAGGTTGAAGATTGTCCTATTGCCACTAATCAGTAGTGGAATAGGTTGAAGACCATCCTATTGCCACTGACCAGTAGTGGAATAGGTTGAAGACCGTCCTATTGCCACTAACCAGTAGTGGAATAGGTTGAAGATTGTCCTATTGCCACCGCCTGTAGTGGAATAGGTTGAAGATTGTCCTATTGCCACTAACCAAAGAGTGGAATAGGTTGAAGATTGTCCTATTGCCACCGCCAAATGAGTGGAATAGGTTGAAGATTGTCCTATTGCCACCGCCTACAGTAGTGGAATAGGTTGAAGATTGTCCCATTGCCACCGACCAAGAGTGGAATAGTTTGAAGACTGTCCCTATTGCCACTAACCAAAGAGTGGAATAGGTTGAAGATTGTCCTATTGCCACCGACCAAAGTGGAATAGGTTGAAGATTGTCCTATTGCCACTAACCAAAGAGTGGAATAGGTTGAAGATTGTCCTATTGCCCGACCCACAAAGGAATAGGTGAAGATTACTGAACCTTATCGCCCGGAGATACAAAGAAGCAATTTAAAATAAACAAATCACATCCTCCAAAGTTGCAAAGAGAGCGAATTGAAGCTACAGGCCCTATCTCGCTGAAGTAGCGGTAGAGTGGATCAAAGCGACAAGATGCGGTGGACTAAAAACCTAAAAAATAGGAGAACTGAAGAATCAAGACTCAGCAAGACTAGGCAAATTTGGCCTTTCTTTATGTCTTTGCTCTATTCCTGTTGCACGACGACAATGAGCAAAGAGAGGCAAACAGAGGACCTATAATTTGCCCGGGCCCATTTCCCAAATAAAACCCAACCCGAATGGCCCATTTTATCATTACCCAAGCCCAAACCTTCACAAATCAGACCTAAACCCAACAAAACAAAACCCAAACTAAATTAACCTAACCCATTAAAGCCCAATTCACCCCTAGCCCAATTACCCAATAGTCAAACTAGGGTTTCAGAAAAGCTGAAACCCTAGCCTTCGGCGCTGCAGCCCACTTGTCTGAATGTCTGACCAGTAGTCCCATCCACCGCCTGCCACCGCATCGGTCACACAGTGCTTCAAGACCGCCACTTGCACCTGCAAGGCATTAAAATAGAAGCGACAAAAAGCAAAGAAAGTTGTAAAAGAATGGCTATAAAAGCCAATTGAAAAAACCATTGTAAAAGGGGCTTCTGTTTCTTTTTTTCTTTCGATCAATACAAGCAAAAAATTATAAGCACCAAAGGCAGATTCAAATACAAAAAGAAAACGTTAATAAACTACTGAAAAACTCAAAGCAGAGACTGAGAAAACGAGGTGATCTTATTTTTACCCTTTTATTTCGAATCTTTTTGGTTGTTCATCATTCAACACAAATATATACATATATACACATATATATTATTTTCTAAAAAAAAAATCGAAATTTACCTTTTCCTACCCACCGCGATCGGCGGAATCTCCTCCTCTTCTGACTGCAGAGAGTTGAGATAAAAAAAGAAAAAGAAAACTTTGTTTTTTTTAAAGACTTTGCAGGAATGAAAAAAAAAACAAAAAAAAATTGATTTTATAAAGGAACAAAACGGCGTCGTTTTGGCTTGGGTCTTTTAACCCCAAAACGGCGCCGTTTCATGCAAACCGACCCGATCCGACCCGCCTACTCGAAGATCCGCGTGTTTTGCCAAAAAAAGGGGATATTTATGCGCGCAGTCCCTCCGCTTTTTCACCATTTTTCAATTAATACCATTCATTTCTTTTGGCTTTGTAATTTTGCCCCACAACTTTCGTGTTTGTTTCATTTTGGTCCACGTCAGATTTGCATGTTTCGCAAGGTAGGGAATTTTGCCTATTTGGTCCCTCCTTGTATGTGCGTGATACAATTTAGCCCTTCCTTGCTATTTTATTTTATTTCAGATTTTTCCAAAAAAACCGTTTTAATTCAATGTTAGTCCTTTTTTATTATTTTAATTATTTTACCCTTAAATTTCATTACCTTTTTATAATTATTATTATTATATGTTATTATTTATGTTATTATTATTTTATTCTTCTACTATTATTATTACTATTACTAATATTATTATTTTATTTATTATTATTATTATTATTATTTGTTATTTTCATCATCATTATTTATTTTTATCGTTATATTATCATTATTATTACTATTATTATATTATTATTTTTTATATGTATCCTTATTAATTTTATATATTATTTCATTTATTAATTGCCACCATTACTACCGTTATTATTATTATTTTTTTTATCATCGTTATTATTTTATCATTATTTTCTACTACCATTAATAAACATCTATTATCGTAATACTTTCATTTCATCACTACCTATATATTATTATTTTTATTTTGTCATTATTATTGATATTTTAGTAACACTCGTATTAGCATATTATTTGTGTAATGGCCTAAATTCAAGATTATCGGAATAATGGTTTCGCAACCATAAATCCGATTTAAATAGAAATTTATTTCAATATGTTTGCATGAGTCTTTATATGATAGGAAATATTTTTATAAATATTTATAAAATGTTAGTAATGCGGTATTAAACTTTCGTTAGAAAATTTTAACGTTTGGGTAGGTAATTAAATGAAAAGGACTAAATTGAAATGAAAGTAAAAGTTTAATTATAGATTAAAAGAAAGTATAAAGGACCAAAATGGCAATTAAGCCATTTTGTCTAGATTGAGGCGGTGAATTGAAAAAAAATCTGAGATTTTTAGTTTATTATTATATTATTATATTATTATATTATTATATTATTATATATATATATAAAGAAAAGAGATAGAAACAGAAAAGAAACAGAGAGCAAACGTGAAAGAAGAAAGAAAAAGAGAAAAGAAAGAAAGAAAAAAGGGAAAATTAAAAGTTTGAAGCTTGGAGTTTAATTTGATCCGGAAAACTCAAATACGAAGCTAGATCGAGGAAAGGAAAAAGTCCCGGATTAGTAGATTTTATAAACGAACTAGTATCGAGGGAAAGAAATCCCGGTTGAATGAAAGGAAAATTCGATGGATCTCTGAAAAGGAATTGACGGTAAAAAGGATCTAGCCCGGACGGGTGATCCTATCCTGATATAGCCCTCCCGAAGAATATGTGGAAAATGGATTTAGCCCGGACGGGTAATCCGAATTAGGTTCAATTTAGCCTGGACCGTAATTCGGATCCAAGCTCATTAGAGTAATTGTCGCTGCGAGGATTTAGCTCGACCGGTAATCCTCTGTAAGGATGAGGTTCGCGAGTGTGCTCTCTGAAATGGAAATGTGCGCACATGAATATGAATTGACGGATCGGATTTGTACACTAAAGTGTACCTCTGAAAATCCATCGAAATTCGAGTAATTTAACGGGATAAATATGGAAAAATAACAAGGAAATGGAAATCATGATATTGATGAGCTCATCAATCATGGTGTGTATATTATTGATATATGGAAATTAATGAACCAACTTGAATGTTGAGCTTGTGCATGTTAGGGTATTAATGCATTGAATGGATATATGAATGCTTATTACATTGTATTGAAAATATTAGGTAAGTATAATTCTTGTTACATGGGCTTACTAAGCACAAAGTGCTTACTCTGCTTTACTTTCCCTTGTTTTGTAGTGTTAAGAGCTCGGAGGTCGATCGGTGGGAGACTCATCACACTATCAACCCCATATTTCGGTATTTAAAGAAACTTTAGTTTGGAAATGAATGGCATGTATAAGCTAATAAAATAAATGTTAGTATGAAATGAATGTAAGGTCACCATTGGTATGGCTTATCTCATTAAAGTTATCTTATAAATATGCATGAATTTTATTTTGAAAATATGATGAATTAGAATGGTTTCGGTTTCAAAAAAAAAAAAAAAATTAAACTCCTACTCGTGCCCCGTACCTTATTCTGACAACGAATACGGGTAGGGGGTGTTACATTTGTTGGTATCAGAGCTACGGTTTAGCCGGTTCTAGGACCGATATAGCGAATACGGATTAGCTATACATGCCATTTAAATTATTTTTGATAGTGTGATATCTCCTAACCATTTAAATTATGTTTTTCTTATAGTAATGTCATCTGACCGAGCTCAATCTGAGGAAGCTGGGAGTCATGCTCCGGCTTCAATACAAAGAGAAGAAACTAGCAGTAGAAGGCCCGGTATAGAGGGTCAAGGGGAGGAGGCAAAAATAGCCTTCTTTCAAATGATGAATGAATGGTTTACCCAATATATAAGAACTAACCCTACAAAGTCAAAGAAACTCAAGCTCCCCCCCTGCTCCTCCACCGGTTCCCGAGATTCCACAGGTGTGCAGTGCATCGAATCTGTCGAGAAAAGGAAAAGCTCCGTTGATAAAATTCGAAAATATGGGGCAAAGAATTTCGAGCAAAGAAGCTTGATGATGATCCCGAAAGAGCTGAATTTTGGTTAGAAAATACTACTCGGGTTTTGGAGGAATTATCTTGCACGCCAGAAAGAATGTTTGAAATGTGTTTGTTTCATCGCTAAAAGACACACTTTATCATTGGTGGAATACTAAAGCTTGGTTGTTCCGAAAGAAGAAATTACATGGGAATTCTTCCGCATCGAGTTCAAAAAGAAATATATCACCAGAGATTCCTTGATCGTAAAAGAAAAGAATTTCTTGAGTGAAACAGGCAAATAGATCGAAGATCGAGTATGAAAGAGAATTTGTTCGGTTGAGTAAATATGCTCGAGAATGGGTACACGATCGGAAGTGAAATGTGCAAACGATTTGAAGAAGGGTTGAATGAAGAAATTAAGCTACTTGTTGGAATTCTTGAAATTCGAGAGTTTGCTACACTAGCGAGCGAGCTTATAAAGCAGAAGAATGGAGCAAAGAAAAGAAACAGGCTGAGAGGGAAGCTCGAATTTTTAGTAAAAGACCAATGGAAAAATCTCAGTTTTCTGCTCCAAAGAAATTGAAGAAGTACCAGGATCGTTCTACCTCAACCACTGGGTATTCAGATAGAGTGCGAGCTTTACAGCGCACTAATTCAAGACCTTCCACTCCATCGGTGACCAGTGTTGGCAGTGTTGGTACCCCTGGCCGAGATGCCGATGTTGTAATAAAGCTCATTTTGGTGAATGTCGATTTAAGAGCGGGGCTTGTTACCGATGTGGTTCTTTTGATCATTTCCTCAGAGATTGTCCAGAAAGAAGTGAAAAAGAAGCTGAATATATATCAAAGCCAAGTAATCCATCTTTGAGGGGTAGACCATCTCGACCATCCAGTAATGTCAGTGGTAGCCGAGGAGCTACAAAAGATACTACAAGTAGGCCTGAGACACGAGCGCCTCCTAGAACATATGTCATGCGTACGAGAGAAGATGCCTCAGCACCCGATGTTATTACTGGTACATTTTCTTTACTTAAAACTGATATTACTGCATTAATTGATCCCGGTTCTACGCATTCATATATATGTGTAAAACTTGCATGCGTTAAAGATTTATCTATTGAACCTACTGAATTTGTGGTTAAAGTCTCAACCCTTTTGGCCAATCTATTTTGGTGGATAAAATTTGTAAAAATTGTCCACTTGATGGTAAGAGGTTATTGTTTCCTGGCTGATTTGATGTTACTGCCATTTGATGAGTTTGATGTGATATTGGGCATGGATTGGTTAACTCAAAGATGATGCAATGAGTAAATCAGAAATGTAAATATATTGTGTTGAAGTGTCAGAATGGTGAATTACTTCGGGTTAAATCCGATCAGACAGAGGGATTATCTGATGTGATTTCAGTTATTACTGCTCAGAAGTATGTCAAAAAGGGGTATGATGCTTTTCTTGCTTATGTATTAGATACTAAGGTATCTGAGTCAAAGATTCAAGCAGTGCCAGTGGTATGTGAATTTTCTGATGTGTTTCCAGAAGAGTTACCAGGGTTGCCACCAGAAAGAGAAGTGGAATTTTCTATAGATTTGATTCCGAACTACTCCGATTTCCATAGCTCCGCATCGAATGGCTCCTACTGCAATTAAAAGAATTAAAGACACAAAGATTCAGAACTTGTTGACAGAGGTTTTGTCCGACCGAGTCATTCACCTTGGGGTGCTCCGCTTACTTTTGTGAAAAAGAAAGATGGGTCTTTGAGATTGTGTATTGACTATCGACACTCAATAAGGTAACTATAAAGAATAAGTATCCGTTGCCGGATTGATGATTTATTTGATCAACTGAAAGGTGCTACTATATTTTCAAAGATTGATCTCCGATCGGGCTACTATCGATTCTGAGTAAAGGAGTCGACAAAGCAAAGACACTTTGGAACTGTGCACGGGCATTATGAGTTTCTAGTTATGCCATTTGGGTTGACTAATGCACTGCAGATTTATGGATTTGATGAATCGGATATTCGCACCGCACTTAGATAGGTTTGTGGTAGTTTTCATTGATGATATTTTGGTTTATTCTCGAGATGAAGAAGAACATACGAACATTTGAGAATTGTGTTGCAAATTCTGCGAGAGAAACAATTATATGCTAAATTCAGTAAATGTGAATTTTGGCTTCGAGAAGTGGGTTTTCTTGGACATATTGTATCTGCTGAAGGCATCAGGGTAGATCCAAGTAAAATCTCAGCTATTGTCAATTGGAGTCCACCAAGATCAGTATCTCAAGTTAGAAGTTTCTTGGGTTTAGCTGGTTATTATCGGAGATTTGTACAAGGATTCTCTATGATAGCTTCTCCGATGACTCGATTATTGCGTAAAAGATGTAAAGTTCGAGTGGACTGATGAATGTCAGCAGAGTTTCAACCGATTGAAAGATCTACTAACGAAAGCACCAGTATTAGTGCAGCCTGAACCGGGTAAGGAATTTGTTATTTACAGTGATGCCTCATTAAATGGTTTAGGTTGTGTCTTGATGCAAGAAGGTAAAGTAATAGCCTATGCTTCAAGACAACTTAAACCACATGAAAGAAATTATCCTAAGACATGATCTTGAGTTAGCTGCTATTGTTTTTGCATTAAAGATATGGCGGCATTACTTGTATGGTGAAAAATGTCATATTTATACTGATCATAAAAGCTTGAAATATTTGATGACACAGAAAGATTTGAATTTAAGACAGCGCAGGTGGCTTGAATTGATAAAAGACTATGATTTGATTATTGATTATCATCCAGGTAAGGCTAATGTTGTGGCTGATGCTTTGAGTCGAAAATCTCTGTTTGCTTTACGAGTTATGAATACCCGATTGTCTTTGGTTGATGATGGTTCAATCTTAGCTGAATTGAGAGCTAAACCGACATTTTTACAGCAAATATGTGAAGCTCAGAAGAGTAATGAGAAGTTACAGGTTAAACGGGCACAATGTGAGTCAGGTACTGATTCTGAATTTCAAGTTGGGGTTGGTGATTGTTTATTATTCAGAGGTAGGGTATGTGTACCCAAGAATTCAGAGCTCGTACAGAAGATTTTACACGAGGCTCACAGGTGGTACTATGTCCGTACATCCGGAAGTAATAAAATGTATAATGATTTGAAGAAGATGTACTGGTGGCGTGTATGAAACGTGATATTTCGAGTTTGTATCAAGATGTTTGATATGTCAACAAAGTTAAAGCGAGAACATCGTACCTTCGGGTTACTTCACCAATTACTATACCGGATGGAAATGGGAAAGAATCACTATGGATTTTGTATCGGGGTTACCGTTGTCTCCGAGGAAAAAGATGCTATTTGGGTGATTGTTGACCGATTGACAAAGTCAACACACTTTATTCCTGCACGTATGGATTATTCTTTAGATAAACCGGTGAATTGTACATATCCGAGATTGTCGTTACATGGAGTGCCTATCTCCATTATATCAGATAGAGATCCCCGATTTACGTCTCGTTTCTGGGATAAATTGCAAGAAGCTTTGGGTACTCAGTTGTATTTCAGTACTGCATTTCATCCTCAGACAGATGGCCAATCTGAGCGTGTAATACAAGTATTGGAAGATATGCTTCGATGTTGTACACTAGAGTTTAAAGGTAATTGGGAGAGGTATCTACCTTTGATTGAATTTGCTTACAATAATGATTATCACCCAAAGATTAAAATGGCACCATATGAAGCTTTGTATGGTAGAAAATGTAGAACACCATTGTATTGGACAGAGCTCAGTGAAAAGAAGATACATGGGGTTGATTTAATCCGGGAAACAGAAGAGAAAGTGAAGGTTATTCGGGATAGTTTAAAAGCAGCTTTCGATCGCCAAAAATCATATGCCGATCTTAAACGAAAAGAGATTGAATTTCAGGTCGGTGACAAGGTATTCTTGAAAGTGTCTCCTTGGAAGAAAGTTCTCCGATTCTTCGAAAGGGTAAATTGAGTCCAAGATTTATCGGGCCATATGAGATCATAGAAAGAATTGGACCGGTCGCTTATCGGTTGGCATTACCACCAGAACTTGATAAAATCCATAATGTTTTTCATGTGTCTATGCTACGACGATATCGGTCAGATCCTTCACATGTTATTTCTCCGACAGAAGTGGAGATTCAGCCGGATATGACTTACAGTGAAGAACCGGTCAAGATATTGGCACGGGAAACAAAGGAGCTTAGAAATAAAAAAATAAATTTGGTGAAAGTATTGTGGCAAAAGCACGGGATTGAGGAAGCGACATGGGAACCGGAGGAGGCAATGAGGAAACAATATCCAAACCTCTTTTATCGGTAAGATTTTCGAGGACGAAAATCCTTAAAAGGGGGGGAGAGTTGTAATGGCCTAAATTCAAGATTATCGGAATAATGGTTTCGCAACCATAAATCCGATTTAAATAGAAATTTATTTCAATATGTTTGCATGAGTCTTTATATGATAGGAAATATTTTTATAAATATTTATAAAATGTTAGTAATGCGGTATTAAACTTTCGTTAGAAAATTTTAACGTTTGGGTAGGTAATTAAATGAAAAGGACTAAATTGAAATGAAAGTAAAAGTTTAATTATAGATTAAAAGAAAGTATAAAGGACCAAAATGGCAATTAAGCCATTTTGTCTAGATTGAGGCGGTGAATTGAAAAAAAATCTGAGATTTTTAGTTTATTATTATATTATTATATTATTATATTATTATATTATTATATATATATATAAAGAAAAGAGATAGAAACAGAAAAGAAACAGAGAGCAAACGTGAAAGAAGAAAGAAAAAGAGAAAAGAAAGAAGAAAAGGGAAAATTAAAAGTTTGAAGCTTGGAGTTTAATTTGATCCGGAAAACTCAAATACGAAGCTAGATCGAGGAAAGGAAAAAGTCCCGGATTAGTAGATTTTATAAATGAACTAGTATCGAGGGAAAGAAATCCCGGTTGAATGAAAGGAAAATTCGATGGATCTCTGAAAAGGAATTGACGGTAAAAAGGATCTAGCCCGGACGGGTGATCCTATCCTGATATAGCCCTCCCGAAGAATATGTGGAAAATGGATTTAGCCCGGACGGGTAATCCGAATTAGGGTCTGAATTTAGCCTGGACTGGTAATTCAGATCCAAGCTCATTAGAGTAATTGTCGTTGCAGGGGATTTAGCCTGGACTGGTAATCCCGACAATACTCTATGAGTTTATATTACAGGGGATTTAGCCTGGACTGGTAATCCCTCTGTAAGGATGAGGTTCGCGGGAGTGTGCTCTCTGAAATGGAAATGTGCGCACATGAATATGAATTGACGGATCCGGATTTGTACACTAAAGTGTACCTCTGAAAATCCATCGAAATTCTGAGTAATTTAACGGGATAAATATGGAAAAATAACAAGGAAATGGAAATCATGATATTGATGAGCTCATCAATCATGGTGTGTATATTATTGATATATGGAAATTAATGAACCAACTTGAATGTTGAGCTTGTGCATGTTAGGGTATTAATGCATTGAATGGATATATGAATGCTTATTACATTGTATTGAAAATATTAGGTAAGTATAATTCTTGTTACATGGGCTTACTAAGCACAAAGTGCTTACTCTGTTTTACTTTCCCTTGTTTTGTAGTGTTAAGAGCTCAGAGGTCAGATCGGTGGGAGACTCATCACACTATCAACCCCAGTATTTCGGTATTTAAAGAAACTTTAGTTTGGAAATGAATGGCATGTATAAGCTAATAAAATAAATGTTAGTATGAAATGAATGTAAGGTCAGCCATTGGTATGGCTTATCTGTTAAAGTTATCTTATAAATATGCATGAATTTTATTTTGAAAATATGATGAATTAGAATGGTTTCGGTTTCAAAAAAAAAAAATAAATAAATAAATAAACTCCGGTAATGCCCCGTACCTTATTCTGACAACGAATACGGGTAGGGGGTGTTACAATTTGGATTTCATATCGTTATATTATTATTATATTATTTTCACGCATAACGTCGTATTTTCATACTAATTTTTCTCGATGCACAAGTTTTATAATAATCAATATTCCGTATTAAAGATTCGAGGAGGTCGAGCCCTAACTTACTGGGTTTCGGTTTTTCTCGTTTAATCTAAATAACGGAATATCCTTTTTGAAATCGCTATATAAGTTTTGAATAAAATACTTGTTCTCGGAAATTCGAAATGTTGCACCCTAACTTACTGGACACGACATCTAGATACCCCGAGATAAGTTTTTTAAAAAAGTGAAGGCAATATTCCGCATTTGGAATCTCGAGAAATCGAGCCCTAACTTACTGGGTTCCGGTTTCTCATTTAACAAATAACGGAGTATCCTCCTCAAATTTAAAGTCGAGTTTTAAAATCAAAAGGCAAGCTCAGTTTCGGGAGCCCAAAGTGTCGCATCCTAACTTACTGGGTATGATACTTTATCTCTTCGAAATGAGAGGGTCTTATCATTCATCCCGATTCGTTCAAGTTTTAAAAAATAAAAGAGGATCGTATTTTCGAATCTTTTCAAATTTTTAACATTAGGACATTAATTAATCAATCTAGTACCGATTTTGGGCGTGACGAATGTGCTAATCCTTCCTCGCGCGTAACCGACTCCCGAACCCGTTTTCTCAAAATTCGTAGACCAAAAGCACTGTTTTAATGAACCAAAACGTTTTATTAAAACTAAGGTGATCCGATCGCACCTAGTAAAGATCGGTGGCGACTCCCATTTTTATTTTTCGTTTTCAAAACCAAAGTCGATCCCCGTTTTCAAAAAAATGGTTACGACATTCACCATTTTCTATTTATGTGTAATAATGACTTTAGCATTTATGACATTTCTAAAGGAATTAGTTTAGCTAAGTGGCTCAGTTCAACTTGCTGTGTCCAGAGAATGATACTATATCTCTACTTTTGAAATCCCAAGTTTCTATTGATGCACTGATGAAAACTTCGTCTTCTTTCCTTGAATTCTTCTCAGCTGCTCGCCAAATCTTGTGAATCATCAAGTTCTTGTGGACAGCATGGATTGTCACCGAGCTCACATTGGTCTCTATGCCAGTCAAGATGTAAGTGCTTCTCAAAAATATTGATTACAAATCTGTTGCGTATATGGAACCTTGGATGATCTATTGTTGAAAATGGTTTGTGGAATAAGATGTGTGGTTTAGATGGTTATAAAAAAAAGTTTAATTGGGTAAAGAAGGTTTTAAATAGGCATGTCTTTGACATTTCTTTCCCCTCCTGTTTCACTATTTTGCAGATATCTGTAGGTGAAGAGCTGACTTTTGACTATCGATATGAACTGCTGCCTGGACAAGGATATCCATGTCAACGTGGAGCTTCTACATGTAGGGGCCGCCTTTACTAAACCCTCAGTGAGCACTATGGGATCTCAATGGCATCTAAGATTTTTCTTTGCGGATACCAAGCTCTAACATAATAGGAGCTTTACTTCCATCAAATCTGGCATTCTAACAGCTCTTCATTTTATCCGGTGGTTCTTGCACTAGGGCGACTATAAACTGCCAAATCACTATCAGTTGGAGTTCAACAGGCTCCATACAGAACATGCAGCTGTACAGAATTTTCAACTGAACCAGATTGGTTCCATGGTAGTTCTTTCGAAATGGGTTGAAAGCATGCAATGTATTTACTGGGTCTCTTTCTAAACTCTCCCCTCTCCCCTATTTCCTTTCCTTCTATCTCGAGTTAGCTGTCGAATTTTTTCCCTTTTTATGGTCCATCGCAGTTCTTAGGCTGGCCTAGGTATGTTAGAAAGCAGTTTTCTTTTTCTTTTTAATGCATGAATTGCCTCTTTCTGGTAGTTTGCCTTTTTTGTGACATTCTATAATCTCTGTAGTTTGCTCTCTGTTGTATAAAGTTTGAACAATTCTTCCTACTGTGCTTTATCTTCATTAAGTTACTTAAGTACTCAATCATGACATCCACACATTTAGTAAAATAAACAAAACTGTCATATGTAGTTCCCTCATGTGAGTCATAAGCAAATTTTCTCGACAAACAAACTGAAACATGGATATCATTAAACTCCAGAAACAAACAGAATCCACCAAATCTGATGTTTAGAACCTCATTTCTCCTTTTTGAATCACAAAGAACACAAAAGGAAGCCCATAACTGAATGCCACTAAGCCTGCCATTCCTGTTTAAGAATTAAGCTTTGAAAGCTGAAAGTTCATGAAATGAAAGCAAATGGAAAAGTGACATGAAATTTTTTCGTTTGAGTTAGACCTTAAATTGGGCAATTATTCCCGCATTAAGGCTTAATTTTTTTTTCAAGTTAATCTTTTAAATTTCCTTGAAACCTTAAAGTTCAGTTTCCAATATAAAAACAATTGTTAAGTTCAAATCTTAATATGGAAATAATTGCAAAGTTCAAGGATTAATTTGAACAAAAAAGAGAGTTAAAGCCCTAATATGAAAACAATTGTCTAATTCGAGCGTTAATATGAAAACCATTGTCAAATTTAAAAATTAACTTAGAAAAAAAGAAGTCGAAGCCTCAACGTGAAACCCTAATATTGAGAATATTACCAATTCCATCACTTAACTTAGAAAAAGAAATTCAGGCACCAAAATATTTAGTTGAAGCTCAAAAAGTGATTTAAGCAAGTAGAAAACAAAAGTGGTTCTAGTGTCACTCACCATATGCAACAACACCTCTTCCAATAATTTTCCTCTTCTTTCTTTGCTTAACATCCACTGGTTCTGATAAACATACCAAATGCAAAACCATGGAGATTATAGCCAACAAACTCCCTGTTTTCTCCCTAACAACTCTCTCAGCCAAATCTAATGACCACAATCCAGCTATCTTTCTTACATAACCTTCAACCACAACCTTAATAAACAACAATACTCCAAGACACAGTGCCACTTGTGCAACATGTTTGATATACCCTTTTGCTGAGATTCTCCAATTTAGTAGATTGACAATACAAGCACAAGCATAGAGGGGAAACCAGAAGTACCAATCTATGGGAGAAATTATCAGATATTAAAACAAAAACCCAATATTATTAAAACATAAAAACGAAAACAATGAAACAGGAAGTATACCAGGGTCATTTAATTGAACTGATGATGAAAAACCAAACATGATTGCCATTAGCAGAGAGCAGCAGGTGAAAAGATTTCTGGGTTTTGCCATTTTCTTAGGTTGAACATGGAAAACTAATTTAATTATTATGATATATGCGTATATTATTAATAAAAGCTATGATATAGGTCAACCCTTTCTGGCACATATATTTCTTCCATCATCAATGCACTAACTTTAATAAAATTGCAATTCTTCTTTCATCTACCAAAATCTAAACATGTTTGATAATCTTAATTTTTAAGCTTCTAACAATTAAAAATTGTTGGTTTCTGTTAATGGGTGGGCGCTTTCGAGGAAAAAATCAGGTTTATTGGGTAGCTACGGCAGGCTAGCTTTCAGTAAAAAACGAGATACGAAACCTTTCATCAGGGGACAATATATTTAGAAGACTAATTAATTGTTTGACGGACAATATTTTAGTTTTTAATAATAGAGATGGAAAGATCAATTTACTCTTTGATATAAAATATAATAGAATGCACAAAATGTAATTCGATTATTAATGCAAGGACTTCCATGATACTTTTATCATATCCTTAATAATCGTAAATTTAAATTTCTAGCAAATTAAAATTGTTAACTTCTATCGAAGGGTTAATTTCTTCAAGAGAAAACTAAACTCATCAAATAATTACTCACAATATCTTAATTCTCGACAAAGTACGAGAGACAATCTCTATATTTCAATTAACTACCCAATAAATCTCACCAATTTCAAATTACAATGCTAAAATGGAGTCTAAAATAAAGAAACAAGGAAAGTGACCATTGACCACATAGGCAAGGGGTTGGGTTTGGGGGTGACAAAAGTTGAAAAAACAAAGCTAAGACATATAGCAGCCAACTTAGCTGAGTCTACTTCATACATTATCCACAAGTAATGAGGGTAAAACAACAGTACTTCAAGTGAGCCCAAAACATGTTATAGATAAGATTCCAATGTCCAAATTACATAAAAGACAAAAAAAATAAATTATGTATGAATATAGTGAAAAGAAAAAGAAAAGAAAAACTTGACTTACAAACTTATTTATGGAGTTATTGTGACAAAAAAAATTCAGGAAAAATAAAAGAAAAGAAGAAGAAAAAAATGGGTAATATACCTTTTAATCCTTGAACTTAATAATTAGATTCATGTTGATCATTTCAAGTGATGATAGGGCACAATATTAGAATGTCGTATAATAAATTTGTTAAGTTTAGTAACTAAAATAGACGTGATTATAAAATTCAAGCATCAAAACCAACAAAAAATAGAAATAGTGAAATAAACTTAACTATCAAATTCAAGTCATAAAAGTTCTAGTAACCCAAATAAAAAACTAGAAATTTGACCCATTCTTGGGTCTCAAATGACTCTATATTTATATTGGATCTTAATTAAATTCGGAGCTAAAAAAGGTTTAACTTCTAAATTGAAAGTAAGCTCTTCTAAAATAATTTTTTTTAACCTAAACCCGAAATTTTATTTTAAAGACATCTAATTCTTTACCACTCGAATTTAATAAAATTTATGGGGAAGCAAATGATGATGGCACACCATATGAGAAGGCATGATTCATATGAGTGGTAAAGGTGGGCCAAAATTTTACAACTAGCCATGCCCATCTTTGCAAATGATTCTTTTATTCTTCTTTTCCATCATTGCTGAAACACTCCATTATTGCATTCCAGCAGAACCTTTTCTTAAAGAGTAAAATACAGACCAGTGTTTGAACTTAGAACCAAAGTAAAAATAAATAAAAAAATAAAAACAATATTTAGTCCCTAAATTTATCAACTTTTTCAATTTGATCTCTAATTGTCTTTTTTCACATTAGTTCCTAAACTTGACGATTTTTTCTTAATTTTAGTCCTCGTAATGATGTGGCATTTTAAGATTGTGTTGCATCGTTACCTACATTTTCAAAAAAGGTTAAAATATATATAAGTCCCAATATTTTTTGAAAAATTAGAATTCAGTCCTTGTACTTTCATTTTCAAGAATTTAGTCTTCCTACTTTTCAAATTTCAAAATATAGGTTCAATTGTTAGCACTATTAATTTTTTTGTTATTCAAGTTTATTACAACCTCATTTTTTTAATAACATGGCTAGGAAGTGAGTATTTTTAAAAAAAAATAAAATGTCACACCAACAAGTTAATAAAAAAATTTAACAACTTTGAATTATGAAAAATAGATGGACTAAGTTCCTGAAAAAAAAAGTACAATGATTAAATTCTAAAATTTTGAAAATTACAATAACTTTGGCATATTTTAATTTTTTAAAAATATATAGTTTTTTGAGTAATTGACATGACGTAATATCAAAGTGTCACGTCATCATATGGACCAAAAATTGAAAAAAAAAATTATGAAATTCTAAGACTAATGTAGACAAATTTAAGGACTAAATTAAAAAATAATAATAAATCCAGGGACTAAATACTGTTTTATCCAAAAAGAAAAGACTTTGAAGAGCCTTAACTAATTTCATCATATTGTATATAAAATGGCCACATGCAAAAGCTTCCTCCTTTTGATAAAGTAAGTATATTTTCATGTTCCCATAAATCAAGATGTTTCCTTCTTTATTATTATTAGTATTATTATTATTATTATTTACAGATGGGTCCATTGAGAAGCTTTTATTAAGATCTGAATTTATGGCAAATTAGAAAACAAAAGGGTAAATTTGAAGGGACCAATGACATGATGGAATATCTAATAACTTTGAGGAAATAAATGAATTAAGAACAAATGGTTTAATTAAATAATATATTTGAGTTGTTTGATTAGAATCTAACATAATTTCTCAATATGATTTTTTTTATATACAATTTAATTTGAATATTCCAAGGTCATAACATCTTTTATTAATGTTTCGGGATAAAATAACATTCAGGCGACTTTGGATGGACAGTGGGATACGTTTAGCTTACTTTTTGTCTCACGCTACAGTATCGTTACAATATCTAATATCACCGCCACCGTTGTTTTTACATTAATCATAGTTAAACGCACCGTCCATCTAAACACACCCTTAGTCTCTAAATTTGACATTTTTTTTTCAATTTTTTTAGTTTTTATAATCTTGGGATTTTGTAATTTTTCTTAATTTTGGTTTATGTAATGACGTGATATTTTAATACTGTGTCACATCATCATATAAAAATATTCTTTTTAAAAAAAATTAAACGATGATGTAGTATAATATCAATGTGTCACATCATCATAGAGACCAATTTTGAAAAAAAAAGTACACAATTCAGAGATTAAAATAGACAAAGAAAATGTAGGGATCAAATTAAAAATTACTAAGCTCAGGGACTAAATATTGAACTTATACCTTATGTTTTTAGCTCCCTTGTTTTAAAATGTCATAAATTTGTCCAAATTACTGTTGTGGTCATAAAAGTTACCAGAAATAATAATTTTAAACATTTATGATGTTCCTACCTTATAAAAATATTGCTAGATTTAGCTCTCACTATTCATTTTATTTTCTCACAATGCCCTTCACCAACTTCCAATAGGTATAGGGGTTTATTGTGTCAATTAATAAGAAGCTCGATATCTCTTAAATAAAATCACGACAGGTTTTTGAAAAAGGAAAATGCCTCTTTCGTTTAGGGGTCCTATCTAACTTGCCAGATTTAATTATGATCTAATATGACTACCCGACACCAAAATTCTTTAACAGAAAAACACTCTCGATCCCATAATTTGATTTTTTTTTTCTCCTCAAAATGCCCTTCACCAACTCCTAATAGGGGAAAGCAGTTTTCGATTTTAACCGAAAAATTGAAAAAATCGACCCATTCTATTTTTCAGTTTCAGTTTAGTCGAGTGGCGCATGTTGGTCAATTTTGACATTGATTTAATAGTTTAATTCGATCGATTATTGTTTTTTTGAATCCTCAAATTGAACTTGACCAAAGTTTTTGATTTATTTTATATTATTTCGATTTTTTTTTGAATCCCCAAATTGAACTGACAAAAAAATATTAATCTAACCTAATAACCCAAAATCGATTAACTGAAAAAACCGACCAAATCAAAGTCGGTTCGATTTGGTCAATTTTCCCAACTAAAGTCAATCAGATCAATTTGTTAAGCATAGAGCTTAATGTCCCCCCAACGAACAAAATCAGAAATTCAAAATTTGTTACTTTTTATTTAGGGGTTTAATTAAACTTTACTACAAATTTAATCACGATCCAATATATGAATATCTGATATTGAAAATCTTTTATAAAATATCAATTTTATCACGAGAAAATCTCATAGTTAAGTAAAAGATAAGACTTAAGTCGATCAATATTTTAAAATCACAGGCATATCAATTTATTAACTAACATCAACATTTGTTGAAACACATCCAAAATTTAGCTAGATTCATATAAATAAATGGGATAAGTCAAAATTTGGCTTTTGAACTTGGTAAAACTTTTTAATTTAATACGCAAAAACTTTTCCTATTTTGGTATTTGTGATAATATGACACTTTGAGATTGTGCCTTATTATTACTTGGATTTTTTATTAGAAAAATATAATTTTTTATGTGATGACGTAGCATAATATTGTCATACATATACATAAACAAAATTGGGAAAAGTTACATGTGGACCAAAAAAAAAATCAAGGACTAAGTTAGAAAAAGCTGATAAAATTAGAGACTAAATGTTGCTTTATCCCTAAATGAAACACTTTTCAATTACTCATTTGACTCAAACCCCACCTTTCAATTAGTCCCTTAAATTTAACAACTTTTTTTTTTTAATTTCATCTATGAACTTTTTTGGTCCATATTAGTCACTGAATTTAACAATTTTTTCAATTTTTATTTCTATAATGATGTAATATTCTAAAATTGTATCATATTATCACCTAAATTTTTTTAAAAAATATATAATTTTTATGTGACGAAGTGATACAATATCAAAGTACCGCACCATTACATAAACAAAATTGAGAAAAAATGTATGCGGACAAAAAAATCAGAGACTAAATTGAGAAAATTGACAAGTTCAGGGACTTTATCCCTAAATAAATCACCTTTTAATTAGTCATTTGACTCACACCCCATCAGTATTAATGAAAACGATGCTCACTTCTTCTGCATCGAAAATCCAGCAGCGTCCCATAAAAGCAACAACACCTCAAAGACAGATAAGAACCCAAAAATTTATGGGGTTTGGCATTTTTTAAAAAAACTTTAATGAGAGTAGATTTTTTTTTTTTTTAAATGATGAAAGACCATTAAAAAATGAAAACTTGTTTTGATTAAATAGAGGGTTTAGCAAATGGTTTTTTTTTTTTTTAGTACAAAAGAAAGAATATTCAGACTTGCAAGGTAAAAAAACAACAACAGTTATCTAAAGCTTAGTTGAGACAGAAACAGTGGTAAAGGTCCCCTTTTTTAATATTTGATTTTTTCTTTTTTCTTTTTTTGCTTTAGCTGTTGTGGGGTTTTGTTTTCTTTCTATTTCTTATATACAAAATATAAAGTATGACACTTTACTCATTATTCTGCCCTGGCCTAAGTCTTGACTTGAATGGTTCCCTTGATGCTTAACACCATAGCTCTCAATCAATCATTTTAGGCACCTATGGGCTTAGAAAATAAGATATTGAAGATGGGTTTTCAAAGGAGATAGCAAATACCAGGTTAAAACATTAATACCAGTCTTTCTTTTGCTATGGCTTCAGTGTTTTGAAGTTTTCGATATTCTCTTTGTTGGGTATAAAAAAGGTACTCTTTTTTTTTTCTACAGCTAGGAATAGGAGAATCTCTAAAGATTTTTGCTTTTTTTTTTTTTTTTCTTTCTTACCCTGTGATTTGTTGTTGTTTGATGAAGAAATTTTTAGGTTCTTTACTATTGTAGATTACTGTTAAATGCATGTTTTAGGTAAGTTCATATAGTCTTTTTTGTATAGAAATCTTTAGGAACTTAACTTTAGGGAGTTTATGCCTTGTTTTTTCTTAAAATAATGCATTGAGTTGGTGTTGGAAATGGCTGAAATTAGACTTCCTAAGGTAGAACAGGGTCAAACCAAGATTAGAAATGTTCCAATTGCAGTGACCCCTGAAGGTTTTTGGTGTTGTCCATCTCCTGTTGGGTTTCAAAAGACTCTTAAATCACAAAAGCCTTTAAACAAGCCCAAACCCTCCTCGCCGCCACCTCAGGTTACTGTTCATAAGAAGCAAATCCCGGTAACCGAGAAGAAGCCAATGACTACACCAATAAAGCCAGCAGGTACTTATGGTGATCAAAGAACTTTTACTCCAGTTAATCATGGTATTAGTGCACCAGTAGTTCCGGAGAGGGTGCCGAGGCCTAAGGTAGAACATGTGCCCAGGAATGTGGCAATCGAGTATGGTGAACCGGGAACAAGTGATATGAAGGTGATTCTACTTGGGAAGCAAGGGTTTTGTGTGAAATTGAGTGTCCACAAGAAAGTTCTAATGGAGCATAGCTGTTTTTTTACTGATAAACTTTCTGGACAAGAGCCTGGTTTGTCTTGTCTTGAAATCGATGACTGCGAGGATGTTGAAAGTTATGTCGAAACCGTGGGGTTGATGTATTGTAAAGAAATGAAGCAGCGGTTAATCAAACAAAGTGTTTCACGCGTGCTTCGCATTCTCAAGGTAATTTGCATATTCGTGCTATGGCCCTTCTATTTTTAGGAGCTGAATCCTTTTATACTGTGCATACACATACATGCTAAAAACACCATATCTAATACCGGTCTTATCTTCACAAATAATAATAATCATAATGTTGGTACTCAACTGTGTCATATCTCTCTGAACTTCTTAAATTCTAGTGAAAAGATGGTGTTGATTGCAAGCTAAAATTGAAGGCATATCTGCCCATTGAAAGCCCCGTTTGTTATTTTGAGACCGTATATTACTTTTGAACTTTTACCAATACAATCAGTATTCATGCTTGCCATGTTCGAAATCAATATGTTATTATTTTCTTTAACATACATGGACTTGTAGAGCAATTAGCATTACAACTGATAATTATGTTTATGCTGTGCCATACTGTATATTTGCAGATCAAAATTTATTTCTTATGCTTGAAAAGCAGAATAGAAGTACTTAACCATTGAGAATGTTATAAATATGTTTAGGATTTACTTATATTCTTCAAATGTCCTATCATACTTTAGTATGTCTATCGGCTGATATGGATGTTACCATTCCTTGTGAAGCAATGGTTTCGACTCAGAGAACTTGGAGATAGGGGTTATATAGGATTATGAATTGACCTCATTAACAACTGCCTATACCATTCTGTTTCTCTGCTTGCTTGGTGTAGCTTATTCGGTAAAAGTATCATGGAGGCCTTTGTACTAGGATACGGATTGCATTTTGCCTTCTTTACTCAAAAAATGGGCAAGTTAGTTCTTATACATTAGATTAGAGGTCTTGTTAAGAAATTCTATCCATTTCTACTGTTAAAAATTGGTCCTTGTATGTCTGCATGAGGTACACGTGGCACACCACATGTAACTGTCTGGTTATTTCGTCAGCTACGCTAGTTTTTAACCGTAGAAATTGATGAAATTTTTAATAGAAAGGACCAGTTTGCTCTTTGATCTAATGTATATGGACTAATTTGCCCATTTTTTGAGTGAATGGGGCAAAATACAATCTGAGTCCTGGTATGGGGTCTTCCATGATACTTTTACCTAGCTTATTCTTGCTAACACTAAGAATTATCATGTGACCTGCATGTTCTATTTCAAGCTCGCTTAAGATGCATGGTCTATTATATTTCGATCTGTGAATGATATTCACTAGTTTATGCCATGCGATCTTTGTTTATTCAAAGTTCACCGTGATGTTGATTGACATCCAACAATTTGTTTAGTCATAAACTTCAATACATGTAGAATGTATTGTTAAATGTCTCTTTTTGTGAAACCAGATAGTGCATATTAAAATTTGTCCTTTTACAAAACTTCCCTTACGCGTGTTATGAACTTCTTTGCAGGTTGCCGAACTACTTGGCTTTAACTCGTGCATACAGTCATGCTTGGAATATTTAGAAGCAGTTCCTTGGGTTGGCGAAGAGGAAGAAGACAAGGTGGTCTCTTCAGTTTTGCGACTCCAGGGTGAAGGTATCGGGGTCACACCAGTATTAAAACGCATCTCCTCTAATGTCTCTAATCCCCCTAATGACACTATTTCACACATAATGGAACTTGTTCTTAAAAGCAATGAGGAGAGAGGGCGGCGTGAAATGAAATCTGTAGTATTGAAGCTTCTTAGAGAGAATAATAGCCTCCCGAGCTATGCTGGTCCAGCCGACGTCTGCAATGAAACAGTTTATACATTGTCCAGAAGTTGCTTGGATTCACTTTTATCTCTGTTCAAGCAAGCAGTTGAACTAGAACCAAGTGATAAATCCATGGACAGCAGAGAACCTGTGGTGAAACAAATAGCTTTGGAGGCAGATAATCTCTCATGGTTGCTTGAGATTTTGGCTGACAGGCAATCAGCAGATGAATTTGCACTAATGTGGGCTAGCCAGCAAGAATTAGCAACATTACATTCAAAGCTTCCCATTGTGTCTCGACACCATGTTAGTTGCATTACAGCTCGGTTATTTGTTGGAATCGGAAAAGGGGAGTTGCTACCAGCGAAGGACACTCGTCAGTTATTGTTACAAACCTGGTTGCAACCATTGATCAATGACTACAACTGGTTGCAACATGGTTGCAGGTCATTTGATAGGAAAGTTGTGGAGGAAGGCATCGGTAGGACGATTCTCACTTTGCCTCTAGAGGATCAGCAAAGTATTCTGCTTACTTGGTTAGGAAGTTTTCTCAAGGCTGGCGACAACTGCCCCAATCTTCAAAGGGCTTTCGAGGTATGGTGGCGAAGAACTTTCATTAGACCTTACTCAGACGCCCAAGGCAACGCACCCCAGTCTGATAGCTCAATGGCATCAAAGCAGCAAGACTAACCCTACGTAAATTAATAGCAATAACCTTTTCTGTTTAGGGGAGCTTGCTTCAACTGAAAAATAATGATATACTGAACCAAAGACACGCTCCAGTAAGTACCAAGAGTTGACAGTGGCAAGTCTCCTTCGATATGGTGTGATATAACTGTTTCATGTTTGATGTTTTGTGCTAGAATTCATATATGGAATGTATGAAACATGTGCTTTGATTGTTTTGATATGGCAATTTTCATAAAGAAATTCAAATATTAGAGTTTCGCTCCATCTGGTTTCATATATGGTTTGTGTAGCTGCAAATGAATCGCTTTATTTAGTTTATTTACATCTCTATGTAGAATCCAAGTCTTCATTGCAAGTGTTTATTGTGATTGAACATCATGTGATCATAGTGTTCATTGTGAGCCTGCAAAGTGTTGAACATACTATAGTCCAACAGTGATATACATATATATATATATATATATATATATATGATATACTGTTCAACTTTGCATATCATTAATTTGTCGGTGCAGTTCATATGGTAGTGAATGTGTATCATTGAATGCCCTAAATCATTCCTCTTTTACTGTCCCACACCACATGCTTTTATGCTTCCATGCTTCCTGCTTGCCAAACTAAAAATCACTAGGCAGCAGTAACTTGGTTTCAACTTTCAACATACCCCATCATATTTTTGCTGCTAGCTGTAATATATATAGGTAAGCAATCAAATGTGTATGATATATATTATCTTTAAACTTTGGGTTAAATCACATTTTGGGGCCTGAACTTGACAACTATTCTCACATTGGATAAAAAACTCAATATGAGAACAATTACCAATTCAGGGATTAGCTTGGATAAAAAAAATATAATTAAGCTTTAATGTAAGTGTTACTGCCAAATTCAGGTTCTAAATAGTGATTTAACCTTCAGAACATTTTTTTCTTTTCATTTTCTTGGTTGCCAATCATTTTACTGAAGCTAGAAGTCCAGTCCAGCATAAGTTATGCATGCAACAATATAGAAACAATAGTCTAATTCAGACTCAATATGAAAATAATTACTAAATTTAGGGACTAATTTATATAAAAAAAATTCAAACCCATAAATATTATTGTTAAGTTGAAACTTCAAATGATAATTTAATTCTCAAACTTTCTGTCATTTTCTTGGTTGCCAATCATTTTACTGAAGCTAGCAAGTCTAGCATAAGTCATGCATGCAATTAATACAACTGTTTCTTTTAATAGGCTAATCTTTGAATCTACTCCTTCGTCATGTGATTCTTACTCTTATTTTTTTAATATTATATTTTACCCATATTCGAATACAATATTTAAAAAATTAAAAAATAAATATATACTCAAATTTAATGATGTGTCGATTGAGTTTTATATTGATTGGTATGAATATTGTTATTAATATGAGATGAATTTAAGTACATTGAAACACATTATTTTCCTATCTATAAATAGACGGAACAAAATGCAACTCTTAATACAACGATATACATGAACATGAATATGGAAAATTACAATTTAATAAGCAAATTTCTTTTTTAGAAAAGAAAAACAAGTCTTTTAAGTCTTTCCATTTAAGAATATATATTGAACTTCAAGCCTACTTTCTTTCATATTTACTACTTACACTGTATTGAAATAGTAAAATTGTGTCAATGTTTGGTAAAAGTATGATTGCATCTTATTCTATTTTCTATTTTCTTTTTAAAAAATTGATAAATTAATTTCCATAAGTTAAATCATTTAGCAAATTGATTTTTTTTGTTTAAAGATTCATCCATTATTATTATTAAAAACTGATGTAACTGATGTAATAATTAGATAATTATACATGGATTAATTTTTAACGATAAAAATGGGTAGAATTTTAAAAGAAGGATCATTTTGCTCATTGATGTAAAGTATGGGGATAAATTTATTATTTTTTCAGTAAAAATGATAAAATACATACAGATTTTTCTAATCTCTTAACTACACATATAGCTGGCAAGCAAAGGGTAGGGCACCCCTCACACGGGCTGGATGGAGTCTGGCAAAAGTACTACTGTTGCAGCCTAAACCTACACAAAGTTATGACCCCAATTTCAAAACTCTGTCAAAAATGTGCCCCAAGCCCAAAAAAACAATGGGGGTTCAGTGGACACAGGTCCTTGGTTTAGCATCGAATGCCTAGCTTTTCTGCAATTTGCATTGACCGTTTTGTACTAAAAGTTTAATGCACCCCTTTTGTGGAGGGACCTTATTTATTTATGGTTTTTTTCTAAATCATAAATGAAATTAAAAGCATTGGCTCAAAGTTTAACGACAAAAAATATTGCATTCTCAAATAAAAATTTTAATTTTGAAGATAAAATTGTTAAGAGAGATAGTCACGAACCTCAAAAAAAAAGTATTGCCACAAAGTATCACGAAGATTTTTGTATTTTGAGTTGGATTGTATTTTGTATTCTCTACTTAAAATATGAACAAATTAGTTCTTATATATTAGATTAAAAAATAAATTGGTCTTGTTAAAAGTCTATCTATTTTTACTACTAAAAATTGGTCTATGTATATCAGAATGAGGCATAAGTGACACGTTATGTGTAACTGTTTGGTTATTTTATCAGCCACGTTAGTTTTTAACAGAAGAAATGAATAAAATTTTTAACAAGAAAAACTAATTTGCTTTTTAATCTAATATACAATGACTAATTTATTCATCTTTTAATAAATATGGCAGAATATAAATTTAAGGACATCCATGGGATATATATACAAACCCTAATCAAGAGAAAGAGCATTGTATGGCAACCCATTGAATTGTCTGGTAAAAGGTTTGAGCCTTTATCAAATATCCCAAGTCATAAGGTGGCATTCAAAGAGTCTTCTGACCACCTATCAGACATTGAATGTAAGGTACTTTCATGTACAAAGCCTCAGCTAAATGCCCTTACATCAACAAAGAAAACATAGTCAATGACTCACTTTTGTGTGTTTTTTTTTCCTGGTTTTGCTTCAAAAACATTCAATAAATCGAAACAAATATTGACTAAAAAAACTCCATAATAAAAGCATCCAAAAATATTAAAAAGAACATAAGCTGAAAGTGACACTACTTTGCTACACTTTTGTCTTGTTTGTGTGACAGTAATAACGTTTTTTGAATCTCTGCAGCTTTTAAATAATAATATAGCAGCTGAAATATCATATCAAAAAGTCCATTTTTTATTCATTATTTCAAATAAAATGGAAGTGATGGTTGCAGCAGAAAGCCATTGATAAAAGATCTGTTTTTTTTTACTCAAAGGAAAAGCAACATATTAGGTAAAGTGTACTTGTTGCTTTGCATTAGATTTCAAGTAACCTAAGAACCCAACCCTTTGTTTGTTTTTTTTTTTTTTTCATATAGTTGGTGTTGATGTAACACTTGATTCAAATCCAAATATGTGTTGGATAGATAAGTATTGCACAGTCTGCATAAGCATTAACAATGACAGATGCCAGTAAATTTCATTGTAGGTAAAACAATGGCTTTTGTCTTTTGTCATTTCCACCAATCAACCGACCAATCAAAGAATCATCATGTAATGACAATGTTTGCTGATAGAATTTGCTGGTTGAAAATGAAATACTCTTCCAGTATATAGAATTCAAATACATTACCTGGAAAAATTATGTTTTGTCCACTCTATTCTTATGTACATTGAGTTAAAGAGTAAACTGATCTTTTTATTAAAAATTAGTTCATCTACATTAGCATGAGATACACGTAGCATGTTACGTGTTATTATCTGACTGTTCCATTAGCCACGACAGTTTTTAACAATTCAAATGGACAATTTTAATAAAAATGATCAATTTGCCCTTTGATTTAATGTATAAGGAATAATTAGCCTATTTTTTTTAATAAAAGAGGGTAAAATACAATCTGACTTTTAATATAGGGACCTCCATGGTACTTTTTATCAACCCTGAAGATGACAAAAACTGTAAAACAAAATATAAATGATACCATGATTATAAAAAAAATATAATTCAAATACATGATGAGACACAAAACTATATACTTTATATATATATATATATTTGTAGTGTAGGGACTAAAATTATACTATTTTTTGTAGTGTAGGGACTAAAATTCAAGCACAAGTGTGAGGTTAACAAAGATAACTAAGAATATAAATAATTTTTTTCTCACCTTTAAATTATAAGTATAACACCCAAATTCAGCCTAGACGCTATGACCAGATCTCGCAATGTCACATGATAGGGTGTTTGAAAACCGTGCTGTCGCGATGAAACCATTTCCTTTGAATTGCTTATCTTAATATCTTATTAGTTCCAAAATCGTGTTACTCATTTAGTCGATAGTTTCAAAACATCATTCGATGCGGAAACTTTTTAAACAGTTAAAACAATCGTGCGTTTTCGAAAGTCATTTGTTTCTTTTGAAAACCAAGGTTTCCTACTACTAACGGTTGTAATCTATAAAGTAAAGATATTTAAAACCCAAGACCAAACCAAAGTCCGAAAGTCCAATTACAACCCAAAAATTTAACCAGTAAAAATAGAATAAAAATAAAACCAATAATCATAAATTAAAACCATGACAGTCCAGAACCGTGGTCACCATCGAGTCCTCCGCCGCACCGATCCATCTAGGTCTGGGGATTACCTGTGCACATTAAACTTTATATCACGATCTAGAATCTGAACCGGCTCCTCCTCAAAGGTCAAGTCTGGCCTAACCTCAATCTCCTCAACAGGGACAATATGAATAGGATTAGAGCGGTAGCGCCTCAACATCGAGACGTGGAATACGTCATGAATATGGTCTAGCTCTGGAGGTAACTCCGGCTGATAAGCGACCGGTCCCACTCGCTTCAGAATTCGGTAAGGCCCAATAAACTTAGGGCTCAACTTGCATTTGCGACCGAACCTCAGAACCTTCTTCCATGGCAAGACCTTAAGAAACACGAAGTCCCCCATAGAATACTCAATCTCACATCTCTTTAGATCAGCATAAGACTTCTGTCTATCAGAAGCCGCCTTCAGACGATCCCGAATCAGTCGTACCTTCCCTCAGTCTTAGAAATCAGCTCAGGGCCCAATACACGTCGTTCACCCAACTCAGTCTAGCACAAGGGAGTGCGACACTTTACGACCATACAGTGCCTCGTAAGGTGCCATCTGGATGCCAGACTGAAAGCTGTTATTATAGGCAAACTCCGCTAGCGGCAGATAATCCTCTAAGCTGCCTCAGAAATCAATAGCAGAACTCCTCAACATATCCTCCAGTATCTGAATCACCCTCTCAGATTGACCATCAGTCTGAGGATGGAGTGATGTACAGAAGTCTAACCTCGAACCTAGAGCTTCATGTAACTTCTTCCAAAATCGAGACGTGAAGCGAGGATCCCTATCAGAGATGATTGAGACAGGTACTCCATGCAGTCTCACTATCTCCGAAATATAAAGCTTTACCAGTTTCTACAGTGAATAATCAGTACAAACCGATATGAAGTGGGCAGACTTAGTTAATCGATCCACGATAACCCATACTGAGTCCTTCTTAGTGGGTGTTAAGGGCAACCCACTTACGAAGTCCATAGTTACACGCTCTCACTTCCAAAGAGGAATCTTAACCGGCTGTAGCAAACCCGAAGGTAATTGATGCTCAGCCTTAACTTGTTGGCACGTCAAACATTTAGCCACAAAGTCGGTAACTTCCCGTTTCAGTCCTGGCCACCAGTACAACTCACGGAGGTCTCGGTACATCTTAGTCCCACCAGGATGCATAGCATAAGGGTTACTATGCGCCTCCCTCAATATGGACTGCCTCAAATCTGTAACACCCCCTACCCGTATTCGATATCAAAATAGAGTACGAGGCATTACCGGAGTTTCCAAATTTTTTTTTTTTAATAATAGATTCATGCATATTATAAGATAACTTTAACACATACCAAAACAAGATTTATTAGCCATACCAATGGCTAACCTTACATTCATTTCATATTAACATCTACTTTATTAGCTTATACATGCCATTGTTTTCCAAAATAAAGTTTCTTTATATACCGAAATCTTGAGGTTGATAGTGTGATATGTCTCCGACTGAATCCGACCTTCGAGCTCTTAACACTACAAAACAGGGGAAAAAGAAACAGGATAAGCACTTTGTGCTTAGTAAGCCCATGTAACAAGAATTATACTTACCTAATATTTTCAATACAATATAATAAACATTCATATATCCATTCAATACGTTATTACCCTATCATGCACAAACTCAACATTCAAGTTAGTCCAATAATTTCCATGAATCAATAATTTATACCATGATTGATGAGCTCATCAATACCATGATTTCCATTTCCTTGTTATTTTTCCATATTTATCCCGTTGGATTACTCGGAATTTCGATGGATTTTCAGATGTACACTTTTGTGTACAAATCCGGGTCCGTCAATTCACATTCATGTGCGCACATTTCCATTTCAGAGAGCACACTCCCGCGAACCTCATCTTTACAGTGGGATTACCAGTCCAGGCTAAATCCCCTGTAATATAAACTCATAGAGTATTGTCGGGATTACCAGTCCAGGCTAAATCCCCTGCAACGACAATTACTCTAATGAGCTTGGATCTGAATTACATCCGAGCTAAATTCGGACCCTAATTCGGATTACCCGTCCGGGCTAAATCCATTCTCCACATATTCTTCGGGAGGGCTATATCAGGATAGGATCACCCGTCCGGGCTAGATCCTTTTTACCGTCAATTCCTTTTCAGAGATCCATCGAATTTTCCTTTCATTCAACCGGGATTTCTTCCCCTTTTTATCAAATATATCAATGTTTCATCAATCTTCATACAATAAATATTCAAATTATATTCACATCAATAACATACATTTCAAGCAATTAAAAATATAATTCAAGTTACATGAACTTACCTCGATACTAGTTCGTTTACAAAATCTACTAATCCGGGACTTTTTCCTCGATCTAGCTTCGTATTTGAGTTTTCCGGATCTAAATAAATAAATTCAATCATCAATTCAATACATTTCATGTTCTCATGTAGCATTTTCTATAATTCTATTATTATTCTTAGTTTGTTCAAATCTGTCTACTTGAGTCACAGTCACTAAATTATTTATTTCTCGAACTAAAGAACTCCAAATGAAAAACCGTTAATTTTCCCTGAAACTAGACTCACATATCTTCTTCCCATAAAAGTTTCAGAATTTTTGGTTTAGCCAATAAGTACATTTTATTCTTTAAAGTCACCCTGTTCTGCTGTTTGACAGTTCTGACCCTTCTTCACTAAAAATTAATTATCTCTTCATACAGGATTCAGATGATGTTCTAATTTATTTCTATTGAAAATAGACTCATTCAGGATTCTAAACATATAAATTTAATCCTCTAATTATTTTTCTTCAATTTTTGATGATTTTCTAAAGTAAAAACAGGGGAACCCGAATTCATTCTGAACCAGTCTTACAAAAATATAAATATCTCAAAATACAGAATTTATTTTCTTTCCCTGTTTCTTTCATATGAAAATAGACTCAATAAGCTTTAATTTCATATCTCAATCAACTTCTAATTCCACTTCTACGATTTTTGGTGAATTTTCAAACTTACTCTACTGCTGCTGTCCCAAAACTGTTTTCTTATAGCTTGTTTTGCAATTAAGTCCTTTATCAAATTCTAACTTCAAATTCTTTCAATTAAACCACTAATTCATCATTTTGTTCATCATATGCTATATTCAAAAACTCTAAAACTTCAAAAACTTCAACTTAAATTCATCAAAACTTTTTTCTAAAACTTATAAAGCATCAAAATTAAAAGAAAAGGACTAAATTAACTTACCAAATTAAACTCCAAGCTTCAAATTTTCAATTTTCCCTTTTTTTTTCTTTCTTTTCTCTTCTTCTTCCTTTCCTTCACGTTTGCTCTCTGTTCTTCTTTTTGTTTTATGCTTTTGTTTCTTTTCTCCTTTCCTTTTTATAATATATCTTATTATTAATTTATAATAATAATTATCTTTATAAAAATCTCATATTTTTATACAATACACCGCCTCAACTTTACAAAATGGCATAATTGCCATTTTGGTCCTTTATACTTTCTTTTAATCTATAATTAAACTTTTACACCTTTTTTAATTTAGTCTTTTTCATTTAATTACCTACCCAGACGTTAAAATTTTCTAACGAAATTTTAATACCACATTACATTTTATAAATATTTATAAAAATATTTCCTATCATATAAATATTTATGCAAATATATTAAAATAAATTTCTCTTTAAATCGGATTTATGGTTGCGAAACCATTGTTCCGATAACCTTGAATTTAGGCCATTACAACTCTCCCCCCCTTTTAAGGATTTTCGTCCTCGAAAATCTTACCAGTAAAGAGGTTTGGATATTGTTTCCTCATTGCCTCCTCCGGTTCCCATGTCGCTTCCTCAATCCCGTGTTTTTGCCACAATACTTTCACCAAATTTATTTTTTTATTTCTAAGCTCCTTTGTTTCTCGTGCCAATATCTTGATCGGTTCTTCACTGTAACTCATATCCGGTTGAATCTCCACTTCTATCGGAGAAATAACATGTGAAGGATCTGACCGATATCGTCGTAGCATAGACACATGAAAAACATTATGGATTCTATCAAGTTCGGTGGTAATGCCAACCGATAAGCGACCGTCCAATTCTTTCTATGATCTCATATGGCCCGATAAATCTTGGACTCAATTTACCCTTTCGACCGAACCGAGAGAACTTTCTTCCAAGGAGACACTTTTAGAAATACCTTATCACCGACCAAAATTCAATCTCTATTCGTTTAAGATCGGCATATGATTTTTAGCGATCGTAGCGCTTTTAAACTATCCCGAATAACCTTTACCTTTTCTTCTCATTTCTCGGATTAAATCAACCCCATGTATCTTCTTTTCACCGAGCTCTGTCCAATATAACGGTGTTCTACATTTTCTACCATACAAAGCTTCATACGGAGCCATTTTAATACTTTGACTGATAATCATGTATTGTAAGCAAATTCAATCAAAGGTAGATACCTCTCCCAATTACCTTCAAACTCTAGTATACAACATCGGAGCATATCTTCCAATACCGAATTACACGCTCAGATTGCCCATCCGTCTGAGGATGAAATGCACGATCTTGACAATCGAGTACCCAAAGCTTCTTGCAATTTATCCCAAAACGAGGCGTAAATCGGGGATCTCTATCCGATATAATGGAGACAGGCACTCCATGTAGCCCGATAATCTCGAGATATGTACAGATTCAACGGTTTATCTAAAGAATAATCCATACGTCATCGGAATAAAGTGCGCTGACTTTTTGTCAATCGGTCAACAATCACCCAAATAGCATCCTTTTTCCTCGGAGACAACGGTAACCCCGATACAAAATCCATAGTGATTCTTTCCCATTTCCATTCCGGTATAGTAATTGGCTGAAGTAACCCCGAGGGTACCTGATGTTCTGCTTTGACCTGTTGACATATCAAACATCTTGATACAAACTCAGAAATATCACGTTTCATACCTGGCCACCAGTACATCTTCTTCGAATCATTATACATTTTATTACTTCCCGGATGTACAGACATAGTACCACTGTGAGCCTCGTGTAAAATCTTCTATATGAGCTCTGAATTCTTGGGTACACATACCCTACCTCTGAATAATAAACAATCATCTACCCCAACTTGAAATTCGAGACCGATGCTGACTCACATTGTGCCCGTTTAACCTGTAACTTCTCATCATTCTTCTGAGCTTCACATATTTGATGTAGAAATGTCGGTTTAGCTCTCAATTCAGCTATGATTATACCATCATCAGTCAGTGACAACCGGGTATTCATAACTCGTAAAGCAAACGAGAGATTTTCGACTCAAAGCATCACCCACAACATTAGCCTTACCCTGGATGATAATCAATAATCAAATCATAGTCCTTTATCGATTCAAGCCACTGCTACTGTCTCAAATTCAAATCTTTCGTGTCATCAAATATTTCAAGCTTTTATGATCAGTATAAATATGACATTTCTCACCGTACAGATAATGTCGCCATATCTTTAGTGCAAATACAATAGCAGCTAATTCAAGATCATGTACCGGGTAATTTCTTTCATGTGGTTTAAGTTGTCTTGAAGCATAGGCTATTACTTTACCTTCTTGCATCAAGACACAACCTAAACCATTTAATGAGGCATCATCAGAAATAACAAATTCCTTACGGTTCAGTTTGCACTAATATCGGTGCTTTCGTTAGTAGATCTTTCAATCGGTTGAAACTCTACTGACATTCATCAGTCCACTCGAACTTTACATCTTTCTGCAATAATCGAGTCATCGGAGAAGCTAAAATAGAGAATCCTGTACAAATCTCCGATAATAACCAAACTAAACCCAAGAAACTTCTAACTTCGTGATCTGATCTTGGTGGACTCCAATTGACAATAGCTGAGATTTTACTTGGATCTACCACGATGCCTTCAATGATACAATATGTCCAAGAAAACTCACTTCTCAAGCCAAAATTCACATTTACTCGAATTTAGCATATAAGCTGCTTTTCTCGTAAAATTTGCAACACGCTTCTCAAATGTTCGCATGTTCTTCTTCATCTCGAGAATAAACCAAATATCATCAATGAAAACTACCACAAACCTATCTAAGTGCGGTGCGAATATCCGATTCATCAAATCCATAAATACTGCAGTGCATTAGTCAACCCAAACGGCATAACCGTAAACTCATAATGCCCGTGCACTGTTCTCGAAAGTCGTCTTTGGCACATCCGACTCTTTTACCCGTGTAGGGGTAATAACTGATCGGAGATCAATCTTCGAGAATATTGTGGCACCTTTCAACCGATCAAATAAATCATCAATCCGGGCAACGGGTACTTATTCTTTATAGTCACCTTATTGAGTGCCGATAGTCAATACACAATCTCAAAGACCCGTCTTTCTTTTTCACAAACAGAACCGGAGCACCCTAAGGTGAATGACTCGGTCGGACAAAACCCACAACAAGTTCTTGCAATCGTGTCTTTAATTCCTTTAATTTTGTAGGAGCCATCCTAGTGCGAGCTATGGAAATCGGAGTAGTTCCTGTTATCAAATCTATAGAAAATTCCTTCTTCTTTCTCGGTGGCAACCACGGTAATTCCTCCGAAACACATCGGAAAATTCGCATACCACTGGCACTGCCTGTATCTTTGACTCAGATACCTTGGTGTCGAGTACATAAGCAAGAAAAGCATCATACCCCCTTTTGACATACCTCTGAGCAGTAATAACTGAAATCACATCAGATAGTCCTCTGCATCGATCAGATTTAACCTGAAGTAATTCACCATTCGACACTTCAATACAATATATTTACATTTCTGCATTTACTCTTTGCATCATCTTTGAGTTAACCAATCCATGCCCAATATCACATCAAACTCATCAAATGGCGGTAACATCAAATCGGCCAGAAACAATAACCTCTTACCATCAAGTGGACAATTTTTACAAATTTTATCCACCAAAATAGATTGGCCAAAGGGTTTCGAGACTTTAACCACAAATTCGATGAGGTTTAACAGATAAATCTTTAACGCATGTAAGTTTTACACATATATATGAATGCGTAGAACCAGGATCAATTAATGCGATAATATCGTGATCAAGTAAAGAAAATGTACCAAAGTAATAACATCGGGTCTTTGAGGCATCTTCTCTGCACGCGAATGACATATGTCCTAGGAGGTGCTCGTGTCTCGTGCCTACTTGCGGTATCTTTTGTAGCTCCTCGGCTACCACGACATTACTGGGATGGTCGAGATGGTCTACCCTCAAAGATGAATTACTCGGCTTCGATATATATTCAACTTCTTTTTTCACTTCTTTTGGACAATCTCTAAGGAAATGGTCAAAAGAACCACATCGATAACAAGCCCCGCTCTTAAATCGACATTCACCAAAATGAGCTTTATTACAATACGGCATCTCGGTTTAGGGTACCAACACTACCAACACCGGTCACCGATGGAGTGGAAGGTCTTGGATTAGTCTTGTGTGAACCTCGCTCTCTGTCCGAATACCCGATGGGTGAGGTAGAACGATCTCGTACTTCTTCAATTTCTTTGGAGCAGAAAATTGAGATTTTCCCATTGGTCTTTTACTAAAAATTCGAGCTTCCCCCTCAGCCTGTTTCTTTTCTTTGCTCAATTCTTCTGCTTTATAAGCTCGCTCTGCCAATGTAGCAAACTCTCGAATTTCAAGAATTCCAATAAGCGACTTAATTTCTTCATTCAACCCTTCTTGAATCGTTTACACATTTCAAACTTCCATTGTACCCATTCTCGAGCATATTTACTCAACCGAACAAATTCTCTTTCACACTCAGATACAGATCTATTGCCCTGTTTCAGCTCAAGAAATTCTTTTCTTTTCTGATCAAGGAATCTCGACTAATGTATTTCTTTTGAACTCGGTGCGAAAGAATTCCCATGTAATTTCTTCTTTCGGAACAACTGAAGCTTTGGTATTCCACCAATGATAAGCTGTGTCTTTTAGCAATGAGACGGCACATTTCAAACATTCTTCTGGTGTGCAAGGTAATTCCTCCAAAACTCGAGTAGTATTCTCTAACAAAAATTCAGCCCGTTCGGGATCATCATCAATCTACTCTCGAAATTCTTGACCCCATATTTTCGAATTTTATCGACCGGAGCTTTTCCTTTTCTAATAGATTCGGTACCTGTACCCTGTGGAGTTTCGATAACCGGTGGAGGAACAGGAGGGGGAGCTTGAGTTTGCTGCACTGTAGGGTTAGTTCTTATGTACTGAGTAAACCATTCATTCATCATTTGAAAGAAGGCTATTTTTGCCTCCTCCTTGACCCTCTATCCGGGCCTTCTACTAGTAGTTTCTTCTCTTTGTCTTGGCCGAGCATGACTCCCACTTCCTCAGATTGAGCTCGGTCGGATGACATTACTATAAGGAAAACACAATTTAAATGGTCGGGAGATATCACACTATCAAAAATAATTTAAATGGCATGTATAGCTAATCCAGTATTTGCTATATCGGTCCTAGAACCGGTTAAACCGTAGCTCGATACCAATAAATGTAACACCCCTACCCGTATTCGATATCGAATGAGAGTACGAGGCATTACAGGAGTTTCCGAATTTTTTTTTTTTTTTTAATAGATTCATGCATATTATAAGATAACTTTAACACATACCAAAACAAGATTTATTAGCCATACCAATGGCTAACCTTACATTCATTTCATATTAACATCTACTTTATTAGCTTATACATGCCATTGTTTTCCAAAATAAAGTTTCTTTATATACCGAAATATTGAGGTTGATAGTGTGATATGTCTCCATTGAATCCGACCTCCGAGCTCTTAACACTACAAAAAACAGGGGAAAAAGAAACAGGATAAGCACTTTGTGCTTAGTAAGCCCATGTAACAAGAATTATACTTACCTAATATTTTCAATACAATATAATAAACATTCATATATCCATTCAATACGTTATTACCCTATCATGCACAAACTCAACATTCAAGTTAGCCCAATAATTTCCATGAATCAATAATTTATACCATGATTGATGAGCTCATCAATACCATGATTTCCATTTCCTTGTTATTTTTCCATATTTATCCCGTTGGATTACTCGAATTTCGATGGATTTTCGGATGTACACTTTTGTGTACAAATCGGTCCGTCAATTCACATTCATGTGCGCACATTTCCATTTCGTAGAGAGCACACTCCGCGAACCTCATCTTTACAAAGTGGGATTACCACCCAAAGCTAAATCACAGTAATATAAACTCATAGAGTATTGTCGGGATTACCACCCGAGGCTAAATCCCCTGCAACGACAATTACTCTAATGAGCTTGAATCTGAATTACCACATCCAAAGCTAATTTCAGACCCTAATTCGGATTACCCGTCCGGGCTAAATCCATTCTCCACATATTCTTCGGAGGGCTATATCGGATAGGATCACCCGTCCGGGCTAGATCCTTTTACCGTCAATTCCTTTTCAGAGATCCATCGAATTTTCCTTTCATTCAACCGGATTTCTTCCTTTTTATCAAATATATCAATGTTTCATCAATCTTCATACAATAAATATTCAAATTATATTCACATCAATAACATACATTTCAAGCAATTAAAAATATAATTCAAGTTACATGAACTTACCTCGATACTAGTTCGTTTACAAAATCTACTAATCCGGGACTTTTTCCTCGATCTAGCTTCGTATTTGAGTTTTCCGGATCTAAATAAATAAATTCAATCATCAATTCAATACATTTCATGTTCTCATGTAGCATTTTCTATAATTCTATTATTATTCTTAGTTTGTTCAAATCTGTCTACTTGAGTCACAGTCACTAAATTATTTATTTCTCGAACTAAAGAACTCCAAATGAAAAACCGTTAATTTTCCCTGAAACTAGACTCACATATCTTCTTCCCATAAAAGTTTCAGAATTTTTGGTTTAGCCAATAAGTACATTTTATTCTTTAAAGTCACCCCTGTTCTGCTGTTTGACAGTTCTGACCCTTCTTCACTAAAAATTAATTATCTCTTCATACAGGATTCAGATGATGTTCTAATTTATTTCTATTGAAAATAGACTCATTCAGGATTCTAAACATATAAATTTAATCCTCTAATTATTTTTCTTCAATTTTTGATGATTTTCTAAAGTAAAAACAGGGGAACCCGAATTCATTCTGAACCAGTCTTACAAAAATATAAATATCTCAAAATACAGAATTTATTTTCTTTCCCTGTTTCTTTCATATGAAAATAGACTCAATAAGCTTTAATTTCATATCTCAATCAACTTCTAATTCCACTTCTACGATTTTTGGTGAATTTTCAAACTTACTCTACTGCTGCTGTCCCAAAACTGTTTTCTTATAGCTTGTTTTGCAATTAAGTCCTTTATCAAATTCTAACTTCAAATTCTTTCAATTAAACCACTAATTCATCATTTTGTTCATCATATGCTATATTCAAAAACTCTAAAACTTCAAAAACTTCAACTTAAATTCATCAAAACTTTTTTCTAAAACTTATAAAGCATCAAAATTAAAAGAAAAGGACTAAATTAACTTACCAAATTAAACTCCAAGCTTCAAATTTTCAATTTTCCCTTTTTTTCTTTCTTTCTCTTCTTCTTCCTTTCCTTCACGTTTGCTCTCTGTTCTTCTTTTTGTTTTATGCTTTTGTTTCTTTTCTCCTTTCCTTTTTATAATATATCTTATTATTAATTTATAATAATAATTATCTTTATAAAAATCTCATATTTTATACAATACACATTCTCAACTTTACAAAATGGCATAATTGCCATTTTGGTCCTTTATACTTTCTTTTAATCTATAATTAAACTTTTACACCTTTTTCAATTTAGTCTTTTTCATTTAATTACCTACCCAGACGTTAAAATTTTCTAACGAAATTTTAATACCACATTACATTTTATAAATATTTATAAAAATATTTCCTATCATATAAATATTTATGCAAATATATTAAAATAAATTTTTCTTTAAATCGGATTTATGGTTGCGAAACCATTGTTCCGATAACCTTGAATTTAGGCCATTACAAAATCGGTGTCATTCGGTACACAAGTCCTTCCACGGAAACATAACACACCCTCAGAGTTCAACCCAAAATCTGTAGTGCTACCACTCTCAATCTGTCGGAACCAAGGACTCAAAGACTCGTCCTCCAACTGTTTACCCTTAATCTGATCTATCCAAGTCGGTTTAACCTGAAGCTCAGCCAACAGACTACCATTATCAAATAAACTGAGACGAGCAAACGTCGCCCTTAAATCGGTCATAGCTTTACAGCTCAATGCATCGGCCACCACATTGGCCTTGCCAGGGTGGTACTCAATGGTGCAGTCATAGTCCTTGAGCAGCTCAATCCATCTACGCTGCCTAAGATTTAGCTCCTTCTGAGTAAAGAGATACTTAATGCTCTTGTGATCAGTGTAGATGATACACTTCTCACCATAAAAATAATGCCTCCAGATTTTCAGTGCGAAAACTACCGCAGCCAACTCCAAGTCATGCGTCGGATAATTCATCTCATGAGTCTTAAGCTGACGAGACGCATACACTACCACCTTACCATTCTGCATCAACACACATCCTAAACCGACATGTGATGCATCACTATAAACTGTGAACTCCTTCCCGTGTTACGGTCAGTATCAAAATAGGAGCCTCGGTCGATGATGTCTTGAGCTTCTCGGCTTCTCTTGCGCACATCACCCGATCGATTAAATAGCACACCCTTACGTAGCAGCTTTGTCAAGAGCGCTGCAGTCAATAAAAAACCTTCCACAAACCGTTGATAATAACCCGCCAGTCTCAAAAAACTACGGATCTCAGATACATTCTTAGGCTGTTTCCAATCCAGTACAGCCTCAATCTTTCGAAGATCGACTCGAATCCCCTCAGCAGACACCACATGACCTAGAAATGTTATTTCACGTAACCAGAACTCATACTTACTGAACTTAGCATAGAGTTGTTTTTCCCTCAAAAGTTGAAGAACAACCCTAAGGTGCTCATCATGCTCATCCTCATTCTTCGAGTAAACCAGTATATCATCGATGAATACCAGTAAAAACCGATCCAGATAAGGCTGAAATACTCAGTTCATCAAATCCATGAAAGTTATCGGTGCATTAGTCAGTCCAAATGGCATTATTAGGAACTCGTAGTGACCATAACGAGTCCTAAATGTCGTCTTATGTACGTTAGCCTCCTTGACCCTCAACTGATGATACCCAGATCGGAGGTCAATCTTAGAGAACACCGAAGCTCCTCGAAACTGGTCAAACAGATCATCTATCCTTGATAGGGGGTACTTATTCTTAATGGTCAACTTGTTTAGTTGTCAGTAGTCGATACACATCTGCATGGATCCATCTTTCTTCTGCACAAACAGTACCGGTGCTCCTCACAGAGACAAACTAGGGCAGATGAACCCACGATCTAATAACTCCTGAATCTGAGCCTTTAGCTCCACAAGCTCCTTCGGTGCCATTCGATAGGGAGCGATGGACACCGGAGCTGTACCAGGTACGAGCTCAATACCAAACTCCACTTCACGATCCGGAGGTAAACCAGGTAGCTCCTCAAGAAAGACGTCCGGAAAATCCTTTACCGTTCTGATGTCCTTAACAGAGGAATCCCCAGAATCTGAAACACTTACGTAAGCCAAGAATGCCTCACATCCCTTACGTACTAACTTTTCTGCCACCAGAGTAGAAATCATATTAGTTAAATAATTCCAGCGCTCTCTAATCATGACTACCTCATCATCCTCTGCAGTCCTCAATACGACCCTCTTAGTCGCGCAGTCCAAGCTAACACGATGCTTGACCAACCAGTCCGTCCTCAGAATTAAATTGAACTCCCCAAAGGGAAGCTCCATCGATCGGCCAAAAGATTTTTCCTTGAACCTCTAAAGGAACGTCTCTAAACAACTTTGTTAACCCTTATAGATTGCCCCAATGGACTCAAGACAAGAGAACCTCACTCGTAGTGCTCTCAACCAAGATCCCCAAATTTCCGGACACGATGCAAAGCTATTTAGGAGTGAGTGGATCCTATATCTATCAATGCAGTATATGGTACATCAAAAATAAGAAACGTACCCGTGATGACGTCCAAAGCATCTCTATCCTCTTGGTGACGAAAGCAAGCGTAAACTAGAGCCACCGCCTCACCTTAGTCCGTCCATCCAAAGACTCTGCCGGTGCTATCTCGCCTGACCTTTATACCATTACCTCCTCTGGCTTCGACCACGGCCCCTGGTGGTCTGCCGAACTACCCTGGTGGTCAGACAGATGCAGTTCTGAGCTTGCCTCGATCGACCATCCCTTAGCGGACACTCTTTGATGCGATGTTCCAACGACTCATATCTCAAGCATGCCTCAGTCCTCTTCCAACACTCACCCTGATGGCGTCTACCACAATCAGTATATGACTGTAGTCCAGTAGCAGCAACAGGGGGCCCAACTCTAATCGGCCCATCAACTCTAGCCTTTTTTCTAGGCCTCTACACCGCACCTGAGGGCTCCGAATCCCTCTTATTCCTACCTCTCTCTCTATCCCGGTTTTGGCACTCAACGCGCTTAACCTCCTCAGTGATCTTCGCCTTCTCAATCAGGGCAGAGAAATCTCGCTCCCTTTGCGGAGCTATCGAAACCCGCAAGTTATCTCTGAGGCCATCCTCAAAGCGAACACATCGCTCGTACTCAGACGCCACCATACCTTGCGCATAGCGGTTCAGTCTTAGAAACTCGGCCATACTCGGCCATTGATCAATCTCCCTGAGTTAAATTCAGAAACTCCCTCCTACGGGCATCCACGTAACTGGCTCCCACATATTTTCCCTGGAAGGCGGTCTTAAAGAACTCCCAGGTCAATCGTTCAGGCTAAGTGCTCTACTTAACAGTAAGCCACCACTGATATGCCTCATCACGTAGCAGCGAGATTGCACACTTTAATTTCTGCTCTGGGGTGCAATTTAGATCGTCCATGATCCTCTCCGTGGCCTCAATCCAGTACTCGGCCACATTAGGGGCAACTCCAGTGACACCCCTGAATAACTTCGGCCCCATTAGACCGAGTCGTTCGTGAATCGACCCTCGGCTTCGGATCTAGTATTGGGCCCAAATGACCCCCTCTTCAAAATCTCGAGATAGCATAGCACGAGGCGGTCGTCGTCCCGACCATGCGGTCTTGAGACCCAGTCTCAGTCGTCGGTGAAACCGACGTCTTACTAGTATCCAAGTTAGGTAGGTTGCCAGAAGATGAGGACCCAACTCGAGCCCCTATATGGCCTCTACCACGGCCTCTAGTACCCCGTCCGCGGATACCTTGTGTGCTAATATCTAATCGAATTATCTGTATTTAGAAATTTTATGAATCAGTTGTAGTTCAATATTTATTAACAGATGTTTTATGTAGAACATTATCGGTAATTTAGAGTTTGTTTTCGTGTATCGCAGTTTTACTACAGTTTTCAGTATACACTAACTAAAGCGTTTTCAGTACAGTATACTACCTATAGTAGTTTCAGAATATACTATCAATAACAGTTTCAGTTTAAAACAATTCACAGTTCAGAATACTTACATGATCGGCGCCGGAGACTCGGTGTACCATTTACTCAGTAAAACATTTCAAATAATTTTGTAATCAATTCTTCAAAACCAATTTTTAAAACCCATAATCTACAGTCGAGTTTTGTAAATTGGCTCTGATACCACTAAATGTAACCCCCAAACCCGGCCTAGACGCTATGGCCTAATCTTGCGATGTCACATGATAGGGTCTTTGAAAATCGTGCTGTCGCGATAAAACCATTTCCTTTGAATTACTTATCTTAATATCTAATTAGTTCCAAAATCGTGTTACTCATTTAGTTGATAGTTTCAAAACGTCATTCGATGCGGAAGCTTTTTAAACAGTTAAAACAATCGTGCATTTTCAAAAATCATTTATTTCTTTTGAAAACCGAGGTTTCCTACTACTAGCGGTTGTAACCTATAAAGTAAAGATATTTAAAACCCAAGACCAAACCAAAGTCCGAAAGTCCAATTACAACCCAAAAATTTAACCAGTAAAAATAGAATAAAAATAAAACCAATAATCATAAATTAAAACCATGACAGTCCAGAACCATGGTCACCATCGAGTCTTCTGCCGCACCGATCCATCTAAGTCTGGGGATTACCTGTGCACATTAAACAAAGATGGGTGAGTTTTCGTAAACTCAGTGCGTAATCCCGCAGAACAAAATAAGCAACAATCGCAGTGCACAGTCAATAGCAGTATTGGACCTAAGCCCATTTCAGTATCAGAATCAATTAGGCCTTAGCCCAATACATGATCGTAATCAATATGCACAAGGGCCTAAACCCATCGATGCTGATGAGCGGATATACGATGAGCAAAGTCCTACCCAACTAGCCTTTACACACCGTCTCCGTCCAACCCTACACTTCATGTAGGGATTTAATTAACCTACCCATCCCTACACTCCATGTAGTACCGAATGCGGTACAAAATAAGAATTTGCAAATGAAATTGCGGTATATTAGGCTTAAAAGCCTTTCAAAGACACTTTCTTCGAATAATATCAACCCCAACCCAATGCAATGCAACATACAATAATATGTCATGCTATAACGAGTCTATCAGATACACATACAGTTCAGTATACATGCCGGTATATAACATGCTCAGTACGTAATTCACATAATCAATAACAGACAGTTAAGGGTCTAAGAAGTGCTTACCGACCCTATGGAAGGTTCAGTGTCGACTTGGGCGACCCGTGCAACCTTATCAAACATTTCAGTAAAAATAGGCTCACACGCCCATGTGGTCTGCCCATGTGGGCCAACACGCCTGTGTGGCCCACACGGCCCAAATTGGCCTTGGCCGTGTGGATCACACGGCCTGGCCCAAAATCCCAGATGCCCATGTGGTCTGCCCGTGTGGGCCAACACGCTTGTGTGGCCCACACGGCCCAAATTGGCCTTGGCCGTGTGGATCGCACGGCCTGGCCCAAAATTCCACACGTCCATGTAAATTACCCGTGTGGACCCACACGCCCGTGTGGCCCACACGACCCAATTCAGTCTAGCTCGTGTCGCGCATACACACGGCTCATGCAGCCATCACACGTCGTGTCTTTTTGCGCACTACCGCGGCCTCATCGATTACACGGCCGTGTTGGGGCACACGGCCTACCATACGCCCGTGTGGCATCGATAGTGGGGTTTTCGTCTTTCGCTGAAACCCCATTTTCTACATTTTCGGGTACACACCTGTATCATTTTTTATGCCTATACACTCCCGAACACTCCAGTACCTAAAATCAACAAATCAAAGCCCCAATTTCAGTAACATAACCGAGACTTAAACGGAATTGCAACGAGGCGTTCATCCATAACTATCGAAACCCTTACCTTCGATCGAAACGAGAATTCCACACGCTTAACTCATCGATTGAGAAAGATATTCAGTCCCTTGATTAATTCCTAAACACCAAAAGTAACCCCTCTTAGAAAGAATTCAGGAAGCAAAAGCCGAAACTCACCAACTTACCGTTGATGCTCCAAAAGCACTAATCAATGAATCGCGGAAACTTGCAAGTGATAGGGAGAATCAAAAATAAAAGAAACAGCAAAAGAAGAAGAGAGAAAATCGGCAGAAAGGGAGAGCAAAAGAAAACGTCAGAAATTTGGGAATATGAGAAAATGTACCGAAATTGCAAAAAGAAAAATCAAAAGAGAATAATCTGATAACCCCCTATCCTAACTCCCCTTACTTTTCTCCATCCAACACCCCACTACTCAGAGTCCAACCACAGTACAACTCTAGCCGAAACTCAGTTAAAAATACTATCCCTTACCAACGCAAATAATCGAACACAGGACCTCCATCCCAGCAACACTCCACTTATCCACCAGACCAACAAACCCATTCTATTAATTACTTACCATCTTTAATTTAAAAGCATATCAACCAAAGGTCGAGCTTTATTTATAAAAAAATACCAAAATTTGCCCAAGTCATAGCTTGAAACTTGAGACCTCCCACACACACCCAGAACACTTAACCACTCAAGCAGACATATATTTGTGTCACACATTCGCAAAAACAAAAATTTAAATTTTTGGGGCGTTACAATAAGGGGAGAGTGTGTTTGATAAATTATTGAAAATTTTCATAATCATTTAATATTTTAAATGTGTTTAATAATTATTTTAATTTTTATTTAATATAAAACTTTCAAAAAAAATGTTGAATAAGATAAGTTTGTAAGTAATTACTTATCATTTAATGTAAAAATATTAAGTTGATTTTATTTTATTAAAAAATTGAATTAAATTATTTTTTACAAAAACAATAAGATATTTAAATTACCATATTTATATTTTATCCAAAACTATATAAAATAATATAAAATATTATATTAATAAGATTAAAATTAAAAAAATAAACAATTTTAAAAAAAATCAATATTTACTTTTATGAAACACCATAATTATATTCAATACTTATATATTCTAATTTATCAAATAATTTTCTAATATAAATTCAGCACTTAATTTTTCAACACTTAAATTTTCGATTTATCAAATATACCCGAAGTTTATGTATTTTGTTTGATGAGTTCTTGTGTTGCATAAAAGATTACTTAATTATTTGCAAACAAAGTCAGTCTTGGAACTTGGAAACATTTTCAATGATGGAAAATTTTTATGGAAGGTCCTTATACTATGTGTTTTTAGAGAGATTTAGGGTGTGTTTGATAAATCATTGAAAATTTTTATTTCAATGAAAATGAAAATTTTTAACATTTAATTTTATAAATGTGTTTGATAATTTTATTATTTTTTATTAATACAAAAGTTTCAATAAAAAAGTGTTGAATAAGATAAATAGGTAAATAACTACTTATTTGAAAATATTAAAATAATTTTATTTTAAAAATAAATTATCTCTTCTTTTTTATTTTTAAAAAGTGAGATATTCAAATTAATATATTTAATTTTTATGAAAAATTTTACAAAATAAAATAAATAACATATTAATTTTAGTAAGATCAAATTTTAAAGCATTGAGAATTTTCATTTTATTGAAAATGAAAATTTTTAACATTTAATATTTTAAATGTGTTTGATAATCATTTTAATTTTTTATTTAATATAATTTTTTTTAAAAGTGTTAAATAAGATAAATAGGTGGGTAGCTAATGTAGAAAATATCCGGTTGATTTTATTTTATTAAAAAATTAAAATAAATTATTATTTAAAAAAATTGAGATATTCAAATTAGTATATTTATCTTCCATCCAAAACTATCCAAAATAATATAAAATATTATATTAATAATATTAAAATAAAAAAAAATTAAAAAAAATTAAAAATCAATATTTAATTTTATCAAACAACATAATTATATTTGGTACTTATATTTATTATTTTACCAAACAATTTTTCAATATAAATTCAACATTTATAAAATTTAGTAATATACATTTGGTACATTTCAATTTATAAAACAATCCTTTAATCTCTTTATTATAATTTGATAATTTTTAATTCAATCCATCTACTTTTCTAAATATTTATTTGGCCAACTTTTTTCATTAAATTTGTCAAATATTTTCACATAGTTTTTTTTTAAACATTTGGCGATATGAGCATATGCATATTAGTATTTTTTTTTATTTAAATAGATTAATTTTTTAAGTTAAAAAATTATTCAATTATACACATGAAACCTAAGGTGTATTTATATATTTTAAAGAAAATAGAAAATAGTCACATCAAAAAGTTGACCTCAAAACCAAAAATATATATTTTGAAAAAGGTTAAATTAGTTCAATATGCTATTTTTAAAAAAATTAGGCTTTTAGGGTATTTTAAAATTTAATTAGGGAAATAGACCATTTTTAGGAGAGAGAAAGTGAAAGCACGTCCAGCTCTTTCTCTCTCCAAGGTTAGGGCTTTTTATTTTTTTTTAGGATTAGAGGTTTTTTAGGATTTAAGGTATTTTGAAAGTGTTTAGGGTTTTCGACTGAAACCACGAAAGTTCTTAGGTAGTTTTGAGGGGTTGGGGATGTAATAATACGCCTCAGCACACATACATTTTATACATCATGACGGGATATGACCATCACCTTAAAAACCCATCGTGGAGAAATAAAATTTCAGGGTAATAATGCTTGATACGATCAAAGGTCGAAGTTTAGGTGATCTCAGTTGGCGACCGTGATATGGTTGAGTATAACCAGGGGGGCTAGGTGACAGTCCTTACGTGGTCAGGAGTTCAAGCTTTTTGGATACCCGCAAATAATGCCCTGTATATACCATACATAAGATTGATGCCATAATTATACGAAAAAACTCTAGGAACTTCCGGTGTAATCAACGTAAATTTTTTATCTATTTCCAAGCAGCCGACATCTTTAACCTTTCATTCTTGTCTAAAGGCTGACATCAAGGTGGACACAAGAGGGCTTTCAGGTGGAGAGCGGATGTTTCAGCATAGTAGAGGTCAAACTTGGGTTGGCGCGACAACGGTTGTAGTTATTAATGGGTTGTGTAATAATGACAACCATCGTCATCTCGAGATGAGCATCACATTTATTGCACCGCAACAACTGCTCCCCACCTAAGAGTCTTTTTGTGTCTACGACGGTGCCGGCTTTCGAATAAGAAGGAAGGTTAAAGGTATCGGTTTACTGGAAATAGAGAAAAAAATTACACTAATTATACCAGGAAGCCCTAGAGTTTTTCCGTATGAATATGCCATTAAACTTTTTTATGGTATTTATAGGGCATCATTTTCGAGTATTCGAAAAGATTGAGCTCATACCCGCGTAACAACAGTCAACTGGCTCCCTCGTTATACTCTGATCCATTACGGCATAACGGTCGTCAATTGAGACCTCCACATCGACTTCCACCATTAACTGTAGAAAGTGAAATCACCCCATAACTGACTTCCCTAGGATAGGCTTTAGAGGCAATGATCCCATCTCGGCATGATATATGAAATGAGTGCAGCTCGGAGCGATATCGTTGTTGGGAAATGTGCCCATATTGTAGTAAACAGGTAACTGTTTTCTATTTATTTGAACGATGAATAAATAAAGTTAATTTCACATTTCACTATTATGTCTTTTGTATTTATATATTTTATATTTTACATGCATAACGAAATTGTGACAAGCAAATATTAGCTCATTGATTGTCTAAGGTTCAAATTGAAGATAAGTGGCATTGTAAAGAACATTTACATTGCGAGAAAAACAACTTACTTTAGTAGATAACCTAAATGAGTCCATAATCCCGTAAAAGAATCAAAATGAGCATTTGATTCAAATACTGAGAAGGATTATTATGTCGTCTACAATTCTAATTGGGGAGATGGCTAGTTTTGGCTATCGGAGCAGTGACTCCACGAGTAGAGAAATAGATGTATTCATTGGTAGAATGATACATTGGACTGGACCGAAGATAAATTAATTCTGAATCTGTTTGTGAATTAATTCACTTGTAACGTTCATGGTGTGATTTACCTAAATCTTGAGTTAGTCACTGACCATGCATATGCAACTCATGTGCTTTGATATAAGTGGAGGCTTATGCTCTAAAGATGATCGAGCCCATAGTCGGTATGTTCGGTACATGACTTGTGTATGGCATGGCTTTACTAGCAACAGTGGAATTCATAGTTCAATTAAAGAGTTAATAATATCCTTTCATTGGTATTGTGTAGATTGATAAATATGGAATGTGGCCATAGGTTGCTTATTCTCAAACGAGCAATTTATCACAGTCATTTGTTGACAGTGATCATATTAATCATTAAGAAGACACAATGGTGACAATGAGATAAAATAGGATTGTATTGAGTGAACGGATTTAACTCAAAGAAATCAATGATATCATATGAGGGTAGCACACACATGACGACGTCATTGGACAAAACAGTTGGATGAATTGCTTTCGTAAAGAGTATACAATAAGGAGTTTTCAATCATGGTACTTCTTGTGGATTGACTCCATGATTAAGTAATTGCGAATTATCAAAATGATGCCTTTGGACATAATTACAATCACTAGACCCTAATTGTATATGTTCGATTGGTTCTTTCGCTAGCTCAATAAAAACTCGATCGGACTGCATTTGAATCAGAAGAATATTCTAGGACTTTGGGAATAATTTAATTGAGTCAATTTACTCGATGTGGAATTAAATTAAATGGTCATGAGAATTGTTCAACTAGAGAATTTGATTAAAGAATTTTCTTGAAAAAATAATTTGGAAAATCTAAGTGACTTTTGGAAAAATTAATTTTGATCAAGTAAAATTAATATGATATTTTTTAAAGTTAATTTTCAAGTCAGACAATTGGCCCAATGGATAATTGAACTTGAAACTTGGACCTGATATCTTAAATTGGGCCCGGGAGCCCAAAACTGAGACCAAGACCCAAAAACTGGTCGAACCAGACTCGGTATGTGAAACTGGACTGACGGTCCAATCGATGGCTAGATCGGACCGGTCGGGTCATCATTGACCCGGACCGAACTGACTCAGGGTGTCATAAGGGTGTCGCACCTGCATCACCAGACACAGCGGTGTTGGTGACTGCGACACGGCATCCCGGTGGGCGACAACTGTTAATCGTTGGTGGTTGACCAGTGGAAGAGTTACACTCCTATTGGGACTCTACTAGAGAATTTGATTTCAGATTAGTTATTCCAAAAATAATATTATTTTAATAGTTTAATATTAAATTTAATTTAATACTTATCTTAATAGTATTTTATTAATTTAATATCAAAGTGATTAAGTCTAATCATAGTTGAGCTCTTTAAACTCTCCTTATAGAAAGAGAGTCTTGGGTTATTATTTACACACACTTGAATTCAAGAGAAAGTTTTTTTAGAGATATTTTTTTTGGTTTACAACTTGACCCAAAATTTTAGATAAATTGTAAAATTACCCACTGGTAATTTTTGTGAAAAATTTTCTGATTCGAAGCGAGCCTACACTTGACAAACGTGAGCTTGAGGATAGCAGAGAAGACTACTCGGTCGAAGCACTCATCCTAGACGAATCGAAAATATACAATTTTGATTAAGTGTTTATTACTTTAGATATCACAACCAAGATCTTGTTTTGGAAAAAAAAATTAAAATTATGGTTTTTCCTTAAATTTATTTCCTGTTGCATTTCCCAAACCCGTTTTTCCAACAATCGCGTGACTGACAAATGTTACGAACCAAAATCAGGAGGAAAGTGAATCATGCGCTGCATAACATGAGTTACAGAACAAAATCAGGAAGAAAGTTAGCGGATCGACTTGGGGAAGAATTACGAGATCGCAATGCAAATTTCTTACGCCTAGCTGAATGCGCTTTCACTTTCTCTCTCCTAAAAACAACATATTTTCCTAATTAAATTTTAAAACAGCCTAAAAATAGGCTATTGAGCTAATTTAACCTTCGAAAAATAGGATTTCTGGAAGACATGTAATTTCATTAAATTTTGAAGCATGAGTGAAAGAATTTGCCTCCTAGCTCTTATGATATATATATATATATATATATATATATGATGCAAAATAAAAGAAAATGGATAAAATATTTAAATATCAAATAATTAATACACTCAATGTTCATACACCTAACTAAGGTGACCAAATTTAACGTGCCTTAAATTCATGTTCATCATTTGCAATCCATAGCATTTCAGTTCTACCACATGATTGTATATATATTGCACTTATTTCACTCATTGATTATTTGCTTTCACTTCTCTATAATATATAATCTCAAAGGTTTCTTTTTTAATATTTTTCAGCCCTCTACTATTAAAGAAATATTTTAATCTATGTATATTTGAGAAGTTGACATTTTAATTCTTGCATATTAATTTTATTGTTAATGAAATAGTATGTTTTAACAGTAATTGACATGGCATTAAATCGAATATTGAATTAAATTAAAAAGCTAAACAACACTTTCGAAGAATGAGTAGAGGTGAGAAATTGATTCTGGTTTTACCCCAAATTGTTTTCTATTCTGTCTGTTTTTTTGCATGTAATTATTGTGTTTAAATTATTTGTAATTTGGTCCACACCAGCTACCATTAAGCCACATCGTTTCATTTATTTATAAAATGAGTAAGGTTTTTTTTTTTTTTAATGTCATGTCATTCTATTAACGACAAAGTTAATGTGCAGGAATTAAAATGTCATCTTTTTAAAAGTATAGGGGCTAAAATGGACTCTTTGATATGGTACGGGGACTTGTATTGAACTTTAACCCATATATATATAAAAGCTAGCTGTGTTGATGTATATATGGGGAGGGATTCAAAAATTAAAGTAATTTTACAACCTTTCATATCTCTTTGTACGATAAATATTTTAACGATCCAACCATTAAATTTTGATATAATTATAATTGTCATGTATGTAAATTGTTAAATTGATTCGATATCTATCATATCGATCTAAAGTATTGTATATATTAATATTTATTAAACGGTTGACAGTGTTTTAATATAAAATAAATAGTTAGAAAATTTTAATTTACGTCAAATTTGACATGCATGATCTATATAAATGGAATATGAAATATGACGTTTGGATCACTAAAATATGAATTGTACACAAATATATGAAAGAATAATTTTACACTGATATAAGTGTGTTGAGTGTTTCTGTGTGTCAGTTAGATGGTGAAGCCGTATATTTATATTATATGGTTACTGTTCACAGATGTGATGTCATAGGTAAGTTCCATGCATGTCGACACGTACCCTACTTTAAGTCTAACACGTGTTTATACAATTAGGGTTCACCTATGTGATGGCGTGCAAACCCACATCGTGCAGTCTCATGTGCAAACTCATAATGAGCTTGAAGTATGAACCGTGTAAAACTTGACTCAAATCCAATCAGATTATGGGTCAATAATAATGAGTATCATAATGGACCTTTCCCCACACATATATATATATATATAAAAACAGATAGGATAATCTATCGTCTTCCAAATAATAATATTTTCACGTTATATAAAGTTACAAAATCTTATGTATATATAGAAGAGGCAAATTACTATATAATTATAATAATGACCAAATACATTATCTAGCTAACTTAATGCTACGTTTATCAAAAGCAAAAAAAAAAAAAAAAAATCAAGATGGAATTATATTGTTTTTTTTTTTTCTATTTTAAGAGAAATGCTATGGAATATATGTAATTTGGAAGAAGAAAAAAATTAACAGCCCCCAAAGTCTGTAACTGAGAAAGAAGAAGCTTTATCGGGCATGTTCCCAGCATGGCGTAGCCCTAATGTAAGTGACACATCGCCCCCAGTGGTCCCAAACCTTATTAGGGTCGAACCAATGTCAGTGTTACCAGCAGTAATGGTCCCAACAATGGTGTTGCTGCCACGATGACATGTGTCATCGGTGACAGCTAATAGTCTTTGGTGGATATCCGAGTCGGAAACCGGTGGTGTCACCTCCGTTGCGGTGGAGGTATTAGTAGTACTCGTACCGGTGTTGGTAAGTTGGTTTTCGGAGAAGCATTGTGTAGTATTGGTTCCAATGAGTGAAGGGTCGTTTTCCGGTGGTTGTGGTGGTGGTGATGCGCCACCTGCCCCGCCGACCGCTGTGGTTGAAGGGGTTGATGTTTGTGCAGCATTGTTGTTGGTCCTTGTTCCTTTATTATTATCTCCTCCTTCTATTGACTCTTGTTGGTACATCTCTTCCACCATGGGTTTCCACAACCTAACCCTGGCATTTATGAACCAATTTGATACCTACAAAAATAAATCGATAAAAGGTAAATTACACTGGGAGTTAATAAATTTCAAAATATTATAAAATTGTTACTAAATTATTCGAATGTTTTTATTTAAATCACTTATCATTCAGTTTTAAGTTTTATATATATATATAAAGTCTATTTAACGAGCTCTAAGCGACGATTCAATAATCGATACAGTAGATCAGTACCCATCAACGAGTAAAAGAACATACATTAAATCCAAATCGATCTCATGGTTAATATTAGAGATCAAAGAAGAAAGCTGTTTAAATTTTAAATTTTAAATTTATGATGTTTAAAGCTGTTTCATGAAAAAAAAATTGAAAGAGAATTTTTGATTGATGCAAATAATATGAACAAATAATATCATATATCAATGATTCAACATCCTAATGATTTAAATGAAAATTTTTAAATAACCTAATGACTATGTAATTTTTTAAAATTAAATGACTAAAATATAAACATACTAAAACAACAAGCAATAAATAATAAGCAATAAGTAATAAATAATTATGGTGGGGGTGGGGGTGGGGGGACTGTTGATCAACTAGCTATATCTTTCCTCACATGTTGCTCAATGATGTCTGTTTCCTTACAGAAAGCTCCAAAAAGCAGTCATGATTAGGGCGAGGCAAGGAAAGGGGGGACTCCATTAATGACCTCGAATCACTGTATTTATTTCAGTGTTATAAATTATAAAAGACATAGGTCTAGAATTAGGTGTTTGTCTATCATATATATATATATTATATATTGGTAAAATTTTTATAAAAGCCCTTATATTAAGAGTCAAATTATATTTTATTCTTTTAATTACGTAAATAAATAAATTAATCCTCTATACGTTAGACTAGAGCAAACGGATCCTCATGTCGATGTATAAGAACCAATTTATAATAGTAAGAATAGATGAAATTTTTAACAAAATTAATTTACTTTTTAATTTAATACATAAATATTAATTTACTTATTTTTTAAATAAAAAATAAAATATAAATTAACTCCTAATACAGTACCTCTATAAAATTTTTACCCGTATATATATATATACCACACTTTCCAACCCCACGTTTCCATGCAAAACTAAGAATTATAAGAAATATATATTATTATGCCCCCGTTAATTAAACACTTAACCAAAAAAACAATAAAAGGAATGGTGTATTTATGGTGACTTTTATCGTGCAGTTGAAAGTGTAATTGATATGAGAGAGAAGAAGAACACAACATGGAGAGAGAGAGAGAGAGAGAGAGAGAGAGAGAGTATGTTCAAAGCTGCAATCTTTCATGTCTTCATCTATTTGTGTACTTTTGTCTCTTTTCATTTTCAGAAAAAAAAAACTCAGAATCTATGTTATGTCCTATGGGTAATAAAAAAAAACATCAGAGAAATAAAAACCCAAATCCATGCAAAAGTTCCCCCCCCCCTCCTTGTGAAACTTACTTATGGTGTATATATATAATGTGAAAGTGAAAAAGAAGGGGCATTACCTGGTTTCTCGATAAACCAGTCTGTCGAGCTAAAAGATGCTTATCTGCATCACTTGGGTACCTGAGAAATAGACCAGAAAAAGACATTAGACTCCATTTGCCGTATAAAGGGACTAACATGGGCGTGAGAATCTAAGATATATAGTAAAACATCATCACCATAACCAGCACCAGTTGTTTCTTTTGCAGTACAACATCTCTCTCATTATTACTTACATGCACACACACATATATCACTTAGTAACAAAAAGAAAAAAGGTTAAATAAAAAGTATCATAGTGTTTTTTCTTCATTAATTTTTTTATTATTAAAAATTATCGTAGTTGACAGAATAATTAAATAATTACATGTGAGGTGTCATGTATACCTCATACGATAAAATTTTTAATTAACATATTTGAGTTTACAGAAGCAAAAGTGAAGCAAGGAAAATGTATTAGAAGGGACCAAATATTAATACAAATTTTGAGAGAGTTAAAGTGTAATTTTAACTATATATTGACTTATAATTTCTTAAAAATTAAAAAACCTATACAAAAATATATATATTTTCAGGGAGACGAATACCACTACCAACACCTTCTCTGCTCCTTACTCAAGGATAAAATGCAATCCGATAATAAGGTGTCGTCTGTGATACAAAGCTCTAATAAAGTTGACTCTTTTTTTTTTTTTTGAAATAACGAATTTTTGGGGGTCACTGAGTGACATATAAACAGCTTTTTATTATTCATCCCAACGATATACTTGGATTTCGTGAGCTAAATAAAATGTTTCATTATGTCATATATATATATATATGCACTCAATTACCAATGATGCAGATTCTATTGTTAACCTATATAATATATGTCAGATAATAGGGGTCAAAAGAACGTACGGGTGTAAAAAATGTTCGAAAAGCCAAGCTCTTAATATGTTGACAGATCGTTCAGGCAAGCCTCTTTGTGGTCTCCAAGCTTCATGTTCCATCATTCCTATTTGATGAAATGCTTTTTGTTGTCTTAAACTTTGTTCTAACATCCTTAACCTTGGTGTTTCTCCTTTAGTTATGCCTGATGTTCCAACTCCATCTTTTTCACCTAGCAGTTCACAACTGTGTTTCAATTGGCTTGATATAGCATCTTTTAAACACCTAAAATGTCTTGACATTGCTTTTTGAGCAAGAGCTGTGTATGGGATTGCTGCACCATAACCCATTACTAGATCAAATGAGTTTACTACTGTTTGCATTTGTTCACAGTAATGGTTGTATCTCCTATCCACCTACAACAAGAACAAGAACAAGAACAACCATTGTTAATATAATGTTTTGTAATGAAATGATTGTGCCTTACCCCCTTTTAACAAGAGTAAATAAGGTTAAAAATATCATGGAAAAACTTGTACTAAGAGTCAGATTATATTTTGTCTCCCTTTACTCAAAATATAGACAAATTAGTTCTTATACATCAGATTAAAGAGTCAGTTTCATCTATTTTTACTATTAAAAATTGGTCTATATACGTCAGCATGAGATATACATGGAACATCACATGTCAGTGTCTGGTTATTTTATTTATCATGTTAATTTTTAACAGTAAAAATGAATAAAATTTTCAACAAAAAGGATTAGCTTATTTCTTTAATTAATGTATAAAAATTAATTTACTTTTTTTTGTTTTCAGAGAGGATAAAATGCAATCTCAACACTAATAAAACAAATTATAATATTAAGATGTGATATTATGGTATGGATGGGATGTTCATAAGTTTATATATATATATGGTGGGCAAATAGTCAACTTTCAAATCAAAAGGAACATCCCACCAAAACTAATATAGACCCCTAGATTTTTGGAATAGAAAAATCAAATAAATCAAACTCTACCAACTAGATACTATTTGAGTACCCTTTTGCACCATAGCCGGCTTTGTGCTCTATCATTTGGTCATTGACTATTGAAGGAGAGAGGAGAAAAGAGATTAGAGAATACATGCCTCATCAAGCATGGATAAAAGTTTGACCTTCCTTCTTTGATGTTCAATTCTATCAGAAGCTGAAAATGGAGGAAGATCCTTTGTTGATGAAGATGAACCATTGGTTGTTGTTCCATCATTGCTTGGATTAGAGCTAGGGTTTATGTTGTTTTTACCAAGTTTTTTCTTCTTGAATCGACCGCTACCCACACTGCAGAATTCTTCTAATAGTTCTTGAGCTGGTTTGGTGTACTTTGAGTTCCTTAATACATTGACCATTCCCAATGATGAATTGTACCCAACATGAACTTGATGGTTTTGAACCAATCCAAGTGTCTGATGAGGAGAATGATGGTCATGCTTGTATTGAAACTGCGCTGTAGCTGTAGCAGAAGAACCACCACCACCATCAGCACCACCAGCAGCACCTCCTTGGTTATAATACAATTTGGCTGCTTCCAAGTGTTGTAAAGATGATAAAGATAGTGAAAGGCCTTGGCCTTGGCCTTGGCCATGGCCTCCTTCATGGGAATTATCAGGAACCCAAGTGAATTGAGGTGGAAAAGCACCTCCATGAAACCCTGGTGGTGGTGGTTGTGGTGGTGGAGGGGAAGGTGACCTTGTTTGTGGGTTCATCAAGAAAAGATGCATGGCAGCTGCTGAATCAGCATTAATACTTGGCAACTGTTGTTGTTGAGCTAAACTATCACGGTGGTTCTTTGATTCACCTAACTGTCCTCGATAATTAGCTTGCAAAGACTGGTCTAATAACTCGGTGGAAGCGGCGGTCACTGTCACACTTGAAGGAAAATAAAACATTTCCGATGATAACATACCTGTTGGTTCATAAACAGGTAAAGCATTTGATTCTTCTTCTTCAATCCCTACTAATGGTGGTGGTGGTGGTTCAAACCCTTGAACCCTTAACTTATCTCTCCGGATCTGTTGTACCAGCTGCTGCTGCTGTTCTTGGTGGTTTATGGCTGATCTCTCGAACCCATTTGAGAAACTGAAGATACCAGCAGCTGCTTGATGGTGGTGGTGGTGGTGGTGATGGTAACCTTGGGAAGCCATAGAATTTCTTTAGAATCATATATCAACAAGCCTTCATCATCATCATCATCATCATCATCTATACCTTCTCTGCTCAATTATGGATCCAAAAACAAAGAACACCCCATCTTGTTATTAATCATAAACAACATAAAAAAAAAAAAAACAAGAAAAGAAATGGGTTTTTGTTTATTAATCATTTTCATCATTATATATATTAAAGAGGTGTATATGTGTGAGAGAGTGAGTGTATGTATATATATAGGGAGACAGCAGACCTTGTTAGAGAGTTGCAGAGAATGAAAGGATATGTAAAAGAGAGAGATCTTAAGACATCGTTTTCTCTTCTAAGGTATTGAAAGCTTTCTTCAATTCCCTCCTTTTTTTTTTTTTTCTTTTCCTTTCTTTTCTTTTCTTTTCTTGCTGTATATGTCTATGTGTGTGTGTTTGCCTGTGTCTGTCGTCTCTTTCTCTCCTTTTCTTTCCTCTCCTTTGTAGCAGTGACCCTTTTCTTTATTTTATATATATATATATATATATATATATAGGCTGCAAAATAATGACAGTAAAAAAGAATCAAATAATAAGGAAGAAAAAGAAATGATAATCTTATTTTTTTCTTGAGAAAACATGAAGAAATAGACCCAGAGGAGAAAAATATCAGAAATGAGGGGAAAACTTTGTTATAATGAAAAAAATTAATTTTAGAAAAACATTTTATAACGAAAAATATTTGCTAATAATTTAGAGTTATTATTTCTTTTATACACTCCCTCAACTACTCATAATCCAAGTAAAAGTATAATAGAATATGTAACAGGGATCAGATTGTATTTTCTCCGTTCCACTTGTACAATTAAAATTTAGGGTAACTAATAGAATAACCAGACAATGGCACGCGACATGCCACATGTTCCTCATGCTGACGTATAAAAACTAGTTTTTAATAGTAAAAATTAATAGAATTTTTAACAGAAAGACCAATTTGCTCTTTGATCTAACATACAAATACTAATTTACACTTTTTGAATAAACGGGACAAAATGCAATTCGACTTCTAATACAGGTACCTCCATGATACTTTTACCCCATAATCTCAAAAACCTTAAATCCAAAGATAATATGTGGTTAAATGACGTAAATTGAGTTAACGCACTTGAGAATTATTATTTGATGTATTGAAAGTGAATAAATTATATATTACAAGCGAAATAAATTATGTCGTCAAATTAAAAGAAAATTAAGTGAATTTAATTTTAAAATTCGTTGATGATGTATTATAATTTGATTTTTTATATAGAATTATACAACCTAAGTCACACTTGGGACGATAAACACCTTGACCATCAACACACAGTGTTTAAAAATATTATTTTATTAATATTGCTTGTAAAATTTAAAAACAAGGTACGAATTAGATTTTTTTATAAAATAAAAAAAATAGAGAGAAAAAAACATAGATTTGAGTTTTAATTTATTACATTATTATCAAATTACAAAAATAACCACTATCTAGATTTTTTTTTATTTAGCTAAAAAATCATTCAAGACAAGTTGACATTTTTTAAACATAAAATAAGTATAGTTTATTTCATTGTCCATGGATTTTTTTTTTAAAATAAATTTATTTTTAATATATGAAAAATAATTATTTAATAAAATTGTGTTGAAATGTAGGGTATTATTGTAATTTAAAATGGCGTCATCTGGGAACCAACGCAAACTACGGAATAAAATAAAGATAAGGTCAGTACAAAGTCATTTCAATGATCCAAACTACCACCATCCTTCAATATGTTGAAATGACAAAAATACCCTACCTAATCATTAGTATATATTCATTAATAGCAATAGTTGGTAAGGGCAAAAAGGTCTTTTGGGATTTTTTTTGCATTAATAACAAAAATAAAGCTAGAAAAAAAAAGGAATACAACATTTCTTATTTAAAGATAAAAATTTGTAATTAATGTTGAACAAAAATTATAATTCTTATTTAATAAAATAATATTTCGGACTCGGATGACTTGAATCTGAAACGATACGATACAAAATTGACTTGAACACGAAATAATTCAAATAGAGCTAACCTAAAATCTTAAAATTTAAATTGACCTGACCTAAAACTAACTAGTGAGACTCAATCAATTAACGGGTGAAATTATGATATAATTTCTAGTTTTAAATTAGGGTAACTACATATTTGGTTAGTAAATTATGAATAAGTTTTTCTTTTTACTACCAAATAATGAAAAAAAATTACAATATGGTTATTCATGTTATCGATTAATACCTCAAAAATTGATAACGAGACATGTTAACTAACAAGTTTATACCAGATTTAGCTCTTGAACTACAGCTAAAAACATCTTTTCTCTTTACACATCTAGTTTAATTTACCTAATAGAGTATACTAAGATGCAACGAACATTGTGTTTGGTGCCTATGTTCGTGGTAGTTAAGTTGTTGTCATTGTAGTCATGTATATGAAAATTATCCCAAGCACAAGTGCATGAAGCTTGCCGAGAAGTGTGCGGCGAGATTTTTTGATCCGTTTTCTTTTGAGCATTGGAAAGAAAATCCTCTGTGTTAGCTTTGATTTTCAATGTGTTCTAATATGTAATAAATTTCAATCTCTTAATCAAAAACATGAAAATTAATGTAATAACCATTACAACATTTTCAAGTGTTACAAAAATTCAAAAACATGCCTTTAAGAAATGTTTTTGAGTACTCCCAATACCTTTCCAAATTGATTTAAAGTGTTTCGAAGCTTTTCAATGGCTAAGAATTGATATCATACATTAAGGTATTGATACTCGGGAATTTGTTCTTAAGTATTTGATACCCAAGTTTTATGTATTGATACATTGTAAGTCAGTAGCCAAAAAACACTTTAAGATGGGTAAAGTATTGATACCTAACCCCAAGTAATACACAGACCCTAAGTATCGATACATTAGAAGTCAGTGTTCAAAATTTTAAAATAGGAGGAGCAAGATATCGATACTTGTTCACGAGGGATTGGTATTTACCTTGAAGGTTCGGTACCCAATCATTTTTTATGACTATTTTTTTGTAAGGTGTCGGTACCACCTTTTAGGATACCAATACCTATGCTTGCAAGCTATCATTGATGCGTGAATTCAATACTATCAACAGCTAGAAACTCTATCCGACAACTCCAAACAATTACATATCAATGATAGAGTATATATAGGGTCCAAAAACACTCCAATAAAGACAAGAAACAAGCTTACAAAGAGCAAAGAATAAAAATCCAATCTTTCATTTGTTATACCCATTTCTCTTTCAAAAACACTAGTTAGGTTTATTGTTATTCATTGTACAAGTACTTGATTGCATTGTGAGTGTTTAAACTTTGTATATTTATCCCTGAGAGGTTTCATTGTTTCATTTTTTTTTCTTGCTGAGTTGGTGTCACCCTTCAATTAGGTCCCAATTCGATGGAGAATTTTTTAAACGCCCTTTGTTTTTACAAAATAATAGATATTATTCTAAGGGCAATTTAGTCTTTTCATGTAAAATCTACAAAAAGAAATATTTGCACACGATGGAATTCAAACCCAAAACATAATGAATTTCAATAATTCAATTTTATCATTTTAATCAAAGTCATACTTAATTATTATATCAATTTTATTTTAAATTTTTTACAAAAAGGTTGGGTTTTCTATTTTAATTGATTTGAGTTTTGTTTTAAAAATGAAAAGTTAGTCCAATTGGATAATACTTTTAATCCATTTCATTGAATCGCTAATCTGGGAATCAACGATTCAACTATTTATATGCATGAAATTAACAAAATTCAATAATTTGTAAGTAACAAACTAGCAAATGTTAACCCTTAAAGTTCACGTGTTTATCAACAATTAGACTAACCTTCAAAAAGAAAAAAAAACCAATTGGACTCACCTCTCAATTTTTATAAAGTACGAGGACCAAAATTTGATAAATTAGAGAGATGAAATTCATAATTAGACTACTATACATGCTATTTAAAATAATAAATATATGCAAAGATGACATCAAGGGGTAGGAAAGTGACTTGCCCTCTAAAATAGTAAGTTTCAACTTTAGCCCCTAAAAATTACATTTTAGCTCTAAAAAAATTATAATTCAATTTTAGCCTCCAAAAATGGTAACATTTATAGTTTAACCCTTTTAGAAATTGTAAGATCTTAATATATACAATGGTAAAATTTTATTTTGAGCCCTTGGAATAACATTATGTGCTACTTGATTGATAGAATAAATTGTATAATTTGCATTCTTATACATTGATAATTATACATGTTATTAAAATGAATATATTTTTTAAAATTTTAATTTCTAATCATATGATAGGTAATTTTATAATTAATCTTTTTGGAGTTTAATTTATTGTTATATTTTTTAATTATTTTTTTGTATAATTAAAATTTTAAGAAATGGTATAAATTTTTTTCAAGTTAGATGAATCTATTATATTAATTCTTTTTTGAAAGAATATTATTATTAGTTTACTCAATAAAACTCTTTAAATTTTAAAAAAATTGCATAAACATCCTACTGAGGCGGCCGGCAGTGCACCACCAAAATTGGTATTCATATGATGGTAAAATTCGATTTTTTGCCCCCAACAAAAATTTATAATTCAAATTTGGTCCTAAAATAGTAAATTTATAGTTTAACCTCTTTAAAAATTATTAAAATTCAAGTTAATATAATGATAAAATTATATTTTAATACTTTTAAAATTTTCAAACTTCATCTCTATATGTACGGCACGTATAAGCAATATCAAATTTAAATATCAATATTATTTTATAATTTTAAAATAAGAACTTTCAAATATTAAATATTTAATCGAAGCTACACGAATTTGAGCTCGAATAATGCGGGTTACCTATTAATAACTATCCATTAATGCCTTAGTTTTATTGTGGGGTTTGTAAGGTGTGAAAAGCACATATAACTGCTTTCTGGTTTGATAATGTCAAGATGGGCATGTTTGATTAACTTTTTTTTTCTTATTTATTTTTGTTTTTCATTGAAAGATAATTTTCAATTTAATTCATAATTTTTTTTTTCATAATAGTATGAGAACTTGACAATTTTTTTTTTTTTTTTGTTCCATCCATTGACCCGACACGTTAATATTGTGCCAGATCATCACCTAAAAAGTTATATTTCTTGATAAAAGAATTAGGTGATGATGTGGTACAACTTGACTTGGATTTCCATAATATGAAATGCTATTTGTTTTTAATAGGAATAATGATTTGTTTGACCCTCCAACTTTACATAAAAATCATTTTAGTCTTCTCTTTAAATTTTCACATCTTTTAGCTTTTGAACTTGCATTGTTTGTCTAATTACTCCAAAATGGATAAAAAAGTTAACGTCTATTAATGTGACATCCTCGTGGAAGCCCACATGTATGCTATGTTAGCAAATAATTAATTTTTTAAATTTTAAAAATATTTTTTATACTTTTTATTTTTTTGAATTTTTTATATTTTAAAAAATTTAATTAATCGTCGATATGGTATAGATGTGTATGCCACGTCAGTAAAGTTAATAGATGTTAACTTTTTCATTCATTTTGGGGTGATTTGACAAATAGTACAAGTTTAAGGGCTAAAAGATGTGAAAAATTAAATGAAGAGCTAAAATAATTTTTTTTTTTAAAATTAGAAGATCAAATAAATCATTCTTACATATTATTTAGTATTTTCCCTAACAATTATCAATAACCTAACCCCCAAACCAATCCCTTATAAAATAACTTAGAAATTCAACATTGAAAACTCAAATATAAAAGAATAGATAAACCCATTAATGCAAAATACCCAAAGAGTTTTAAACCCAAACATGGGGACTTGGGTGTCCCTCTCCTTTTGTACTTTAATAATTAAAGGTCAAATTATATTACTAGACTTTGTACTTTCAATAGATTGTGAATTTAGTATTTGTACTTCAATTTAGTCATTTTTAGTCCATGTACTTTCAGAATTTTAAAATTTTAGTCCTGACCGAGTGGAAACTATCAAATTCATTAAGTTAAGTTTTGTTCTTTTCAAAATCTGATGTGTTAAACATATTATCGCATGTGAAAAGCCATGTCAACTTTCCATCTTTACATTTTACTCACAAAAAAAAAAAAAAGTTAATAGATTTAACCAATGTCATTTACATTAAGACAAGAATTTCGAAATCCAAAAAATATAGTGACTAAGAATGATTCAGTTGGAGAACATTAACTAAATCATTAACTTTACACATAATACAAAACTAATAGTAGAATTTAACCAAATAGATTTAACTGCTACTTTTTTGGTACTAAATTTTTAAAATTTGGAAAGTACAAAGACTACAATGGATCAAATTAAAATACAAGTACTAAATCTACAACTTACTCAAAATACATGGTCCAATAACATAATTTGACCATTAATATTTTTGCTTCCCCAAATATTTGGCATTTACTATTATTTTCTACCGTGCACCAAGGTAATGACAAAATTATTTTTATTTTCTTTTAACAATCCCATTATAGGTTCTAATCATATCTGCTCTATTTAACATAATGCTTAGTGTTAGGATCAACCTGATTAAGCAACAAATAAAAAAAAAACGGAATAAATTGAGAAATTGAACACACAAATTTAACGTGGAAAAACTCCTCCAAAGAGGATAAAAAACCACAGGCAAAGATAATTTTACTATAATGGCAACAGAACGAAGAGTACAAAAGATGGAGATAAAAACTAAACCCCGAAAACCCGAAAACAAAGAACCCTCAAAACGTAAACACAAAATTCTCTAAATGTGTTATGAGTTCTAATATCTAATGGGTGTATTTTCTAAGGTTGTAAAAGAGAGGCTAAATTCATAAGTCAAATAATAATAAAATAATCTAAACTAATCAGTGTTTGATTAAAATAAATAAACAGAGTTTAACTAGAAGATTATTTCTCAAATTTGACTGAAATAGGAGTCATGCTTAACACTTAGAACTACCTATAGCCCATCCCAACCCATAAATAGGAGGATAATACGCTTCAGCGCCCTTGAATCGACGTCCTCCTATATAGCCAACAATATTCATACCAGTCGAGCTAAAACTCAATCGGCACAAAAATTTATTTTGTTTTTATCTACATAATCTTATATTTAAATAATCCTTAAATAATATATACATATACGTAAGAAAAAAATCATCCATTAATTCAAACATGATTAATTAATAAACTTGATTATAGAAAGAAAAAATATCTCTTACGTGCTCAAATTGAAGTCAAGCTAACAAAGTCTATAGGCAGTTCCTTCTATACATGGTTAACCTTCATTTAGTCACCATCTTTGGCATTAATTTATATATTATTTCTTAAACAAGGTTTCTTCTTAGTAATTACATTTATAATTTAATTTTTTTTCTCACATATATTATATATTATTTTTAGTCTATGTTTTAACCAACAACAATATTATAGTACATTGTTTTCTTTCAAAGCAAAGATGATTTAAAAATTAAAATAATAATAATAATAAAATGTTTCTCTTTTTCTCCAACTCCATTTGCCCACTCATTAGTAGAACTGCTTATGGATATATCATCTATCTAAGCTCAAAAATCCATTCAAAAAATGAGAGAATTTGGATAAAAATATAAAACCCGAAAAATGAGCTTAGATAAAATTTAAAGCTCGTTTTCTATATGAGCTAAGCCTTGGACTAGATATTATGTGATAAGAAAAAAAACTTATCCAATTAAATAACCAAACCCAAAACATAAAATTTTAAAAATTATATTTAATATAATAAAATATTTATTATATTTATTGTAGTGTTTTTTAATATAAATACTTTTTAATTTATTTTTAATGTGTTAGAAAACGTTTATTTTAATATTTTTTAGGGTATATAGTATATTATATATTTTAAAAAAATATTTTTAGATAAAAACTAATCTAAAAAAATCAAATATGGGCGGGTCGGGTTGAGCCTGAGTTTACCTTTTTTTTTAAATTAGGTCGAGTTTAGGCGCAAAAAAGTAATCCCATTTTTCGGGTCAGATCAAGCCCAAACTTAAAAATTAGTCTAGATACTTTGCACAAGCTCGACCCATAAGCACATCTACTCATTAGTCATGACTTAAGACTCAAATGAGAAGAAGATTACAAGAAGAAGATTATTAAATAATAAATAAGGATTATTATACACTTTGGTGGTGATGTTTTTTTTAACTCGATAAATGGAGATTAAGAAATTGTCACACATCTTTTAATTGATATTTTTAAAATTAAAGACCAAAATTTGCTATTAGTCCCTGTAAAATGCGTAGTTTGTAGATTTAGTCCATGAACTCTAATTTGATCAATTTTAAATCTTTACTTTTCGAATTTTGAAATTTTAGTCCTATCCCAAACTGTTGCATTATGTGTATGTCAATTGAATTGTTTTTAGTTTCTATATGTTTTGAACTTTGAAATTTCAGTCACGACTTAAAACGATAGTTATTAAATTTATTAACTAAAATAACGTGATTTTTTATAAGTAGTATGTGAAAATAACAAATTGACATTGTATTGCACGTGTTATAATATGTTTATCACATACGATTTTGAAAATGGAAGAAGTTAACAAAGTTAAAGGCTACAAAGATTAAAACTAAATAAACGTATATAAGCTAAAAATGATCAATTTAGAGCACAAAGACTAAAACTAAATAAACGAGACATATGACGGTTTCTTAATCCTCTTATGGAGTTAAGTAAGTCACCGATATATCAAATAATAATTCAATAAAAAATTGAATATTTTTATTTAAAAATTAAATAGGATATTTTGATTTGTTTATTAAGTGCAAACCAGATTGAATGTTGACAGCTCAACCTTCCATTTTCTTTTTCTTACTCAACTTGTTATTAATAATTTATTATTTTTCTCTTTTGAAGTAAAGCTCTCACGTGAATCATGCCCTCACACGCTTGCCATCCTCCACTTTTCATCTAAAAAACCCAAACTCACGTGTGAAAGTCAGCCTCCATGCACGTGTCCTTCACTTTGCAAATTTAATGTTTTAACTATGGAAATGATTTCCTACCAAAAACTCACTTTTGGCCTTTATTATTCTCATGTTTTTTTTTTTAAATAAATTTGTTAATTTATTTAATGAATGAAATCACACAATTTAAAGAAAAAAATAGTAAATATTTGTCGTAGATGGTGAATGACAAGCTCTATCAACATAATAAAGGCTTTAACCTCAACATCAATAAAACATTATGACACGTTGATAATTGGCTTTGTCATAATTCAAGCACAACATATTTGGAGTGGTTGCAAGCACTTAATACGATAAAGAATTCACCAAACTAGAGAGGACGACAACAAAATCATCTCTAAAATCACTTGTAAAACTAAAATTACATGCATAAGTAAGACTAAAACACGTGCTACAAGAGTAGACAAAAACTTCTAAAACTGAAGACTTATTAAACAATAGAAAAACAAACAAAAAAAACATATAAAACTTAAGACAACATGGGTCCAAATCGACACGTGAAATCATTTATTATTCTGAAATAATCTCACAATAGATACTGATTAAGAAGTTGACAAAGAGCTACCCATTTTCCAAGAAAAACTACTAATGGCTGGTGGAGTTTTAGCGAACAATGGATATTGTCATCTGTCCATCACAACTTATGAACACAACAAAGATACCCATAAAATAGATCTGCAAATTGAAAAGAGAGAATAAATGTGTAGTGAATGAGGAAAAGAAAGAAAGAAAGAAAGGGTTGATGGAGAGGAAAAAGGCGGGCGATAGCAAGCCTGAAGGCTGATACCGCCGCTAAGTTACTTATAGGTTTTTCTTACTTATAGGTTGTTTTTGAGGTAAGGGTTATTTCAATTTCGTCGCTTTTAATTATTATACTTTTCGATCTAGTTAATTTTAGTACTTGTATTTTTTGAAATTTGAAATTTTAGTCTTAACCCAAATTGTAGCAGTTAATTTCGTTTGGTTAAATTTTGGATAATTCTTAGTCCCTATACTTTTCAAATTTGAAAATTTTAATCTTGACGCAAAACGACAATTGTTAAACACCCGCGATAATATATTTGCCACCTCAGATTTTGGAAACAACAAAACTTAACTCAATGAACTTAACAGAAACCATTTAGTCAAGACTAAAATTTCAAAATTCGAAAAATACATGAACTAAAAATGATCAAATTAAAGCAAAAAGAATAAATCCACAATATATGCATAGTGCAATGACTAATAACATAATTTAACCTATATTCTCTCTATTTTTATAATATTATCAATAGGTGCAAATTGAAAACAACTTTACGAATTTATTTGATATGAAAATTTATTATTGTTTCAATATAATTGACTAGATTTTTTTAAAACCCTGTTCGAATAACACTAAAAAATATTAATAGTAACAACTAATATTATTGAATATGCCAACATTTACTATTGAAGAAATTACAATATCTCTTAAATAAAATTTTGTGTTTAAATAAATAACCCATAGATTTATTGAGGGCTAATATCACAAAATAACAACCCATATACATATATCTTGAGAAGGATTAGTGGTGAAGAAGAGATGGGAATCTTTGCTCAAGTTAAACGTGCCAACATTTGGTGTGGAAGGTGATGAATGAAACGAACATATTCAAGCATATAATTTTGTAATCTTATTATATGTTGTTCTCATATCTGTCTTTTTTGATACAATACCTAGAATTACTCCTAATCCTTCTTCAACCATTAAATAGGAGGATAATGTGCTTCACCGTACTCGAATCTATTTCCTCCTACATTGACAAGAATACCAAAACTAATCGAATTAAGACTCGATCCGCATTTAAATATATAATTCAAATTAATATATGTGATGATAAAAACATATAATATCGTGATAGAGAGGGATCCACCACGTCTATGATTCCATGATTTATTCGTCTCTGCATTGGCTTTAATATTTTCCACAGATAAAATCATTGTATTAAAAGCTCTACGTACCTTCCATATGCTCTTTATATGTTAAAAATATAACGCCGGTAATGACAAATATATCACAAAGAAAAGAGAAATAAAAATAAAGAACACACAGATTTTACGTGGAAACCTTTTCGGGAAAAAAACCACGAGCAGAGGAAAAGAAAATTCACTATGTCGAATTCGAATAATTACAAGAGGAATAGACTATGTCTATTTATAGGCTTGTAAAACCATATTCTAATAGGAGTGTAGTAAGATTGAAACACCTTATTCTAATCAATATCAAATAGATGGAGTTTAATAAGGTTTAAAAAACCTTATTCTAAAATAAAATAAAAAAAGTGTAGTTTTATAGGGATTTTTTTTTATTTTATTTTACCACTGTATTTTATTTAAATAAGGATTCAGGTCACTTAATTCTAACAATCTCCACCTTGACACGAATTCTCAATGAACAAGTTCTTCATCGCGAACTCTCAACAAACAAGTTCTCCACCTCTTCCATAAAACCCCTTAAGGGTTTAATTTCAACAATAAACACCAACCAAGTCTAAGCAATGCTCAAACTTGGTTATAGGAAGTGACTTAGTCATCATATCTGCATGATTTTCATGAGTACTAATTTTGCTCACAACAATATCACCACGAGCAATAATATCACGAACAAAATGATATCGAACATCAATGTGTTTTGTTCTCTCATGAAACATTTGATCTTTTGTAAGGAAGATGGCACTCTGACTGTCACAAAATACTGTGCTGAATTTGAAGGTCTTCATTGAGTTTACAAAAGAGTCCTTCAACCAAATAGCTTCTTTACAAGCCTCGATGTCGCGCCATGTACTCGGCTTGATGGTAGACAAAGCGACTGTAGTTTGCAAAGTAGCTTTCCAACTGATTGCACAACCTCCGATTGTAAAGAAATAACCAGTGAGAGATCTTCTTCTATCAAGGTCTCCAGTAAAATTAGTATCAACATACCCAATGACTCCATCTCTAGTTCTTCCAAACTGTAAGCAAACATCAGTAGTACCTTGTAAGTATCTTAAAATCTACTGAACTGCTTTCGAATGTTCTTTACCGGGATTCACCATGTATCTACTAACTGTACTGACTGCATATGATAAATCTGGACGTGAACAAATCATAGCATACATGAGAGATCCCACTGCACTAGAGTATGGAACATGTGACATGTACTCAATCTCATCATCTGATTGTGGAGACAAAGCCGATGAAAGTCTGAAATGGTCTGCTAAAGGAGTGCTAACAGGCTTAGCACTCTGCATATTAAACCTGCAAAGAACTTTCTCAATGTACCCCTTCTGACTTAAGTACAATTTACTTGCTTTTCTATCTCAGAGAATCTCCAAACCAAGTATCTTCTTTGCTGGTCCCAAATCTTTCATCTCAAATTCTTCATTTAGTTGGGCTTTAACCTTTCTTATCTCTCCTTTATCTTTTACTGCTATCAACATGTCATCAACATAAAGAAGTAGATACACAAAAGAACCATCACTGTTTTTCTTAAAGTAAACACAACTGTCAAAACTACTTCTTTTGAAATCATAAAAAGTCATAAAGGAATCAAACCTCTTGTACCACTTTGTCTTGGTATTTGTTTCAAACCGTAAAGGGACTTTTTCAACAGAAGCAAACATAGTCCTCTTTTTTCGAGATCAGTAAAACCCTCTGGTTGTTGCATGTAAATATCCTCATCAAGTTCTCCATGCAAAAAATGCAATTTTTACATCTAACTGCTCAAGCTCCAAATCATGCATGGCCACAATACCAAGCAAAGCTCGAATCGAACTATACGTCACAACTGGGGAGAACACATTTGTGAAGTCCACTCCTGGAATTTGACTGTAACCCTTTACAACAAGCCTTGCTTTATATCTGGGTTCTTCAACTTCTGGAGTCCCTTATTTCTTTTTAAACACACATTTATAGCGAACAACCTTTTTACCTTTAGGAAGTTTTACAAGGTCTCGTGTTCTATTTTTGTGGAGTGATTCCATCTCCTCTTGCATAGCAAACATCCACTTTTCTGAGTCTTCACAGCTAACCGCCTCAGAATAATTAGATGGCTCTTTGTTTGTATCTATATCTTTAGCCACATTTAAAGCATAAGCAACTAGATCAGCCTCGACATACTTCTTTAGAGGTTTAATTTCTCTTCTAGTTCTGTTTTTGGCGATAGAGAATTATGGTAAAGAAGCAACTCTATTATCAATTTTTGTACTGGCTTAAGGAGTCGACTCTGTATTAATCTGATGCTCCACCTATTTTTGATTTTCTTTATTGGAAGAGTCTTTAAGAGATAAGTTAGGTGCCATAGCAGTTTCATCAAAAACAACATCTCTGCTAATCACAACTTTTCTATTTTCAGGACACCATAACTTATACCTTTTTACACCAGCTTTATAACCAAGAAAAACACATTTAATGGATCTTGGTTCCAATTTTCCATTATCAACATGAGCATATGCAGGACAACAAAAGATCTTTAAATCAGAATAATTAGCAAGATTACCATACCATACCTCTTGTGGAGTCTTTTTCTCAATGGCAACAGATGGAGATCGGTTGATAAAAAAACATGCAATAAAAGGTCGCTTGAAATTAAAACGACTTTGGTAAGTTGGCATTTGACAACATACATCGAACCTTCTCCATGATCATTCTGTTCATTCGTTCTGCAATGCCATTTTGCTGTGGAGTATGACAAACTGTCAAGTGTCTCACGATCCCTTCTGACTTGCACAGTTTATTAAACTCATCAGAACAAAACTCTAAGCCATTGTTTGTGCGGAGGTATTTTATTTGTTTTCCCGTCTGTTTTTCAATCATAGTTTTCCAAGACTTAAATGCGGAAAACACATCACTTTTCTGCTTCAGGAAGAACGCCCAAAATTTTCTGGAAAAATCATCAATAAAAGTTAGCATATAATTAGCTCCACCTCTCGAAGGGACTCTTGATGGCCCCCACAGATCAGAATGAATATACTCCAACGTTCCCTTTGTGTTATGGATTCCTCTGGTGAATCGAACTCTCTTTTGCTTCAAAAACGCAGTGCTCACAGAACTTCAGTTTGTAAATTCCTTGCCCATCAAGAAGTCCTCTTTTGCTCAATTCTGCCATACCATTCTCACTCATATGCCATAGGCGCATATGCCAAAGTTTAGTAATATCATCATCTGAAAAGAAAGAGGAAGCGACAGCTGCATCACTAATAACCATAGAACCCTGCAAAATATATAACTTGGCAGTCTTTCTCTGCTCTTTCACCACAACGAGGGAACCTTTGGAAATCTTCAAAACCCCACTTTCAGCTGTGTATTTGTACCATTTTGAATTAAGAGTACTTAACAAAATTAAATTTCTCTTTCAATTTTGGAATATGTCGTATGTCACTAAGTATTCTGACAACTCCATCAAACATCTTAACTTTAATTATTCCAACACCTACGATTTTACACGAAGCATTATTTCTCATCAAAACAACACCTTCAGACACTGTTTCGTAAGTTATAAACCAATCCCGATTGGGACTCATGTGGAAGGTGCAACCTGAATCAAGGATCCACTCATCCCTCACTTTAGAATTGTTGACAGAAGCGACTAGAAGTTCACTATCGCTGTAGTCTTCTACAACATCAGCTTCACCGGAATTTTTTGGTTGCTTTCTTCTTGATCTTATTTTGTAGCTTATAGCACTTAGATTTAATGTGCCCTTTCTTCTTGCAGAAGTTACAAGTTTTGCCTCTGTTTGAAGACTTCGATCTACCCTTAGATTTACCACGAGGATTCCGTTCCTGTGTCCTTCCACGATCATTATCAGCATTCTGATCTTGTCTCCCACAAACAATGAGACCCTCTTCCTGAGAGTCAATTTTAACCACAAGATGCTTCATCTTATCATACGAGGTCAAAGAATCATAAACCTCATCAACTGTGAGAGACTCGCGACTATATAAAATCGTGTCTCTAAAGGTTGAATAAGACGGGGGCAACGAACAAAGTAGAATCAACCCTAGATCTTCCTTATCATACTGAACCTCCATGGCCTCCAAGTTTGGGAGAATTTATTTAAACATCATTAAGTGTTAGGTACCTGACGCACCTTCCTCCAAACGATGAGCATAAAGACGTTGCTTCATATGCAACTTGCTGGTTAGAGTTTTCGACATACATATTTGTTCTAGCCTCTTCCATAATGCAGTGGCGGTCTTCTCCTTCATCACATATTACAAAATTTCGTTAGACAAATGTAGATGTAACTGTGTTAACGCCTTTCAATCCTTGCGCTTCTTCTCTTCCTCCGTCAATGTCGAAGGCATCTTATCTACCCTTAGCAGGGCTTCCTCTAAATCCATCTGTGCAAGAACTGCCTGCATCTTTATCTGCCACAATGCGAATCTGGTCTTGCGATCCAATAGCGGAATTCCATACTTTAAAGACGCCATTACCGTGATTGAGATGAAAAACCCGGAAGCTCGGATACCAATTTGTTAAAAATATAACGTGGGTAATGTAATAGTCCGATTTTGACCCTAATCGAAACAGTGGTTTCGGGACCATAAATATGAGTCAGAAAAATATTTAAAAATTATGTTCTGTGTTTATTATGTGTGAATTTATGTCCATGAAATTTTCGTGTTTTTATTTTGTTGTTTGAGTGCCGATTTAATAAAAAGGGCTTAATCGCGTAAGATGAAAAAGTTGATAGTTAATTATGTAAGGGCCGAATTGTTGTTGTCTTTATAGCATGAGGTATTTATGATGCAATTAGACCATGAAATTATGTGATGGACGGTTGTGTGTATATATAAAATATGTTTATATTAATTTTATAAGGTTGAAATAGTAATTAATATATTATAATGTAAATAAAATAAAACATAAAATTATCAAAGCCATGCATGTTCATCTCATTGTTTTTGCCGAAACTAAAAGAAAAAGAAAGAAAGAAGAACAAGCTTCATTCGGCCATATTTAAGCTTGATTAAGGTATGTAACTAGCTTGGTTTTTGATAATTTTTACGTTTTTGAAATCGTTGTTATGAAATGTACAAAACCTATGCTTTAATTTTTGATTTTGATGAATATTTTGAGTTAAGCCATTGATGAATTCATGAGTTTTGTGATGTTAGATGATAGATTATGAAAGATATGTTTTGAATTAATATGTTTTGTATTGGAAATTTTGATTATTTTGACTAATTAGGGTTAAATTGTAAAAATAATAAATTGAGAGACTAAAATGTGAAATAAATGAAATAAATGGACTTGTATGAGCATGGGTAAAATTTGGCCTAGGCATGGTATTATGAAATTTTTCATATTTTGTGTTTTATGCAATAGGGACTAAATTACAAAAAGTGTAAAATGTCAGGGCAAAATTGTAATTTGCCTATTTATGTGTTTTAAGACTAAATTGAATAAAATGGTGTTTAAATAAGTTTAATTTGAATATGTTTAGATCAAGAACCAAAGAAAACGGAATTGGATCGGGGAAAATAAAAAATAATCGAATAGTCGTTTGTTCCGTCCGTCGATATCCGAGGTAAGTCTATAAGCATATCAATGTTGTTAAATTTGAAAATATATAAATGTTATATGTTGAATTGCATTTTATGAATATATATGTGTATTGACGAATGTAATTAAGCTTAGGAGCTATGTTTACGAGTTCGATTCGATCGAGATACGATGTCCGAAAGCCCCATACGAACCTTAGGAATAGTTAGGATACATATGTCATGACATAGGATTCTGATATGTGTTTTCGTGTAAGACCACGTCTGGGACGTTGGCATCGACTTGTGTTTACGTGTAAGACCATGTTTGGGACATTGGCATCGTATTTGATTCGTGTAAGACCCTGTCTGGGACAGTGGCATTGATATGTGATTACATGTAAGACCACATCTGGGACGTTGGCATTGTACGAGCCTTCCGACTATCCGAGTATCCTTTTTAATTTGGAATGGTTCAACGGGCAATGATAAGTTAAAATCGAGTGTAAATCAAGTTAGAAATGCTCAGGTATGTGTTCATACTAAGCTATGAAATTGAGGTAAGTTGAATACTTGATTTGATGATACAAAGTTATGTGAAATATGAATTATGTGATGGCATGCTTAAACTTATATGTATTCGGCCTATTGAAGTGTATGTATTGTGGAAAGTGTTGGTTAGTTATACTAATGTTTAATTGAGTAATCGGTTAAAGTAGAATTTATACTAAACTTATACGTCTTGGTATATGAAATTAAATTAGAAATGTGTATGAGTTGATAATGGCTTATTTCGGTTTGAATAAATTAATTTTTGTTTATGATTAAATATTTATTTGCTTATGACTTACTAAGCTTTGATAGCTTACTGTGTGTATTTGCTTTTCGTTCTATAGATTTTGGAAGTCGGTTACGAGCTCAGGATCGTCAGAGAAGTCTATCACACTATCGACTATTTCGGTACTTTTTTAAAGTTGAACTTAATCCTGTGGCATGTATAGGCTAGTTTATGTTATGTTTGATTTTGGGTATGTATATATTAAAGCCATGCGAAAATGGCTAGAAATGATGTTTAAGCTTAGGTGATTTCAGTTCTGATATATATTGTTAAAAATATAACGTCGGCAATGACAAATATATCGCAAAGAAAAGATAAATAAAAATAAAGAACACACAGATTTTACGTGGAAAACCTTTCGGGAAAAAACCACGGGCAGAAGAGAGGAAAATTCACTATGTCGAATTCGAATTATTACAAGAGGAATAGACAATATCTATTTATAGGCTTGTAAAACCATATTCTAATAGGAGTGTAGTAAGATTGAAACACCTTATTCTAATCAATATCAAATAGATAGAGTTTAATAAGGTTTAAAAAACCTTATTTAAAATAAAATAAAAGAAGTGTAGTTCTATAGTGATTCTTCTTTTATTTTATTTTACCATTGTATTTTATTTAAATAAGGATTCGGGTCACTTAATTCTAACAATCTCCACCTTGACACGAATTCTCAATGAACAAGTTCTTCATCGGGAACTCTCAACGAACAAGTTCCCCACCTCTTCCATAAAACCCCTTAAGGGTTTAACTTCAACAATGAACACCAACCAAGTCTAAGCAATGCTCAAACTTGGTTATAGGAAGTGACTTAGTTATAATATCTGTAGGATTTCCATGAGTACTAATTTTGCTCACAACAATATCACCACGAGCAATAATATCACGAACAAAATGATACTGAACATCAATGTGTTTTGTTCTCTCATGAAACATTTGATCTTTTGTAAGGAAGATGGCACTCTGATTGTCACAAAATACTGTGCTGATTTGAAGGTCTTCATTGAGCTCACTAAAGAGTCCCTTCAACCAAATAACTTCTTTACAAGCCTCAGTAATCGCCATGTACTCAGCTTCAGTGGTAGAAAAAGCGATAGTAGTTTACAAAGTAGCTTTCCAACTGATTGCACAACCTCCGATTGTAAAGACATAACCAGTGAGAGATCTTCTTCTATCAAGGTCTCTAGCAAAATCAACATCAACATACTCAATGACTCCATCTCCAGTTCTTCCAAACTGTAAGCAAACATCAGTAGTACCTCGTAAGTATATTAAAATCCACTAAACTGCTTTCCAATGTTCTTTACCGAGATTCGCCATGTATCTGCTAACTGCACTGACTGCATATGATAAATCTAGACATGAACAAACCATAGCATACATGAGAGATCCCACTTTACTAGAGTATGGAAGATGTGACATGTACTCAATCTCATCATCTGATTGTGGAGACAAAGCTGATGAAAGTCTGAAATGGGCTGCTAAAGGAGTACTAACAGGCTTAGCACTCTGCATATTGAACCTGCAAAGAACTTTCTCAATGTACCCCTTCTGACTTAGGTACAATTTAATTACTTTTCTATCTCTGAGAATCTCCATACCAAGTATCTTCTTTGCTAGTCCCAAATCTTTCATCTCAAATTCTTCACTTAGTTGGGCTTTGACCTTTCTTATTTATTCTTTATCTTTTGCTGCTATCAACATGTCATCAACATAAAGAAGTAGATACACAAAAGAGCCATCACTGTTTTTCTTAAAGTAAACACAGCTGTCAAAACTACTTCTTTTAAAATCATGAGAAGTCATAAAGGAATCAAACCTCTTGTACCACTGTCTTGGTAACTGTTTCAAACCGTAAAGGGACTTTTTTAGCAAGCAAACATAGTCCTCTTTTTTCGAGATCAGAAAACTCTCTGGTTGTTGCATGTAAATATCCTCCTCAAGTTCTCCATGCAAAAATACAGTTTTTACATCTAACTGCTCAAGCTCCAAATCATGCATGGCCACAATACCAAGCAAAGTTCGAATCGAACTATACTTCACAACTGGGGAGAACACATCTGTGAAGTCCACTCCTGGAATTTGACTGTAACCCTTTGCAATAAGCCTTGCATTATATATGGGTTCTTCAACTCCTGGAGTCTCTTCTTTCTTTTTAAACACCCATTTACAGCGAACAACCTTTTTACCTTTAGGAAGTTTCACAAGATCCCATGTTCTGTTTTGTGGAGTGATTCCATCTCCTCTTGCATAGCAAACATCCACTTTTCTGAGTCTTCACAGCTAATCGCCTCAGAATAATTAGACGGCTCTTGGTTTGCATCTATATCTTCGGTCACATTTAAAGCATAAGCAACTAGATCAGCCTCGGCATACTTCTTTGGAGGTTTAATTTCTCTTCTAGTTCTATTTTTGGCGATAGAGTATTGTGGTGAAGAAGCAACTCTATTATCAATTTTTTTACTAGCTTGAGGAGTCGACTCTGTATTAATCTGATGCTCCACCTGCTTTTGATTTTCTTTTTTAGAAGAGTCTTTAAGATATAATTTAGGTACCATAGCAGTTTCATTAAAAACAACATCTCTGCTAATCACAACTTTTCTATTTTCAGGACACCATAACTTATACCCTTTTACACCAACTTTATAACCAAGAAAAACAAATTTAATGGATCTCAGTTTCAATTTTCCATTATCAACATGAGCATATGCAGGACACCCAAAGATTTTTAAATCAGAATAATTAGCAGGATTACCAGACCATACCTCTTGTGGAGCCTTTTTTTCAATGGCAACGGATGAAGATCGGTTGATCAAAAAACATGCAGTAGAGGCTGCTTCGGCCCAAAACGACTTTGGTAAGTTGGCATTTGACAACATACATCGAACTTTCTCCATGATCATTCTATTCATTCGTTCTACAACGCCGTTTTACTGTAAAGTATGACAAACTGTCAAGTGTCTCACGATCCCTTCTGACTTGCACAGTTTATTAAACTCATCAGAACAAAACTCTAAGCCATTGTCTGTGCGGAGGTATTTTATTTATTTTCCCGTCTATTTTTCAATCATAATTTTCCAAGACTTAAATGTGGAAAACACATCGCTTTTCTGCTTCAGGAAGAACGCCCAAACTTTTCTGGAAAAATCATCAATAAAAGTTAGCATATAATTAGCTCCACCTCTCGAAGGGACTCTTGATGGCCCCCACAGATCAGAATGAATATACTCCAATGTTCCCTTTGTGTTATGGATTCCTCTAGTGAATCGAACTCTCTTTTGCTTCCCAAAACTCAGTGCTCACAGAACTTCAGTTTGCAAATTCCTTGCCCATCAAGAAGTCCACTTTTTTCTCAATTCTGCCATGCCATTCTCACTCATATGCCCTAGGCGCATATGCCAAAGTTTAGTAATATCATCATCTGACAAGGAAGAGAGCGGCAAATGATCACCAATACCAAATAGAACCACAAAAAATATAACTTGGCGCCTTTCTCTGCCCTTTCATCACAACGAGGGAGCCTTTGGAAATCTTCAAAATCTCACTTTCAGCTGTGTATTTGTACCCTTTTGAATCAAGAGTACTTAAAGAAATTAAATTTCTCTTCAATTCAGGAACATGTCGTACGTCACTAAGTATTCTGACAACTCCCTCAAACATCTTAACTTTAATTGTTCCAACACCTGCGATTTTACACGAAACATTATTTCCCATCAAAACAACACCTTCAGACACTGTTTCGTAAGTTGTAAACCAGTCCCGATTGGGACTCATGTGGAAGGTGCAGCTTGAATCAAGTACCCACTCTTCGCTCACTTTAGAATTATTGACAGAAGCGACTAGAAGTTCACCATCGCTGTAGTCTTCTACAACATCAGCTTCACCGAAATTTTTTGGTTGCTTTTCCTTTTGATTCGTAGCCTCCCTTTTAATCTTGTTCTGTAGCTTATAGCACTCAGATTTAATGTGCCCTTTCTTCTTGCAGAAGTTACAAGTTTTACCTCTGTTTGAAGACTTCGATCTACCCTTATATTTACCGTGAGGATTTCGTTCCTGTGTCCTTCCACGATCATCATCAGCATTCCTATCTTGTCTCCCACGAACAATGAGACCCTCTCCCTGAGAGTCGGGTTTAACCACAAGATGCTTCATCTTATCATACGAGGTCAAAGAATCATAAACCTCATCAACTGTGAGAGACTCGCGGCTATATAAAATCGTGTCTCTGAAGGTTGAATAAGACGGGGGCAACGAACAAAGTAGAATCAACCCTAGATCTTCCTTATCATACTGAACCTCCATGGCCTCCAAGTTTGAGAGAATTTCTTTAAACATTGTTAAGTGTTCGTGCACAGACGCACCTTCTTCCAAACGATGATCATAAAGACGTTGCTTCATATGCAACTTGCTGGTTAGAGTTTTCAACATACATATTTGTTCTAGCCTCTTCCATAATGCAGCGGCGGTCTTCTCCTTCATCACATCCTGCAAAATTGCGTTAGACAAATGCAGATGTAACTGTGTTAACGCCTTTCGATCCTTGCGCTTCTTCTCTTCCTCCGTCAATGTCGAAGGCATCTTATCTACCCCTAGCAGGGTTTCCACTAAATCCATCTGTGCAAGAACTGCCTGTATCTTTATCTGCCACAACGCGAATCTGGTGTTGCGATCCAACAGTGAAATTTCATACTTCAAAGACGCCATTACCGTGATCGAGATGAAAAACACGGAAGCTCGGATACCAATTGTTAAAAATATAACGTCGGTAATGACAAATATATCGCAAAGAAAAGAGAAATAAAAATAAAGAACACACATATTTTACGTGGAAACCCTTTCGGGAAAAAACCACGGGCAGAGGAGAAGAAAATTCACTATGTCGAATTCGAATAATTACAAGAGGAATAGACTATGTCTATTTATAGGCTTGTAAAACCATATTCTAATTGGAGTGTAGTAAGATTGAAACACCTTATTCTAACCAATATCAAATAGATGGAGTTTAATAAGGTTTAAAAAACCTTATTTAAAATAAAATAAAAGAAGTGTAGTTCTATAGGGATTCTTCTTTTATTTTATTTTACCATTGTATTTTATTTAAATAAGGATTCGGGTCACTTAATTCTAACATATATATATGTGTGTGATGTGCTTGGTATGATTTGAAAATTGTGGTTTGATATATTAGTTGAGTAATATGCATGCTATATGTGTGTGATGTGTTTGGAATATGCTTTAAGTTTAAGCAAGGTTAAGTAAAGTTCATGATTATCTATTTGATAAATTTGATATACGAGGTTGATGAATATATTTAGGTTATGCTTAGTTAATGAATTATTATTGGGATGCCTAATTTGTAACATGAATTGGTTTGAACATTGTTTATAAAGTATTTATGTATTCGGATATGAAATGATATATATATATATATGTGATGGTTTGAAGCTATTTATAATTCGACTATGATGTTTAAATCTTATCATCAAGTGTTTAGTTATATGTTAATGATGAAATTGTGGTATTGGACATATGTAAATTAAGTAGGCTATGAAAATTGGATTAAGAAATGTGGTTTTTGTATCGATTTGAAATGGCATGCTTGAATGGATAATTTAGTTTAGAAATGATAAAGTACGTGTATATGTATATATGATTAAGGCATTGTAACTATAAAGATAAGCATGAGATTTGGTTGATAGCATAATTACATAAATAGATTGAATGCTATATATAATGACCGAATATGAAATAACTTAGCTTGGTTGTGAAAACGAAACATGGATGTTCGGAAATGGTTTCGTTGGTGAATGCATATGTGTATAAATTTGTATTAAGAAGATAGGTATGTTTTGGTCTTATATATGAATGCATAGTTGAATTGAAAATAAGTTTTAAAATTAGTAATAATGCATGTACAGATTCGGCTAATGTTAGTTAATTGAGTAGAGCATGATTTGGATTTTATTATCAATGAAGTATATTAAATCAATTGGTACATTTGTTAATGCCGCATATGAGATTGGATATAAGCTTTGTGATATGATTTGTTTGGTCTAATATGTACAAGTTTATTATTAAGAAATAAAATGTTCATAAATTTTGTATGTATTTAAATTCCATATTAATGATAAGGACATGATTCGTGCATTTATTTTGGAAGTATAATTTATATAGCTTTGAGTTAAAATTATTAAGGTGTAATTATGATTGTTTGCATGAGATATTATATTTGTTTTACGATTAATACTGTATGTTTAATAATTAAAAAAGTCATTTGTTTACTTTATTCGAATATAATAAGTGTGCATATGTAGTTGTTCGAAAGTTGTGTTTTATTCGGTAATGCCTCGTAACCCTAATCTGGTGACAGAAATAGGTTAGGGGTGTTACAGGTAATGGCAAATATATCGCAAAGAAAAGAGAAATAAAAATAAAGAACACACAGATTTTACGTGGAAACCCTTTCGGGAAAAAAACCAAGGGCAGAGGAGAAAAAAATTCACTATGTCGAATTTGAATAATTACAAGAGGAATAGACTATGTCTATTTATAGGCTTGTAAAACCATATTCTAATAGGAGTGTAGTAAGATTAAAACACCTTATTCTAATTAATATCAAATAGATGGAGTTTAATAAGGTTTAAAAAATCTTATTCTAAAATAAAATAAAAGAAGTGTAGTTCTATAGGGATTTTTCCTTTATTTTATTTTACCACTGAATTTTATTTAAATAAGGATTCGGGTCACTTAATTCTAACATTATATATATATATATTTAGTTTGACTTTTTCTTATGAGATTAATTTATTATAGAAATTAGTTTTTTGATTTGTGTCTATTTTTCTTAATAATATCATTTTTAGAATTCAAATTCGAATTACTTTCTTAAAAATATAATGTAATTTATCATTATGCCCAATACCTATTAGTAATCAACTACCCAATTTAACATAATTTCAAACTTTACTCTTTATTGTAATATTTCTTAAATATGTGTCTTGTTAATTTATCTAGTGGTAGGGTGTTGCTTAAATCACTCCTTGGCATGCACATTAGTAAAATTGTTTATGTGTTGGGTTGGACTTAGATCGTGTATAGTATTAATGTCGGATTTTGATATTAAGTTTTGGGTGTTAATTAAAAATTTAAAAATTATAGGGTATTTAATGCGAATTTTAAAAATTGGGGTCTAATTAATATTTTCAAAAAATTATGAGCTTAATGAAAATTTTTAAAATATTTGTGGGCTTAATTAAAATTTTTCAAAATTTTTAAAAGAAATAATTGAATTTTCAAGAATTTTGGTAGTATTGAGATAATTAGAGATAAAGCAATCCTTAAAGTAAGAATTGTGCATGTTAGCTTAGCAAAGGTTTATGTAATTGAAGATAAAAGAATTATGGAGACCATTATACTAGGAGTCGGATTGCATATTGTTCTTTCTACTCAATAAATTGGTAAATTAGTCCCTGTACGTTAAATCAAAGAGCAAATTGGTCTTTTTTGTTAAAATTTCATCCATTTCCACTTTTAAAAACTGGTGTAGCGTTGACAAAATAACCAAATAGTTGTACCTCATATTGACATACAATGGTCGATTTTTAATAGTAGAATGGATGGAATCTTTAACAGAATGATCAATTTACTCTTTAATCTAATCTACAGGGACTAATTTGCCCATTTTTTAGTAGATGAAGAAAAATACAATTCAACTCTTATTACAAAGGCTTCTATAGTACTTCTACCATAATTGAATCATGCAATTCATCATGGCATTGTTTTTCTTAATACTTGTTTAAACGTGTTTGAACTCCCACCTCCTTTAGAATGTTGCAATAGCAACGATATCAATCAAACTAAAATTCAGTTAATGTTTATTTTAATCGTCTTCTGAATCATTCATCCATAGAATTTTTTTTTTTGCTAGTATTAGGAAACCACAAAAACTTGTTTAAACTCAATTCATATTTTTAATATTTTACAATAAAATTAATATTAATCGAACTAAAATTCAATAACGTGTTATCTTATCAGCCCAATCATTCATCACGTAACTTTTTTGCTAGTATCAGAAAACCACCCAAATTGCATGGCATGCTAAAATAATGTGACCCTTTTGCAATTTTTATGCCGACAAAGAACTTAAGAAATGTTGTAGTACATTTTTCCAACATGCAATTTTCAGGCTGAAAGGAACTAGAGATAATTTAATTAAATTGGATTTGAACCTTTTTTTGGCTCTGCCATTTTCCATCATTTTATTCGTACATTAAACTATTTGTCGTTTCAAGTACCTGTCCGAAGCCAAAGGTGGCGCTGTAGAAAAATTCCATTTAGTATTAAAAAAAATTAAAGCTAAAAAATTTGTTTAGAGGTAGATTCAAGGTAAGATTGTAAAATTTAAGAGGTGAAAGTTAAAAAATTTATATTAAAAAATTTACCCATTTACTTACGCCCCTAGTTGTGAAGCACATTTCATTCTTATAAATTAAAAATTAAGGTTTGAAGTCGATTAAGTCTTAAATCGATTGGTATGAACATTGTTATTAATGCAGGAAGATGTAAGTTTGAGTGCGTTGAAGTACATTATCTTCTTATTTATACGTCACAATGAAATTATAGATAATTTTAGACATTATGTCAAAATTAAAATTTGAGATAATAAGAAACCCAAAAAAAATTAGATTTTATGCACCGTATAAAAAATACCTTACGAAGCTCGTAATGCCAAAAACATGTCTTGGCCATTTGCTTTTTATTAATTTTTTTCGTAGTTACTTTTTTGATGTTGAAATTTCCACAACGTGCTTAAGACATGTCGTTTTCATCAACGTTTTGGCCTCTGAACATAGGTACATATTGAAACTTGATCATCAGTTTGGAGGAAAAATTGGAATGAATAAATGGATGATTCATCATAATTTTTTTTGGTGAAAATGAAGGTGTCTACTGTTGATAGCAGTGAATAATCACTTTGTTACGGGTGCTTTTTAAGGAGGTAAATGTTTGACTATGAAATGTAACTCCTAACTTCATGGTTTAGGGATAAGATAAGCAACTATTACACCAAATCTCGTGGTTGAATGGTCATAATTTTACAATCTTAATTGATTTTTTATTTCCATAAAATAAAATGATTTATCGTTGTTTTTGGGTAACCTAGAAGCCGACAAAGGTACCGAGGACTCGATAGGTGGTTGTAGATGTGAATTTTCGAGATGTTGATAATAGAAACATGAAATATGTGCAATAAGTAGAGCTGGAAACTTATTGTTAATCTCATAAACTTAGTTAAAATTGAATGAGTTTATTATGAATTATGTGATTCTTGAGATTGGAATTGAACTTATCCAAATGATATATTGATTAAATTGGTTGAAATATGATATTTGAACAGGGTTCTAGGTGATAAAAACCAGAGTATGGAAAATTTGTGAAAACAAAGTGCATGTCATGACGTCAAACTTACCACGTCATGACGAGACCAAGTTAGTAAGCGGCGTCGCGATGTAGAACCCCCGACGTTGCGACGTTAGCTTGAAAATTTAGAAACCTTACAATTTAGTCCCTGATCAATCTTAAACAATTAAAAGAGTTGTCGTAAGCTCGTATGGAACTTGTATATGAATTTGAATCATGTTAGAAAGGTATAATGACCCTAGTAACTTGAATGTAATGATAAAGTGAATCAAAATTAGATGGAACTTGTATATGAATTTGAATCATGTTTGAAAGGTATAATGACCCTAGTAACTTGAATGTAATGATAAAGTGAATCAAAATTAGATTACTTTGTTTTGGCAACAAATGTATCATTTCGATACTTTAACCTGACGATTGGGTCGGGTACGGAGGTGTTACATATTACGCACCAAACTTGTACCAACTTATTCCAAGCACCTAATACATCACATTAACAATCTAATCATGATTATAAGCACTCCAGGCATGTCACTCAATACACCACAATCCAACAAAGTTAAAGTTTTTGAAAAATCGCATATAATCACGCATATCAACTTACTAATTCAAGCATCAGAATCCATCATTTAAAAGCATTGAGTCAAGTTACCAAAACATACCAAAACCATCAAAATCATGTCTAACTTAAGCAAACTTCATACTAATCTCAAAAGCATCAATTTAACCAACTAAAATATGATCAAACGTTCCAATGACATTGTAATCAAAGCATCTCAACTTAACAATGCTAAACAAAAAACTTAAGACTTATTAACATGTAAATCAATTCACTTCTCAAGCATTAAAATTCATCAAATAAAATCTTATAAGTTTATTATTAACGAAAGCATATAAAAACAACCAAAAAAGCATTCAATCAAATGACTCAACTTAGGTACATGGCATTAGCATTATATATACACACACAAAGGAACTCAAACTTGACCCGAGCTGAGCTATTAACCTTGGATGTTTTATGACTTCAATGTACTAGAAACCTATATGAGATCTAAGCGCGGAAAACAAACATAATCGTATGCTAAGTATTGAATACTCAATGGTGCTAACATTAATCAAACATAAATACATCAAACGAATAAGCAAGTTAAATATCAATAAGATAGATAGTAACAAAAGTTCATTTCAATATAGTTAAGTATATAAACATGTAACATTTAGCTTATTGCCCTCAGGGCATCCATATACGGTTCATCTTATCATATCAATATAGTCATTTACGGAATAAATGAAACACCTCATTTACTAATTATCAGATTATTGATGCACCCTCAGGGTATTTGCATCTCGCTTTATATTTCACAATCGATGTTCATTTCTAGTATTATATATTTCCATTTCCATTTCACTATCATAAATAATTCATATTTTATTTTCATATTACGACCCCTATTAATTAACTTATATTTGAGGACGGATACGTTGATCAATCCACTAACACTTGATTATAATTAACAATTGATTTAATATAAATCCTCTTAATAATTCAACTCTACTATTTTCGTATTCGATACGCAATTATTTAATTAATATTTTTGGACGATTCAATTTAATAAATTTGATTCCACAACTAACTTGTTCAACACTAACGAGTAGCGAATCGAAACGATAGCAACGCGTTCATTCAAATTGTTATTGATCTATGGCGTCTCTCAAATGATCGACCTGTGGGGACTCATAGAAAAGCATATGTTTTGTTGAATGAACTCTTTTTTGTATTTATTATATGGTTTGGACAACAACATCATATATGGTACAACCTTATGTCGGGCATGCAAAGCCAGTTTTTGACTAAAAAAGCTTATACATACTCATTGTATTTGTAGCATAAATAATCAAATAATAGATTATTTTTTGTAATGGTTTCGGATTATATTAGTTTTTTTTTATTAATAGATCAATTTAGTTTTGTATTATTAAACAAAATAGTAAATTATACTGGTAGTTACCCAATTATCAGGAAATTTCTTTTTTGGTCACCCAATTATTTAATTTTGTTTTTTTTATCACTAGTTAGCTAACCATGGTAGCTTTTAAAATTGGCATAACGACAACTTTAATCCTCAATATTTATAAATTATGTCAATTTAGTCTTAATTCTAAAAAAATTAACCCTTAACGTTTACACATCATGTAAATTTTTTTTGTGACATTAAGGGTTATTTTAAAAGAATGAGAAAGGGTGAAAATTATTATCTTGCATTTTTGGGTGTTTCCATTTTTTTTTTGTATATTTTCAATCAAATTTAGTCGATAAATTTGTTTTTTAGCTTTTTTGGTGATAGGGTTACAAAGAAAAGAAAAATTGCAAAAAAGACTAAATTACATAATGTATAAACATTGAGGGTTAGATTTCTAGAATCAAAGATTAAATTGAAAAATGTATAAATGTTGAGGATTAAAATTGCTAATGTGTCAATTTTAAAAGTTGCCACCATTAGCTAGCTGGTGACCCAAAAAAGACAAAATTAAATTGTTGAGTGATCATTTTATAACTTTTATTGTTGGGTGACTACAGTGTAATTTACCCTAAATAGAATCAAATAATGTCAAATTTTAATGAAAATAACATTTAGTGTTTGAAAAATATCATTGTAATTGTTTTATTTATTTGCCGTTCAATTTCAATCAAACAAAATATTCCATTTGGAAAACCATGAAAATTTAAAAAATATTAACTTTGTTAAACAGTAAATGTTTAACCTTGTTAAAATTTGGCCTGATTTGATTCTTGTTAGTAGTATATGGACTAAACTGATCATTTTAGTACTAGAGAGACTAATTTGATAAGATCCCTAACATAGAGGGATTTACTAAGTATTTTCACCAATTATGTTTCTTTCTTATTTTGTTTAAAGGGTTAAATTTTGCTATTAGTCCTTGTAGAATAGATGAATTTTGAATTTAGTCCTTATATTTTAATTTGATCATTTTTAGTCTATGTACTTTTCAATTTTTAAAATTTCAATCACGACCAAATGTTAGTCGATAAATTCACATGTGTAATGACTTGTCAACTTGCTATTTTCACATAATACTTACAAAAAAGCTTGTTAATGAATTTAACATCTGCCATTTGAGTCATGACTGAAATTTCAAAATTCGAAAGGCATAGGGACTAGAAAATGATCAAATTGCAAAACATAGATTAAATTCACCTGCTTACAGATAGTATAGGGCTGATAGAAGAATTTAACCAAATAAATTTAATTGCTACTATTTAGGTTAAGATTGAAATTTCAAAATTCCAAAAGTTTAAGGACTAAAAGTGTCCAATCTGAAAAGAATAATGACTAAAATTAACCAAATTAGAGTACATAGACTAAACCCACAACTTATCACGTAGTTTAGGAACTAACAACAAAATTTAACCTTGTTTAAAGTAATTAATTAGGTACATATCATGTTAATTAATAATGTGGCGATGAAGTGCGGCTATAATTAAAGTAATTAATGGTTAAATCATACATTAAGCCATGTGAATAACAAACACTATTATCCCATGGCATGCATATTAATAAAAAATTTGTAGGCAAATTGTTGTACAATGAAGCTTAAACACTAATTTCAAGTCAATACAAAATATACGAAGAGTAAGATAAGATTCGTTCATGGCGTACATATATATTCATTTAAATACGAAATTCACCCATTACAATTGCATATGGTAAAACTCAAATTTATATATTCAAGAGCCCAAGATCTAGAAGGTGTAAATGAAACATCTGTGTTCATAAGCTACTCGAGTTTGACTCGAAAAGATTCGAACTCGATTCGGTAATTATTGAGTCGAGCTCGAGCTATCGATTAAGCGAAATTCAAGTTTAGTAATATTTGACTTAAACAGCTATTAAATTATGTTATTTCCTTTAATACATATTATTAACCCTAAGCATAATTATCAAGCCGAGCTCGAACTTTAGAACAAAAGTTAATAAATGAACTTAATTGAGCTTTAGCTCAAAAATTGATGTTCAGTTAAGCTCAAACCGAATATCAAATTCTGAATTTTAAATTAAACTCAAACTTAAAATTATTCGAAGTTGACTCGATTAGATATATATTATAACGTTAGAGGAACTTCCCATTAACGATAAGTAATGCAACTTCTAATCTTTCTACCCTTTTTCGGATGCTTATCTTTATTTCCCCTTTTGTTTTTTTATTCTTTTGATTGGGTTTTAAATATTCTCAATTTTGAGCACTATATATTTACCAAATAAAAACAAGAATTTGGTGACCACAACTTCACTTTTGTGCTTAGGGAATTGGGAATTTGGGATTAGTTCCCCCTTTGCACATTCTCTTTTTCTTCAGTTTCATCCTTCTTTTTTTACTTTAGTATTTAGTCCATTGAATTTTGTGAAAGCACACCACAAAAATAGCCCTACCAAGCTTCAACCCTAAAAAATTACTTTAGTTTTAGAATTAATTGCATCATTCATCCTCAATTTATGGTTCAGATTTTAAATTGATATTCAAATTTCAAAATTCTTTAATCGGTTTCTTTAAATATCAATATCATATCAATTAGATCCTTATGCTAGTCTGGACATTATATTGAGCATTAAATGTTAGCTCAAATATGACATGTAACATATTTAAAGCTCACGTATACATGTTACATGAATAACTTAAATATGACGTGTTTAGAAAAATGAAATAACCATCCTAAATTTCGATGACATTATTTGCTCTTTTACAGATCATATCCAAGTTATCCACGTGTGGTAGGCATATACTTGTTTACAATTTGATCTACGTGTTTTAAATATACTCTGTATTATATTCGAACTAATATTAATGTCTAAATTGATGGTTACGTTAACCATACGACTTAATTGATATAATACTTTGAAATTTTAATATAATAAATTAAGGAATTAGGTAAAAGATTTTGTTAATTAAAATTTAAACTAGTTCAAATATGAAAAGGGTGCATGCATGGTTTTAATTCGAGGGAGTCAACCATATGACTAAATTTAATTAAGATTATAATAAAATGAATTAATTATTATTAGTAGTAGTAGCGGTCTGTGCATATTACCCAAGACTTGAGAAATTAGAAAATTTTAAATTAAAAACATTTTATAATAAATTGCATACGTAATTGAAAATTTAAAAAATTAAAATTAAAATTGTTGGTTGTCTTAAATTATTCCAATCCAATTATAAATTTACTTGGCTAAATCTTTAGGCTTGGATTTAATTAAAAATATTTGAAATTTTAAAAAAAAAAAATTAATCAGACCCCGAATTTTTGAAAAAACTGATTAATCCTTTCAATTTAAAATTAATAATTAAACTCCTATAAAAGTTTTAAAAATTAAATATTTTAAAATTTTTAAAAAATTTTAGTGAGCTCCTCTCATACTTAATACTAAGACCCGTAATTACAAATTGAACTTGAGTTTTAAATATTAAAATCTAAACTCGGCCTATTTTTTAAATAAATTTAATTTTTTTTACCTAAATTCATTTTTATCATATTTCCATTCAAACTTTTTTCAAATATGAAATGTAGACATTTGAATTTCAACAAATAACTCTAACCTTAATCATGCATAGAATTGATTCATCTTCTTTGTTTTTGTTAGAAATTGTGTGACTCGAATCTTGTCATTTATTGAAGAAATAAATACAGTGATAAAATAAGAGGATTTGTGGCGGGCTACGACCCCATTAAGTACAAAATTGGATTGGGGTTACAACTGAGGGTTTAGAAAAGATTTTTTAACCCTTAAATAGATGTAGTCGAAACTTTTTTATATTATTTATTTTTTAACATTAATGAATTCCTCCTTTTCTGCTTGTGATTTTTTTCTTGAAACGATTTCTTTTCTTATTATTTTACAATTGTTTTATAAACGTTTTTCTTTACATGTGTGTTGTAGCAGACGAATAAATGGAGAGGAATAGGATGTAAGAAAACAGGGGTCAAGTCTTTTCCAAGGTTTGGAGGCACTTGAATTTTTGTGTCCATTTCTCATTATCATTTTCCAATTTCATTACAGCAGCCTGGACCAAGTATTAGTCAAAGTCAAATGTCACTCTTATTACAATCATCGCTAAAAAGAATTATACAAAAATATTTAAAAGGTGTGAAAAATAAATCAGACTTCTTGTCAAATAGGGTTAATTGAGTTTATAAAGTTTAATTGAGGGTACTTAAGTTTTTTTTTCCTCAATTTGATACTTAAATTAAATATTTGACATGTGTATGCTGGAAAAAAAATAGGTATTTAATTGGGAGAAAAGAAAATTTTAAAAATCAAATTGAATATTGAAATCAAACTTAAGTACTTATATGAGTCAAAGAAAAACTTCAAGTACCAAACTGAACATTAAAATTAAACTTAGATACCAAATTGAATATTAAAACTAAATATAAGTACCCCTTTCAAATATACCAAAATAAAGTCTATAACTAAATAACTAAGAATAATAAAATGGGACAAGTAATGGGAGAACTTTGTTTAAGTTATTATGTAATGTAATAATATCCTAATTGCTTGTTTGTACAACAAATGAACCTTCAAATCTTACCTAATGATGTTTATGTCTCAACCAACCGGTTCTCCAAATCATGTATCTTTGGACATTATTTTAACATAATAATATGATGTTTATTTTTTGTCTTTTATAATTAAGTCCCCTCTTACCTTTTGTCATGACTTTCACACCCACAAACCAAACATTAGATAGATTTTTTTTAATGATTCAATCTCAAATTTAGTTGGTAGATGAAGCTTATGAAATGAAACCCTAAACTCTTTTTTTTTTTTTGTCTTTTTAAAAAAAAAATTATTTTAATGCGTGTACTATTGGAAACTGAATAGAAAAATAATATATCGAAAATGGTAAATTACAATTTTATTTAGTTTAGGTTACATTTTAGTTACTTATATTTGAAATATTACATTTTAGTCACTTATGTTATCAAGTTGTAACATTTTAGTCATTGAGGTATTAATTGTCGTTAACGGTGTAACGATAAGCTGACGTGGCACGTTAAATCATCATTTTAAACAAAAAATTTAGATTAATTTATACAATTGTTCCCCATATTTTTTTCGTTTTGAGCAATTTAATTTTTTCTTTTATGTTTTTTAACTTTTCTTTTTTTTTCTTTATTTTCCATTCTCTTCTACTTCTCCCTCTGTTTTTCTCCCTTCTCCATTTCTTTTAACGTAATTTTTCTATATTCTCCATTTGTTAAAACTAGTCCCTATACTTTTATTTTTTGAACAATTTAATTTTTTCGAGTGAGGCGAGCTTGTGGACTAGTTTTAACAAATGAAAAACATAGAAAAACTACACTAAAAGAAATGAACAAGGGAGGAAAACAGAGGTAGAAGCAGAAGAGAATGGAAAATAAAATAAAGTTAAAAGAACATAAAAGAAAAAAAATAAATTGCTCAAAATAAAAAAAATATAGGGACCAATTGTAGAATTTAACCTAAAATTTTCGTTTGAAATAATGATTTAACGTGCCACATCAGCTTACTATTACACCGTTAACGACAATTAACAGCTCAGTGACTAAAATGTTACAATACGATAACGTAAGTGATTAAAACGTAATATTTCAAATATAAATAATTAAAATATAACCTGAGACAAACGTAAATTAATAGCATACCCTATAAAGAAAATGTTGTCTATTTCAAAGGCGCCAATCTTGTCACACTATATTAATTGTTTATGTCGTGAATTTTTTTGGTATACTTTGGCCACAACATAATCATATAATGTTAGAATATATTTTATATCATCTTTTTGTACTATATCAATTTTATTATCTATTACTTTGATTGAAAAAAAAAAAAAAAACTGGGTATTATTCACACATGTATGTGGGCTAAGTTTTAGCTTAAAAATGATACAAATTATAGATACAAGAGCCTGTTTTTATGCTGTGTCTTAATCATATATACATATATAAAACTCGAATATTTGTATCCCTTTTCTAATAGTTTAATATCACATCAGTATTTTCATTCTGAATTTCAGTATTTCTACCTTAAAAAAAATAAAATGAAAATGAAAATCCTGAAATTCAAGATGAAATTACTAATATGACATTAAACTATTGAAAAAGGATAATATCATTGTTTCATATAACCCTTTCTCATATATAGCACTTTCATAATGAGAAAAAAAATTGGAGGACTTACAAATAAATATCTCTACTTAATAAAAGGCATATTAATGAAATGAAAGATTTAGGTTCATTGACCGTGCATTGAGATTTATGTACCGATGGTTTATTAGATGTATCAAGGGTGAAATCAGAAAAGAAAATAATAGAGACAATAATTAAATTATAAAACTTTGAAGAGTCAAAATATAATTTTACCAATTACATTAATTTACAATTTTACAATTCTTAGTAACAACTAAACCCAATTTATCATTTTGGGGGTAACCCCCTTGCCTTCTTCAATGCTGTCATATGTGAGAATATATGTATATATATATATATTAAATAGAAAAATAAGAGTATGAAACTGCATTCTTTGAAAAGGACTAAGATTAGATAAGAACAAAAGCAATTAATATGAGACTTAATTATGGTCCCAAATTTTGGTACTACAAGCTAGAATATATGTTTGTACACAATTTGAGATATCATATAGAAAGGCAATCAAGGTATCATTTTTTTAATTTTTTTTACCATGGGATCATTAATCAAGAATATATATAATTGAAATAAATAATAAAATTATTTAAATGAAAATGTTTAAATAAAAAAAAATTGTTAGTGATGAGTCCTTTGGATTTTGAATACCTTTAGGGAGCATTGGCCCCATATAAGAAAACGACCCAAAATGGGAGCTCTCTTGATAATATATATATGAAGAATGTATACCTCTAAGGGTGGTGGTCCTAAATTGGCATAAGGCCGGCAAAGGGTGGCCGCAGCCACATGGGAGCGGTGGTCCACACCGATATCAATGGTGTTCGAAACGTGACATGTGTCATAAAATGTGAGGTGACAGGCTGTTTGCCAAGAGGCATGGGGATAGTGATTTTTCGTCCTTCATTATGAAATGAGAAAACGAGGGTGAAGTTAAATAAATCATAGTATACATAAAAAGGGTTAATTTCACCAAACCTCCACCACCTGTTATTCAAATTTTAAATTGATCACTAAACTTTAAAGCATTCTAATCTAGTTATCAAAATATCAGTAATATATCAATCAAGTCCCTCCGTTAGCCTAACTATCAATTTGAATCTTACTGGAGTATATTTCGAATATGTGAGCCAAATTGAATATATATATACACAAGGCATGGGCAACTTTGATTGGCATTTTATTTCTTTCTTTTTTCTTTGACGTGTCAAATCTAAACTGTTCTTGCAGTTGAAACACAAATGTTTACAATTTGATCCATATATATTAAATACATTCTAAATTATATTTGAGTTGATATTTACCATCTAAGCCAACCATATATGGTTTACGGTAAAGTTGAGATAGTTATAATCATAAGGGTTAATATACTATTTGATACTTAAATTTGATTTTAATGTTCAATTTAGTCCTTGAATTAAATTGCATCGTATGATCCAATGAATGCTTGACGCATAAAGATGGTGTGAGAAGGGGTGGAGTGATTTGCAGCCTTTGAAGGTGGGAACCTAAAGTTTTTAGTCTAAGGCTAAAGACTAGAAGAGCTCTTTTTGTGCTTTTTGGATGGACTTATTGTATGTGTTGGATTTGATGCACACACAACTTGCATAATAGCTCCACTTTTAACAGTCAATTTCTCATATATTTTCTTTTTATTTTTGGATTGGTGAGGAAATGGAGAACTAAAGATTGGCTTTTTGCTTTGGTTTGGGATATTGAAAATAACTTTTTTTGTATTTCATATTCCACATTTGCCAACACTTGTAAATTTAATCAAAACACATAATTTTTTTAAGGAAAAAATAGGATTAAGATATTGGATTTGTGTTTGATGACATGTAGAGATAATTAAATTCAATAATTGAGCTAACCCATTTTTGGTATATCATCTTTACACTTTTTTGGGTAGATATGATGTTTACACTTTTTTGAAAACTTAATTTAACTAATCAGGGACCTCCTAATCATTGGTATAGAAAATGAGCATTCTTATGAAAGGTAAAGAATTATGGGTTAATTAATAGAAGTGGATATATGGTAATAATTTTTTTTTTAGAGTTTATAAGTATAAATATAATATAATTATAGATAAATGTCTGAGTAATTATAAAAAAAAAATCAAACCAATACAAAGTATAAAAGGATGTGGATCTGAAATATAATTGGACAAAACCCACCATGGCAACTATGTATGGTAAGATTAGAGACCCCCACATGAAAAGTGTGCACAATGAAATTGAAACCTATCAAGTATAGTTGTTTATGGGCCAAGCCACTCACAAACCCGAAGGCTTTGCTCAAAATTGTATGCTAATGTAATGCATTATTTTCTAAATTTGTTTTTTTTTTTCATAAAAAAATTGTAGAAGTTAAATATGGTCGGGTCAATCAAGCTTGAATTTTTATATTTATATTTGGATTTGGCTTGGGCAAAAAAACTAAGCTCTTATTTCAAGCTAAGCTTGGGCAAAGAAAATGAATGTAGACATATAAATGAGTTTAGTTCGAATTCAATCCAACCCGACCTCTAAACACTCTGTTGTGAGGGCTTAATTAGCTTTTAATGGTGCCAACAATTTAACTCTCTCAAATAAGAGAATACTATAGGACCAAAAACTTGAAATATTGTTATTGTACCAAACAAAAATAATATTCTATGATCCCTTCTATATATATAATAGAAAAGTTTAACGTAATCAAAATTTAATTTGATTGGTTCATGCAATTTAAAAATGATATTCATCACATTTAAAGATCAAATCTTGAATCTACAATCCGTTTTTGGATCCCATAACTCTAACCCTTACAAAAAATATAAAAAAGTAAAAAAATTAATTTAATAACAACCTAAAACTAGCCATAACATTTCATCACCTTTAAATAGAAAAATAAACCCACTTTAACGTGCTCAAACTCATGTTCTCCTACATTAACAATACTGATGCCGGTTAAACTAAGACTCAATCTACATCAATTTATACAATGTAAACCCCTTAAACATTACTTTCATTGTAAACATTACTTGCTAAACTATATTGGCAACTTCATTATAATCGCCAACTCCAAACTCAAAGAGCATTGAACCCAACAGTTAGGGTTTTACAAATCCACTATTTGGGCCAAATCATGGCCTGACCCATAATTCAAAAAGAGCCCATATTAATTCAAGCCCGACCCAAAATCAATTGAACCCTTAATTTTTTACCCTATTTGGATCACCATAGCTATTTTAACTGATATAAAGAAAGAAATATTTTTGTGTTCATTATAGCACAATAGCTCACAAAAACTTAAAACTCCAACAACTATATAAATCTATGTTCTGTTGGAGCTTCCACTAGGGAATATTGTTGTAAGCAAGGGCGGCCATGGTGGTGGCGGTGGAGGTGGCACAGTGATTTTCGATAGTGGATCCCGATGTCAACACCAAAAATTTCACTAATACCCGACACAATCGGATAGCTCAACAGATAGTTAACTCCTACATCGGTTTGGTTCCTGGTGAAACAATCACATCGAATAGTCGATCCAATCATCAAATCATCCGACCAAATACCAGGCTGTTGGTTCTGGAATAGCTGTGTAACAAGCGACAACATAAGAAGAGGGTGAAAAGAGAGACCGGAGTGAAAAGAATCCATTGGGTATGTTGGATTACTATAATGTTCTTTTTAATGCCAAAATACATGGAAATTAAAGAATAGTTTTGTTAATGCTACAATTTTGAATCAGATGATGTTATATTGTTAAAAATAAAGTTTCATTGCCAAGGTTGAAAGCTGTCTTTAGGCACTTAAGTTTCATTGCCAAGGAATGACAAAGTTGACTTCTAATTTTTATAGATAAGCTGAGCTTAAATTTAGACAATTAATGGTAAATGACAGCATGTGTTTCAAACAAACTGATGAAGAGAATCTTTGTTGTTTTGTGATAATAGCTGCTGGGTGGGATCAAATGAGAGTTCTTCAAGTTGCCATGGACAACGATTTGATAAATTAATCAAATCAGACTTGTAAGAGCCCAAATCTACCCGGGCCCGTGCAAACCAAATAAAACCAAAAACAAAATAGAAATCTCAATCCAATTACAGTCCAAGTCTTTTTATATATATAAGCCCGAATTATAAAAAACACACAAACCCAATTACATTAACGGTCCAAATACATAATCCAACTAAATTAAAGTCTCAACCCAATTACATAACCCAAATCTTACAGCTCAATGGCCCAAATATTTGTTTTAGCCAAACCCTAACCCTAGGGCTAACTGCTGCCGCCGCAGCCTCCACCTCCACGTGCGCCATCATCCAGCTGGCCGTTCATACCTATAGAATAACAAACAACAACAGGATGGACAACAATAAGACAGCAAGAAAAAGCAAAAAATGTGAAAAAAGAATTTGTATTTTCTTTATTATTATTATTTGGCTATAAAAGGCCGAATCTGATCAGTGTAGGGGGGCTTTTTTTGGGTCTTCTTTTTTCTCTCTTTTTGTACACACCCACGAATCAATACAAAGAAAAAGAGCAAAAATTCGATTATTAAATCGCAATAGAACTGAGTTTTTTTATTTTTCGGAAGGTGATTTACATTTTATAAGCTTCATTCTTTAAGTTTTTATATTTTGTTTTTTTATCTATTTATACGAAAAGAAGAAGAGGAATCAGGAAATTACCTTGGTCCCCTCGTCGCCGGAGAGTCCTTTTCGTGCAACGCCGGCCATTGGCCCACGACGGCGGTGCGACAGACACCGGAGGCCCTAGCCCGGACTTGGGAAAGACTGAAAAAAGGGAAGAGGGATATTTGAGAGTGTTTTAGGTTTTTTTTGAAAAGAGAAGGTGAGAAAATGAAGATTTAAAAAAAAATTGATTCTTATACCTATTAAAACGACAGCGTTTTATCAAGGGCCTTTTTAATACAAAACGGCGCCGTTTTAATGGCGACCCTCGCGCGCGTGACCCGATCCGGGGAGGATCCGCGCGTTTTGCTGCTTTGGGGTAATTTATGCATTTAGTCCCTCCATCTCACGCTGTCGTTTTGTTGGGCCCTTTTTCTTTGTTTTTTTAATTTTTCCTTGGAATTTTGTGCCGTTTCATTTTAACCCGCGACTAAACACGGCGTTTTGATAACAGGGTATTTTTTTTATTTTTAGTACCCCTGTTCGTTTGTGTGTATTTTATTTCAGTCCTTAACTCTGTTTTAATAATTTTATTTGTTCATAAATCATTCTTTTGATGCTGTTTTTATTTCAATCGAGTCCCTATCTTTTTAATTTTAGTTTCTTTTTTATTTATTCATTTTAAATTATTCTTTATAAATTCATTATTCAAAAAACGTTTTAATATATATTTTGGATTATATTGTATATTATGGATTTTACATTAGTTATTATTTTTTCTTTCATATATATCTATATATACTTATCTATATATACTTTTTTTGTGTGTTTATTTGTATAGTTTATTTCTTTTAAAGACTTCTTTCATATATTACTTATTTCAAATTATATATTGTTTATTTCACACACTTTTATACATTATTATTATATATATACATTATTCATTTTATGCATATTATCCATTTTAGATTTATGTATTTTATTTAAAGTTATTTTGTAAATTGCTTATTTTAAAATTCTCCTTACATAATACTTTTTTTTGAAGAAAATATCAGATTGGGCTTTTATTCCTCGGCTTAAATTTGCAATAAATAAACAACCAGGCCCTTGTTGGCCTGATACTAAAAAATGAAACGAAACCGGCCCTAAAAAACAAAAGAATAATCTGGAGAAAGCTGGAAAAAAAATAAAAGAATTAAAAAACCCAAAAAATAAAACCTGCCACCGATTTGATTGCCCAATCAGATCATCATCACGCCTTCCAGTGAAAAATCACGTCAATCAATTCCTCCATTAATGGCGTTTACGGATACCGATGGGAGTAAATACCCTGTTGGCTTTCTTTGCATTTCATTTTTGAAAAAACTCCCTTTGACGATTCAGTTCATCTTCTCCTCTAATCTGGCTCTCTGATGCTTTCAACTCTCGCTCTTTCTCTCGCATATACGGGAACGTCATCGACCAGGTAAATCTTCTCCCTCCTTCTTAATGACTCCTTTGCAAGAACATGGGCAAGATGATTTCCTGATCTTGGGGTGAATTTGAACCGTAGATTCTTCACTTTTGTGCTGATTTTTTTTATATCTTGTATATACGGTCCTATTAAAGATTTATCAGACTCCACAGTATTGCATTTCTTTATTATAGTCAATGAATCCCCTTCAATAATGGTTGCTTCTCTGTTCATTTCGAGAGCGATCTGGACAGCTCGTCTACATGCGATGGCTTCTGCCTCAAAAGCAGATATCACCCCCTCGTGAAGATCTACGTCTGAAATGAGAACATGACCCAACTCGTTTTTGACCACAACCCCTGATGCTGCATGTTTTCCTCCTTCATCAAACGCCCCATCAAAATTAATCTTTATTGACTGTCCAGGAGGAGGATTCCACACCGTCTCTACTGTAGGTAATCTTCTGTCAACCTTTTTAACCCCATCAAGTTCTTTGAGATATCCATTCACAAAGTGTATGATTTCCTGACTTGATCTTCCTTTCTTTTCATGTATGCGAGAATTTCTGTCCCCCCAAACGGCCCAAAGAACTCCACAGAAAAGCCTACATTTTTCCAGTGATACGGAAGCAAAAACCCCTGTAAGCCACTCTATCAAATCTTCGTTTGAAAACAAAAGAAAAGCTGGATCTGACAAATCCTTCCATACTGTTTGTGTTGTAGGGCACTCACGAAAAATATGACTCAGTGTTTCACTGTTTCCATTACACCGGGGGCAAACTGTGTTGTTTGACAGGTTCCTGGTTGATAGGTTTACCCTAGTCGGAAGATAGTTCCAGGAAATCTTCCATATCAATATTTTAATCTTTGATGGTAGATCTAGCTGCCACAGTTTTCTGTAAAAGTCCTTATAGTTTTTTTGTAAAGCATAAGCTGTATGACCTCTATTTTGTAATAGTTTATAGGCACTGCGAACTGAGAACTCTCCCGATGATTCCCCACTCCATGCAAGAAGGTCCTCGTGAGGTTCTAGCGCCAAAGGGATCCGGAAAATCAGTTCTGCTATCTCTTCAGGGAAGGTATTCATTATCAGCTCTCTGTTCCATTCTCTGTTATCGCTGCTAATTAACTCTGACACTTTATCAAATTGCGAATAATCACCTTCAAAACTTAATCTAAAATTGGCATAATTTGGAATCCACACATCCTCGTTAACTGAGATATTTGTACCCGAACCCACTCTCCAAACCTGACCCTTCGCTAGAACATCTTTGCTCGCCCATATACTACGCCAAACAAAAGAACAAGAATTCCCCAAATTTGAATTAAGGAAATCACAATTGGGAAAATATTTCGCTTTAAACACTTTTGCAACAAGTGAATCCGGAAAATTTGAAAATCTCCACCCCTGTTTTCCAGCAATGCAATGTTAAACTGAGCCATACTTCTAAAACCCAACCCGCCTTCTTCTTTTGACTGACAAAGAAATTTCTATTGACACCAATGTATCCCACGTCATCTTGCTCCTTTTTGCCACCAGTACCAAGCCAGCTTACTTTCAATCATTTCGCATAACACTTTCGGAATAAGAAAACAAGACATAGCATAAGTTGGAATTGCTCAATACAACGCTTTAATGAAAACTTCTTTTCCCCTTGAGATAGAATCCTAGTACTCCACGCATCGACCACGATCAATCTTATCTACAATGCTCTGTAAGGCTTCTTTTTCCGTCTTCCCACTACATTTGGGAGCCCTAAATATTTTAGGGCTTGAAAAACTCCTAACGCCAAGCATGTTCGACACTACTTCTCTATTCTCTCTCGCTTGTGTTTGAATGTAGAAAATCGTGGACTTGTTAAAATTAACACATTGTCCTGAACAATTCTCGTATTCTTTTAAGATGTCCTTCATTGTCCTAGCTCCCTTCTCAGTAGCTTCATTAAACAAGATACAGTCATCTGCAAAAAGTAAATGTGATATCTCAGGTCCTCTTCTACTCGCCTTTGCTCCTCTAATCTGACCCTTTTTTTGTGCTGTTCTCATTAAAGATGAAAGACCTTCACTGCATATAAGAAAAAGAAACGGGCTTAAGGGGTCTCCTTGTCGAAGGCCTCTTGTGGTTTGAAAGAAATTTCCCCTTCTTCCATTTGTGATAACCGCATAAGAAACCGAGGTAATACACCCCATAAGTAACTCCACCCATTCTTTGGCAAACCCCATCTTGAGCATAACCTCCTTAACAAAATCCCATTCTACCCTATCATGCGTCTTACTCATGTCGAGTTTTACCGCCATATACCCTTTCTTCCCTGTTCTCTTCTGTCTGAAAGTATGCAAAATTTCATATGCTAAGAGAACGTTATCTGAAATCAATCTACCTGGGACAAAAGCACTTTGCACCTCATTAATACAGTTACCAATTACTTCTTACGATCATTAGCTTTATAGATTTGGCAATGACTTTGTAAATGACTGAACATAAACTAATTGGCCTGAAATTGACCAACGTTGAAGGGTTTGAAACTTTTGGAATGAGGACTATATCTCATCTCTTTTATAACCACGCTTCTTATTTCCATTCAAGACTTCTAAACAAAACTCAAACCTCCTTACCAACAATATGCGATTTACGAAAAAACATTACCGGAAAACCATCTTGTCCTGGTGCTTTTGTGGGTCCCATCCCCTTTAGTGCATTCCAAATTTCTTCCTCTTTGAACGGTAATAGTAGCTTCGAGTTTAGCTCTTCAGTAATGCATTCTTCGATACCTGCCAGCACATTATATGGGTTTGCTATACCTTTTGTTTTGAAAAGCTCTTGAAAAAATTTCGTTGCAATCTTATTTATTCTATCTCCTTCAGTGATTTCTTGCCCATCATCCATAACTAATTTGGAAATTGAATTCATTCGCTTTCGCGCTGTTGCACATCTATGAAAGAAGGCTGAATTTTTATCTCCAAGTTGAAGCCAATTAGCTCTTGCTCTCTGCTCCCAATACATTTCATCTTTATCGATCTCCATGTTTAACTGGATTTTGTTGTCAATTATTCTTACCATTGTCTCATCATCTCTTTCCTGATTCAACAAGATTTCAAGTTCCCTAATTAACATCTTCTTTTGCCCTCCTTCTTTCCCTGTTTTGTGAGCCCACTCTCTCAATTTCTCTTGTAACTTCTCTAATTTCACCATCAACGATTCTGCATTTGACTCCCAAAAATCCTTGATGACTTGTTCCGTCGTCTCCTCTAATGTCCACCAGGCTTCAAAATGAAAATGCTGGTTTCCTAAGTGTTCAGTTGCTTTATCTGTACATAGAAGAAGGGGACAATGATCTGACATAGAATAGGGAAGATGTTGAATTTTACCCATCGGAAACAAGTTTAACCATTTTTCATTCGCGACTCCTCTGTCAAGCCTCTCTCTAATATTTGTCTCTGGGAGATTTCCTCTTTCCCACGTAAACCATGTCCTTGAGTACCCTAAATCCTGTAATTGACAGTCCTCGAGAGTCTCTCTAAATGCCTCCATTTTCTTATGATCCCTTTGTGCTCCGCCCTTCTTCTCGAAACTATACATTATTTTATTGAAGTCTCCTACAACAAGCCATGGGTAATTGCTCTCTTGACTGAGTCTCCGAAGCAAATCCCATGCTAAGTTTTTTTCTTTCAAATAAGGTGATCCGTAAAATCCTGTAAACCGCCATTTCTCGTAAACACCCTCTTCTTCAATGACTGCATCTATATGCCATTTGGAGAAACTCTGTAAGGAGACATCAATTTCACCTTTCCATGCCAAACAAAGTCCTCCCCTAGTCTCTTCAGCTTTTAAATCAATTCAATTAGGAAAACCACAACTCTTTCGAACTCTTTCCATCCTCCTCTGATCTAGCTTAGTCTCCATTAAGAAGACCAGTTGGGGATTCTGTTGCTTAAGTAAAAATCGCAGCCTACATACAGCCCGTGAGCTCCCCAACCCACGAACGTTCCAATATATGCTTTTCATTGCTTCCGGTCGGCTTGCCCACTTGCAGCCGCCGATCCTATTTTATTTGTAGCAGTAAAGTGTCCCTCTCTCCCGATTATGACCTCCATACTATCCTCATCATGACCCTCTAGCACTCCAGATTTTAATCTTTTACCTTCCCTATTTATCAAATCCAGACTGGCTGTATCGTCGCTTTCATCAAATAATTTTCTCTTTCACGTCCCACTTGTATGCGTCCAATGCTCTTTTTTACCTTCTATAACTAGCCGTTTCCAGGTTGACTTTTTGGAGTATTCTGTAGCTTTCTTTAAATTCTCCTCTTCTCCAATTGATTCCCCTAATTCTATCAGTTTCAAACTACCTCCCAATTCTTTGAATCCTTCCTCCCAGTGCTCCAGAATCTTTCCCCCTGGGAAAATTCCTTTTGCCACCACCCCATTATGCTCCATATTCGGCCCGGATTGCTGCTTAGAATTCTCAGCGTAGAATTTCTGCTTACCCATCTGTTTTGCAAAAACATTAAATTTCATACTCTCTTTCCCCATTGCTTTTGATTCTGCTCTTAATGCAATAGAAAAAGGAGGATCCTCCCTAATATTTCCTTTTTCTCCCGGATCTATATGCGAACAATCATCAAGACTATGATCCATTTTACCACACCCAAAGCAGAATATTGGTAATTTTTCGTATTTAAAAGAAATCCAGGATTTAACACAATTTTCGCTAGATACAAAAATACCCCGTCTAAGTGGATTTTGTATATCTAGATGGACCCTAAGTCTGCACATATCATCTCCTATTTCTGATCTAATTACACCACCGAATGTACACCCAATTGCATGCAAAAGATCTTTCTTATCAAATTCTGGTAAAATCGGCCCCAGTTTAATCTAATACGGTGAAGAAGTAAGTTTGATTTGATCTATTTCAATTGGACTACTTAATCTTTCAAACAAAATTAAGTGTTTTCGAAATAACCAAGGACGCCCCTCCATAACCAAATCTAAATCTTCCTCCAAATAAAAAACAATTAAAAAAAGATTCTGACCTGCTACTTGAATGTCGAATTTCCTTTTTGTTTTCCAGATGCTCCTCAATTGCGCCTTCAGACTGTCTGGATTAAAATACTTCTTAGTCCAAATAGAACAAATCAAGGTTGGTTTTGCAGACGGCACCACCGTAGATCTTTTGATGGAAAGTTGAATAAGCTCTTCTGCTAACAGCGAGATCTCCTCCTTACTGTCCCCCTCATCACCACCACTCGCCTCCATCCTAAGCTGCGGCAAATACCACTCTCTCTAGGACTCTATGGAGAGCACTCTTGGTTCTTCAAGGGACTTACAAGTCGCTAATTTTTCTTTAATTTTTAATTATAATTGGGGAGTAAGATCGACTTAAGTTATGGTCTATTTGTTCTGGACCTAAGCGGCTGTCTTTTGACCTTAGCTTCTTCTTCTTTTTTTTCTCCTTACATAATACTTATTTTAAAATTCATTTATACTTTTTTATTTTACATATTATTTATTTTTATTTTTATATGATTTATTTCAAACTTTTACATGTATTACCTATTTTAAATTTATATATATATATATATATATATAGTTTATTGTTTTATATATGGTTGATTTCAAATTTTCTTTCTTTCATATTTATTCTAACTCTATTCATTATCTTCCGAAAGCTTGTCACATTTCATTTATTTTAATTTGTTTTATATTTTTTTGATTTGTTATACCTTTTTTAGTCTTTGATTATCATGGTAGTTTGTAAATAATGTATATTATGTGATCATCACTATATGTTTTATTAGTATGTTCGATTTTATTTGCGTGATAACTTCATTTGCATATCATGGTTTCAAAATAAAAAATACACCTTGTTTAAGCAAAACCCTCGATAATTTGATTCAAAAGAAGCTTTTAAAATAAGGCAATGCTCATGTTTGGAAGCTTCGAGAAAATCGTGCCCTAACTCACTGGGTTCTGATTCTTCTCGTTAAATTTGAACAACCAAGTACCATGTTCTCTTCTAATCAAAATGCATAAAAAATTTAAATAAAAAAACTTATTCTCGGGAATTTGAAACGTTGCGTCCTAACTCACTGGATGTGACGTTTTATCATCTCGAGGTAAGAATTTCCAAAAAAACGAAGGCAATATTCCGTATTCGGGAATTTTGAGAAATTATGCCCTAACTTACTAGGTTCTAATTTTTCATAAAGCCCAAATAACCGAATATCATTTTCGAACTTTATTACACGGGTTTTAAAAATCAAGAGATAAGTTCAGTTTTGAGAATATAAATTGTTGTACCCTAACTCACTGAGTATGACGTTTTATTTCTTCGAAATAAGAGGATTTTGGCATTCAATATGATTCCGTTCAAATTTTAAGTAAATGAATCGTAATCTAGAATCTTTTCAAATTTTCGGCATTAAGACATTTAAATAATCAATTAGGTACCAATTTTGGGCGCTACGAGGGTGCTAACCCTTCCTCGTACATAAACGACTCCCGAACCCGTTTTCTCGAGTTTTTGTAGACCAAAATATGTTTTAATAAACCAAAGTTTTATTAAAGTTTTCAATTTCAAGGTGATCCGATCACACCTCAAGATAGGGTCGGTGGCGACTCCATTTTTGATTTTCCAATTGGTCCCTGTTTTTCAAAATAGAAAAAAAATGGTTTCGACAAGACTAATTAATTAACTAATCCAATTTAATTAAAATAAATTTGAAATTCGAAGTTGTGAATTCAAAATTTCCAAACTCCCAAACTTACTATTAAACTCACATTTTACAGGTTTTATTATATTTAAAATTTTAAGAGTTTTTAATTGATTTATCAAATTATCAATATTATATCAATTAAGTTTTTTAATCGGTTGAACTGTTATTGAGGGTTAAATGTTAATTAAGATCAACTTTGAAGCGTATTTAAAATTTTTGGATCAATTTTTAATTGCGTTTATACCTATTACATAGATAATTTAGATCTGATGTATTAAAGAAAATGAATAGCCCTCATAAATTTTTATGATATTATATTTATTTTTAACATGTTGGATCCAAGTTACCTATAAATCCACGCCCAAGTTGAATGGCAACAATATAAAAAGAAATTTGATGGACATGGGTTGTATATCAGCTCTAGGTTTGGCTTAACCTTGAAAGGCTTAATATAATATTTGGTACTTGAAATTGATATTTTTTTTCTTATTTGCTTCCTAAACTTTTTTCCAGTCAAACTTTGTATCTGAATTCAACAAATTTTCCTAATTTGGTACCTAAGTTTTTTTGGAGTCAAATTTAATACGTGAACTTAGACTTTTTCCTAATTTGGAACATAAGTTTTTTTTTTTTCCAATTTGGTGATTAAATTTGTTCAAACGTTATATAAATTACTCCGCTATACTAATGGTGTTTTTTTTTTTATGAGGTAGAAAAAATAATAAATGTATGACCGATATGTCACAAATGATATAGAATTTCTTTTTTTTTGTATTTTAAATGCTCAATTACTTTTATTTTATTTTTTTAATTTAACATAATAAATTTCTTTTATTTTGGACTTTTAAAACTTGAATTTTCTCCTTCAATATCCATTTGTTAAGCATAAGCCGAAGCACAATTTTTTAATATGGATTTCCTCTTATGTTAACGATATTTTTTGTGGAATTGAGGGGATGCTTTAAGCATGCGTTCCCTCTTTAATCATTCTTGCCGTTAACAATCAAAATAATGTAAGTATATTGTTTAGCAAAAAAAACTCCAAATAAATGTAATTATTCATGCTATTAAATTTCATATCATCTGCCACATTTCAGTCATACATTAGCTATTTTTGTTCCCTCATAAAAAAATAACAATGTTAGTTGATTTGGCTTAATTTGTATAACATTTGACAAGTTTAAGTACCAAATTAGGAAAACGTGTCAAGTGTAGGTACCAAATTAGACAAAAAAACTTAGGTACCAAATTAAGAAAAAAAAATGTCGAATTCAGGTACCGAATGTTATATTAAACTATATTAAAAATACATATAACATATATGTTATTTTAACATTATTATACCTTAGTCACTGGAACCGAGTAATGAACCCACGAGTGGTCTCAATGAACCCTTCAAACATACCCCTTGGAAGCACCCCTCAGAGATATCCTTCGACTCAACATTCAAGAGGGCACCACTTATTAACCGCCATGCCAGACTCCAACCACCATGTCTCATCTGAGGTGATTGAAAGCACGTTTTATTGCCACCCTATCTAGGACTATAGTATGTTGATATAGTGTACAACAAGGAGAAGGATGTGATGGGGGAAAAAGATGTCGGTTCAGCTAGTAAGGCGGAAAGCCGGAAAAAGAAAAAAGGACAAGTTGAGAACTTAAGAAGGGAGCTGAAAAGGAAGAATGCTCTAAGGTTGCTAAAGAGGCCAAAAGATCCATTCTTCATCGTCTGAGAGAGTATTTATTGTGGAGTCCTCTTGTCTGCTAGCGTGACGTGGTAAAGCCATTGTAGGAGGGTTGCTATTAGAGAGTATGTGCAAAAGGTGTAGGACATGCAAGACATACATCGTGGGCCCTATTCTATTATAACAGTATGACATTGTTATGCTCAAGTGGGGTCCAGTGATCATCAAAGGCATGTTCACATTTGAAGCGTATTCACACCTAAAAAGCATATGCTTGTCAAGGATTCTTACCAAGCGAGTAGATAATTCTTAGAGACGAGAGGCTCAGGTTCTCAAGGAAGGAGGAGTAGGTGGTCTAGGTTCTATACAAAGACTGAAGGACCCGAGACAGCTATCTCTCTCTCCTCCTTCTCTTTACCATCCCCTCTTATCTTCCTCTCTGACCACCTTAGATAATAACTCTCACCTCGTATACTACAAGATGAACCATACATCTTCACCACCTTTCTTTGTCCTATCCGATTAACCCATCGACAAGTATATGGTGGGAATATTAAAAAACGTACATAATTGTTGAAGAAAAAATTTACTAATTCAAAATAAGTGAAGTGAGTCGAGTTTATCGAAATACTACAAATACAATTTTCTTTATTAATAGAAAATATTAGAAGGAAAAAGAAAGTCCCTTCTAACCGACTAATATCATTACAAAGAGACACGAATCTAGATTGGAGATAAAAAGCAGACAATGATGTAAATGAAAGCCATTCTTATCTTACACTACATAAAATGCATATTATGTAATAATATATATTCATATATAAACATAAATTTTAATTGAAAACCTATTCATCTTACTCTCAATTTCGATTTTCAAAAACTAAATAACCTTTCTAGAAAAATTCTAACCTATGAAAATTTTAATTACTTAAAAGTCTTACTTTAAAAATAAAAAAAACAAACCCTTTTGCTTATAAAATATGTCTATCCCATCCAAGCCTTCGGAAATCTCTGTGAAGGTTTTGAAAATGATGACCAAATTAAGGTCACTTTCTGTCAACTTACATGAAATTGATGGTTCAGTTTTTTCAGCAAAAATATATCTCTACGTTTCTATTACTTAAATTAAATGTTTTTGGCAGAAATCGAAAACTAGTGAACATTGTTCTTGGTGTATTATTGCCAAGTTAATGTTCAATAATTTTGTATATAATTTATTTCTTTTTATTCGATTATAATCTTTTTACATTATTGCATTAACTTTTATTATTTGTAAATTATTCGCTTAAATGCTTCTAATAATTCATTTATTTCTTTATATAACAATGGGTAACACGGTTTAAATTCGTACCAAACATGTTTCTACAAAAATTTTAATTACCTCTCTATACAAGTCAAAATTCTAATCATTAATTCTAATTGGAATCATTAATATAGTTTAATTAGTTGTAATTTCAAAGAAAAATGCAATTTATTTTTAAAGGTAAAACATGTTGTAGGTTATGGTAGCACATCTTAAATTAGTTTTATGTAATTTTTTTCTTAAAAAATTGGTAAACAATATGAATTCGGTAAAAGTTAATGTAATTATTGACCCTTTAAATTTGGAAAATTAAATCCATTTTGATTGTTGTACTTTTTTTTCTTAATATTTGAACTTGATAATTAAGTTTATTTTAATCTATAAATCTGAACTCCATTAAGATTTGATGATGCCGTACTTAAAAGTTATGCTACATCATCACATTTTTATATTTTCTAAGTTTAAAAACTAATACGAACCTAATTATTAAATTTAAATACCAAAATCACAAGTATCAAAAGAAACTTAATTGTTAAATTTAAAGACCTATAATTAATATTTACACTAACCCTTTATGTAAATACCTTTAATCTTAGCTGCCTTTATCATTGTTCCTCGTTTCGCACTTAAACTAATAAATTAATTTCATCTTTTTAGAATCTCCTTCTCATTATTAAAAAATAATTAAAAACTATGGACCGTAGATTTTAGTTGAAGATAAAATCGAAAAATCTTTTAGGATAAACATGACGAAGCAAATCATAATATAAAAGAAACACGAAGCCACGTGTGACGCATTTCGTTCTCACAAGTTGCAGCGTACCGTCGCCGTTTCTGTCATTTTTTTCTCTTCGTTTAAGGATTATGTTTTGTTTTGTTTTTCCTTAAATCATTTTATTGGGCATATAAAAAAGGATGGGAACGAAATTTCTAGTTATAAGCTGACATGGCCTCTAAACTTTTGTTTTGCCATAAAAGGACAACTCAATTTTGATTATTAACAATTTTGGCCCCCTATGCCATTGATTAAGCTCTAAAGGATCAGAAATTTAACATCTGAAACTGAACTGAAGCATCATTACATTGTTTTGTTTTTATGTTGGAAATGAACCTGGATGGATTTTAGGGCTATGTTCAAGTAAATTATCACTGCGTTATCGAACATGGATGGAATAATGGGTTTGGTTCATGGGATTATATAATGCTTGTGTAGTAAAATGAGTTTTGTATATATTAAAGTTCGAAAGGGAAGTACAACGTAACCCAAAATAGAAGTACAATAATTTGAATAAATCAATCATTACAAGGACGAAAATAAAATTTTAAAAGTTTGGGGAGAGATCAAAAATAAATAAAAAATTTATTTAAATGAGGTTTAAATTGAATATTATATAATTAGGAGGGACAAAAGTTGCTATTGTTTCATTTAACAAGGGGTCTAAAGTCCCTTCCTCTTCCCTTAACTACGCCAAGGTGGAATTAGAACCTGAAATCTCAAAGTTTCCAAGATCTCAACATTGCTATAGAAGGCCAAGACCTCATCGATAGTATTGATCATATTGTTATGTCTTGATCATTTTTTTCAGTATAATGCAAGAAGAATGATTACAAACACAAAAATCTAACCTTAAATCCAATCTCAATTAACTTCAACTCATACAAATTGTGTTACTAGATAATATATAGTGTTACTATAAGCTAAGTTAATTAAATGCCCCGCACATAATTTAAATATAAACATATGCTTTTGCATGCTGATGACGTCACGAACTAACTAAAATCACAACAAAAGTAAGCGCACCTATCGAATAATAGTATAGCTATGGTGAGTTGGGAATATCGTATCCACGAGGACTAAAAGTACTAGTACTTACTATCTTTCTATTATCTAGCCGGTAAATTGAAGAAGTTCGTTTTAAATCTAAAATTATCTAAACTAATTATTAAGAACTCGACAGAGAATAAAGTAAGAAAATAATCGAATAAACCAATATGAGAGACAATACCCAGGAAAGAATCCACCTAGACTTCACTTATTATTCTGAATCTGAATTAAACAATTTATTCACTAGCCTTGATCCGTAAAAATCCCTAAATTATATTAATATCTCTTTCGAGTGTAAAAATAACCGACTCTAGGTTGATTAATTGAAATCTCTTTCTAATTAAAACCCCTGTTGTCGCATTAACACGATTTATGGATTCCCCTATTAGATTTGACTCTAATCCGATAGATTTATGTCATCCTATTTCTAGGACTGCATGCAACTCCACTCAATTATGCCAGATCTACTCTTAAACAGGGACTTTTGCTCCACTGAATAAGCACATCAATCATGAATTAATATCCTGAAAATATTAAAACATGAAATAAGAACACATAATTGAGATCAAGAACAAATATTTATCATGTAATTAAGAAAAATCAAATAATAAGATCCGTCTTAGGTTTCATCCTCCCTAGGTATCTAGGGAATTTAGTTCATACTTTTGGAGGAAAACATCTCAAAATTAGGAAAACAACAAAACATAAAGAAACCCAAAAACTTCGAGAGAAATTGAATGGAGATATTCAGTCTTGAAGGAGATCCTGCTTCTGAGTTGAATTCGTTGGCGTTCTTTGAGTCTTTTCCTCGTTTAGCTCTGCGTCCCCCCTTTCGATCCTATTCTAGTATGTATTTATAGACTTTAGAATGCTCAGAAACCCTAAAAATTGGCTTTTTCCGCGTGTTTGGGAAATAGGGAGCAATATCGACACGGGCTGCCACATGAGCGTGTGGCCAGCCCGTGTAGCTCACAGGGGCGTGTGCTCAGACCGTGTGGAAATGGTCTTGGCCGTGTGGATCTTTAAATCAGCTCGTTTTGTCCGCTTTTGGCCCGTTTTCCGCTCCTTTTGTTCCCCTATGCTCACCTAAGTATAGAAACATGAAATTAAAGGATTAGGAGCATCAAATTCACTAAATTATATAATAAATCATCCAAAAACATGCTAAGCATGGGATTAAAATGTGTTACTTTTATGGTTTATCACATGCCATGTTCTTAGATGTTTTATATTATAAAGGATATGATATTATATGTTTTTTGGATGCACATGATACACCTACATTTCATGGGGATCTTATATTAATTAATCCATAGATTAAGTACTATAGGAACAACATCCTAATTACTCGGAAAGATTCATGCATTTGGAAGATTGTAATTTTTTTTCTTCATTCGAACTGATCTGTTGTAAATACAACAAGAACAACATTTAAAAGTTCACATTTACAGTGTCCCATAATGTAACATTTTCTACAACTGAAAACCAACGTTTGACATCAAATCTGTTGGGGATCGACCCGATTAAGCAACGAATAAGTAAAAATAGCGGAAGAAATTGAGAAATTGAACACACAAATTTAATGTTGAAAAACCCCTCCAAAGAGGATAAAAAACCACGGGAAAAGAAAATTTTACTATAATTGCAAAAGAACGAAGAGTACAAAAGATGGAGATAAAAACTAAACCCCGAAAACCCGAAAACAAAGAACCCTCAAAACGTAAACACAAAATTCTCTAAATGTGTTATAAGTTCTAATCTCTAATGGGTATATTTTCTAAGGTTGTAAAAGAGCCTATTTATACGCTAAATTCATAGGTCAAATAATAATAAAATAATCTAGACTAATCATAGTTTGATTGAAACAAATAAACAGAGTTTAACTAGAAGATTATTTCTCAAATTTGACTGAAATAGGAGTAATACTTAACAAATCTCTACCTTAACTCATATTTCCACGACGCCATCTTTTCCAAAGCCCGCCATGGGCCTATCTTGAACTATGTAGGGAATTAACTGAGTCGAATCTGTGCTTAGAAACTGGAAGACTTCTAGCCTTTGACTTGTACATTGCCAAATCAAAACTAACCCGGGTTTGATTTTCACAAACATAGTGCCCTAACTTTTCAAAACCTGCATCCAAAAGAGAACATCTCTTCAACAAAACAGTCATACCTTTTTCCCTCCTATGACCAAGTTGCCTCCGCTCCAAACGAGTTGACTTCAACTCCGTAATGGACGAGGGACGTCCAATTTCAGCGGTCACTGTAGAACCTTCCAGAATATAAAGACTGTCAGTCCTTTTACCTTTTAACAAAACGAGAGCTCCACGAGAAACCTTAATGACGCTCGACTCGATGTTGATTCTGCATCCTTTTGAGTCTAAAATACTCAATGAGATGCGATTCTTTCGTAAATCAGGTACATACCTGACATCTAAGAGTTTCCTAATCGTCCCATCGTGCATCCTAATTTTAATAGTACCAATACTAATTACCTTACTGGATGAATCGTTTCCCATGCGCACAACTCCACATTCAACCGAACTGTATGTGGAGAACCATTCTCTATTGGTACACAGTGGAAAGAACATCCCGAATCTAGGATCTACTCGGATGTAAGCTTGGAGTTATCGCTCATTGACACTAACAAGAAATCATCACTGCTTTCATCAGCCAAATTAGCACCAGCTACATCTTCCTCATTACTCTCAGCAACTCTTTTATTTCGTAGTTTATAACACTCTGCTTTGACGTGACCTAACTTTTTACAATAGCGACACCTTTTGTCTTACTTCTTTTATGCTACCAAGACGGAAGCTTGTCTATCTGCCTTGCTATCTGAACCAAACTCATTATCGAGTTTGTCTCTACTCAACAAATGACCCTTCACATCTTTGAACGAGAGTTTGTCTCTACCATAAATCAGGGTCCCCTTAAAAGACTTGTATGAAGAGGGTAAAGAGCATAATAATAGCATAGCTTGATCTTCATTGTTAATCTGAACCTTAATGTTCTTTAAATCATTTAAAAGAGTAATGAATTGTCTGATGTGATATCTAAGAAGTTCACCTTCGTTCATGCGAAACGTAAATAGACATTATTTCAACACTAAACGGTTAGCCAGAGACTTAGTCGCATAAAGAGTTTCTAACCTTTTCCACAAGGCGGATGAGGTCTTCTTCATCAATAACTCCTGCAATACCGTATTCGCGAGGCAGAACTGGATTGCAGACAAGACCTTTTCATCAAGCTCTTCCCATTCTGTTTGATTTAGATTCTCAGGCTTTTTCCTGGTAACAACCTTTTTCAAGCTGGTTTGAACTAAAATTGCCATCATCCGAACTTGCCACAGATTGAAATTTGTGACACCATCAAAATTCTCAATTTCAAACCTTGTTGCTGCCATATTTGAACGGGCTGATCTATGAAAATTGAACTAGCTCTGATACCACTTGTTGGGGAAGAAATTAAGAAATTAAGTAAAAACAGCGGAAGAAATTAAGAAATTGAACACACAAATTTAACGTGGAAAAACCCCTCCAAAGAGGATAAAAAATCATGGGTAAATTTTTTTTTTACTATAATGGAAAAAGAACGGAGAGTACAAAATATGGAGATAAAAACTAAACCCCGAAAACCAGAAAACAAAGAACCCTCAAAACGTAAACACAAAATTCTCTAAATGTGTTATAAGTTCTAATCTCTAATGGGTGTATTTTCTAATGTTGTAAAAGAGCCTATTTATAGGCTAAATTCATAGGTCAAATAATAATAAAATAATCTAGACTAATCAAAGTTTGATTGAAACAAATAAACAGAGTTTAACTAGAAGATTATTTCTCAAATTTGACTGAAATAGGAGTCATACTTAACAAAATCTAATGCTCACCACCAAGCTTTAAATATGTCTCCACGATTTATACCTGCTATCGCCAAGATTGAGGCCATTTCATTTCCTTTCTTATCTACCATAAAAAATACAACACTATCTACCTTCTCAATTTTCCTCTCAATAACTGCAAATAGTGACCATGGTCTCATCGAAGATTGTAATGTTTGGTAATTTTCTTTATAAGCTAATATTCTAAGTGTTGGTTCACAATTAACTTCAAACTCGATTATTTATGTTTCGATTGTTGATATCACATTTCTTTACTTCTAATGTTCATGTAATTATCAGGGTTAATTCCATCAGATGCCTCTAATTATGATTCAACTTTTAAAAAGTTTAAATTTAATTTTCAAAGTGTTGGTATTATATCAATTAGATCTTTTTGTTAGCTTGATCATTAGCTTCAGCATTTAAATGTTAGCTTCGATTTGAAATGGAACATATTTAAAAGGGATAAATATCAAAACTATAAATGAACTTTGATTTTGGGCAATTTTGTACATGAAAGTTTGATTTGATCCAATTATAAAAAATTATTAACACAATTATTGATATAGCATATCATTTTATATTTATATATTACATACACAAATAATTATATCTATCCAATATAAAAATAATTTGATGTATTTATTTCTTTAAATGTGTATAATTGAATCAAACATAAAGTTTCATGTATATATTTATATTTGAACCACAATCAAAGTTTCATGTGTATAATTGCACCAAATCAAAATTCATGTATCAAATTACACATTGAATCAAATTTCATATATAATTTTGAGATTTATCCCTATTTAAGACACAAAGATCAAATTTTCAACACGTTTGTACCAAATACATGAACAATTTGAAATTTAGATTTGACGCGTTAAAATATTGCCCTCCTAATTTTAATGACAGTCTTTTATTTTCTCTAACACGTTAAATCTAATATGATATTTAGAATTCAATCTACATATTTAAATATACTCTAAGACAGACTAAAATGTCACACAAATGAAACAACTTGATTAAAACAGTACTAATATTTTAAAAATTCGATTACAACCTAAGGGATAATTATTAATTAACCCTAACTTTTATGTAAATTTGTAGATAAATTTGGACCGTCAACTAAGGTATTACTTGCATGCAATAATGACACAGTACACTGCAAGTTGAAAACATGAAAATGAATATAAAGTAAAGCATATCCATGGATAAAGAATATGCGTACCAGAAAGGCTTCCTTTTCACCACCATTAACTCCCAACAAGACAACAAACAAATGTACAATAGTTACAAATTAGTAATAATTAATTATATAAAAAAAAGAGTAAAAATCCCACTTTGTTTTTCTGCTATATAATAACAAATGGCTCTACTTTCCACACACACACAAAAAAAAAAAAAACCCTCACCAACTTCAACACTGTTTCATCATATTGATAGTTTCTCTGCAAAAGAAAAAGCATTGTCAATGTCTCAACCTTATTGTGTTAGAGAAAACAAACCCTGTATTGGTTGGGTTCAAAGATACTTCAAAGACTGTCTTTGTAATTTAAAAGATGAATTTTCTTTTGGGTTTGGGATTATTAGTTTGGTTTGTTGGGGTGTTGCAGAGATCCCTCAAATCATTACTAATTTCAAAACCAAGTCTGCTCATGGTGTTTCCCTCCTTTTTCTCCTCACTTGGGTTGCTGGGTTCGGTTCTTTTTCCTTTAAAAAAGCATAAACTCACCATTTTTGTTCATGTTTGAAACCATTAATCTCCTTTGTTTTTTTTTCTTGCAGTGATGTGTTTAATCTTGTTGGTTGTCTTCTTGAACCTGCAACAGTGAGTTGTGTTCTTCTTTTTTCTTTTCTTTTTTTTTTAAATTTCCTCCATGTATATGATAATTTCATGTTTTTTATATATATATAGATATATGTATTTATTATGCTTACTGGGTTTTTCTTTTTTTGGTTCTTGTTTTGTGGATGCAGTTGCCGACTCAGTTCTACACAGCTCTGGTACTATTACATGTGACTTACATTTTTCATTTTCCTAGGTTTAAATGTTTTTCCATTTCATGTTAAACCCTTCATTTATTTCATAATTGCAATTCAGGACTATTCTTTGAGTAAGTCCCAAATAAAAAGATGGCCCAAAGTCAATCTATACCATGGGTTTATTTCTCAAGTTGTCCTAAGCCCCACTATGCTATTAACCCAACATTTAGAGTTGGGTTTCATTGGGATTTTAAAAAACCTTAGCCCTCATTCCATATAGGACAATTTTGAATAAAGTAATGTTTTTTTTACTTATGAGCAGCTAATTAATTGTGTGGTTTTGTACGTCAGCTCTATACAATAAGTACTGTGGTTCTAGTGTTGCAAAGTGTATACTATGATTATATCAACAGGTGGGGGAAATGTAGACGGATTAAAACCAACGACGTGGTACACTTTACACAACCTTTGACATTGTTTTTTTCTTTTTAATCCCTGTATTATAGAGGTGTTCATGGGCCGGGCGGCTCGGCCTGGCCCGAAGGCCCGACCAAAATTTAAGAGGGTTTGGGCAAAAATATAAGCCTAAAAAATGGGCTTAGACAAAAAATAAGGTCCGTTTAAAATGGGCTTGGACAAAAAGTAAGATCCGTTCAAAAAGTAAGGTCCATTTTTTGGGCCCGGCCCATGAACACCTCTACTGTATTATAGGAAATTGTAATAGAATTAAATAAGACATGATTTCATATGTTTTGTTTTTTTAAAATGTAATGTTATAGGTTGAAGATGAGAAAGAACCATTGAAACCTGGCAAACATGAACCTGGAATTCCCATACCTAAGTCCTCAAGCAAACCCCATCCTCGTAGGGAATTTTATTACACGTACTATTCTTTTTTCATTTTTTTAATATATAATTAAGGTATATTTTGTATCTATTTTACTATTATTCCTGATTATGTACAATGTTATACTATTTTCAGGTCAGCTAGATCTCTGGCTGGTAGTGGCACTCCACCTTTCCGAACATACTTGAGGGTAGCTAAAAGTGGTCCTTCAGCTATGGAACTCGACGGTGATTCGTCGTCCGATGATGAAACGGTTTCCGTTTTGTCCAAGAAGTCTGGAACTCAACCTAGGCCGATGCCAAGAGCCGTGAGTGTCAATTCTCGAACTTGGTAAATGATTTTCAAACTCTTGAAAGACTGATTGAATAACAAAGATATATGATGGTTTTTTAGGCTAAAAGTTATGGCACATTTCTAGCTGCATCACTCAATTTGCCTTTTGGAAGTAAGGCTTTGATGGAAGTGAAAACTGGTTTTACCAGTAGAAGACTATTACAGGTATGATCCATTGATTCTACCTTAAAATTCAACAAAAATTGGTACATTTAGATTTGTCCGAGTGTTAGGTTATTGGCCAAATCTGAAGATTGAGAGAGTTTTTAAAAATTTCAATTAAGCCTCTCAAACTTAATGCCACATTTTACCACTGGTCACAGGAGCATAGTATGGAGCATAGCGCATTTGGACAATGGCTGGGATGGCTTATGGCTGCCATATACATGGGAGGCCGAATCCCTCAAATATGGTTAAATGTAAGCATTGAATTTCCAATAAAAAAAACTTACTTTTTTTTTTCTTTTTGATATATAATCACCATAAAATTCCCAGTTTCCTAATCAAAATCGTTGTTTCTTTATCAGATCAAAAGGGGCAATGTGGAGGTAACACTCTTATTATAACTTTTTTTTTTTTCCTTTTAAAATGATTTTTTTTTGCTTAATGTCTGGAAAAAAAATTCATCATACAGGGATTGAATCCTCTCATGTTCATCTTTGCATTGATAGCTAATGCAACTTATGTGGCAAGGTTTGATCTTTAATCTCAATGTTCTCCATTTTGATTTCTACTTTATTGAAAGCTTCGATTTATTAATGGTTGCTTCAACAGTATTCTAGTGAGAACCACTGAATGGGGACACATTAAGGCAAACATGCCATGGTTGCTTGATGCTGTTGTTTGCGTGGCATTGGATTTATTTGTATCCTTTTCTTGGCTGATTTCGGGTTTAATTTAGTCCTAAAATTCTATTTCCTAATTGACTTATTAAAGTATCTGTATCACATCAGTCAAATCTTGACATTAGTTTGGAGTAGGGATGGCAATGGGAAAGGGGCGAGGTGGATTTTTGCTTACCTCGACCCTACCCCAAAGGTTGACTAATCTGCTCCGCCCAACCCGACCCAACCCAGACCCAGACCCTTAAAAAAAAATCAACCTCGAACCCAAATCCGAAATTTAATAGGAGATCCAACTCCAACCCATCCGAATCGAATTTAATTTAATTGTTTTATTTTTTATTTTAAAGCAAATAAAATTATTTTTTAATTTTTTATTTTAAAGCGAATAAAATTATTTTTTTAGTTTAGACTTAAAACTTAATATATATATATATATTGAAAGCAAAAATTATATATATATCGGAGGTATTTTTGTAAATATCTCAAGATGAGTGGACGGATTCATCTAAAATCCGATCTGACTATTTTTTTAATTTCACCAAACTTGACCTGTCCTGAACCCGATTTTAAAAGAAATTTAACCTTAATAGATTGGGTAGGTTGAAACCGTCAAATTTAAGTTTTTTTGTCATCCCTAATTTAAAGAAAATATTTAAATAGGACGTAATTAGAGAGGAGCAGATAGTAGTCTTGGCTCCCTTAACTAAATGGTATAATAGCAATTTAAGTTTCTTTTAGTTATAAATTATTCAAGTTCTTTTTGAACAATTTATTTTACCTTTACCCCTTTATCTTGTGTTTAGAGCACGTGAATTAAATTTTAAACATATGTATATTTATTGAACAATTTGTATTTAAGTCTTTAAAAAACCAATATCAGTACTTGATGGGTCATTTTTTCTTTTTCCAAACATGCACAAACGTGTTCAAAATTTGATCAACGTGTATTTTTAATATTTTTTTCTGTCATATTGGAGTTGATATTTTAATGTTTAAGAAGATAACTGAGTTTGTAAAAAGATCAATTGATATAAAAATTATACTTTGATGATTCAACTGCAATAATAAAGCCTTAACATAGTTTACAAACAGATCATATTGCAGTATATTTACTACAAGTATTTCAGACAGACAGTTAACAGTGATGGAGAAGATTATGGAGACTACAAGGAAGCAAATAAAGAAGTTAACCCTTGAATTTTACATTCTTTGGAGTAATCACGTCCCTACTTGATAGCATATAGTTGTAATGTAATTGTAAGCTTTGTGTTTATGCAGGAAGACTAGTTTTTTTTCATCAACAAATTGATAATTTTGTTCGGCTTAATTTTGGATTCAAATTATTTTGAGTATTTAGTTTAAAGTTTAAACTTTTCAATTTGGGTCATCAAATCATTTTAGGTTCGAATTATTCAAATTTAAAGCTTGAGTTTAGTTTTGGTCGAAAAAGTTATAATACATTTTTTTAGTCGAAGTTTAGATATCCATCACTGACAGTTATGACTAATTCCCTCATAATAAATGTTTTTTAAAAGGTAAACGACTAGTCACAAATTATACTCTATATTTATGAGTTAAAATCGAACTTCAAGAAGAGATGAAGTATTATCACACATTGTGGTTAATTAAAACGCGTTTGATGAACCTGACATCCCCCACCTCCCACCCTCCAAAAAAGTTTATTATACTTTTAAGTGAGTTGCCTCGTTGCTTGATTCCTTCATGTTCTTCTCACATGGAAGCTCCTTGTCATTGAAACAGGGTAACTTCATTCATTGACTTAATTAGAGATTTACTATATATTGATAATATATTATAAAGAATAGAGTTGACCTCTAATCTCTAATCCCAATATTGTTAAAATAACTCTCTATGCAAAAGAAATTAGATTTTTAGAAATTCATAAATAGGAAAAAAATACACTTTAGCGCATTCGAATTCACATTCTTCTATATTAACAATAATGTTTGTAGAACCCAATTATTGCCCGGGCCCAACAAATAAATAAAACCCAAATTAAAAAACCCAATAACACCTAACCCTAGCCCACATACAAGCCCAAAAACTAAAAAAAACATTTTCAGAAAAAAAAAAAAAACCTAGCCCCTAAAGTGCCGCCCTAGTCTTCTCGACTTGACCCACCACCGCCGTGACCACCTTGCCACACATACGCCGCGGACCACACCGCTCCTCCACCTTTCGCACCACCGGCCACCGCCACTTGCCTGCAGATATTAAATGGAATGATAGAAATAATAAAAAATGGGGAAATCGATTGTAAAAATCGGCTATAAAAGCCGATCCAAAATCCATTGTAAAGAGGTCGGCCTTTTTTATCAATACAAGAAGCAACATCTTCAAACACAAACAAAAAAGAATCAGAGAAAATAGCAACCAGATTAAACATTAAAAATCACTAAAAGTCAGAATAAAGACCAAAGGTGATTCCTTTTTTCCTTTTTATTTTCGAAGTCTTTTTTTTTTTTTTTCTTTTCTTTTCGACATACGCATATACATACTTCATTTTTAAAAAAAAAAAAAAGGGAAAAAAACTAAAAATTTTACCTTTTCCGCCACACGCGTCGCAGTGGTGGCCGGAGCGACGCACATGCGACGAGCGGAACCATGGCCGGAAATCGCCCACCCCACCTGCGAGAGAAAAAAAAAGAAGAGTCGAATTTTTTTAAAAAGGGGAGAAATGATTTTTTTCTGATTTGGGGCTTAAATAGCCGATCGAAACGGCGTCGTTTTGGCGGCGTGCTTTAGCCCCAAAGCGACGTCGTTTCGCCCTTGGCCCGACCCGGTCCGACCCGCTCCAGCCGAGGATCCGCGCGTTTGCCGAAAAATGGGGAATTTATGCGCGCGATCCCTCCATTTCCTCCGCGTGTTCAATTCGGTCCCTCCTAACGCTGCGCTTAAACACTTGGGGAAATTTGCGCCTCGCGTCCCTGGATTTTCGCGCGCGTTTCAAATAGGCCATTTCCTTTATGTTTTATTTCGAATCAGCCCCCAAAATTCTGTTTTAAATTCAATTTGATCCCTCTTTTAACTATTTTGCAATTTTTACTATTATTAATATCATTATTGTATTTGTTTATTTACTTATTTTATACATATATTTTTTTACTATTGTTTTGCTTATTATTGTCTTTATTATATTTATTATTATTATTTCTATTATTGTTTTTATAACCATATTATTATTATTATTATTATTATTATTTATATATTTATTATTATTACTATTATATTTTTTACTAGTATTTGTTTATTATTACTTTCTATTATTATTATCATTATTATTATTATTATAGTTACTATCATTATTAGAGTGTTATTACTATTATTATTATGTTTTTATTAGATTATCATTATTCTCATTTTATTACTATTATTTTATTATTATTACCATTGTCATTTCATTTTTATTACTAATACCATATTATTATTATTATTATTTTATTATTATTACTAAACTACTATCATTATTAAGTATTCCTATTATTATTTTCTATTATCACCATTGTCATTTTTTTATACATATATTATTAATCATCTTAACCTTATTATTACATTTAAACTATATTATGTTGTATTATTTTTATCTTATTATTATTACTACTATGTATTATTATTACTATTATTATTACTATTATTTGATATTATTCTTGTGATTATTATTATTGTTATTATTAGTATCTTTATTATTACTATATTTATATCTATATTTATTTTCTTAGTTAAATACTATTATTATTTATTTAATTTTCATTTATCTATTTATATTTATACTATTTCATATACATACTTCTATTTTCACTCATATTGTTATCATATTTTATATATATTTCTGCTCATATTACCATATCGATTATTATTTTCATTATCACCGTTATTATCATTATTATTATTTCTTTCCTTTTCTTTCCTTCTTGTAAAACTTTCATCTTGCCGTTTATCCTTTTGTTTTCTATTTATTATCATTTAACTTATTGGTTTTATTTTATTTTTGTTTTATTATTGTCATTTGTATTTAATGCGTTTATTCTATATGCTTTGCTAATACCGTAATTCATTTCTTACATTTTGCTACGTTGATATCGCAATTTGTTTTACATTTTACTATAAACTTGCATTACATCAATTTTCGCCCGACACAAAATGAATTCTTTTAACAAAGGCAATATTCCGTATTTAGAAATTCGAGAGGTCGTGCCCTAAAGTATTGGGTTTCGATCCTTCTCGTTTAGTCCAAATAACCGAATATCCTTTTAAAACTAATACATTTTTAAACTAAAAGCTTATTCTCGTGGACTCGAGATGTCGTGTCCTAATGCATTGGATGTGATGTTTTGTTATTCCGAGATAATATTTTCTAAAACCAAGGCAATGTTACGTATTTAGAAGCTCGAGAAAACGTGCCCTAAAGTATTGGGTTTCCTTTTCTCGTCCATTCTAAATAACAAAATATCCTTTCAATTAAATCCATAAGTTTTGAATAAAAGGCAAGTTCAACTTTAAAGGTCGAAATGTGGCGTCCTAAAGTATTGGATGTAACACTTCACCTTAAAACGAGACAAACCATTGGCATACATTTCCAATTTATCCAAATTTATTCTTCAACAACAAGAGGGATCGTATTTTGAATTCTTAAGTTTTCAACTTTCGACATTAAGACATTAGATAATCAATTAGGTACCAATTTTGGGCGATGACGAGGGTGCTAACCCTTCCTCAGACGTGACCGACTCCCGAATCCATTTTCTCGATTTTCGTAGACCAAAATTGTGTTTCGATAAATTAATCTGATCATTAAAAACAAACACTTTTAAGGTGACCCGATCACACCTCATCAAAAAGATTGGTGGCGACTCCGTTTTTTCATTCGTTTGCAAAACCCACGTCGACCCGTTTTTCAAAACTCGAAAAGGGTTCTGACAACTTGGCGACTCCACTGGGACACCAAAAAGAGAGTCGGGCCGTAAATTGATTATTTTTGTCCTTTGTCGAAAGTTTGGAAATTTGATTTAAAATTTTTACTATCCTTGTGTTGCATTCATTTGTGTCATTGCATATGATTTCTATTTTCTTGTGCACGAGTACATTGCATGACCGTTGTGGTCGCACCTTTAAGTGGGAGTGAGAAACTATTCCTTCGTGAGGTTTTCACCTCCGTGCGGGATAGTGGATCGCTTCCGGATACATCCGTACCTATGTCTTCGTGAGATTTTCATCTCAGTGCGACCATAGGGAAATGTATTCCCCTCGAATCCCGAACTCGGTCTATATGAGCCTATAATGGGTGAGGATCGAGAATCTGCTGGTTCAGTGTACCCCCTACTTTAGAACCGAACCTCATATAGCGAGCCTTAAGAACCACTGCAGGTAGAGCCATGCCAAACCCTAGTGCTTACGATGATTATGAATGTTATCCTCTACTTACTATTTATGAAATCTTGACTGCTTCATTTATTTTGCATGGCATATTCATCAAAAATGTATCGATTCACATTCAATTACCAAATGGATAGCTTTTCATGGAAAAAGAGTTTTTTGATAAAGTGGGAGACAATGCGTCGTCCGAATATGGGCCGAGACCGTGCGACAAGAGAAGGGTGATAGCCTTGCGAGAAAGTGCGTGTCGAAACGTGGGACTTCACCGTATCGGCGTAACCCGTAACAATCTTCAAGAAATGAAAGAGATATGGAGCCAATGGGACGAAGGTATCAAGCAACTGTTCTATTGTCATTACGGCGATCTGCCTTACCTGCTTGACATTAAGATAGACCAGCACTTATTCCGAGCTATGGCCCAGTTTTGGAATCCTGCTTATAGTTGCTTTACTTTTGGGAAAGTGGACTTGGTACCTACTATGGAAGAATACACTGCTCTGCTCCGTTGCCCAAAGATTCGACTGACAAAGTTTATGTAAGGGCCGTTAATGTCCCCACATTCGCAAAAAAGTTAATGAACATTACAGGAATGAGCGAACAATGGGTTACAGCCCGAACAAAACAGAAAGGAGATTGTAAATGCATCCCCTGGAAAAATCTAAGAGATTTGATCATAGCACATCCTGAGCAAAGAAAAAGGGTTGACGCTTTAGCCTTGAGCATATATGGGCTAGTTATCTTCCCCAAAGCCCTAGGACATATAGATGAAGCGGTCACCGATTTGTTTGACAAATTAGAAAGAGGGATTACTCCTGTTCCTGCAATTTTGACCAAACATTCAGTCCCTAAGCACATGCCGAAAGCGGGCGAGGAAGATTCATCGGTTGCGCCCAACTCCTATTAGCATGGTTTCATGGTCATTTTTGGAAGATGGAAAAGATGTCGTGTCGAATTTTCTCCGAGGACTACTCCCCGCTGGAAAAAATGGCAACCACGCCAAGAAGAGATGATATTACGGAAGAAAATTGGGTTATGATCTTGCAAAAATTACAAGAAGAGGATGTAGCATGGAGAGCCCTTTGGCGATCCCCGATGAGATTATATATCGATGCGGGGATTTTGACTATGTCCCATGCTCGGAATATGGGGAGTCTGTCGGGTATACACCTCTCCTCGTATTAAGACAATACAGATCGAGACGCTTTTCGCCACCGACACAAGGGTTAACTCAATGCGAGTTTGACTACAAATGAGAAAATTACAAGAAGAGAGTAAGGGAGATATCAAAAGCACAGGCGAATTCACGAAATAAAAGGTTTGCTGCCAATCCAATGACAACCCCCGAATATGACCGGTGGAGGAGTCAAAGGATCAATGATAATATCCCCACGCCGGGACCAAGAAGACATCCGGTCACTAGAAGAGCACTTACAGGTGGTCCCCTCGGAACTTGAAATCATCAAACAAGATTTCGAAAGGAAGAACCGCGAGTTAGGAAAAAGGATGGAGCAACTAGAGGAAGAGAAAATACAATTGGGATTAGATGTCGACATTCAGAAGCTAGAAGCCGAGAAGCTGAGAAAAGGAAAAATAAAGTCAAGAAGATTTAGACAGGTCTAAAGACGGACTACAAGAAGCTACGAAGATCGATGAGAACTGCGGGACTTGGGAAAACGTCAGAGCAATGGCGTCAAGAAATTAAAGAGGAGAAGCATAGAGCAAGTCAATGGGAAAGGAAACTCCGAGAGACTCAAGAGCGGGAGGATACCCTGAAAAGAAGTCTAGTAGAGAGCCAAAATGAGAAAGAAAAATTAAAGACGCGGATCTCGAAATTAGAGAAATCATTGTACCAAAGATCGAAACCGCAACTCGTGGTCGAATTGAAGGCTAGTCTGAGCAAGATTGAAGAGATGAAAGCAAGAGTCGAAGAACTAGAATCGCTTTACATGGTTGTGAGCTACAGATGCAGAGCTTTTTGAAGTCAACGAGGAACGTTGGAAGCAACAACCGCATCACTATCAAAACCAAGTCGAGATCGAGATTATATTATGGGGAAAGCCGTGGCCCAAGAAGTGCGAGAAGTGGCGGATCATCTACAAGCCTTAGCAGTCCAAGCCGACTTACTAAGTTTAATGTACGAGTCAAGATCGGAGAGAGGACAAGAATTAGCCGATCTTCTTGAGAAAGTCAAGGCTTTAAGTATTAGGCGAGGCCTTATATGTAATCCATTTTATGAAAAAGACTTGCTTTCTAAGAAAAGTTATGCTAATGGAAATTGAATCGAATCAATGCCTTTTTGTACCACACATCTCATGCATCTGCATTACATTGCATCATACACATCAAATCTCACAAAGGAACCCTAAATTATGACAGAGAGTTACCTGGAACATCACTACTGATGCGAGAGGCAAAACAAAAGTGATGGATCAAAGAATGGAAAGATTAGAGCAAATGCAAAAAGAAATGCAGGATCAAATGCAAGAACGATTGGCCAAGATACAACAGACATGATAGGGGCGGATGGAAGAATCCCAAAATAACATGATAAACCAAATAAGCGCGATTGTTGGCCAATGAACGTGAGAAGGGAAAGGGCGTTCTTTGCTAGTTCGGGAACAACAATGACGATCCTGTTTACCCTCCGGGTTTACCCCGCCAAATACCCAAGCGCCACCAGATCGTATCCCCAAAGAACACACATTATTATCAAAGCCACAATATCGAGTTGATACCACGGTACCAACGCATCTCCCAACCAGATTCAGTACTAATCACGGGAAGGTCCGCTAACCCGGTGGTCCCCGATTTCGACGAAATGCCCGAAATGGACAAGGCGAAAATGGACTTCCCAAAGCAGCTCGAGGATCGTTGCAAGTGGCTAGAGGAAAAGTTTAAAGAAATAGAGACTGCTGACCACCGTTACGGAGTAGACGCTAAGGATTTAAGTCTAGTCCCGGACCTCGTACTTCCGCCAAAGTTCAAGACCCCTGATTTTGAAAAGTACAGTGGAACCAGCTGTCCCGAAGCGCACATCACAATGTTCTGTCGCAGAATGGCGGGGCACGTTAACAATGATCAATTACTGATTTACTGTTTCCAGGACAGTTTAACCGGGTCCGCGGCTAAATGGTATAATCAGCTTAGCCGTACCCAGATCAAGTCGTGGAAGGACTTGCACAGGCCTTCCTGAAACACTACCGGCTACGTAGCTGATATAGCTCCTGACCGAATCACGCTCCAAAATATGGAGAAAAAGTCGGGCGAAAGCTTTAGGCAATATGCCCAACGGTGGAGGAAGTAGCCACACAAGTTCAACCACCGCTCCTAGAAAAGAGACAACCATGTTGTTCGTCAATACATTGAAAGCTCCTTCATTAACCACATGCTTTGGGGCGCCACCAAAAGTTTCTCGATATTGTGTTGTCGGGGAAATGATAGAAAACGCAATCGGATGTGGCAAGATAGAGGCGGGAGAAGGTGCTAGAAAGACGATCCCAAGAAAAGAGAGAACGATGTAAACAACATAAGCAAAAGTTATTCAAAGCCCATAATCGTGAACCAGCCCGAGTCGTGAATCGCCCACCATCGAGTCCTCTAGACAGGAATCCAATGCGAAGCAAAATGCGGAGAAAATTCAATTCACACCAATCCCAAATCACGCATAAAAGAAATGTACCAAAATTTATTCGATGCACACATTGTTGCCCCGCATTACTTAAAACCCCTGCAGCCCCCCATACCCTAAGTGGTATGATGCGAACGCACACAGTCACGAATACCATGCAGAATTGGGGGCATTCAATAGAACACCGTCTCGCTTTCAAGAAATCGGTAGAAAGACTCATCCGGATGGGTGTTGTAGAAGTAGACGATACCTCTAATGCGGGGCACCCACCGCCTAATCATGGGGTCAATATGATAGGCGAGAACATGGGAAAAAGAGTTAAGAGGATATTGTTTGAAGTGAAAACCCCAATGAGACGAGTCCGGAAGGAAATGATGAAAAGGGGATTGGTTGTGTCAAGCCCAAGAAGAGAGCATGAAAGAACAAGCAAGGGTTGTGAATTTCACAACATGGAGGACCACGAAATCCAAAATCGTATAGAGTTTAGGATTACGGTACAAAGGCGATGGACGATAAAGAGTTAGAATTCTACGAGGGCAACGAAGACCAAGAGGAAAGAAACATCTGCGTGTTAGAAGATGAAGCAAGGGTAAAAACTTCGAAGACCAGCTACCCTTTGGTCACCATCTCGCGACCAAAGAATGATGGAACCGAAATAAAAATAACTCAAAGATCATGATTCGGAAACTGCGGTCTTTTCATCTCAAGATAACAAAAGGTTCCCGAGAGCTATAATTGCAACATGACGATTCTCGAAAAAGGGGACTCGTCCCAAAGATCGCAAAAGGGAAAGGGGGAGGGCCTCAAGATCGTGATTCGAAAACCAGCGGCTTTTTCATATGAAGATGACAAAAAGGTTCCCTGGAACTATAACTGCAACGTGACGGTTCCGGAAAAGGAAGCCTCGTCCAACGCTGCAAAGGAAAACCAGGGGGTAGGCTCCTATACGCGCAGTGGAAAGCGCTACGACACGGTGAATACACGAATGGAGCTCACAAAGGAGAAAACCCGTAGGCGAACCAAAGAAAGGGAAAAGTGACCAAACCGGAGGCGTTTATAAATGAGCGAAAGTGAAGGAAGAAGAGGCTAGGGAATTCTTAAAGTTTTTAAAGCATAGCGAATACGATTGTCGTGAAAGCGATTACATAAGCAAATGGCTCGTATATCCGTGTGTGACTTACTATTAAGCTCGAGCGCACCGCAACGCATAGCGATGAAAGTACTAAATGAAACTTATGTTGCTAATGATATCACCGTTAACAAGTTGGATCGCTTTGATTAGCAATATAAGCGCCGATAACTTCATTTTCTTTAGTGATGATGAAATCCCTCCGAGAGGTACGGGTACCATCAAGGCTCTCCACATCACCACCCGATGCAAAGGATACACGTTACGAAGTGCTTGATCGATAATGGGTCAAGACTAAATGTTTTGCCACTTTCGACGCCAATCGATTACCCATTGACACTCACATGAAGGCTCGCCACAATGTAGTAAGGGCATTCGATGGAACCGAAAGGAAAGTTATGGGAAGGATCAAGTACCTCTATTAATCGGCCCGGGTATATATGAGGTGGATTTCATAGTAATGGATATCAGACCATCCTATAATTGCTTGCTGGGGAGACCTTGGATACACTCGGCGGGAGCAGTGCCCTCGTCATTGCACCAAAAGTTGAAGCTAGTTATAGAGGGTCGTTTGGTGACAATAAATGCCGAAGAGGACGTAATCGCAACTGTGACCAATGGCGCCATATTTAGAAGCAGACGATGAAGCAACTGAGTGCTCCTTCCGCTCTTTGGAATTTGTCAATGCAACATTCGTCATTGAGGGGAACAAGATCCCAATACCTCAATTATCTAAAACCACGAAAATGGGTTTGCAACTGATGATCGGGAACGCAGAGCCGCACTGGAAAGGACTTGGGAAGTATCTCCAAGGAGAGATCGAGGTCCCGAGATTGAAAGAAAAACGAGACCTCTTGGTTTAGGGTTCAAACCGGACGCGAAGCAAAAAGGAAGGAATTAGCAAAGAGACAAGAAAGAAGGAGAAACGCGTTTGGGCGGAGATGAGATTAAGTGGGAACCGATGATAATTCCTCATATTCTTGAGACCTTTGTATCGGGAGGATTATCCACCAAGGACGAGGAACGAAAGATGAGAAAGCCATAAAAGGAATACGGGCAAACATGCACATCAATGCCATATTCGGGAGAAAATAGAGGAAGAAAAGCGAATGGTATCCGCCTTACGAGCCAGTGCAAATGCTTCTAAACAAGCTGGATCAGGAGAGATTCCTGTAGCTTTTAGAACTTATTCGAGTAATACTCGGAACACACTTGTTGCTTTAAGTCTAGAAGCGATAAGTGTCCCTTTTGTGAAAGCATGACTTTTGTGCGAGGCATCGTTATTCTCAATGAAATGCATCTCCATTACCTTTTGAGCAAATCTTCTTCTTCATTCATCATTATTATTCTTTAGATATTCCTAAATATTTCCATTCTTCATTCATAATGCCAATAAACATGCTTAGATTCCTTTATTCTATGAGCCTTTATTTCATCTTCATAACAGTCCCCAAATATCAACGACGTGAGCAACACTACCAATAACTCGTAATATCCTTTTGGGCAAGATACACGGTGTGGAAGATTTTCGGGATTCGAGGATGACCAAGGTTGTGACCTATCTCCCCGAATCTGTAAGGATGGTAGAACAAGAGGAGAAATGCAGATCCTGCCTCGCGAGGAGTTAGTAGAAATAGTGGACACAGGGAGACAGGCAAGAAAAGAAGGAAGTGAAGATCGGAGCTAGTATTACCGTAGAGACAAAGCGAGACCTCATTGAGTTACTTCATGAATTCAAAGATGTCTTCGCGTGGTCGTATCAAGACATGCCTGGGCTAAGCACCGATATCGTGGTACACCGGTTGCCTATAAAGGAAGAATACAAGCCACCCAACGAAACTTGAAGGATGAGGCGGGACGTCTGTTGAAAATAAAAGAGGAGGTCAGGAAACAATTTGATGCAGGTTTCTTGCAAGTGGTTAAGTACTCAGAATGGGTAGCCAACATCGTCCCCGTCCCCAAGAAAGACGGGAAAGTACGAATGTGTGTAGACTACAGGGATCTAAACAAGGCTAGCCCAAAAGATAATTTCCCGTTGCCTCACATCGATACCCTAGTGGACAACACGGCGGGTTACTCGTTGTTCTCCTTCATGGACGGTTTCTCGGGATACAACCAGATAAAGATGCTTCCCGAGGACATGGACAAGACTACGTTCATAACCATGTGGGGGACCTTTTGCTATAAAGTGATGCCGTTCGGACTAAAGAATGCGGGAGCGACATATCAGAGAGCCATGGTAACCCTATTTCACGACATGATGCACAAAGAAATTGAAGTGTACGTAGACGATATGATCGCCAAATCTCGGACTGAAAAGGAGCATGTCCAAGTCTTGAGGAAACTATTCTTGAGGTTAAGGAAATTCGGCTAAAAGCTTAATCCAAAGAAAATGTACCTTCGAGCCCGTCGATCGTGAAACTGCTAGGATTTATAGTCGATGAAAGGGGGATTGAGGTTGACCTGACAAGGTCAAAACAATACAAGAACCGCCTCCACCTCGCATGCAAAAAAGAAGTTCGAGGTTTCTTAGGAAGGTTAAACTACATCGCTTCGGTTCATCTCACAATTAATCGAGAAATGTGACCCCATATTCCGTCTCCTTAAAAACACAATCCAGTGTGTGGGGCGGGAATGTCGAGAAACCTTCGATAAAGTGAAGCAATACCGTCCAATGCTCCAAAGATTGACGCCGCCTAATCCAGATAGGCCATTAATCCTCTATTTGACTGGTATTTGATAACTCAATGGGATGTGTGCTCGGCCAACACGATGAGTCAGGAAAGAAAGAAAAGGCAATATACTACCTTAGTAAAAAGTTCACCGAATGTGAGACAAGGTACTCGCCAATTGAGAAACTTTGTTGTGCCTTGATTTGGACAACTCGGAGATTGAGACAGTATATGCTGTATCATACGACTTGGCTCATCTCGAAGCAGGACCCTCTGAAATACATGATAGAATCGATCATTGAATGGTCTGGATGGCCCGATGGCAAATTTTGCTTTCTGAGTTTGACATAGTTTATGTAAACCAAAAGGCAGTGAAAGGGAGTGCAATAGCGGATTTTCTAGCCAGTAGAGCTCTAGCAGATTACGAGCCCTTGGACTTTGATTTCCCCAATGAGGACCTAATGTACGTGGCGCTCATCAAGAGGGTACCCTGCAGGATCGCCCTGGACACCGAACTTCGACGGGGCATCAAATGTCATGGGCAATGGAATTGGGGCACTTCTGGTATCCCCAAACGGAGATCATTACCCTTTCACTTGTAGGTTGGATTTTGACCGCACAAACAACATGGCGAGTACGAGGCTTGTATCATGGGCATCCGTGCGCTATAGAGCGCAAAATTAGGGTGCTAAAAGTGTACGGAGACTCAGACCGGTGATTTATCAACTTAGAGGAGAATGGGAAACGAGAGATCCCAAGTTGGTCGAATACAAAAGATTGGTCCAAGAATTGATCGGAGAGTTCGACGATGTCACTTTCAATTATCTCGCCAAGAGACGATAATCAAATGGTCGATGCTCTAGCCACTTTGGCTTCCATGGTCCATTAAACAAAGCGAGTAAGATATGAAACCTATCCGAATGAGCATTCATGAGGCCCCGCCATCGCTACAACGTCGAAGAAGAAGAGAAAAGGATCGTCCCGTGGTATCATGATATACCGCAATACATAAAGAATCGCCAATACCACGAGCAAAGCGATCGAGAATGACAAAAGGACGATAAGAAGATCGCGTGTGACTATGTCTTGGGCGGAGAAATCCTATACAAAAGAAGAAAGGATCAAGTGCTATTAAGGTGTGTGGGCGCCGCAGAGGGCTAAGCAAATCCTGGAAGAGGTCCATGAAGGTGTTTGTGGAACGCACGCCAATGGTTTCACGATGGCTAGGCAAATCATGAGATTCGGTATTATTGGCCTACCATGGAAGGAGATTGCATTGATTATGCTAAAAAGTGTCATAAGTGCCAAATTTATGCGGACAAAATTCATGTACCACCTTCACTCTACATGTTATGACTTCCCATGGCCCTTTTCTATGTGGGGCATGGACGCCATTGGGCCAATATCGCCAAAAGCTTCTAATGGACATCGGTTCATCTTCGTGGTAATCGATTACTTCACTAAGTGGGTAGAGGTCGCCTCATATGCCAATGTGACAAAATCAATGCTTAGCAAGTTCTTAAAAGGGAAATCATATGTCGATATGGAATGCCCGAGAAGATCATATCCGATAATGCATTAAACTTGAACAATAGCATGATCGCAGAGGTCCATGGGCAATTCAAGATCGACACCACAATTCATCGCCATATCGCCCAAAGATGAATGGGCGAGAGGCGACTAATAAGAACATCAAGAGGATAGTGGGGAAAATGACCGAGACCTACAGGATTGGCACGAGAAATTACCGCTTGCCCTTTTTGCTTACCGAACGTCGGTCGGAACCTCCACCGGGCAACTCCTTTCTCACCGGGTCTACGGGATGGAGGCGCTTTACCTATCGGTTGAAATTCCATCCCTTCGAGTCTTGTCTCGAACTGAAGTTGGACGGCGTAATGGATCCAGCTCGATATGATCGATTAAATCGATTGAAGAAAAAGGTTGAAAGCTATTCGTCATGGTCGATGTACGAGTAGCGAATGACGCGAGCATACAACAAAAAGGTGCGCCCAAGAGAATTCCACGAAGGAAACTTAGTTTTGAAAAAGATCCTCCCCATACAAAAAGATTTCAGAGGAAATGGATGCCTAATTGGGAAGGACCTTATGTGGTGAAAAGGCTTTCTCTGGAGGAGCTCGATCTTGGCCGAGATGGATGGGAAGAACTTATCAAATCCCGTAAATTCAGATTCTGGTCAAGAAGTATTACGCGTGAAAGAAGGAAAAGTCTAAAGCGAAAACCCGCAAAGGGCGCTCTTCTAAAAAAAAAAAAAAAAAAACGAGAGGCCAAGGCGAAACCCGTAAAGGGCGCTTTGAGACCAAAGGGGCTTTGAGTCGAAAACCCGATAAGGGCGGCTCAAATTCAAACGAAAGACGAAGTGTGTGACGATTTTTTTGTTCTCCTAGAATTGGCAAAAGGAGGAATGTTACGCCTCGGGATATCTACAGAGATTGCAGATATCTCCCAACATCCATTCAAATTTCAAAATGATCTTCGTGAAGATTGGATAGTGAAGCTCAGTGCGCGATATTTGGGGCACCTACCTTTCTTCCTTCTCACTCATCTTTTGTATTTCAATCATGTTTGCTTTGGTTGATTAATCCAATTCCATTCTTCATTGATATTCATCATTTAAGTTTTTTTAAAAAAACTGCTTTTTGCAATTGAAATAACAATCGATGGACCCATAATGCTTCCATAAAAGGAGTTTTGCCTATTACTGCGAAGTCTCTAAACAAAGACAGAAACTCAAAACCGGACTTTTGTTTAGAACCAACACGCCTAGGGGTCGGAAACGCTCGAGAAAGAGGAGTCTAAAATCATAGCTCATGACTACGAGAAGACAAAAATTGCGCTCAGATCGCTGCGGATGATGAGCAGAGCAAAGGTGACAACCCTAACCATTAAAAGGGGATCATTTAGCTTTACATTCATACATCATCACATTCGATTAGGAGCATTCGACTCATCATTGCATCCTAACCATTGTAGAAAGACCACCTACATTCGTGCAAGTGTAGTCCATAGTACATTTAGTTAGGAGCATTAGATTCATTCCGATCATAGCATCCTAATCATTTGGCATAAACACAAGCATATGAAACCAAGTCTACGGGATATGTCCCCAGAGGACTGAGTATCAACACCGGGAGAAACCACCATCCTGCTTGCCATCGACCGGCGGTGGAATGGGTTGAAGATTATCCTATTGCCACCGACCAAAGCAATGGAATAGGTAAAAGATTTCCTATTGCCATTGACCAGCAGTGGAATAGGTTGAAGACCGTCCCTATTACCACCGACCAACAGAAAGGAAATAGGTCAAATTTGTAGATCTTGTCGCCTAACCAACCAGTGGGGGGCAAGATCGAAGGCAAATCTTGTCTCTCTAAACAAAGAGGGAAACATGATTTAAGCCACCATCCTATTGCCATCGACCAGCGGTGGAATGGGTTGAAGATTATCCTATTGCCACCGCGACCAAAGAAATTTAATAGGTAAAAGATTTCCTATTGCCATCGACCAAAGAGGTGGAATAGGTTGAAGACCGCTCCTATTACCACCGACCAAAGAAAGGAAATAGGTCAAATTTGTAGATCTTGTCGCCTCTACCAAAGAGTGGGGCAAGATCGAAGGCAAATCTTGTCTCTCTAAACAGTAGGAAACATGATTTAAGCCACCATCCTATTGCCATCGACCAGCGGTGGAATGGGTTGAAGATTATCCTATTGCCACCGACCAGCCAGCGGAATAGGTAAAAGATTTCCTATTGCCATCGACCAAAGAAAGTGGAATAGGTTGAAGACCGTCCTATTACCACGACCCAAGAAAGTGAAATAGGTCAAATTTGTAGATCTTGTCGCCTCTAACCGGTAGTGGGGCAAGATTGAAGGCAAATCTTGTCTCTCTAAACAGTAGGGAAACATGATTTAAGCCACCATCCTATTGCCATCGACCAGCGGTGGAATGGGTTGAAGATTATCCTATTGCCAGCGACCACCAAGAAATAATAGGTAAAAGATTTCCTATTGCCATCGACCAGCAAATGGAATAGGTTGAAGATCGTCCTATTACCACCGACCAAAGCAGATGAAATAGGTCAAATTTGTAGATCTTGTCGCCCTAACCTGGTAGTGGGGCAAGATTGAAGGCAAATCTTGTCTCTCTAAACAAGAGGAAACATGATTTAAGCCAATCGCCTATTGCCACCGACCAGCAAAGTGAAATAGGTCAAATTTGTAGATCTTGTCGCCTCTAACCAATGAGTGGGACAAGATCGAAGGCAAATCTGTCTCCCTAAACAAAGAGGGAACATGATTTAAGCCATCATCCTATTGTCTTGGCCAAGAGATGGAATAAGTCAAGATTACAAACCTTACCCCCTCAAGTTGCAATGGAGCAGGTTGAAGATGTAAATCTATCCCCGAAGTTGCAAAGTGGAGCGATTTAAAATAAACAAGTCTCATCCTCTCGAAGTCGCCGCAGAGCAAATTGAAGCTATAGGTCCTATCTCTCCAAGTAGCGGTGGAATGGATCAAGCGACAAGATGCGGTGAACAGGAATGAGGCTATCTGTGGAAGAGCACCCAAGAAGTCAAGACTCAGCGATACCGGGCAAAATTGGTCCTTTGAAAGTCTTTGCTCCATTCTCGTTACACAATAATGAGCAAAGAGGGGCAGCTGTAGAACCCAATTATTGCCCGGGCCCAACAAATAAATAAAACCCAAATTAAAAAACCCAATAACACCTAACCCTAGCCCACATACAAGCCCAAAAACTAAAAAAAACATTTTCAGAAAAAAAAAAAAACCTAGCCCCTAAAGTGCCGCCCCTAGTCTTCTCGACTTCTGACCACCACTGCCGGACCACCTTGCCACCGCTTACGCCACAGCCACCGCTCCTCCTCCACTGCTTCGCACCACCGCCACCGCCACTTGCTCAGGATATTAAATGGAATGATAGAAATAATAAAAATGGGGAAATCGATTGTAAAATCGGCTATAAAAAGCCGATCCAAAATCCATTGTAAAGAGGTCGGCCTTTTTATCAATACAAGAAGCAACATCTTCAAACACAAACAAAAAGAATCGGAGAAAATAGCAACCAGATTAAACATTAAAAATCACTAAAAGTCGAATAAAGACCAAAGGTGATTCCTTTTTCCTTTTATTTTCAAGTCTTTTTTTTTTTTTTTTCTTTCGACATACGCATATACATACTTCATTTTTAAAAAAAAAAAAAAAAAAGGAAAAAACTAAAAATTTTACCTTTTCCGCCATCACAGGCGTGTGGCCGGAGCGACGGCAACGGCGACGGAACCATGGCGGAAATCGCCAAATTTCACCTGCAGAGAAAAAAAAAGAAGAGTCGAATTTTTTTAAAAAAGGGGAGAAATGATTTTTTTTTCGATTTGGGGCTTAAATAGCCGATCGAAACGGCGTCGTTTTGGCCGGCGTCCTTAAGCCCCAAAAACGACGCTGTTTCGCTTTTGGCCCGACCCGCCCAGCCAGATCCGCGCGTTTTGCCGAAAAAATGGGGAATTTATGCGCGCAGCCCCTCCATTTCCTCCGCGTGTTCAATTCGGTCTCTCCTAAACGCTGCGCTTAAACACTTGGGGAAATTTGCGCCTCGCCCCCTGGATTTTCGCAAGCGTTTCAAATAGGCCATTTCCTTTATGTTTTATTTCAATCACCCCAAAAATTGCTTTAAATTCAATTTGATCCTCTTTTTAACTATTTTGCAATTTTTACTATTATTAATATCATTATTGTATTTGTTTATTTACTTATTTTATACATATATTTTTTTACTATTGTTTTGCTTATTATTGTCTTTATTATATTTATTATTATTATTTCTATTATTGTTTTTATAACCATATTATTATTATTATTATTATTATTATTTATATATTTATTATTATTACTATTATATTTTTACTAGTATTTGTTTATTATTACTTTCTATTATTATTATCATTATTATTATTATTATAGTTACTATCATTATTAGAGTGTTATTACTATTATTATTATGTTTTTATTAGATTATCATTATTCTCATTTTATTACTATTATTTTATTATTATTACCATTGTCATTTCATTTTTATTACTAATACCATATTATTATTATTATTATTTTATTATTATTACTAAACTACTATCATTATTAAGTATTCCTATTATTATTTTCTATTATCACCATTGTCATTTTTTTATACATATATTATTAATCATCTTAACCTTATTATTACATTTAAACTATATTATGTTGTATTATTTTTATCTTATTATTATTACTACTATGTATTATTATTACTATTATTATTACTATTATTTGATATTATTCTTGTGATTATTATTATTGTTATTATTAGTATCTTTATTATTACTATATTTATATCTATATTTATTTTCTTAGTTAAATACTATTATTATTTATTTAATTTTCATTTATCTATTTATATTTATACTATTTCATATACATACTTCTATTTTCACTCATATTGTTATCATATTTTATATATATTTCTGCTCATATTACCATATCGATATTTATTTTCATTATCACCGTTATTATCATTATTATTATTTCTTTCCTTTTCTTTCCTTCTTGTAAAACTTTCATCTTGCCGTTTATCCTTTTGTTTTCTATTTATTATCATTTAACTTATTGGTTTTATTTTATTTTTGTTTTATTATTGTCATTTGTATTTAATGCGTTTATTCTATATGCTTTGCTAATACCGTAATTCATTTCTTACATTTTGCTACGTTGATATCGCAATTTGTTTTACATTTTACTATAAACTTGCATTACATCAATTTTCACTTCGACACAAAATGAATTCTTTTAACAAAGGCAATATTCCGTATTTAGAAATTCGAGAGGTCGTGCCTAAAGTATTGGGTTTCGATCCTTCTCGTTTGGTCCAAATAACCGAATATCCTTTTAAAACTAATACATTTTTAAACTAAAAGCTTATTCTCGTGGACTCGAGATGTCGTGTCCTAATGCATTGGATGTGATGTTTTGTTATTCCGAGATAATATTTTCTAAAACCAAGGCAATGTTCTCAGATTTAGAAGCTCGAGAAAACGTGCCCTAAAGTATTGGGTTTCCTTTTCTCGTCCATTCTAAATAACAAAATATCCTTTCAATTAAATCCATAAGTTTTGAATAAAAGGCAAGTTCAACTTTAAAGGTCGAAATGTGGCGTCCTAAAGTATTGGATGTAACACTTCACCTTAAAACGAGACAGCCCTTGGCATACATTTCCAATTTATCCAAATTTATTCTTCAACAACAAGAGGGATCGTATTTTGAATTCTTAAGTTTTCAACTTTCGACATTAAGACATTAGATAATCAATTAGGTACCAATTTTGGGCGTATCGAGGGTGCTAACCCTTCCTCGTACGTAACCGACTCCCGAATCCATTTTCTGATTTTCGTAGACCAAAATTGTGTTTCGATAAATTAATCTGATCATTAAAAACAAACACTTTTTAAGGTGACCCGATCACACCTCATCAAAAAAGATTGGTGGCGACTCCCGTTTTTTTCATTCGTTTGCAAAACCCACGTCGACCCCGTTTTTTTCAAAACTCGAAAAGGGTTACGACAATGTTAATATCAATTGAATTAAGACTTAATCGGCGTGAGAATACAAGAGTTATAAATATATAATTTTATATATGATCATTAAAAGAAAATTTGTAAAGAGAGTAAATGGGAATCAGACAAAAGTGAAACTGCAGCCACTAAAAAATGCAAAAAAGACAAAAAAAAAAAAGGCTTTTATTTTATTTATTTATGAGGAAAAAGAAGTCTTTATTACTTTAATTTAATCTTTTCTTTTAAAAAAAAGTCAAAATAATATCAACATGAAAAGTAGATAACGTGTTTACCCATCTAATTAATTAAGCTTTTTGTTTAATCTCTTTTTTTTTTCTAATTTTTTAATTTGCATTTGAAATTATTAATTGCTTGATAAAATTATCATACTTCTTTTTTGTCTTTTCCCCTTGGTTCTGATTATCAGTTAAAATAAATTTAATTTTTATATAATTAAGATTTTAATAATTTGATCTCTTTGATTAGCACATGAATTTATGAAATAATTTCAGACTTATCAATTTAAAAGAAAATGATAAGAGATTTAATTAAATTTAGCTTTGAGAAATTAAAAAAGAAAACAATAATCCAGCGCTGCAAAAAGCCGAAAATTGGATATTGAAAATTGAAATAATTTGCCACTTGATTTATTTTTCTGGGAAAAAAGATTACCTACTTTACTTAATTAATTAATTAAAAACCCTTGCAGTAGTATTAAAATTATAATTTGTTCCGCGGATTGAGTTTTTATTTGGTTGGCGTCGGTATTGTTGTCCATGCATGAGGACGTAGGTTAGAGTGTGTTGAAGCGTATTATCCTAATATTTAAGGGTTGAGGAGAGTCTATGAGTAGTTCTAGATATTGTATAAAAAAATTATAATTTGGTCCTTTTAATATCCTCAAACTCATTCATATACTATAATTTGATCCCTCAATTTTTATAACGTTATCGGCTAATTTAAATAATTATCATATAATGTAATTTTTTTCTTAAGAATATTCTTTTCAACTCATTACACTCATATGATTTATTTTAGCCAAAAGTAAAACTGTGTTAATTATTTGGACCAAATAAAGATATTATAAACACAAAGATATCAAATTATGTCAAATTTAAGCATAATAAAAATATCAAAATTTATTTTTTTTTACAATAAAATATAGCATATTTCAGTAGTTGTTTGGAAAATCAAAGTCCCCAAAGAAATTTATAAAAAGATATTCTAATTTTGTACATTATTGACTTATTTGGGTGGACTCTATAGTATGGAATCAATATGGTTTTTTTTTTTTGCTTATATATAATTAAATTTATATATATTTATATATGGTAGTTAGTGAAAGATTTGCCTAACTTTTGTTTGATATTTTAATTCCCATTATAGTAAAAAAAAAAAAATCCCAAGTTGCCTTTACAAAACATTAAAAAGAATTATACTTAATAAGCATTTAGCTTTTGTTTGACATAGGCATAATATATTCTTACTAATTATTCAAATTCACAATCACTTTCTTTTACTTTATGTTAATCATTGGATTAATAATTTTTATTTTGCAATTAATAATCGATATAATAATATTTTTTAAATAGTTATCGACATCGAATTTCAAGTAAAAAATTAGACAAATTTAAATAACGTGTGTTGGCTTGATAATCAAGGTGTTCACCTTCTCAAGTGTGGTCTAGATTCAAATCGCACTAATCACATTACTATTAAAGATTTACCATCTTCTTATAAGCACAAAAAAAAAAGAGTACAAAATTGACATGTTCAGTGCCCTTTCTAACTAAGCCCATGTGATTAAAGGCAAAAAACAAAAAGGAGTTGCAAGGCTTTGATATATGTTGTCGGGACACCATAAATTTTGCTAAAAATATCAACTTAATTTGTGGTTGTTAGTAGAGAATTGGGTAATATGGGAAAGTTGAATGTAGGGCAGTTTGATTTTTTTTTTTTTTTAAGAAATTTTTGAAGAATAGTATATCGAGAATGAATCAGTTTTATTTGTAATTGGAGTTTTATCTCTCGATTCTTTGGAGAACTTGAGTGCTTAAGGCGATAGCATATTTGCTCATTGATGTCGTTTAGGGGCATAGGTCAAATCCTATCAAGCACGAATGCTCACGTCCCTTTAGTAGGTGGTTGTGCACTACAGACAATTCGATCTAATGAAGCACTCCTGTTTTGTTGAACATCTCACCTCTTCAAACAACCTGAGGCACTTGGGCTCTCCCAAAGTTAGGAGACAAAACCCCAATCAAAGACAGTACCGACCTATTGAGGAGTTCGTTGGCTCACAATAGACACCACTTCGAAAACTTCTCTAGAAAAAGTCGGTCTTCCCTCAATATACTTACATACGTACCAATATCTTATATTCATTTTTTAATGTATAAACCACAAGTGTCCTCATCCATTTTACAGCCTGAGTATAGTCTTGTTCGAGCTGAATGTGGTATTCAGGTAAAGCTCTCTCTACAATGTGCAATAAGATACAATATAGTTTAATGTTTGGCTTTGGCTAGACAAGGCACCAAATGAAAGGGAGAGAGAAAAAAAATAAAGCTAAAGATGGAGTAGTAGTAGTAAATATATCTATATATGGGAGGGATCTACTTATGTATAAAATTAATTGTACAGTTAATATTTTAACGATTTAACTATTGAAGTACATATCATACATGTAAAATTTTAAACCATCCGGTATTTCTATCATATCGATCTAAAATATTATATATATTAATATTTATTGAATAGTTGAAAGTTTTTTTTACATTAACAAATAATTAATTATTTTAAATTTACGTCAAGTTTGGCATACATGATTTAGATGAACGGATTATGAAATATAACAATTGGATCATTAAATATTAATCGTATAAAAAATATACGAAAAAATATAAAATTATTTTAATTTTAGACCGATGTAAATGAATCCCTCTATGTATAGAGAGAGTTTAAGATGAATAGTAGTAAAATGTACATTGCTGTTCCCATGATAAAGCTTTCATTACATTAAAGTTGAATGTTGATCGCATAATAGGGTATATAGGCAAAAACTAGGAAACCAAACAACTCAAGCTTATCTTAAATGGTGGAGTAAAATAAGGTGAATTTCAATTCAGACCAGACATTGCTAGGCTCCAACAACACCATTATAGCTTTTCTAATTTTCACAATCAATGACCTTGATTTTTGCAAATTATTACCATTTAAAAAGATGAAATATTGATGCAATTATATCAATTACTTCAACATGCCAAAAAACCAAGAACAAATCAACATTAAAAGCTTCCTACAAGAAAAAGAGAACATTAAATTATTGATTTGAAAATCAACAGCATTTTATATGCACGGCAAATTAGCAAAAATTAATAGCTCAACTCCTCGATCTTTGAAAAGTAGGGGACAGAATCACAATTAAACCAACAAAAAGAATTTAATTTATATGCAACAAATTAATTGGATTAGCTTCTTAGTTTTCGTAAAGTAAAAGACAAACCAAAGTAAAGTAGAGGGACTAAATCATAATTAAACCAAACTACCAAAAAAGCTTTTGATCTTTAATTTCTGTAGTAGGCATAACATGTATTATATACTGTCCTGAACAATATACATAGATAAAGAAAAGAAGCAAAGATTGTATTAAGACTGTTAATGTTCACTGCTATAGAATCTATGAACATATATCTCCAAGAAATTTTATCTTAAAATTTTCCACTCAGATCCAATTTTTTTTCTCCATAAGTTCCATGGCATCATTGAAAGAAAAAATCTCAGCCCAGAAAAAGAAAATTATTGTTGAAAAAAACATATACTAATCATAATCTTTAAGATTCTAAAGCAAAGGGTGTTTGTAGCAAATCATAAGGAGCCCATAAAGCATCTAAAGGACATGGTCGATTAGCACCAAGTCTCACCCATGGCTTCCCTTTACCACTCCAATGTAATAAACTAACCCGACCCGGATGTAAATTTCTGCATAATCCTCTATAATTGTCACCTCCAAGCCCGTGTTGGTTCCATCTATGATCAACAGGTGCTATGGTGCCTGCAAAGACGAGTAAAAATGGTGGCAATGAACCTAACTCGTAGATCCTTATTCTTTTTTGAAGCTCCATCCATTCGATGATTTTGGTGGTGTAATCACCTTCACGCCATTTTTGTAAGTCTATGACCATTACACCGGTGTTGAAGTAACAAGGTTTCCGGCCGGCGAAGGTTAGGGAAAGCGTGGGGTTGGACCAGAAGGTTGGGGTGAAGTATGAAGTGAAGTTGGCATTGCAATATTCCGGGGCGGCGAGGACGGTGTTTTCGTCCAGTGGGGTGGCGGCGAGTTTGGCTATGTCGTCGACTAGGACGAGGTCGGAGTCTAGGTAAACGATGCGGTGTATGCAATGAGGGAGGAGATCGGCGAGGTAGTTCCGGGCGTAGTTGAGTGGGGAGTCGAGTGCTGACCGGATGGATGTTGAGATAAGGCCGGACACGATGGAGGAGTCGTATGGGTAGATTTGGAACATAAGGGAAGGGAAAGAGTGGGTGATTGTAAGGCGGAGGTGACGGTGGTCGGCGGTGGAGGTGGAGACGAAGTGGAAGAGGATGTTTTGAGGGCAAGAAGAGTGTTGCAGGATGGAAAAAATAGCTGCCATTGAACCACGCAAATAGGCGGCATCGAGGGTCATTGCTACATGAACAGCTTCATGGGAACACATTTCATTGGTGGTGCCATTAATGGAAGGACAAGTGGGTGCGTTATAAAATTGTGGAGCTTCTTTGAACTTTTGGTCATTATTAGTGGTGGTTGTAGCCGAGGAAGGGGCGGCATTTACGGCGGAGATGAGGAGGAAAAGGAGGAAGAGGTGGTGACGGTGGTGGTGGTGTCGGTGGAGGTGATTTGGTGGGATTACTAATGCAAATTTGGACATCTTTTGTTGGTGGGAGTTTAGATTTTTGGTTTTCTAAGCTTTTAATATAGGGGGAAAAGGAACACATCAATGATTTCAAATTTCTTTTGTGTTTTCAACTTTGAACCCAAAATAAAAAACCCCACGTTTGGGTTTAAAATTAAAAAAAAAAGGTACTTCTAGGGACCAATGGTAAAAGGTTTTATTTTAATCAAACTATTTTCGGGTGGACAGTGAGAATTAATTACTGTAATGATAAAATTAAATAAAATCGATGATGAATATATATAAATATGGGTAACGTTAAAATCGAAAACGAACAATAAAAATATTAAATTAAAATTATTAGAAATATGTAAATTTGTAATTTTATAAATAATAACGTGTATCATAAATTTTATTTCTATTTTTTATTATTGATTAATTTAAGTGTATTGATAATTACATTTTATGTATTTTAATGATATTCAACATACAATTCTTTTAAAATCTATATATTTATATAAATATTTTAATTAGTTATCTTATAATTATCTATTGATTTGAAAATCTAACAGTTTAGCAAGTTATATCAATATGTAAAAAATTAATAAAAATCGACAATTCAACAACTTAAATATAATAAATTAACAAAAATCAAACTGAAACATTCCCCACCTAAGACATTCAACTCAAGCAAACAAATAAATAGTTGAAAGACAGAACTCAATCATCACCCTCAAAACAGTAAATACATAAGCATAAGAGTGAAACAGGATAGAAACACTCGTCACCGGGCGAAAAATCATTTCACCACCAAGTTTTAAATAACAGAGGTCTCCTCACCCCTGCATTAGCAAGATCATCAGTCATTCCATTACTTTGTCTGTGAATAAATGCAAAGTAAACTCGAACCAGCTGATTAATACATCAATCGATCAAATCATTCAATAGTTTTTATTTTTAATTTAATGTTGAATTTTGATAATGTAAATCAAAATGTGGTAACTTGGAGAATTTTCAATGTCTAAGAAAAGGAATTGCATTAAAAAACTTGAATGTAGATTATGGGAAAACAAACAAGACGACCAATTATTGAAGTTGGATTCTCCTCCAAAATTCAAATCGCAAGATCTTACAATAACATATCAACAATTTGATTGAGCCATCCATGTCTTTGAAAAGCTCTAGCATACCATTTTCTTGCCCTCAACAGAAGGATTTTGCAACTATTATAATCTAGAGACGAAATTAAAAATTTATTTTATTTTAGGTAAATGATAATAAATTGGAGTAGGGTGTAATTTTACAATTATATTAATTTGTGATTTCATAAATTTTGAAAAGATTATATAGCCAATTTACTATTCATAAGGGTGTCTTTGTTGCTGTGTTAAATCCGTTGGTTTTCAAAACATCAATTTGTTGATTCCACATAATACTCACAACCCCCCCCATTATTTTAGTTAATGAATTCAGCGGCTGATCGTGTGTCAGAGTTTTAAAAATTTAAATAATGAGAATGATCGAACCTGGAAACTAACTATGACAACGATTTGAGGCAAGCGCACCTATCGAACAGTAGTATAGTTTAGTAGCAAGACCGAAATGTCGAACCCAAAGGAACTAAAAGTACTAATACTAACTTTCTTTTTATTATCTAGCCTAAAATAAAGGGAAATTGTTGTTTTAAATATAAATTAATTAACTACCAAATTAAAGACTCTAAGACAAAGAAGAATGAATTTAGGGAAATACTTGTGGGAAAAACCAATTGATAAAGACAATACCCGAGGAAGAATCCACCTAGACTTCACTTGTTATCTAACTCTGAACTGCATTTATTTATTCACTTGACTTGATCCGTAAGATTCCCTAATGTATATTAAACCTCTCTCTCGGCGAATAACGCCTAACCCTAGGTTGATTAATTGAAATCTCTTTCTAATTAAAACCCCTAGAATTGCATTAACTCGATCTATGGAATCCCATATTAGGTTTCACCCTAATCCGGCAAAATCTCGTCACCCTATCTCTAGGCGCGCGATCAACTCCGCTTAACTATGCTAGATCTACTCTTAGGCAGGGACTTTTGCTCCTCCACCTAAGCACATCAAACTTGAATCAATATCCCGGAAATATCAACACAAGAATTAAGAACACATAATTAAGAACAAATCAAATATTTATCATATAGTTCAGTAAACGATAACAAGATTCATCTAAGTTTCATCCCCCTCAGGTATCTGAGGGTTTAGTTCGTAATGATAAAAGAAAACATCTCAGAAGAAAAGATAAAACAAAACATAAGAAATCCCTAAAACCCCCTGAAGGAATTGAAGGAGATCCTCCGTCTTGAGTATAATTCCGGCTTCTAGAGATGAATCAACTGGCTATCCTCGAGTGAATCCCCACAAATCTGCCTTCTCTGGCTTAGCAAGACGCCCCTAGACGATAGCCTTGGGCTCCACCTTTTAGGTCATACTTAGGGTGTATATATAGGCTTTTGGAATGTGTTTCTTTGCCCCTAAGTATCCCAATCCGAATGAAACTTCTCTTTGCCACGGCAGGGGCACGCCCATGGCACACGCCTGTGTGAATCGTGGCCAGGTCGTGTTGGGTCGACTAATAAGGTACGGCCGTGTGGTCTTGGGCTCAGGCCGTGTTCGAGATTATTAAGAAGGCACGGCCGTGTGGTCTTGAGTCCAGGCCGTGTCGATTTCGTGATGTGGCCCATTTGGCCCGTTTTAAGCTCGTTTCTTGTTCTTTTCATCCTCCGGTGCTTTCCTGAGTATAAAACATGAAAATAAAGGATTAAGAGCACCAAATTACATAAAATAAGGGATAATTCATCCAAAAGCATGCTAAATGTAGGATTAAAATATGTTACTTTTACGGTTTATCAAATACCCCCACACTTAAGCTTTTGCTTGTCCTCAAGCAAAGTTTTCAAGTCACAATTAAAACAAACTTCCTTGATTCACAATATTCGTTAATAATGTTTCATCATAATTCATAGATAATTCATACATGGATGACTCAACTCAAAGAGTCCTAAAGATTCAAACAATCAAAGTCATACATTTGTAGCACAAAAACATAGGTGTTTCCCCTTATCTAAATAATTACCTCTGATTCAAAATCGACAAGAATTGACATCCTCACTAAAGATTCACTCAAATCACTCAAAGTGTTTAAGGTTCAGAATTAAGCAATCAGAAGTCAAACATGAAGAGTTAATCCTATAGGCTTGCATGAAAATCAAATCTCCACCACTATAATATGAGATGATACACAAATCAAAAGGTCTTTAACAGGGTTGTAACGGGGCTTGGGTTAAGGTATGGATAAAGGCTGAATTAGAGGGTTAGAATCGAGATTGAATTGACAAATTACCTAACCAAAAACAACGAACTGAATATAAGTAATTACATCAATTGAAAACTAATAGTACTAATAATTCGAGCTTCTTCTTCAATATTCAAACGTATAAGCTCATTTAATCACAAAACTAATAATGAATATACTTCGATTTTTTTTTAAGAACAAGTCAAATATAAAAGATGAATTTAACGGTTGAAATAAATAGAATAGTTAAGCAACTAATCAAATCAATTCTCGACGTAAGGGTAGTCACAAGGAATGGTGATAACAAATACAAAGGGTTTTGGGTTAATATTAATGGGTGAGTCAATAAAAAGGGTTGTTAGGATCAACAGGGTTCACTAGGGGTTAATTATGAAGGTAGGCTTTTTAGTGGAGTAAGTGGGTTAAAACCTAAGTGCCTTCATCATTTTTATATATCAAATCAAAGGTGTGGTCTCGACAGGTATAAACGATGCAAGTTCTAGAATAACAAATCAATGTTGACACACTCATAATCAAAAAAGTGAGCAAGAAAAAGAATATATGCTCTATAAGGCTAAAAATCTTACAAAGATTATGGGTATTTTGATGTCAACCTCGTAGATTTCAAACTTCAAAGTAATATTCAAATTCAGGTAGACAACCTAGAAAATTTTTAATTTCTGAAAAATAGACCTATCATGCTTGATTCTCTAGTATCCTTCAAATTTAATAATCAATGCACAATTATCAATGACTTAATCCAAAACACATCAATAAAAATCATAAATCAAAGGGAATTCCATTCTAATCATAATATGAGAAGCTTACTTTAGAACAAGGCATAATTCAGGGATTTTTCAAATAATACTATAGTTAACCCCCCCACACTTATGATGTACATTACCCTCAATGTACAAAGATAGATAATAGCAAAATAATCATAAAATCATAAGATGTGGAGAGAAGTGAAACTTCCTAAATTTTGGATGAAGTTAATGAAAATAAACAGGATAGGATTGGAAGTGAACGTGGGGAAGCGCCTCGAACCGTTTGAACTTGAATCCTCAAAGTATTCGGTCTGATTTTATTGTATCCTAAGCTAAATCTAAATGCCATTGAGAAAAAGAAAAAAATAATAAAGGAAGTAAAAATAAAAATAGGAATAAAAGTAAATAATTAAATAGAGATACGGTCCACGCCCATGTGCCTATCCGTGGTGTCCACACGGCCACGGCCACGGCCGTGTGCAAGGCCGTGTGGGTGTGGAAACCTACGTCTAAATACGAAAAGAAATAAAACGAAACTAATTAGTAGAGTTAGTGCTCGGGTTGCCTCCCGAGAAGCGCTCGTTTAAAGTCTTGAGCTAGACTTACCTGTTATTCGCACAATCATGGTGGTTTGAGGAGGTGGAAATCCTTTCTCATGCGATCAATTCGGTTATGGATATAAAGCTTAAGTCGAGTAGTGTTTACCTTAAAGGTGCTGATTTTAGGACTAGTTACCTCGACTGTTCCATCTGGGAAGATTTCGAGTACCTGATCTCCTATCTTAAGCTGGATTGTCCCATCATTAAGTTCGTCGTGGAGTTGCCTCGTTTTTGCTTCGTGTGTTTTTAGTCTCTCTTTGAAGTGTGTCTTCCATTCGTCTAGTTCATCGATCCAAAGCCTTCGTTCCTCATAAATTTCTTCTTTATCGACACGAGGTTTAGGATCTGGCATCTGCGAAAGAGCTTCAAGAAACGGCAAGTTAATATGAAATTTCTTTGGAAGTTTAGGAGACTTACCGAATTGTTCCTCTGTGTGGTCTTTTTTTATCGCATTGGGGTATGGCACACGAGCTTGGTATTCTGTAATTACCGGGTTTGGTAAATCCTGGCTTACCTCAACCTTACCTTCACTTACCACAGGCTCTTGCCTTGGATCAGATTCCACTAACCTTTCACTGTCATGAGCTGTTACGGCTTGAATTTGCTCTTTTTCCCTAGGTAAGCTTTCTGATCGTGTTTCAAAAACTAACTTAGTAAGCTGCCCGATCTGATCCTTGAAATCCTGTGTCAATACCTCAAGTTTTGTTTCTATATTTTGGAAACGTGTTTCGTGTCTTGGAAACGTGCATTTACAGGCTCGCTATAAATTTTGTCAGCATCTCCTCGAGGTTCGACTCCTCTTCCTGTTGGTGAGGTGGTTGTTGAAAATTTGGAGGAAGTTTCGGTCTTTGGCTACTTTGATCATCCCACGAGAAATTGGGATGGTACCTCCAACCTGCATTATAAGTGTCACTATAAAAATTATTTTGAGGTCTAGAATAGTTACCCATATAGTGGACTTGTTCGTTCTCCATGCCATATCCATAGGGTGGGTACTCGGGATTCGCCACGCCTCCTAGATTCAAGTCATATTGCATTACTGGGTGTGCTGCTTTAGTGGGAATTGTCCTCATGACTTGCCACTGATAATTATTCAGTGCCATCTTCTCTATAAGCTAAAATTATCTGCCAAAAGCAATTGGAGGAAAAATTAGCAAAGTAAAAAAATAATAATAATAAAAAAATAATAATGAAAATAAATTGCAATAATAAAAAATTGGCTAAAGTAATAAAAATTGAGCGTTCTTAATATTTTAGTTCCCCGGCAACGGCGCCAAAAACTTGATCGTGTGTCAGAGTTTTAAAAATTTAAATAATGAGAAGGATTGAACCTGGAAACTAACTATGACAATGATTTAAGGCAAGCGCATTTATCGAACAGTAGTATAGTTTAGTGGCAAGACCGAAATGTCGAACCCAAAGGAACTAAAAGTACTAATACTAACTTTCTTTTTATTATCTAGCCTAAAATAAAGGGAAATTGTTGTTTTAAATATAAATTAATTAACTACTAAATTAAAGACTCTAAGACAAAGAAGAATGAATTTAGGGAAATACTTGTGGGAAAAACCAATTGATAAAGACAATACCCGAGGAAGAATCCACCTAGACTTCACTTGTTATCTAACTCTGAACCAGACGATTTATTCACTTGACTTGATCCGTAAGATTCCCTAATGTATATTAAACCCTCTCTCGAAGCGAATAACGTCTAACCCTAGGTTGATTAATTGAAATCTCTTTCTAATTAAAACTCCTAGAATTGCATTAACTCGATCTATAAAATCCCATATTAGGTTTCACCCTAATCCGACAAAATCTCGTCACCCTATCTCTAGGCGCGCGGTCAACTCCGCTTAACTATGCCAGGTCTACTCTTAGGCAGGGACTTTTGCTCCTCCACCTAAGCACATCAAACTTGAATCAATATCCCGGAAATATCAACACAAGAATTAAAAACACATAAATAGGAACAAATCAAATATTTATCATATAGTTCAGTAAACGATAACAAGATTCATCTAAGTTTCATCCCCCTCAGGTATCTGAGGGTTTAGTTCATAATGATAAAAGAAAACATCTCAGAAGAAAAGATAAAACAAAACATAAGAAATCCCTAAAACCCCCTGAAGGAATTCAAGGAGAGATCCTCCGTCTTGAGTATAATTCCGGCTTCTAGAGATGAATCAACTGGCTATCCTCAAGTGAATCCCCACAAATATGCCTTCTCTGGCTTAGCAAGACGCCCCTAGACGATAGCCTTGGGCTCCACCTTTTAGGTCATACTTAGGGTGTATATATAGGCTTTTGGAATGTGTTTCTTTGCCCCTAAGTATCCCAATCCGAATGAAACTTCTCTTTGCCACTAGGGCACGGCCGCCATGGCACACGCCCGCGTGAATCGTGGCAGCCGTGTTGGGTCGACTAATGAGGTACGGCCGCGGTGGTCTTGGGCTCGGCCGTGTGTTCGAGATTATTAAGGAGGCACGCCGTGGGTCTTGGGTCTTGGCCGTGTCGATTTCGTGATGTGGCCCATTTGGCCCGTTTTAAGCCCGTTTCTTGTTCTTTTCATCCTTCGGTGCTTTTCTGAGTATAAAACATGAAAATAAAGGATTAAGAGCACCAAATTATATAAAATAAGGGATAATTCATCCAAAAGCATGCTAAATGTGGGATTAAAATATGTTACTTTTACGGTTTATCAGCGGCTACCATTTGAGTCACAACTAGAATTTCAAAATATTTGAAAAGTATATGAATTAAAATTTATCGAATTGGAGCATAGAGACTAAATCTATAACTTACGCATAGTAAGGGATTAACAACAGAATTTGACCTAATAAATTTAACTGACACTATCTGGGTTAGAACTAAAATTTTTAATTTGAAAAGTATAAAGACTAAAACTGACTGAACTAAAGTATAAGAATTAAATCTGCAACAACTTACGCATAATACAAGTATTAATAACAAAATTTGATCTAAAATAATTAATTATAAATATAATTATTATATATTTTTTAACAGATGACTTATTATAATTCACTAGTCATGTATGTACTTATATACTTACAATGCATTAAATATAAACTTGAAATTATTTTATCATACAATCCTTACTTCGACCCATAATCCCAAACACTTAAATCAAACAAAAAAATTACTTAAGCATGCTCGAATCTATATTAAAACTTATTTGTTTTTGTTTATTTCTATCGCAACACAATGAACTTTACGTAGGTTAAGAATTGACCAATTATTAAATCTTGGGCGAAAATTTCTTTTTCTTATTTCTTTTGATAATATTTTTATTGTTATAATTACAACGGTGTCAATTCACCTGATATTCGATCGAAAATTTTAAAATTTATTTAATTATTGTTTTAAATTTTTCTTTTTTCTCTTTTTCTAACATGATCCAGATATTCCGTAGAACATTTAATGCAAGGGGCCTTGGTGTCTCGAAAATTTATGTGAAGGTATTTTAAAGGAGGAAAACCAAAATTTGTGTAAACGTGAATTGAAGGGTGACATTGACAAAATGAAAGTTGCCACATGGCTTCGACGAGTGGGACCATGAAGTGCCACGTAAGCTAGACATACTTAAATAAGGAAGAAAAGTTGGGTCCCATTGGTGGAAAGTTTATTGTCCTAATAAAAGAGATAGGGACATGGAAAACAAGAAAATGGTGGCAGGTGCATCTTTAACTACACATTCGGTAAAATATGCCATAAACCCCTCTAATTTTATCAAATTTAAAATTTAATCCTCACAATTAAAAAAGTTGTAAAAGTAAATACTTTTTCTTTTTCTTTTTCGATGTTAAAATTTTAGTCCAATCAATCAGTGGCAGTGTTAGTGTTTTTTATAAACATTTTCTTATTATCAAGTATGTTTACTGAATTTATAATAATTTGCTTTCGACAATAAATTTTGAGAAAAATCATAATAGTATCATTGATTGGATTAATATTTTTAAATCGAATTAGAGGCAGAATTTGGCCTCTTGAATTTCGATTATTCCACAGGCTCTTCATGGATATGGATCAAAATCGAATAATCAAAATTTTAATCCATTTTAATTTAATTTTAATTTCATTTGGTTTGGTATGAAATTCATCGATTAAATGTCTGAGCTGGATGAATATAAATTACAAAAATTATATTCTAAACTTGACATAATTCAAGCCATAATTCACTCTCTCGTCAATATGTTTAATTATAGTATAAAATTAATAATTATTACTTTCATAATCATTTTATCAAAACCATTGCTTTAATTAAAAAATATCTTTTTTTAGTCTCTCTAATATTCAGTAATCACATTTCTTCTTGATTAAATCTCGAAATGGGCTGAATTTAACCCCTAAATAAAAAGGCAAAATTTTTCCAGAACTATTTTCTTTATTCACAATACTTAAAATCGAAATCTTACTTATAGAATATCAAGCTTTTTACCACCTGATCTTACAGACATCGGTGAAAATAACTAAATTTATGAATTAGTTAATTATAATCAAATTATATAATAAAAAAGGGACACTTTAATATCATTATGATTAATTTTAATTTTTATAACAACATGCACGTTTTTTACTAGAATAAATCATTATCACATACACATCACAAATGGATAATCCGTATAACTCGAATCCACGACATAAGTTGTGTGATGAACATCCATGATCAATGCATATATTTACTTGCATAATTATGTTTTGCTCTTTCCAATATATATATATATATGTGTGCGTGTGTGTCATGGATTAGTTAAGGGATTTTTTAAAAAGTATTTTAAGTCTATTTTATGGTTCATGTTCGAGGTTTAGAATTGTTTTTCATATTCAACTTTTTTAAATATTCAGCAAGTTTAAGATTAATTTTTTTTTTCTTTTATCTTAAATTACAATTTTTTTATATAAAAATAATAAAAAACGAAATTATGAAAAAATAAATAGAGAAAACCATATTCAACCATATCATTGAAGAACATGCACATAGAGAGACACATCACATGGTTCTCCAAGAAGTGATGTATGCTTATTAACTAAAATGATGGAGAAATGAAAGCATCCCTCTCTTGCCATTATTAGAGTTTGATTGAAGCAAAAAATATGTTTAAACCAAAGGCATAAATGCATGTGCCACACATGCCAAAAACTCCCCACACACACCCCCTTTACCCTTTCAATTATAATACTTTTCTTATTTTTTTTCCAGTATACTCAATGCTCGTTTTATGGTCTATATTTGAGATTTGTGACTATTCATCTTAACAATATCATTCCTTCCTATTATGATTCTTTTCTTTTCTTTTTTTAGTATGCTATATTCATTTCATGGTCCATGTTCGGAGTTTGTAGTTGTCCCTCCCAACAACGTCATCTCTAATGTTCGAATCTGTGTTTTATTATTAAGAATATGATGTATCTTACCACTACACCCAGAACTTGTTGATATGCTTTTCTTATTCAATAATCTCATTTTATTTTCTTTTCTCTTTCTAAATTTTTTATCATTAAAAAATTTATATATACAAGGATTTGTATAAATTTATACCCTAATAAAGAACTATAGCCGAGAGAGGTGAAGGCGAAGGAAGCAAATAGAATTACATCATGAGTTTTCTAAAACAATTTTCTGACTTCACTCTTGGTAGCTGACATCTGTAATCTATACTATTTTTTTTGAATTATGTGTGATTTTCATTTTTCAAATTTATTTAGATTAATTATTTTATAATACTAATAATTTCTTATATTGAAATTTATTTTACAATAAAATTTTAATATTTTATCAATAAATCACTTTGTTATCGATCAATTTCATTGATACTAATTGTAGGACCCAATTTATGCCCGGGCCCAATACCAAACCAAATAAACCAAAAAAAAAACCAAAAACATTAATAAAAATCAAATATCCATAGTCCAAATTACTAACCAAAATATTACAATTCAACAGGCCCAAATACCTAACCCACTTACAACCCAACAGACTAAACCCAATCTTGAAACCGGCCCGAATGGCCCAAACAGTTTCAGCAGACAGAAACCCTAAGAGAGCCTCCAGAGGTTTCCAGTGCCGCAGCAGCCCCCCTCGAGCGTGCCTCCACGCGCGCCACTGCTCGTGCTCCCGCACGCCCCACGCGCCTCCGTACGCCACGTCCGCGCCTTCCGTACCTGCAAATAGGATTACCAATAGCAGAGAAACAACAAAATACAGCGAAAAAAAGAATTTTGTATTTTTGATGGCTATAAAAAAGCCATCAAATTTTTGTAACTTTTTTACACACACCGAATATAGAGAAATACAGAGAAAATCAAAAAAAAATTCCGAAAGGTGATTTTTGACTTTCAATATTCTTTTTCTTCCGCTCTTTTTGTTCCTTTTGGGTCTTTGTTTTGTTTGTTCATGTGAAAATCTAAAAAAGGGAAGGGATTTACCTTCGAAATATGGACCGTCGGACTGCTTTCTTCGTCGTAATCGAAGCAAAGAGGGCCTTCGAGGTAGAGAACGTGAAGCGTTCGGGTCTGGTTCGAAAGAAATCAGTCGATCGGACCTGAGTTGGCCACTAATCGCCGATTGCCGTGGCGTTGTAGTGGTCGAAAGGGGGATTTCTTTCTGCGGCTGAGGGAGAAAGCAAAAGGGATTAAGGTTTTTGATTAAAATAAGGGTTAATTTGCCTTTAACTTCGGTTTTAATTCATTACAGGAACGGCGTCGTTTAGGCTCATTTCATTAGCCTCAAAACGACACCGTTGAAGCCGACCCGACTTGACCCGATCCAGCACCCATAGGATCCGCGCGTTTTTGCGGTGATGAGATAATTGCGCTCGGTCCCTTTTGTTTCTTTAATTCTGCCCAAGGATTTGTGCGCCTTTTCAATTCAGTCTAGTCTATGCGCTGCGTTTTGAATCACGAAAATATTTGCTGGTTTAGCCCCTGATAATTTACGCGCATTTCAGTTCGATCCTTGCATGTGTTTAAATGATTTTATTTATTATAAAGTAGTCTTTTAATTTTGCTTTGTTTCAATTAAGTACTTTTTGTCTTTGAGCACAATCTTTGCATTTTAATCAAATTTAATTCATCTATTATTTAGTTTTAAACTATTTTATTATATGATATAAAAAATATTTATACTATTTGTTTTTAAATTATTATTTATATGTATTATTTATTTTAACTTGTTTTAATATAATGTTTATTAAAGTTCGTTTTACTATTTATTTAAAATAATTTTATACATATTACTTATTCTAAACTCTTATATATATATATATATATATTATTTATTTTAGATTTTTTTACATATTATATAGTTTATTTCCGTTTTATATATATATATATATATTATTCCTTTAAAATTGTTATATATTATAATTTCTTCTTTTATTGTTTTAAAATTTTTATATTTTTATATTAAATTATTTTATATATCTTATTTTAGATTTTATTTATCCATTTTAAAAATGTTTCAATATTATTTTGCACTTTTATAAGTATATTTAAATGTTTTATACACCATTTGTTTCAAATTATTGTATATTATTGATTTTTAAATCTATTTTTTACATCATTTATCTTAAACTTATTTATTATTATTTTTAATTTGATTTAGGTACATTTCCTATTATTGGTTATATATATTGTTTGATCCTTTTTAAAATTTGTTAGCATGAATATTGGAATAATGTATGTCAAAGGATTATTTGACTTGTGTGTCGCATTTTGAATTCATTGCTTTCATATTGTTCATTTGTATCACATTCGATCACTTATACTTTCCAATACCATGATTCGTTATTGCTTTTGTAATGTGTTTCGGTACGACAATACGTCATTATTTCTCATCCATGTTGTAAAGGTTTTTACTATGAATGGCCGTTTAAATATTTTAGCTCAATCAATTATCTTTTAATTAAATCACTTTTTAAATAGTGATGAAATAAACCTTTCGAAAATAAGACAATATTTCGTGTTTGGAAATCCGAGAAATCGTGCCCTAACGTGCTGGGTTTCGTTTTTTTTTTCGTTTGTCCAAATAACCAAATATCCTTTCAAAATCTCAATGCATGAGTTTTGGGAATTTCGGGATGGTCTTGAATCCGAGGATTTAAATTATCGTATCCTAACGTGCTGGATGTGATACTTTTATTCCTTCGGAGCAAGAGAATCTTAATATTCGAACTCGAGTATATTCAAACGGGTCAAAGAAGATCATAATTTTAAAATCTTTTTAAATTTTCGACACAAGGACATTAATTAATCAATTTGGTACCAATTTTGGGCGTTGCGAGGGTGTTAATCCTTCCTCGCACGTAACCGACTCCCGAACATGTTTTCTTAGATTTCGTAGACCAAAATTAATTTCTTTTAAAATAAAATAAAATGTTTTATAGGTGATCCGATCACACCTAAACAAAAAGGATTTGTGGCGACTTCATTTTCTTTTTAAAATCGATCCCCGTTTTTTCCAAAACAATAAAAAATGGTTTCGACACTAATATCAAAGAAAAGAACAACAAAACTCCATTATTAATCTTTTCTCGAACTCTTTTTCCCTTTTATTACTAACTTGGAACATGTTAACATGACTATAAAAAAATTATAGGGCAAATTGTAGTCATGGTTACTCAATAGTTAGTGATTTTGTTCTTTGGTCATCCAATTTTGATCACTTAACTATTCAAAATTGATCACTTGAGTCACCATTTGTTAACTTGTGAATAGATGTCAACGTGGACCATTAAGTCACTATTCTTCAAATATATTTGGGTAAGCTCTACTGTTAGTCACCCAATTATTAGTAAGTTTTCGTTTTGGTCTCACTACTATGAAAACTTACAAAACGATCACTAATGGATTGAAGACATGACATATTAAATTATAGGCTTAATAGCCAATTATTAGTAATCATTTTGAAACTTTTCATAGTCAGGTGATCACAACGAAAACATACTAATAATTGAGTGACTAACAATGTATTTGAGGAATAGTGACTTATCCGTCCACATTGACGTCCATTAGTAAGTTAACAGAGGAGTGACTTAAACGATCAATTTCGAATAATTAAGTGACCAAATCGTAACTTTTCATAATTAGTTGACCAAAGTGTAAACTTATTAATATTTGAATGACCACGAGTGCAATTCACCCAAATTTTTATAAATAAAGTTATTTATCACCGACATCAGATAATAGGTAAAAACAGAACGAGTTGTAAAAGGAAAATCAAATTATTTGCTAGTTATTGACACTGCAAATTTCATATAGGCGGTATTCAAGTTTTTGTACAGGTTCAGGTTTTGCATTTATATTATAGTTTGAGTGAGCTTCCATTCGAAAACATTGTTGCAGATAGCAGGAAACTTAATGCAGCAATAATAAATTCAGCTAGGTCCCTCCTTTTTTGGAACTTATATATCCGAAAATTATTAACAACCCTTTACAATCTAATAAATACATGCATATACGGCATTACATGGAAAGATATAATGTCTTGTTCCAATGTGAACCAGTTTACTCTTCTGGTCAAGTATTGTGACAGAACACGTAGTTATTGAAGCTTCATAGAAGCTTACCACAACAATGAAATTAGTTCAAACCAATAAATGCGAAGGGTCTAAATTGATTAAACTACTAAACCAACATCATATCTATTATAAAATTTACAAGTGGAAGGAAGGTTGAGTGCTGAGCATTAAGGTGTGCATATTATATTGTTAGAATCGGATCGAATCAGTTGGAGCAGAAACAGATCAGTATATCAATTTGGTTAAAGAATTGTTTGAAACGAGTTTTGAGTGAACTGCGCTAAAACAGTTGAGTTGAGTTAAAAAACTGGTTGAATAAACGGTTTAATTGGTTTTTTCTTCTTCTTTTTTTTACACAATGATAAATTGAACCCTCAATGTTTACATATTTTGTTAATTTGACTTTTTCTTAGCTAAATTTGGTCATTAATCTTTTGAAAAGAATCAAATCATTTTTTTCTACAAAAATATTGACTAAAACAATAATTTTTTAATAATATTGGTGTGGCAATTTATATGGCAATACATGTGTATTTTATGTTGACATACGCTATTTGTCTTATATGCCACATTAAAATTTATAAAATATTCAAAAAAGATTTTTAAAAATTCAAAACTCAAAATTAAAAAAAAAATTATAAAAAAATTCAAAAAAAATAGCATGAACTACATGTAAATTGTCATGCGAGTTGCCATGTTTAAAATTTTAATATTTTATTCAATATGTCTATTAAAAACATCAATTCAATTCTTCTCTAAAAACTAACAAATCGCGACAACAAAATTACTGCCACTTGTTACTCAAACATCCAACAATCACGTCCCTTTACATCCAACCTCGATGAACCAATCATACCCTCCAACTCTTGTCCTTGTCTTCAACTCTTTTACTTCAAACCATACAAGGGGGGGCTGGCACTGGCCCTGCCCCCTTAAAATGAAAAATTTATATTTAAAAATTTATATTTAAGTCTTTGAATTTTTTTTTAAAATTTTAAATTAGTAAAGGTAAAATTATAATTTGGCCCCTCTTAAAATTATAAAAATTCGATTTAATCCTTTAAAAATTATAAAGATATAGACCATAAAAAATTAAATTTTCATTCGGCCCCCTCTAAAAATTTGTTCTGACTTCGCCCCTGTTCAAACCCTCACTTTACGACTCTCAACCCACCGAGTGAACTGTCTTACAAGTCCCCGTCCTCCTCAATCCATCAACTCTTTTACTTCGAACCCTCACTTTACGGCCCTCAACCCACCGAGTGAACTATCTTACAAGCCCCATCCTCCTCAGTCCATCAATAGATATGTCGGTTAGCTGAGGAGGAAAAGAATCAAGGGTTGCCTTGTTCTAAAGTTAAGAAAGATTAATCTAAAACAAAATAAAATAAAAAAAAGGAAGAAAGAGGAAATGATAAGACATTTTTCAGTTGAAAACATATGGTCCAAGAAAGCATATAACCCTTTGATGAAGGCAATTGAGACCTAAAACGCAGGGTACAAAATTCATTCATATTCCATCATGAGGTAGGAGCAATTACTTTTCTTGAGTTTAATTGCATGATCAAACCAGAAGTACCCTATGACCAAGTTTCCATGGTATGATTAATTAATTCCCTACCCTACCATGTGGAACAAAACAAAAGGCATTATCTTTCCCATGTGTTAACATCAGAACCATCCAACCAATGTAATTGATTCAACAAATAATATGGTAAAAGTATCATAGAAACCCCTATAATAGGAGTAAAATTGTATTTTGACACCTCTATTTAAAAATAAGTAAATTAGTCCCTATATATTCGATCAAAGAACAAATTAATCTTTCTATTAAAAATTTCATCCATTTCTACTGCTAAAAACTGATCCCTAAATGTTAGCATAAATTACACGTGGCACACTAAGCGTTACGTCTAGTTATTTTATCAGCCACACCAATTTTTAACAATACAAAAAGATGAAATTTTTAATAGAAAGGACCAATCTTTTCTTTGATTTAAGATACAGGGCTTAATTTGCTCATTTTTTAGTAGAGGGTAAAATACAATTTGACTCCTAGTTCAGTGACCTCTATGGTATTTTCACCCAAATAGTGTTCAAAACTATCATTCAATAGCATGTTCCTATAGACAAAGCACCAAATGGAGCCTACAAATGAATTTGTGTTTGTATATTTTAACACAAACTCATGTTCCATATGGTTATGTAATAAAAATCCAAAGACGTTCAATAATTTAGCTTATGGGAGACGTATATAGCTATTACCACCATGATTGGATCACCCAGAAAAAGCAAAGAAATAAGAAAACAGCTGTTCTCTTTTTATGGTTCTAACATGATTGACACCAAATGACCATTCAAGAATCAACACAATGTTTCGATGTATAGGGGGGAAACGAGCTAATTACTTTTTTTTTATTTTGAAAAGAACGAATTAAGACGAGTGTAAGTTGTTCCTGAAGCTACAAATGGTAAAGTATTATATTGACAACTTCTTCTCGAGCCAAAACAGAATCGTCGATTCAGCTATAAGCATATATATACAGACACTAGATAACCAAGCTTTGTCTGAGCTTAAGCGGTTATACCTATTTCACCAATATAGCAGAGCAAGGACTACGAAGACCCCAATCAACAAAAGAAGATTCTTCAACACATTATCTGCTTGCTGTCCTCGAGTGGTTGGCGGCTGGGGAAACCCATGAGGATGACCGCCATGAACTGTATTGTACCCAAAAGGGAACCCCGAAGTTGTTCCATAAACAGTAGCATCTGGGAATCCATGGGACTGGATGTTAAACAATGATGGCAATAAGCCTCCAAACCCCATTGTGAAGTTACCGATCCTGGTGGTTGCCATTGGAACGAAACCTCCCATTAGTCCAAACCCGTAATTGCCAAATGGATTGGCTTCTGGGGGAGGAGGAGGAGCGGTTGCTGGTCTTTGCCCTGTGGGACGGTTAGGGATTTCCATGCCGGGATACAATTTTGAACGTGGATCGGTATGGTTTTTGCCCCTACCGTAAAGAGGAACGAGTTTTTCCTCTTGTATGAGGGCTTTGCAAACAGGGCATTCATGGCAATGACAGTGATGGTGTAACCATCTGTATAGACACGGCCAACAAAAGAGGTGACCGCAAAGAGTGACGATCGGGTCTTGAGCTAACTCGAAGCAGATATTGCATTCAAAACCACCGGCATCGTTAGCATTATCAGTACTACCCGAGCAAGGCGGACTTGGGGGTGGTCTGCTTGTTGATTCCCCAAAACCGCTCGCCATTCCTTAATTCACCCAACACAATAAATCAAAACAATCAAAATCCAAAAACATAATTTAAAGGGGAAAATAAGAAATCTAAAATTCAATGGAATCAAAGATTACAACTTTCAAATTCAATCAACCAAACACAAACCCAATTCCCAATTTTTTACCCAAAAATAAAAACCCAGAAAACTCGAAATGAAACTAAAGAAAACTCGAAATGAAACTAACACCATAACGATTGAAATCCAACAAAAAAAATTGAATCTATTTTAACAATAGTTCATCAAATTGTGCCATAAACGACATTAATTATAAACCAAACAACACCATTTTATTAATCCAACAAAAGAAAAGAAACCCTAACCTAAAATCAGAAGAAGACAACAAATTCAAATCATAATCAATTAAACCCAGTAAAAAAAATCTAAAAACAAGATCTTAGACGTAATACATGATCCAAATTGGATAAAAATAAAACTAACCTGGGTATTGAAGGAACTGATTGGATCAATTTTTTTTAATTTTTTTTGTTTATTTTTTTAGGGAGTCGAGGAAAATGGGAAGTTGGGCAAATTTAGGGAAGAATCGAGGGTTTTCAAATTTCTACATAATTTATTATTTATATATATTTTTTAATAAATTGTAAATTGCAAAGCAGAAAATAAGTAATTGGGCAGTGGGGAAACGTTGTTTCTCACCTACTTTCCGCTTGGAGTATTTGACTAATTACTTTGACATGCGAATATATATAGGTTAAAATATGCTACAAGTCCCTGTATTTTACCTACATTTGGAATTTAGTCATTATCCTTTTATTTTAAATATTCAATTTCTCTATTTTTTGGATTTAAAAATTCAAGTCTAATTAATAACATCGTTAATTTTTTTATTAATTTTTTCAGTATGACATTTTGAAATTAAAAAATTCATTTGATGGCTATGTAAATAAAAAAAATGGGTTATAATGGATTTGTATTTAACAAAAGAATTTTAATGTGTTGATGATTGGATTTGTATCTTTAAATCCAAAAAATAGATGGACTAAATTTTTGGAAATATAAATAAAGAGACTAAATTTTAAATTTATGAAGAGTACAAGGACTTATAGCATATTTTAACAAAAAGTATTCTGATCACATAGCACAATATTAGAGTGCTATATCATGACCTAATTTTTTTTTTAGAAAACTTGTAATTTTTATGTGATGACATGACAAAATTTTAGAATGTCATGTCATTACATAGACCAAAGCTGAGAAAAATATTTTGGACCAAAAAAAAGATAGGAACTAAGTTGAGGGACTATTCGAACATAAACTCTATTTAAATTCAAAAAGTTAAAAAATAGTTATTGAATTATTCGAAGGTTTTATTTAAGTCATTAGGTTATTAAGTTTTTTTTTTAGTCGAACTAGCGAGCTCCAAGTGACAATTCGACGATTGGTATGGTGGACCAGTACCTATTAGAAGAAAGTTGTTTAAATTTCGATTCACGTATTCATGAAGTTCAAAGTTGTTTCATGAAAAAAAATTTAAATTGTATAAAAGAAGGAGAAGGAGAGATTTTGATTAGTGCAGACATTGTGAACAAAAAGGCCATACAACAATGATTTTAACAGCCTAGTGAATTAAATGAAAACTTTCAAATACTTCAGTAACTATTTTGTAACTTTTTGAAGTTGAGTGACCAAAGTATAAAGTTACTAATAAATTAGTGACCTTAAATATAATTTACCTTTTTATTTACTAACCGTGGGTTGGACAAGATTGTTGGACTAGGAAACTCAAATGGGATTTAAGCTCATTTATATGTAAAACCTAAGAGGCAAAAGTTAGGCCAATTCTTGAGAGCCCATACTTAAGGCCCAACCCATGCAAATGAATCTCTTACACCAAAATAGCAATTCATCCAAGGTGGAATAGAGAATAATTAAAGTATGAAATGACACACACAAAAAAGAAAGTGACATGCACAATTTGAATGATTAAAATAGAATTGAATTTTAGCTCGATTGACATGGGTATTATTGCTAATGTAGGAGGACGTGAGTTTAAGTGCGCTGAAGCGCATTATCTTCTTATTTATGAGTTGGAGAGAGGTATTGTATCAAAAAAGAACTGATATGATCAGATAAAATTCATACATCTCAACCTTACTAACACAACCAAAGTCTCATTGGCCGATATAAATGTATTTGAATAGTGAGTACCATGTACGTATATTTTTAGGGGGGGAAATTAACATAAATATATTAAAAATAGATATGTTCAAAAGTTGGGTTACCCATTTAAACTTGATGGCTTGTCTGATATTTGAGATAGTTTAGATAAAATTATTAAATTCGAAAAATAAGCTTGGACTAAAAATAATCCCGTTTAAAATATCAGTTGACCTTAAGTTCTAATATTCAAGACTCGAGTTCTACTCGATCCAACCAATGTTTCCAGTTTAATATGTTAATTTTTATGTTATATAATTTATATCATATGAATATTAAAAATATAATACTATAATGTAAAGGTTATTATTATGTTCATTGTGAATGAAAGTAAGGTTAAATGAATGATGTGTATTTGTTTTTGTTCTTTTTTAAAGGAAATATGACAGTGATTTACCCCCTGCAACTGGATCAAATAATTTTTCTAATATAAATATTAAAAAGGTAATTATTCAATATATAATTTATAAAAATTTTAAACTTTATAAATTGAATTAACTAAAACTAAAATTTTATATTTTAAGTCAGACTAAAACAATTATATACAATATTAATATTATACTTAAACTCAATCCTGCATATCATAATTTATATTTTAGAAGCTAGCTAAATTACTTTATTGTTAAATTCTTATTATTGTCACATTATGGGTGGGTGTGGAAAAATTGGTTGACTTCAAATGTAGAATAATATATTTGGTCATAGGTCTGTCCTATACTTATGTTTGTGTCATTAACTCCTTTTGATTTTTATTCAAAATTTTCAACAATCAAAATCTAATGTAACAATTATAATTATAAAGTAAATTTGTTATAAAGTTTTCTCCTACTTAATTAAGTAGGTAACAACTACCTTACTTAATTTGTTATAAAGTTACATGTCGATAATTGAATTATTCAAAAGTTACAATCACTAGCTTGTTAACTTGGTAAAAAACGTCAAGGGTGGAACAAGTAAATTTACAATTTGGTCATCTAACTATTGGCAAGTTAATAATTTTACACTTTCGTCACTCAATTTTTGCACCATTACTCTTTAGCCTTATAATCTAAATAGTATCAACAACAACTCAAACCCCAAACTCTAGCAAAACCATTATCAACCCCATGCCTCACCTCTAACCTAACTAACTTAGCTACCTTTCCTTCTTAACCCACTCACTATTCTCCCTTTGGCCAAAATCACAACAAAAAAAAATTCACAATCAAACTATTCAACACACTTTTGTCCCAAACCAACAACAATATATCACCATAATCACAATAAAAACAAACAAAAATACCGAAAAAGAAAGCAAATAAAATAAGGAAGAAAGTCACTTAATTTTGCGAGTCTCGGGCAAGATCTATAGAAGAAAAGGGACAATAAAATTAAAGAAAAAAGAATCAAAATGTAATTAAAAAAAAAAAAGAAGAAGAAGAAGAAGAAAGAAAGAAAAGAAGAGAAAAGGAGACTCAAGAGGACTAGATTCAATTAGGAGTTAGTCAAAGAGTTCCAGGCAAGAATGCTTAATCCAAAAGGTCAAGGAGAAAGTCTCACTATTTTTTTTTTTTTGCAACAATCGAACTGTGCTGTTGTCAAAAGACAAACAGAACAGCAAATAGAATACAGAATTTCAACAGCTTAAAAAAGTCGCATACCAACATTACAACAACAAAATAGCAACAGTACTAAAATCACCACCAAGCTTTAAACATTTTCTCCCTATCTCACTAAGAAGAAGAACATATTGGAGTCAAGTGGTCATCCGATGGTGGATGGAGACTAGAGAGCTTCTCCGTTAGTGCTTCAAGTTTAAATCAGCGAAGTTTCAGGACATTTTAAGGAAAGTTAAACCATAAAGTTGAAAAAGGAGGGAAAAAGCTCTAGTTTGGCATGTTTCTTTACCGGAGGAGGAGGCCAGAGGTGACAAGATTACTGGAATATAACTATGAAGGAGGTCCCTAAAACCCTAAAACTTTTAAATACTTTAGTGACAAACTTGTAACTTTTTTGAAATTGAATGACTAAGATGTAAACTTACTAATAGTTGAGTGACCTTTGGTGTAGTTTACTCTATGATGAAAAGTGAGTTAATGGTCACATTTGATGTTGGTTACCAAGTTAACAGGCCAATGACCAACTTATAATTTTTGGGTTCAATATTTAATATTAGATTCGATTTATGAAATCATAAATTTTGTCCAAAATGAATTTGAATTGTAAATACAAAATTTTCTATTACAAGTTGACATTATTCAATTTTTTTTTATATTCTTTATGTCCATTTTACGGTCCATGTTCAGGGTTTGTGACTATCCCTCTTAACAATATTGTCTTCAAGGTTTGAACTTAGGATCATCCCCTTGAGAGTACAATGTGCCTTACCATTACCATTGCACCAAACCACCTATTGATTATTTAATTTTTTTAATAATATAGAGATTGAATTAATAGATTTAATAGTATTCTCTTTCTATGCAATGAAGTTTCAGATATGATTTGGTGATGGGTTGATATGCTTTTTCAGTGATTTTATTTTGTGGTCCAAGGAATTTAATGACTGTTTGTATTTGGGTACAAATTTGGCCTTCCCTTTCATGTTTTGGTGTGATTATTGTATTTGTCCTTTATGTTTAGGTATGTCCTTTATTTTAAAGTGTCATAGATTTGATAGTGTTGTTGGTGTGGTGTATTTAGTTGTCCTAGTTTTACTAACCTTATGGTTAGTTACCTTTTGGGATTTAATAAAAAAAATTGTTTGAGAATTATATATATATATATAATTAGAAATTTTGAAACTTTTAAAGTATTTAATATTTGTATAAATATATATTTAGATTTAAATATAAAATATGATTTTATAAATTTATTTTTTATTTAAAATTCTTGATTATATAAAATGGTTAAAGCCACTATTTCAACATTAACTTGGCAACTATTTTCATATTGATGATTGAGACTAAATTACCAAAAAAAGGCCCTTTTTTCTGCATATTTACGGAAATGGGCCGATTATACCATTATTTACCGGAAATGGCCTTTTTTTTGCAAAACGCACTTACGTGGCCACGTTTTAGGGGGAAAAAACCAGAAAATCGCTCTTGTCGAAACCATTTTTTTCTTTTTGGAAAAATGGGGATCGACTTTAAAATGAAACATGGAGTCGCCACTGATCTTTTATTCAAGGTGTGATCAGGTCACCTTGAGATGGATTATTTTAATAAAACATTTTAGATTTATTAAAACGATAATTTTGGTTTACGAAATCTAAGAAAACAGGTTCGAAAGTCGGTTACGTACGAGAAAGGATTAGCACCCTCGCAACGCCCAAAATTAGTACCAAATTGATTAATTGATGTCCTAATATCAAAAATTTGAAAATATTTTAGAATACAATTCTGTTTTAAAAATTTTAAAATAACTCGGATTGGATATTGAGATTCTCTTGTTCCGAAGGAATAAAATATCACATCCAGCACGATAGGATATGATGTTTCAAACCCTCGATGCCAAGATCCTCTCGTGATTTCCAAAGTTCATGCATTGAGATTTTGAAAGGGTATTTGGTTATTTGGACAAATAAAAAACCGAAACCCAGCACGTTAGGGTACGATTTCTCGGATTTCCAAACACGAAATATTGCCTTGTCTTTAAAAAGGAAAAATGCGGACAAAATTACGAAAGGGTACTTAGTTATTTGGTCAAATAGAAAATCGAAACCCAGCACGTTAGGGCACGATTTCTCAAATTTTCAATCACTAAATATTGCCTTGTTTTGAGGAATTTTTAAATGGGCTATTTTAAAATAAAAAGAATTGATGATTTAATTAAAAGATAATTGATTGAACTAAAACATTTAAATGGCCATTCATAGTAAAAAAAATTACAGCACATGCATAAGAATAATGACATATTATAGTGCCAAAACACATTATAAAAGTATTAACGAAACATGGTGTTGGGAAGCATAAATAATCGAATATGATACAAATAAACAATATGAAAGCAATGAATTCAAATTGCGACACATAAGACAAATAATCATTCAATCTACATTATTCCAATGTTCACACTAACTTAAAATGGATTAAACAATATATATAACCAACAGTAGAAAATAAACATAAATCAAATTAAAAATAAATAGAATATAAGCAATTTAAAAATAATAATGAATAAATTTAAAATAAATAATGTAAAAAGTAGTTTTAAGAATCAATAATATACAATAATTTAAAACAAATGATATATAAAACATTTAAATATACATATAATAGTGTAAAATAATATTGAAACATTTTAAAATAAATAGATAGAATCTAAAGTAAGGTGTATAAAATAATTTAATATAAAAATATAAAAAGTTTAAAACAATATATAAAAGAGGAAATTAAAATACATAACAATCTTAAAAGATAACATATGTAAAAAGAAAACTGAAATAAACTATATAATATATGAAAAAAATCTAAAATAAATAATATATAAAAGTTTAGGATAAGTAATGTGTATAAAATTATTTTAAATAAATAGTAAAACAAATTTTAAGAAACATTACATTAAAACAAGTTAAAATAAATAATATATAAAAAAAATAATTTAAAATAGATAGTATACAAATATTTTTTAAATATCATATAATAAAACTGTTTAAAACTAAATAAATAAATGAATTAAGTAAACTAGGGACGAAATTGAAAATCAAAACAATGTTTTAAGGATAATCAGTAAATAAATAAATTATTAAAGCTGAATTAGGGACTAAAACATAATGCGCGAAAAACAAAGAGGACCGAATGGGCAAATATCCCTGGCCTCTATGCGCTGCGCTTAATGTAGGACTAAAATGCAATAGAAAAAGAATTGTAGGGGCGAATTTGGAAGAAAAAGGAAATTTGAGATAGGGACCAGATTGAAACACGCCTCAAAAGTGGAAGGACTAAGGGAGCAAATAGACCCTCAGTCCAAAACACGCGGATCCCTGGCGGTATGGGTCGGGTCGCGGGTCGGATGATAAAATGGCGCCGTTTTGGGCGTTTGAAGCTTGCCCCAAAACGACGCCGTATAGGGGGTTATAAAAATCAAATTTTTTACAAAAAAAATCATTTCCCCATTCATTTCTTAAAAAAATCTGAAAAACCTTCCTAAAAGCTCTCCCCCCTGCGATTTCCGGTCACGGACCGCCAACAACATCATTATCCATCCGCTTGCAGTGCCGCAACTGGAGTTCAAAAAAAAGGTATTTTTTTTTTCCTTTTTTACTACTTTAATATCTATGTAGTAGTTTTTTTTTAAAAAAAAATAGAAGTAACAATCTATGCATGAATATAACAGTTTCGAAAGAATAAAAAAAGGAAGACCTTTCTCCGATCTGATTTTTTTGCTTTTGTTTTTGTATTGAATGTATTCGTAAAAAAAAGGAACCCTTTACAATGTTTCTTTCGGTCCTTTTAAAGCCGAAATCGGAAAAATAAAATAAAATGAAAATGAAAATACAATTATTTTTGCTTTGTTTTCTCTGTTGTTATTTGCTATCGTTGCTGGTGTTTTTGTCCTCTTTTGCAGGTACAGAGGAGGTGTACGGAGGCGTGGACGTGGTACGTACGGAGGCTGTGCGCTGGAGGCTGCTGAAGCGGTGCAAGGCTAGGGGCTAGGGTTTGCTGCCTGGTTTAGGTTGTTGGGCCATTTTGGGGTTAGGGTTTGGGCTAGTAATTGGGTCTGTAAATGGACTGTTAAAAGACTTTGGTTTTTATTATTATTATTTGTTTTGATTTTATTTTTATTGGGCCCGGGCAAATTTAGGCTCTTACAGCTCCCTTGAGGAAGTGTTTTCTGCCACGTCAGCAAAATGCGCTTACGTGGAAGCGTTTTGCTGTCGTGGCAAAAACACTTCCTCAAGGGAGCGACTTTCTCCGTGTTTTTAGATATTAGGGATATTTGCATGTTTAGTCCCTAAGGGTTTTAGGGTTAGGGTTTTGGTAAAATAAGTTAAGGTTTAGTATTTAGGTTTTTGTTAAAATAAGTTAGGGTTTTAGAGTTTTTAAAAATAAATTAGGATTTAGTGTTATTTTATAAAAATTATTTAAATTAGGGTTAATAGTTTTAAAATAAATTAAGTTAGGGTTTTAAATAAATTAAATTGTGGTTTAAAATAAATTAAATTAGGGTTTTGGGTTTAATAAATTAGGGTTTATGTTTTTAAATAGATTAAGTAAATTAGGGTTCTAGGATTTTAAATAAATTAAGTTAAGGTTTAAAATAAATTAAATTAGGGTTATGGGTTTATTAAATTAGGGCTTATGTTTTTTAAATAGATTAAGTAAATTAGGGTTCTAGGGTTTTAAATAAATTAAATTAGGGTTTAAAATAAATTAAATTAGGGTTTTAGGTTTATTAAATTAGGGTTTAGGGTTTAGGAATAGATTAAGTAAATTAGGGTTCTAAGGTTTTAAATAAATTAAGTTAGGGTTCAGGGTTTAGGGTTAAAATTAAGTAAATTAGGGTTTAGGTTTTTTTAAATAAATTGTGTTTATTTTTTAACAAAATTGACTATTTTTACCCTGAAAAAATAATTTTGAGAAGGCGTTTCTGAATAAATAGTGTCAAAAACGCTTCAAGCAGGATGCACTGTAAGCAAAAATACAGAAAAAAGCTACCACGTGGACGCTCTTTTGCCACGTGGACACTCTTTTGCTACTGTAGTTCCTAAAAAAATAATTTTGAGAAGACGTTTCTAAACAAATAGTGTCAAAAACGCTTCAAACAGGATGTACTGTCAGCAAAATTTCTGAAAAAAGTTTTCATGTGGACTCTCTTTTTCTACAGTAGTTCATGCTTGGCCTTAGGCTATAAACGAGGCAAATATCATTCTCAGGTTGCATAAGTTTCAACAAGAAAAATTAGAGAGGCTAAGCAGAATAGAAATTGAAGATGCGTGAACGTATTAGTGATGTTATTTACTATGATGGTGAGGTCCGTGACACCGAGAACGGCATTGTTTTTTTATCAGAGAACATAACGCGAATGGCTTTTAACCAGAGTATAGATTTTACAAAATTTCGTAAAAGAATTAGGCGCAAAATCTTCGGAACGACGCCAAGTAGGGTTTCTTCTATTAAGTATCGATTTTGTGCTTCGATTAATCCCGTGACATATGACTCATTTGATATTAAAGGTGTTCGTAGCTTTGAGGCGATAGTGCAGACTCATCTCGCTAGTGGATCACCCTATCTTGAGTTATATGTTCAATTTTCATCGCCAAATGAAACATTTGCGACTTCAACATCAACTGCTGTTCGAGAGGAATACACGACCCCTAGCCGACACTCTGTTAGTGGGAGGCAGAACACGGAAGTGCCCGTGTTTGGTGGCAGTATGGAAAACACAACTCCTGCACGACACTCGGTTAGTGGATGGGACATGCACATCAGTGGGTCGATGTTCGATGCTGGAAATACGTATTGGGGAACGACATCAACTTCTAGTGGTTGGGAATCCACATATGATTGGGGACGTTACAAAATGTCCACAAGAAGGGATGATGTACTCCCTACGACGTCCACCGGTGAGGGGACCTCGTACATTGCAGATGATGGTGGGTTGGATGATGAGTCCGATGTGGATCCACCTCGAGAGCCCGGCCCTGATGGTGCAGAAGTTGCATTATTTTCTGAACCGGAGCCTGTTCCTTCCGAACCTGAAGACGTTGAAGGGGGTTCAGATGAAGAAGAAGAAGATCCGCAATTCAGGGCGTACTCGCCTCCAGCCCACATGCATAATGTCGATATATCGGCAGATGATGCGTTGGAGTTTCCAGAACTACCACACAGAACGCGTGATCGTACATGTTCGACATTGGATTCGGTGATTTGGAAGTTGGTAAGGAGTTTTCCAGTAAGGATAATTTTCTGGGTGCTTTGAAACAACATAGCATCAAACACGGGGTTAACTACAACGTGGTTAAATCCAAATCCGAGAAGTTCGAGGCTAAGTGTGCAGTGCAAGACGGTACATGTTCATAGAAAATAATGGCTTCTTTAAGGAAAAAGACAGGCTTGTGAGAGATAAAAAAGTATAAAGGTCCACATACCTGTGTTGTCGGTACAGTATCACTGGGTGTTTAGGGTTTTAAATAATAATGTTATTACTTAATTTTGCATTGTTTAACGTACTTCGTTGACATGTGTTTCCCAAGATCATCCCAAGATGGGTTCAGGCATGATAGCTAGCTTAAAACTACCGATTTTGAAGGAGGATCCCAAGACTTCTGTGTCATGCATAATTACCAGTATTCGTAGCCAAATGAGGTACACGCCCTCTTACTGCAAGGCTTGGATAGCTAAGCAAAAGGCATTAGAAAAGATGCATAGTGGGTGGGACGCTTCATATAATGAGGTTTGGCAGGGGTGTCAAGTGCTGGAGAGGTACGTCCCAGGTTGCATAACAGACCTTGAAACGGTCCCTACGTGCTACAACGACCGATTGCTCTGTGGATGCCAAGTGTTTAAATATCTGTTCTGGAGCTTTAAGCAATATCGGGATGCATTTGTGTACTGCAAGCCATTAGTACAAATTGACGGTACATTTATGTATGGTAGGTATACCCATCGGCTATTGCTAGCTGTGGCACAGGATGGCGGTGGGAGAATCCTCCCAATTGCGTTTGCAATAACACCAGAGGAGTCAGCTGATGACTGAGATTTCTTTCTTTCTAGGTTAAAGAGACATGTATGCCCCCAACCTGATATCTACGTTATATCGAATCGGGGCACTAGAATTCTAGCCGCAATTGAGCGACATAGAAGCTTATGGGATCGCACACACCATCGGTATTGTCTAAGGCACGTTGCGTCAACTACTACGGGCAATATCGGTCTACGATTGAACGAAAACAAGAGACCAATATGGGTATTTAATCTCTATTAATATACTTTCGGTTGTAATATTCAATTTATTCTGAATGGAATATTAGTATGTAATTTTCGCTATCAACTTATATTGGCAGGGTACGAGATCAATAAGGATCGTTTTCATGAGATGTTGGGGATTTTGCGTTCAGTTAACAATCAAGGCGTAGACTACCTCTGTAACATACCCTTTGAACTGTGGACAAAAGCATACAACGGCGGCCTATGATATGGTCATATGACCACAAACTTGGCTGAATGCATAAATTCTGTTCTAAAAGAAACGCGTCATTTGCCGATAACCTCGGTTATGCGAGAGACATATTTTCATTTGGCGGCACTATTTCCAAAGCGAGTAGTGAGTTATAAATGCCAAATATAGGGAGGCCATGTATGGTTACGGAAGGTATTGCAAGAAATTAACAAGGCGAAGGCGCGGGCCAACACGATGCACACTGTGTGTCACGATGGTGACAATCTATGGTTTCGTGTGACGGAGTTTGACAGATCGACCCAATGTATTACCGGCGGGCAATATCGTGTACACCTGATAAATAGAACTTGCGACTGTGGGACGTTTGACGCACTTCGTTATCCATGCGCTCATGCAATTACAGCTTGTCAGAATCTCCGTTTGGATCCTATGAGATATGTCGATGAAGTGTACAAAGTAGAAAACATGTACAATAGGTGGAGACACGTATTCCTACAGGTCCCAGATGAACGTAAGTGGCTGTCTGTATCGCTTGCTCTATTTAAGTTGTTACCGGATAGAGAATTGCGTTGCAAACCAAAAGGTCAACCTTGCTCGAGCAGAATACGTAATAATATAGATATTCGGGAAAGAACGAACCAACAGAAGTTGTATGGATGGTGTAGGAACCCAAGTCATACAATTCGATCATGTCCAAACTGAAATAGTTGATAATTGCTGTAATGAAACGATGTTGCATTATTTCTATTCCGTCTTATTCAAAAGAACTTATATTTTATTAAAATTATAAAATAAAAAATTAATTTACTATTAAAATATAAAAAAAAACTTCTTTTTTATTAAATGAAACAATATAAAAATAGCTTCTACAATTATATTAAAAATAAATCAATGTATATGCCGGTCGGAATCAGTGCCACATGGGGGTGGACGACGATTACGCGCTGGATTCCTCCTTAGTTGTTTCGGCGGGGTTGTGGTTGCTCTGGCGGGGGTTGTGGTTGCTCCGGTTGTGGGTGTTGAGAGGATGACCCACCTTGGTAGAATAAAGAATGTGGAGGTGTTTGCATCACCTATGGCGAAGGTGTTTGAATCCCATAAGGCGATAGGGAATGAGATGAGCTTCCCGATGGTGCCTCGTGCGATCCGTCCGACGACGATGGCCTATATATCATCAGTTGAGTCGGAGTCATCGGGAAAGGAGATGCACCGGGCCATGCATTCCAACCTGGCATAGGACTGGAAAAAGGAAACATATATGGGTTAGGATACATATAAGGGCTAGGATACGCACCTGGCATAATCTGAAGAGGCTGTGATGTGGGTGTCGTAGGTTGAGGCATTAGGCCCGGTGATTGTGTGAGCACTGTTGATGGGCCAGGTGATTGTGTGGCCGCTGTTGATGGGCCCGTACCGTCATCCCTTCTCCTTGGATTTAAAGGGCCCCGTCGTTCCCTTTCCACACGGATTTACCGACAGCAAATATGGCTTGTCATGAATCCTAAACAATGGCATGTAATCCGGGGTGCACGCTAACTCTGAGACGATGATCGGTTCGCAATCAGGTATATGATCGTACTGGTTTTCCCAAATTTTGATATATTCTGACTAGAATAACCGGCAATTCGTATTCGTTAGCCGTAATTCGATTTTGTACTGCTCATCGAGCACCTTAGGTTCCTCATGTATCGGTTGTTGGAATCCAAATTGTCGCAACACTCTATTCGTCTAGTGCATCTCGACAGTAGCATAGTTGACTAATGGGACTTTAACATGCCAAATGTTTGGATTTTGAAAGAATTCTTTCAGAATTACTGCCCGTATTGCCGAATCCTCATATGGTGTCCACTGAAACTATATGAACGGGATAAAAATATTAGTAATATACATAATACTAAATATGAAACAACTATTTTATGTATATATATTATTTAATACTTACTTGCGCTTCCAACCGTTGGTCTAATAGAAGCCGTATATCTTCAAGAGCGGTAGGTATTCCAACATAACTCCCCGGATGGTTCCACCTAATTATATAAATTTTCAACATACAATTTTATTTTAAATCTATGGAATAATTGTAAAATCAAATAAAAATTTTACATTGTTATGAGTGGGAATGTATATGGGTGGTTCACTCGATGACGTAAAAATGGAAAGTGAAATCGAGCCCATGATTGTAGTAGTGATAGGCAACCTCCAATTTTTGCTTTATTTGGTGGCGTCGCCCCGCACATCTCCCGGTACAATGTTGCCAACACGGCAGACCCCCAACTAAGTTCGCCAGCTGCTCTAAAATCAACGAGTTTCAATAGCCACCTCAGATGTACGAGGTTTCGTGACAAGTTTGGCATCAGGTAACCTCCAATCATCTCAAGGATGTATACCCGAGCATATCGTATTCTTTCTAATTCAGTCGAATCATTCCCCGGCTCTGAAAATGTGTCTCGTAACCAGCCCATCTAGATCCGACCTCGATAAATATCCGGAATCGCACCCAAAAGATTGTAGCATATGGCTCCCCAATTAGCGGATTGAATGGACCCGGTGAGTGCGGCCCCATCTGTAATGACCCAAAATTCACGGGCATCGAAAAAGTGCATTATCGGGCCTCCGTCTTAATAAACCAAATTCGTAAATAATTATTAGAAATATTTAAGAGTCTAGTAGTGTGTTTAATTAGACTTTAATTAGGTGAATTTAGCTTAATTAGGAGAAATTAGGAAAAAGGACTAAATTGAATAAAGGGTAAAAGTTTAATTATAGATTAAAATAAAATAAAGGGGATTAAATAGGCAATTATGCCTATTTCATTAGGTGAGGCGGCAAATGATATTTTTCTTAGATTATATATTATATATAAATATTATTATTTATATTAAAATTATTATTATTATTAAATAAATTAAAATAGTGACAAATGTATGGTAATGATAATAAACATGTGTAAAATACATGAAAATACACTTGTAATATATTTGTATATTTTCTTAAATAATAAGTAAAAGATATTTATTAATTATTATTATATTATGAAATAAAATAAATAAAGACAAGTGTAAGGTGATGATAAAATACAAGTGTGTTAATTAAAATATGTATATTTGTAAGATATGTATTTAACTTACTTATTATTTAAGTAATAGATATTTGTTATAATTATATATTATATTATTGTTAAATTAATAAAAAAATATAATACAAAGAAAGTAAAAATGACTAAAAGGGCAATTAAACCAATAGCATAAGTTGAGGCGGTTAATCCTTAAAAATCTGAGATTTTTAAGTTTAATATATAAATTATATTATTAAATAATAAAGATATTTATTATGTTTTATTATATATTATATATTATATTATTATTATATTATATTTAGAGAGAGTAAAGTAAAGAAAGAAAACAAAGAAAATAAAACAACAGAATAGCAGGGACGAAATATAGAGAAAGGAAAGAAAAAGAAAAAGAAAGAATTTAGGGTTTTCAAGGTTCAAATTCAAATTGGTAAGTCAATTTAAGTCTTTTTCTTGTAATTTTTGAGTTTTTATGAACCTAGAACAAAATATTATTAAGTATATGCTGAAAATTTTGGAAGTTATTAGATTTTTAGACATTAATTTTGCTAGGTAAAAGTGTGAATTAGAGATTGAATTAATAAAATTTCTAATTAGAATTGGGAGATGTATTAAATTGTAAAATAAGTTATAAATTTTGTATAATAGGGACTAAATTGCAAGAATTTCAAAATTATGAATTTATGATAAAAAAATTAGATAGTTAAGTTTAAGTTCAGTTGAAATTTGAGTAGAAATGGGGTATGAATTGAGATGGAAAAATAAATGAATTTAGTTAGGGATTAAATTGAAATTGAGATGAAAGTAGAATAGAAATTCAAGTATTAGATGAAAAATTAATATTGTATTAATGATTATGAAATTTATGTTAATTTTTCGTAGCCAATATCGCACCCGAGGCATCCGCGAAGAAAGGAAGAGAAAAAGTGGACGAGGAGTAAAAACGAGAAATCACGGTTTGTATTACTATAATTCAAATCTATTTATTATTAACTGTTATATGTTAATTAAAATGCATGGTAAGTAAAATTAGGTAAGCAATTGAGATGATAATATTGATTTGAATGAAATTGATTAAAAAATGTTTACGGCTATTGAAATTGAATGTGAACAAATTGGAAATTAAAAGTGATTTGAATTAAGTAATTGAATTATGAATTATGTGAATATTTGAAAGTATATTGATTGGAAACTAAAAGTGATTTGAATTGAATCAAATTGAATTGAATGAAGAAAATATGTGAGTATTTGAAATGTATATTGATTGAAAAGTAATTAGTGATTTAAATTTGATTGGAAAATGAATTAAAAATATGAATTGAATAAAAGTGAATTAAATTATGAATATGTGTGAATATGTGAATTGTGTATTGATTGAAAAGTGGTTTGAATTGAATCGAAGTATGATTATATGTGAATATCTGAAATATGTATTGGTATTGAATTGTATATTGATTAGAAAGTGGAAAGTGAATTTGAATTGAATTGTGATTGAATTGAAAGTGAATTTGAAATAGAAAAATGATTTGAATACCCTATTAACTAGTCGAGCTGAGTCGGATATAGTTGGCATGCCATAGGATTGGAAGAGTGATCGCTGTGAAGTCAGAGTTTTAAAATTTATAAAGAGAATGATCGAACCTGGAAACTAACTATGACAACGATTGAGGCAAGTGCACCTATCGAATAGTAGTATAGCTTAGGCAAGACCGGATTGTCGAACCCAAAGGAACTAAAAGTACTAATACTAACTTTCTTTCTATTATTTAGCCTAAAATAAGTGAAGTTGTTTATTAATCTAAATTAACTAACTACTAAGCTAAAGACGCAAAGACAAAAAGAATGAATTGGGGAAATACTTGGGAAAAACTCAGGTTGATTAAGACGATACCCTTAGGAAGAATCCACCTAGACTTTACTTGTTATCTAACACCGAACTGCATTTATTTATTCACTTGACTTGATCCGTAGGACTCCCTAACGTATATTAAACCCTCTCTCGAGGCGAATAACGCCTAACCCTAGGTTAATTAATTGAAATCTCTTTCCCATTAATAACCCCTAGAATAGCAAAGAAATCGATCTATGGACTCCCATATTAGGTTTCACCCTAATCCGGCAAAATCTCGTCACCCTATCTCTAGGTGCGCGATCAACTCCGCTTAATTATGCTAGATCTACTCTTAAGCAGGGACTTTTGCTCCACCACCTAAGCACATTCAACTTGAATTAATATCCGCGAAATATTAACACAAGAATTAAGCACACATAATTAAGAACAAATCAAGTATTTATCATATAGTTCAGAAAACAATAACAAGATTCATCTAGGTTTCATCCCCTTCAGGTATCTGAAGGGTTTAGTTCATAATAATAAAGAAAAACATCTCAGAAGAAAAGATAAAACAAAACATAAGAAATCCCTAAAACCCCTTGAAGGAATTGAAGAGGAGATCATTCGTCTTGAGTAGAATTCCGACTTCTTGAGATGGATCAACTGGCTATCCCTTGAGAGTTTCTCACAAATCTGACCTTTTCGGCTCGGCTCCTTGGCCTAGCTGACCGCCCGTCAACTCCCCCTTCTAAGTTATACTTAGGGTGTATTTATAGGCTTTTGGAATGTGTTTCTTTGCCCCTAAGTATCATTTTCCGAGTGAAATTACTCTACTCCACGACAGGGGCACGGCCATGGCACACGCCCGTGTGAATCGTGGCCAGGCCGTGTTGGACTCCGTTAGTGAGGCACGGCCGTGTAGATCGACATCAGGCCGTGTTCTAGTATATTTGAGGAGGCACGGCCGTGTGGGCTTTAGTCCAGGCCGTGTCGATTTCTTCTTTGGCCCATTTTGGCCCGTTTTGAGCCCGTTTCTCGTTCTTTTTATTCTTGGGTGCTTTCCTGAGTATAAAACATGAAAAGAAAGGATTAAGAGAACCTTTTTACATAAATCAATGGATAAATCATCCAAAAGTATGCTAAATGTGGGATTAAAATATGTTACTATTTCGGTTTATCAAATACCCCCACACTTAAGCTTTTGCTTGTCTTCAAGCAAAATTCTCAACTTACAATTAAAACGAACTTTCTATAATTCATAATTCCTATCAACAATGTCTTATCATAATTCATAGATAATTTATACATGGGTAATTCAATTCAAAGAGTCCTAAAGATTCAAACAATCTAAGTCATAGATTTGTAGCTCGAAAATATAGGCGTCTTCCCTTATCTAAATAATTACCTTTTAATTCAAAACCGACAAGGATTGACATCCTCACTAGAGATTCACTCAAATCACTCAAAGTGTTTAAGGTTCAAAATTTGGGCACTCAAAAGTCGAACATGAAAAGTTAATCCCATAGGCTTGCCTGAAAATCAAGTCTCCACCACTGTATATGAGATGATGCACAAATCAAAAGGTCTTTAATTAGGGTTGTAATGGGGCTAGGGTTAAGGTGTGGATAGAGGCTGAATTAGAAGGTTAGAATCGAGATTGAATTGATAAATTACCTAACTAGAAACAATGAACTAAATAAAAGTAATTACATCAACTGAAAGCTAATAATACTAATAATATGAGCTTCTTCTTCAATATTTGGAATTCAAACGTATAAGCTCATTTAATCACAACTAATAATGAATAATGAATATACTTTTGATTTTTCTCTCTCTCTTTTTTTAAGAACAAATCATAAATACATAACAAAGGATAAATTACTAAAATAAAAAACATAGTTAGGGTATTAATCAAATCAAATCTCGATATAAGGGTAGTTAAAAAAGAATAGGGATAACAAAAACAAAGGGTTTTGGGTTAATATTAGTGGTTATGTCAATAAAAAGGGTTGTTAGGATTAAAATGGGTTCACTAGGGGTTAATTGTGAAGGTAGGCTTTTAGTGGAGTAAGTGGGTTAAATCCTAGGTGCCTTAATTATCTCTGTATATCAAATCATAGGTGTGGTCTCGATATATATAAACGAGGCAAGTTCTAGAATAACAAATCAATGTTGACATACTCATAATCAATAAAGTGAGCATGAAAAAGAATATATGCTCTATAAGGCTCAAAAACTCACAAAAATTATGGGTATTTTGATATCAACCTCGTAAATTTCAAACTTCAAAGTAATATTTAAACTCAGTTTGACAACCTAGCAAATTTTAATTGAAAAAAATAGACTTATCATGCTTGATTCTCTAGTATTCTTAGAATTTAATTATCAATGCACAATTATCAATGACTTAATCTAAAACATATCAATAAAAGTCATAAATCTTTAGAAATTTCATCTTAATTAGTAAGATGAGAAAATTACTTAAAGATAAGATTAAATTCAGGGATTTGAGAATAATGCAAAAAGTTAGGCACGTCTAAGATTCACCCCCCACACTTAAGATGTACATTGCCCTCAATGTACAAAGATAGATAATAGCAAAATAATAATAAAATCATAAGATAGGGAGAGAAGTGAACTTCCTGAATTTTGGATGGAGTCAATGAAAAAAAACTGGATAGGATTGGAGGTGAACGTGGGGAAGCGTCTCGAACCGTTTGAAATTGAATCCTCAAAGTAGACGGTCTGATTTTATTGTATCCTAAGCTAAATCTAAACGGTATGAAGAATAAGAGGAAAATAATAAAGAAAATAAAAATAAAAATAAAAATAAAAATAGAAATAAAAGTAAATAATGGAAAACAAAAATAAGAATAAAAGTAAATAATAGAAAATGAAAGAAGAAAGACAACTGAACAAGAAAAAGGAAGAAGGGGGTCTAAATAGCGATTATGGATCTGGTGGTTAGCCCCGCCCTTGTACCTTCATGTGATGGCCACACGGCTACGGCCACGACCGTGTGTAAGGCCGTGTGGTCTGGAAATCTGCACTTTGGTTAGTTTATAGTTAGGTGCTAAAAAGGAAAAATAAAAGTAAAAGAAGAAAAAATGTAAAAATTGATGGGGTTAGTGCTCGGGTTGCCTCCCGAGAAGCGCTCGTTTATAGTCTTAAGCTAGACTTTACCTCTCATTCGTATGGTCATGGTGGTTTGAGGAGGTGAAAATCCTTTCTCATGCGATCAATTCGGTTGTGGATATAAAGTTTAAGTCGAGTAGTGTTTACCTCAGAAGTGCTAAATTTCAGATTAGTTACCTCGACTGTTCCATCTGGGAAGATTTTGAGTACCTGATCTCCTATCTTAAGCTGGGTTATCCCATCATTAAGTTCGTCGTGGATTTGCCTCGTTTTTGCTTTGTGTGTTTTTAGTCTCTCCTTGAAGTGTGTCTTCCATTCGTCTAGTTTATCGATCCAAAGCCTTCGTTCCTCATGAATTTCTTCTTTATTGATACGAGGTCTAGGATCTAGCATCTGCGAAAGAGCTTCAAGAAACGACAAGTTAATATGAAATTTCTTTGGAAGTTTAAGAGACTTACCGAATTCTTCCTCTGTGTGGTCTTTCTTTGTCGCATTGGGGTATGGCGCACGAGCTTGGTACTCTGTAATTACCGGGTTTGGTAAATTCCGCTTACCTCAACCTTACCTCCACTCACCACAGTGCTCTTGCCTTGGGTCGATTCCACTAACCTTTCACCGTCATGAGTCAAGTTTACGGCTTAAATTTGCTCTTTTAGGTTAGTTTCAGGTGTTGCTTGGCAAGCTTTCTTGTAGTTGTTCGGAAATCAGCTTCGCGAGTTGTCCAACTGACTTAGAAATTTCCCCAACTGACTTAGTAAGTTCCCCAATTCTTGGTTCTTGATCCCTTCAATCGATGTTTGTTGGTTTTTAAGTGTTGTCTCAGTGTCTTGGAGACGGGTATCTGTGGCTGCCATGAATTTTGTCAGCATCTCTTCAATGTTTGACTCCTCTTCCTGTTGGTGAGGTGGTTGTTGAAAATCTGGAGGAAGTTTCGGTCTTTGGCTATTTTGATCATCCCACGAGAAATTAGGGTGGTACCTCCAACCTGCATTATAAGTGTCATTATAAAAATTATTTTGTGGTCTAGAATAGTTACCCGTATAGTGAGCTTGCTCGTTTTCCATGCCATATCCATAGAGTGGGTACTCAGGATTCGCCATGCCTCCTAAACTCGAATCATATTGTATTTCTGGGTGTACCTGCGAGAGACTATTCAAACCATCAAATTTTTTATTCATCATCTCTAACTGATTAGATAACCTGGTGACCACGTCGAGGTTGAAGACACTGGCTGCTTTAGTAGGAATTGTCCTCATCGCTTGCCACTGATAATTATTCAGTGCCATCTTCTCTATACACTAAAATTATCTGCCAAAATCAAAATAGAGGAAAAATTAGCAAAGTAAAAAATAATAAAAATAAAAATAAAAATAAATTGCAAAAATAAAAAAAATGGCTAAAATAATAAAAATAGAGCTTTCTTAATATTTTAGTTCCCCGGTAACAGCGCCAAAAACTTGATCGCTGTGAAGTCAAAGTTTTAAAATTTATAAAGAGAATGATCGAACCTGAAACTAACTATGACAAAGATTGAGGCAAGTGCACCTATCGAACAAGTAGTATAGCTTAGGCAAGACCGGATTGTCGAACCCAAAGGAACTAAAAGTACTATTACTAACTTTCTTTCTATTATTTAGCCTAAAATAAGTGAAGTTGTTTATTAATCTAAATTAACTAATTACTAAGCTAAAGACGCAAAGACAAAAAGAATGAATTGGGGAAATACTTGGGAAAAACTCAGTTCATTAAGACGATACCCTTAGGAAGAATTCACCTAGACTTCACTTGTTATCTAACACTAAACCAGACGATTTATTCACTTGACTTGATCCGTAGGACTCCCTAACGTATATTAAACCCTCTCTCGAGGCGAATAACGTCTAACCCTAGGTTAATTAATTGAAATCTCTTTCCCATTAATAACCCCCTAGAATAGCAGTAAATCGATCTATGGACTCCCATATTAGGTTTCACCCTAATCCGGCAAAATCTCGTCACCCTATCTCTAGGCGCGCGATCAACTCCGCTTAATTATACTAGATCTACTCTTAAGCAGGGACTTTTGCTCCACCACCTAAGCACATTCAACTTGAATTAATATCCGCGAAATATTAACACAAGAATTAAGCACACATAATTAAGAACAAATCAAGTATTTATCATATAGTTCAGAAAACAATAACAAGATTCATCTAGGTTTCATCCCCTCTGTGTATCTCAAGGGTTTAGTTCATAATAATAAAGAAAGACATCTCAGAAGAAAAGATAAAACAAAACATAAGAAATCCCTAAAACCCCTTGAAGGAATTAAAGAGGAGATCCTTCGTCTTGAGTAGAATTCCGGCTTCTTGAGATGGATCAACTGGCTATCCCTTGAGAATTTCCCACAAATCTGACCTTTTCGGCTCGGCTCCTTCGCCTAGCTGACCGCCCGTCGACTCCCCCTTCTAAGTTATACTTAGGGTGTATTTATAGGCTTTTGGAATGTGTTTCTTTGCTCCTAAGTATCATTTTCCGAGTGAAATTACTCTACTCCACGACAGGGGCACGGCCATGGCACACGCCCGTGTGAATCGTGGCCAGGCCGTGTTGGACTCCGTTAGTGAGGCACGGCCGTGTAGATCGACATCAGGCCGTGTTCTAGTATATTTGAGGAGGCACGGCCGTGTGGGCTTTAGTCCAGGCCGTGTCGATTTCTTCTTTGGCCCATTTTGGTCCGTTTTGAGCCCGTTTCTCGTTCTTTTTATTCTTGGGTGCTTTCCTGAGTATAAAACATGAAAAGAAAGGATTAAGAGCACCTTTTTATATAAATCAAGGGATAAATCATCCAAAAGTATGCTAAATGTGGGATTAAAATATGTTACTATTTCGGTTTATCAACGCGTATGGGAATTTATCGGCTTTGCCGATCAGGCACTATATGTGTCGTATTAGGCACCACGTGTGTCATTTCAGGCATTTTATGTGTAGTATACTGCTTCTGATATATTGATCAGGTACTGAGTACCGTTTTAGGCACAATGTGCCGTACTGGTTTGTTTTGACGGAATCCGTGTATCCGCCAAGGTCCGGGTTTGTTAATAGGGTGAATAACTGAAATGAGAAAATTAAATAAATTTGATTGGTCGTACTATTAAAAATATGAGAAAGAAATTATGAGTTGAATTGTGAATTGAATTGAGACATGAGATTTGAAGCATGAACTTAAGGTTCATGAATTTGTTAAAATATCGAAATAAGAAGTGAAAATAGAATGAATTGGAAATAATGAAATAGTGTATGAGTTAATTGAATATAATCATATGAATTAATTATAATTAATTTTATTGAAAAATGTTGGTTTAAATAATTATTGAAAGACTAATGTTGTAAGGTTTTAGATATGAAAGAGAATAAGTTATTGAATTGAGATATAGAAATGAAATATATGAAATAATGATTTTATGAAATGGTTATTGATGAAATGCATGAAATGAATATCGATATAGTAAGAAGATATATAAATTAAAATGAAGAAAAGCTATTTAAGATACATATTACTAAGAAAATTTAAAGTTTTAAATGCATGAATGATTTATTGAAAGTAAAATAGTGGTAAGATTAATTGTGCATATTTATTGTTTTTACTTTTAAGTATTTGAATTATAGTAATACCACTGAGTGTATAATCAGTGTACGGTTTGTTTCCGTGCGCAGATTTGGTACAGAAATTTTGAAGAGTTGTATTTGAGATTACGAGTCTTCATCTCATCACATCTTCAAGCAACAAGAGGGTACGTTTTAAAATTTTGAATAGAATGACATGTACTTAGGAAAAATCAAGTATGTTCCAAGTAGTAGTAAGGACTAAATTATAAATTATTTAAATTTATTATTTGTCCGTTTTTATGTTCTAATATATTAGTGATTAGCCAAGAATTACTTTGGCACCCAATGTAATATTCCTATATCAGGTTCCTTGAGTCGAACATGGTATAGGGGTGTTACACCATCCACCGGCAATCCTAATTGTAACTGGACGTCCTCCAAAGTGATAGTACACTCTCCGCATGGAAGATGGAATGTGTCGTCTCCGGTCTCCACCTCTCTATTAACGCACTGATGAGTTTCAGGTCCAACTTGCACCCCCGGCCTATAGTGGCCATGTGCCAAAAACCCGCTTCCCTCAAGTAATTTTCTATCAACGGTGATGGCGGACCAGACATGTTACGAATATAACATTGTAACACCCGATCTACAGACTGTTATAAAAAATTATAAAATACAAATTAATTAAAATTACATAAATGAAAAAAATATTAAATAATATTCAAAAGTTAAAATTAATTAAAATTACATAAATGAAAAAAATATTAAATAATATTCAAAATTTAAAATAAACCGTTACCATTTTCATTTGTTCGACGGAGATATGTTTATGATCGAGACGAATTAATCCCCCGGCCATTGCTAACACGATCAAATATTTTTGAAATTATAAAAATAATAATACAAATTTAGAAAAAAATAAAAGTAAATAACTAATTATAAAGAGCTTTGAGAAATTTAGTAAGAAATTTGAGAGCTCTAGGGGGAAATTGTAGAGAATTTTTGCTAAATTTTTAAGAAATTTACTGTGAAAATAATAGAAGGGGAGGGGGTTTTATATTATTTTTTTGACTGTTGGAACCCCCCCAACGGTCAAAAAAATTTAGCCGTTGGGGTTGAAAATCTGCCAGCAAAGCGCACCCCCAAGGGAGCGTTTTTTGCCACGTCAAAAAAACGCGCGGACGTGGAAGCGTTTTGCTGACATGGCAAAAAACGCTCCCTTGGGGGCGCGCTTTGCTGACACTTCCCCCCTAAAACGCGGCTGTAGAAGGCCCATTTCGCCCGGGCCCGTCAGAAGTTTAATAAAAAAATAGCAATAAACAAAATAGAATAAACAACCAAAGTTAAAGTCCATGTCCATTACATTAACAGGCCCAAATAGGTAGCCCAATACATAACCCAAATTTAAACTAAACTCTAGACCCAAAAATTGGCAAGCCCGAATGACCCAAATTCCAGATTGTTCTGGTGCCTTCTCGCCTTCCTCACGCGCGCCTCTTGAGATACCCGAGTACCCCACGCGCGCCTTTTGGCTTCCCCGCTGTTTTACACGCGCGATCGCTCGTGTTCCCACGCGCGCCGCCATGATCACAGACAACCAGCACCAAGACTTCCGTACTACCCCAAACATCATCACCACACTCACGCCAAACGCCTAGTATACGCAATGCACCCACGTACACCTCGCGCCGAAAACCACGTCGCCCCCGTACCTGCAAAAGAGACCACGACAGCAGCAAATACAAAATAGAAAGGGAATAAAATGACATTTTTGTATTTTCGATTTATTTTTCAGATCGGCTATAAAAAGGCCGAGCCACAAACCTTGTATTTTTTACGCATACATAACAAAAAAGAATACGAAAACCAAGAGCAGATTCAAGCAAAAAAAGGTTGCTTTTGACTCCATTTTCTTTCTGGATCGTTTTTTTTCTTTCCTGTATCTCTTTCTTTTTCTTTGGTTTACAATAGATTAAAAGGGAGGAAGCGATCTTACCCTGGGCCGGATGCTCACCTTCGTTTTCTCCGTCGAAATAAGGGTTAGACGTTGGTAGGCGAGCGAGGCTTTAAGGTCGGTATTGGGGAACTTAGTCGGATCCCTCGGATATTGCCTTTCTTCGGATATAATGGCGATTTGGGTAGTAAGCCGAGGGGTTCTCCTTAAGTCTACCGCTGTTCGCTGGTTATGATGGCGGCCTAGTGGTGGACGGAAGGGGTTTTAGTTGCGGTTGAGGGAGATGAAGGGATAGGTCTCTCTGCGGCTGAGGAAGGAAAGCAAAAGGGATTAGGGTTTTGTTAAAAGAGGGTTAGCTGAGGGGTTAAAGTCGTTTATATAGGGTTCGGTTATTAATCAAACGACGACGTTTCAGGTTAACACTGATAACCTTGAAACGACGCCGTATGAGCAGATCCGATGTGACCCGACCCATATTCACAAGATCCGTGCGTTTCTCCAATTAATGGAGGATTTGCGCGTTTAATCCCTTCTATTCCCATATGATTTTTAATTAATCCCCTTTCGTGTTGATTTTATTGTTTAATTAGCCCCTAATTTACATATACTTTTGATTTAGTCCAGTTTGTTCATCGTATTCATTTGTTTAAGTATTTACGGTTTTAATCCCTGATCGTTTAAGTGTTTTTTATTTAGTCCCCGCTTTAATGGCTTGTTTATCATTAAGTCAATGTTATTATTGTTGTTTTTATATTAGTATGAGTATTATTCCTAAGATTATTACTCATATTTCTAGTCAATATCAATATTATTAGCTTGTTTGATTTTATTATGTGCATCATTTTAATTATTATTAACATATTTTAAAATCGCTCTTGTTTATTTAGAATATGTTGTACATTTGTTATGCTTATATACATTAAATTAATTTTCTTTATCATTGATCTAACGCTTGATAATTCTTGCTCTATATTTAAGTCTTGCTCTATATTAATGCTTGATAATACTTGTATGTTTTAATTCTTGCTCTATATTTATTTACTGCTTGAGATTCAATAGCATTATATTTCACTCGTGAATGATGGCTCCATATTGTATGTTACTACATCATAGCACTACATTTTAAAAAAAAAACATCATGTTTCCACACTATTCGATCTTTAAAATCGTTCTTGCTTAATATTTCCAAAAACAAGGTGATATTCGCGCGTTTGGGAATTCGAAGAAATCGCGCCCAATCGTGCTGGGTGTGATTTTTTTTGTTTAACCAAATAAACGAATACCCTTTCAAAATTTGTTCATTTTCTCAAAATAAGGTAATATTCGTGCATTTGGAAATGCGAAGAAATCGCGCTCAATCGTGCTTTGGGTGTGGTCTTTTCGCTTAACCGAAAATGAATACCCTTTTTCAAAATTGGTTCATATTTTCAAAATAATTTGGAAATTCAAGAAATCGTGCCCAATCGTACTGGGTGTGATCTTTTTGTTTGTCCAAATAATCAAATACCTTTTAATTCCAATACATGTACTTGGAGAATTTTGGGGATGATCTTGGATTCGAGGACTCAGATTGTCGTGTCCAATCGTGCTGGATATGATATTCTATTCTTTCGGAGCAAGGAAATCTCGATATTCAGTCAAGTTATTTAAAATATAAAAAAAAAATTTCAAAACCATTTCAAACTTTTCAACATTAGGACATTAATGAATCAATTTGGTACCAATTTTGGGCGTTGCGAGGGTGCTAATCCTTCCTCGCACGTAACCGACTCCCGAACCCGTTTTCTCGAGTTTCGCAGACCAAAATATTTTATAGGTGATCCGATCACATCGTGAATAAAAGTTCGGTGGCAACTCCGTTTCCATATTTTTAAAAGTCGATTCCCGTTTTTTCAAAACCCGATAAAAAATGGTTTCAACAGCTTGGCGACTCCACTGGGGACGCGGTTGAGAGTCGAGCCATAAATTGATTAATTTTGTCCTTTTGATTGAAAACTTGATAAAATGTTTCATCATCTTTCTCATTAAAACATCTGTTTGTGCTATAACTGTTATAATGTCGAGTTCTATAATACTTTTGCATTGCATTACATGACCGTTGTGGTCACGCCTTTAAGTGGGAGTGAGAAGCTATGCTTTCGTGAGGTTTTCACCTCCGCATGGGCTAGTGGACTGCTTCCGGGATACATCCGTACCTATGTCTTCGTGAGGTTTTCACCACCGCATGGGCATAGGAAAATGTATTCCCCTGAACTGAACTTGATCCGTATGAACCTATAATGGGTGAGGATTGAGGAATCTGCATGTTCGGGTACCCTTTTCTTAGGACTTTACCCCATGTAGTAGACCGTAGGAACCCGTCAAGTGTAGTAGTGTTGAATGTTAATGGTTACCCGTATAGGTGGTTGATTATTTTCTGTTTGCTTTCAATCTGATTATTTGGTACTGACCCGCGTTTTTTTTGTGATTGGCATGACATTGCATATTTAAAGAGAAGTCGATTCGTGTTCAGTGGCTAAGTTAGAAGGTCTAACATGGAGAACGAATTCCTTGATAGAGTCAAAGACAATGCGGCCGTCCGCACATGGTCAGAGTGGCTACAACTAGAGAAAGGGGACAGTTTGGCTAAGGGATACGTGTCGGAGCTGTGGGACTTTACTCGCGTCAGTGTGGTGCAAAATGAGTTACAGGAGTTGAGAGATATATGGGCCAGTTGGGATGAGGGAACTAAGCTGATGTTCTACCAAAATTACGATGATATATCCTATTTGTTAGATGTTAAGGTAGACAAACATTTGTTTCGGGCTATGACCCAGTTTTGGAATCCTACATATAATTGTTTCACTTTTGGGAAAGTAGATTTGGTCCCCACTATAGAGGAGTATACAACCTTGCTCCATTGTCCAAGGATCTTAGTCGACAAAGCTTACATTAAAGTCGCTAACGCCCCGACCTTCGTGAAGAAATTAGTGAGTATTACTGGGATGAATGAGTCTTGGGTTACGGCTCGAATTTAGCAGAAAGGTAACGGTAAATGTATTCCTTGGGTGGTTATGAGAGACTTGATCTTAGCACACTCAGATGCGAAGAAGAGGGTGGATATCTTTGCCCTGAGCATTTACGGTCTGGTGATTTTTCCTAAAGCTCTAAGACATATAGATGAAGCAATCGCTGACCTATTCGATCGTCTGGGCAAAGGGATCACACCGGTACCTGCAATACTAGCCGAGACGTGTAGATCTTTGAGCTTATGTCGAAGGGAAGCTGAAGGTAGATTTATTGGATGTGCACAACTGTTGTCGACCTGGTTTCATGGACACTTTTAGAAGATGGACAGGATCTCTTACCAGGTCTTCTCCCAAAATTATTCCTCGTTAAAGGAAGAGGTAGCTACGCGAAGGAGAAATGACATCTCAGAAGAAAAGTGGATGATGATCCTTCAAAATCTCAAAGAGGAGGATGTGGAGTGGAGAGCCATTTGGATGGTCCCTAACGAGATCCTCTATCGTTGTGGGATTTTGATTATGTGCCATTGATTGGGATTTGGGGGGCCACTGGATACACTCCGTTGCTTGCACTAAGGCAATACCGACAAAGCGCTTTTATACCGGCGACTTATGGGCTGGCTCAATCTGAGTTCTCATATCAGGCGGACAATTACAAGAAAAGGGTTCGGGAGATTCATGACGCTTGGAAGCAGATTCGCCGAATGAAGAGATTGTCCGTAGGTTCAATGACGACGCCAGAGTATAATAGTTGGTTCGGCCAGAGGATTAACGATAATATACCTAGACCAAGTTTGGAAGGTGCCCGATCTATAGAAGAATGCCTACGAGTTGTCCCGTCTGAATTGGAAATAATAAAGCAAGATTTTGAAAAGAGGAATCGAGAACTGGAAAAGAAAATAGAGCAATTAGAGGAAGAGAAGATGCATTTAAGGTTAGATGCTGACATTCAAAAAGCAGAAGCGGAAAGATTCAAAAAAGGAAAAGAATGGGTTGAAGAGGATCTGAACAGCTTAAAAACTGATTATAAGAAGATGCGCCTGTCAATGAGGACCGCTGGTTTAGGGAAGACTTCAGAATAATGGCGTCAGGAGGTTCAAGACGAAAGTGCTAAAGCTAACCAATGGGAGGAGAAGTTCCGAGAGACACAAGCACAAATTGAACCTATGGAAAAGAGCCTCTCGTAAAGTCAAGTGAACAAAACAAGTTGAAGGCTAGAGTCGCAGAGCTCGAGAGATCTCTTCATCATCATCGAAGCCGTGACTCTATGAAAGAACTAAGAGCCAGTTTAAGCCAAATTAAAGAAATAAAGGAAAAGATTGAAGAATTAGAAACGGCCTTGCAGAATTGCCAAAACCATATCGAGTCTCTAGAGGCGGATGAAGAACGAAGGAAACATGAGCTTCACTATTTTCAGAATCAAATCAGAGATAGGGATTACCTCATGGGAGAAGCTATAACCCAGATGCGAGAGATAGCCGATTATTTACAAACTTTGGCCGTACAAGCTGATATATTGAGTATGCAGTTTGAAACGCGGTCAGATCGCGGGCGGGAATTAGCTTCACTACTCGAGAAAATTAGGGTTTTAGGTGCTAGGGCTAGGCCTTATTTGTAATTTGATTCTATGTAAAGGACTTTGTTCTCTAGTAAAGCTTTCTAAATAGAATTGAATCTGGATCGACACCTTCTTTGCATTCATGTGTCTTCATTCCATTCATATGCATTAAAAATCATTAAGAGGTCCTAATTATAGTAAAAAAAATTATTTCAAAGAACTCGAAACCAACAAAGCTTTGCGTAAACGCATCCCTACTGACACGAGAAAAAGAAAACGAAAGACATGGATCAGAGGATAGAGAAACTCGAACAACTCCAAAAGGAGATGCAAGAAAAACGCAACTTCAAATGCAAGAGCAACTTGCCAAGATACAAGCGTGATATGATGGAACAGATGATGGAATCACAGAGAACCATGATGTCCCAATTGACTCAGTTATTGGCAGACAAAGGGAAAGCCCCCATGGTTAATACTGTGGAAGATAGTAAGGAACAACCATATCCCTCGGGTTTTACCTCAACACCTCCTGAAGAGCATCCCCGGAGGACATCCATTATAATTAAACCTCAACAATTTCAAGAGGGTGTCTCGGTACCGCCAAATTTTTAAGCTGGATTAGGTTCCAATTTGGTTGACCATCCAATCAATGCTGCTATTCCCGACCTTGACGAGGCAGCGGATAAAGAAAAGGCAAAGTCTGAATTGCCAAAACAGCTAGAAGAGCGTTGTAAGTGGTTAGAAGACAAATTCTGGGCTATGGAGGACGCTGATAGGCAACGCGGGGTCGACACTAAAGATCTAAGCTTGGTACCAAATCTAATACTCCCCCACAAATTCAAGATGCCAGAGTTTGAAAAATACAAGGGAATCACTTGCCTCAAGCTCATATAACCATGTTTTGCTGGAAAATGACCGGTATATTAACAATGACCAGCTTGTTGATACATTGCTTCCGTGATAGCTTTGGTTGGAGCAAGCGACCATGATGGTATAATCACCGAGCCAGTCTCAAAATCGGTTCTTGGAGAGATCCGCACAGAGCATTTATGATACAATACAATCATGTAGCCGATATGACCCCTTCGAGCAGGATTGTTCTCGCAAAACATGGAAAAAAATCAAATGAGAGTTTCCGGCAAGATGACAACAAATGGTGGAGGGAGGTCGCTGCTCAGTCCAAATACCACTTTTAGAAAAAGAGACTACAATGCTCTTTATCAATACGTTGAAGGCCCCGTTCCTTACTCATATGCTAGGAAGCGCAACCAAGAGTTTCTCGGACATTGTAATGACTGGGGAGATGATAGAGAACGCTATAAAAAGTGGAAAGATTGAGGCGGGGGAAAATAACAAAAGAACGACTATGAGAAGGAAAGAAAGCGAGGTGAATAATGCGAGTATGGGGCATTCAAAGTCGATCATCATTAACCAAATTTACGGCAGATGGCTCTCGGGCATCGTGGATTCGTCCAGAAAAGAATCTGGCACCGCAAGATAGAACAATGAGAAGCTTCAATTTACACCGATCCCGATAACATACAAGGCAATGTATAAAAACTTATTTGACGCGCACATCGTGTCTCCTCGCTACCTAACACCAATGCAAAATTTCCATACCCCAAGTGGTACGACCCGAATGCGGAATGCGAATATCATGCGGGAATCACGGGCATTCAATAGAGAATTGCTTAGCCTTTAAGAAATTGGTGGAAAAGCTTGTCAATATGGGGGTTATAGAATTGACAGACTTGCCAAAAGCAGAAAATCCATTACCCGATCATAATAGGGTCAATGCAGTTAGCGAAAGTTTAGAAAAAAAAGGGTCAAAACAAGCGTTGCGGAGGTTAAGACTCCCTTAAGATTGGTCTGGAAAGAAATGGTCAAACAGGGGCTAATCGTTGCAAAAAGAGTCGGGAAAGTTGACAAATTATTGTGAGTACCATCGGGAATTGGGGCACGAGATTCAGAACTGTGAGGAGTTCAAGACTATGGTACAAAATTTGATGAACAATAAAGAAATGGAGTTTTATAAAGAAGGAGCAGAAGAGAAAAGCATATGCACCTCAGAGTCAATAACAAGAAACCCAAAAGTTAAATTCTCTTTGATCGTTATTTCGGTACCTAAGAACAATGGAGCTAGAATGCAGCAAAGACAAAGTAATAATACACGCACTGCAGAACCCGGTATAGCAGAGTCAAGTACAGTGCAAAGACTAAAAGTGATAATACAAAGACCTGCAGTCTTTGCTTATGAGGATAGCAGGAGGGTTCCCTGGAACTATGAATGTAGTGTGACGATCCCAGGAAAGGAGAAATTGGATAGCGCTTCAAAAGAAGAGTTGGATGCAAGTTTTCATACTCGCAGCGGGAGACGCTATGATTTGGTAAAAGGGAAAGCCCCGATGGAAGAGCTAGAAAGAGAAAAATCAGTCGAGTCCGAATCACCCACCAAGGAACCAGTGAGAGAGGAAGAAGCCAAGAAGTTCCTAAAGTTCCTGAAACACAGTGAATATTGCGTGGTAGAGCAGCTGCATAAGCAGCCGGCGCGCATATCTGTATTGGCTTTACTGCAGAATTCGGAGGTACACAGGAACGCATTAATGAAAGTCTTAAATGAGACCTATGTCGCCAATGATATTTCGGTTGATAAATTGGATCGGTTGGTGGGTAACATAAGTGCAGACAACTTCATCCATTTTAGTGACGATGAGATACCACCAGGTGGTAGGGGATCCACCAAGGCTTTGCATATCACCACTAGATTCAAAGGGTACACGCTACCAGGGGTCTTAATAGACAACTGATCGGTATTGAACGTACTGCCCTTGTCCACTCTAAACAGATTACCGATAGATAGCTCGCACATGAAGGAGTGCCAGAGCATAGTAAAGGCATTCAATGGCACACAAAGGAAAGTGTTGGGAAGAATCGATATACCTTTAGTGATTGGCCCGACTACTTACAAAGTGGATTTCCTGGTAATGGACATCAAGCCCTCCTATAACTGCTTATTAGGGAGGCCGTGGATACATTCGTCAGGGGCAGTCCCCTCATTATTACATCAGAAAGTGAAGTTGATAGCAGATGGTCGGCTAATAATGATAAAGGCTAAGGAGGACATTATTGCAGCTGTGACTAGTGAGATGCCGTACTTAGAGATAAACAACGAGACAACTGAATGTTCCTTCCGGTCTCTCGAGTTCGTGAATGCAACTTTCGCCACGGAAGGAAATAGAATCCTTATACCAAGAATCTCCAAGACTACAAGAACGGGACTGAAAATGACCATGGGGAAAGGAGCTTTACCGGGAAGAGGACTTGGAAAATACCTTCAGGAAAGAGTTGCGGCCCCGACGTTGAAAGAAAAACAAGATCGCTTTGGCTTAGGATTTAGGCCAGATGCGAAACAAAAAAAAAAGAACTGGAAAAGAGACAAGAAAGAAGGCGTGCTCGTTTGAATGACAAAGAAACCAAGTGGGAACCCATGATAATTCCACACATATCTAAGACTTTTGTGTCGGGTGGGGTAATCCATGCTGAGCCCAGTGCACCAAAAGGAAAAGACATCGTAGCAATGTTGGGTAATGTTTGCATCAATACCGTATCTGAGGAGATAGTGGAAGAAGGGACCTTATCGGATATTCAACCCTACGAACCAGGAAGCGTTTTAGACAACTGGACTGCAGAGGAGATTCCTGTAGTATTTAAAACTTATTCAGAGTAATGCTCAGAACGCACTTATTACTTTAAGCCTAGAAGTGATAAGATTTCTTTTTTAAAATAGGCTCGTGTTCAAACATTATTATATTAATGAAGTACATCTTTGCTATCATTTAAAGCAGACATTCTTTTATTCCTTTCTTCGTTTTGCGACGCCTTCAAATCATTCTTTCACAACCATTATACATACAAATGACCATTCATAAATTCATTCATTCTTTCTATATTCTTGTGAACTACAACAGGTCTTCAGATATCAATGACGTGAGCAACGTTGCCACGAACTCGGAATATCCTTTCGAGCAGGACATGTGTTTAGAAGGATCATAGGATTTTGAAGATGATATAGACAGTGATTTATCCCCTGACTTGTTAAGAATGGTAGAACGGGAGGAGAAACAAATTCTACCTCACGAGGAAACAGTGGAGACTGTGACATTGGAGGAGGGGAAGGTAGTGAAGATTGGAACACGTCTAACCCGGGAAACAAGACGAGATCTCGTCGAGTTGCTACAAGAATTCAAAGATGTCTTCGCATGGTCATATAAGGATATGCCTGGTTTAAGTACCGATATTACAGTACATCGCCTGCCTATAAAAGAAGATTGCAAGCCCATTCAGCAAAAGCTTCGAAGGATGAGACCAGATATTGTGTTAAAAATAAAGGAGGAAGTCAAGAAAAAGTTTGATGCCGGATTCTTGCAAGAGACCAAATATTCAGAATGGGTAGTCAACATTGTGCCTGTCCCTAAAAAAGATGGGAAGGTACGAATGTGTGTGGATTATAGAGACCTAAATAAGGCTAGCCCAAAGGATAATTTTCCTTTACCTCATATTGATACTCTGTGGATAACACAAGGCAGCTACTCGTTGTTTTCATTTATGGACGGCTTCTCGGTACAATCAGATAAAAATGCATCCCGAGGATATGGGAAAGACTACCTTTATAACGCGTGGGTAATGCGTTCGCTACAAGGTGATGCCATTTGGGTTGAAAAATACGGGAGCTACATACCAAAGAGCTATGGTGACTTTATTCCACGATATGATGCATAAAGAAATTGAGGTTTATGTGGATGACATGATTGCGAAGTCTAGAACAGAAGAAGAACATATCCAAGTTTTAAAGAAATTGTTCTTAAGACTGAGGAAATTCCAGTTAAAGCTCAATCCCGTAAAATGCACTTTTGGGGCTAGATCGGGTAGATTGCTGGGCTTCATAGTCAGTGAAAAGGGAATTAAGATCGACTCAGATAAGGTCAGGGCTATACAAGAATTGCCTCCACCGCGCACTCAAAAAGAAGTTCGAGGTTTCCTGGGGAGGTTAAATTACGTTGCTCGGTTTATTTCACAGTTAACTGAAAAATGTGACCCCATATTTCGTCTTCTGAAGAAACATAACCCAGGTGTGTGGGATGATCAATGCCAGAAAGCTTTCGATAGAGTCAAACAGTACTTGTCGAATCCTCCAATTTTGATACCCCTTGTCCAGATAGGCCACTAATCCTGTACTTGACAGTATTTGATCACTCTATGGGGTGTGTATTGGGTCAGCATAATGAGTCAGGGAGAAAAGAAAAGGCGATATATTACCTCAGTAAGAAATTTACTGAATGTGAGATGAGATATTCGCCGATTGAAAAACTGTGTTGTGCTCTGATCTGGATAACTCGAAGGTTGAGGCAGTACATGTTGTACCATACGACCTGGTTAATCTCGAAACTAAATCCTCTTAAATATATGATGGAGTCGACCGCTTTGAATGGGAGAATGGCTCGATGGCAAATCCTCCTCTCGGAATTTGACGTAGTCTATGTAAGTTAGAAGGCTGTGAAGGGAAGTGCAATAGCAGATTTTCTAGCCAGCAGAACACTAGACAATTACGAACCCTTGAACTTCAATTTTCCCAATGAGGATCTGATGTTTGTAGCAGCCACTGAGGAAGATACCCCAAAATTTTGTCGTTAGAAGTTGAACTTCGACGGAGCGTCAAATGCCGTTGGTAATGGAATTGGGGCAGTCCTGATATCCCCAAATGGATATCACTACCCATTCACCTGCAAGTTGGATTTCGATTGCACAAATAATATGGCAGAGTATGAAGCTTGTATCATGGGAATTAAAGCAGCCATAAACTGCAAAGTTAAGGTGCTTTAAGTATATGGGGATTCTGCATTGGTGATTTATCAGCTCAAAGGAGAATGGGAAACAAGGGATCCCAAATTGATCAGTTACCGAAAATTAATGTTGGACCTAATTGAGAAGTTTGATGATATCGTATTCTTTTACCTCCCGCGCGATGAAAACCAGATGGCTGACGCATTAGCCACATTAGCTTCCGTGATCAGAATAAATAACCAGGAAAATATGAAGCCCATCCGGATGAGTATTTACGAAACCCCAACTTGCTGTTGCAATATGGAGGAAAAAGAAAGGGATGATCACCCCTGGTACCAAGATATATTGCGATATGTAGGGAGTCGCAAATATCCTGAACAAGCGACCGAGAATGAAAAGAGGACATTGAGAAGGATAGCTTGTGATTATGTTTTAGATGGGGAAGTCCTGTACAAAAGAAGAAAAGATCAGTCATCGCTGAGATGATGTGTCAACGCTCTTTGAAGCTAAGAAGATTTTGGAGGAAGTCCACGAGGGTGTTTGCGGAACGCATGCTAACGGTTTCACAATGGCTAGGCAAATCATGAGATTCGGATATTATTGGTCTACCATGGAAGGAGACTGCATCAAGTATGCTAAAACATGTCACAAATGCTAGATATACGGAGACAAAATTCATGTGCCTCATTCACCTTTGCACGTTATGACTTCCCCATGGCCTTTCTCCATGTGGGGCATGGACGTCATTGGGCCGATCTCTCCGAAAGCTTCAAACGGGCATCGGTTCATCTTCGTGGTTATCGACTACTTTACCAAGTGGGTAGAGGCTGCTTCATACGCCAATGTTACCAAATCGGTAGTCAGCAGGTTCCTAAAAAAGGAAATCATATGCCGATATGGAATACCGGAAAGAATCATATCAGATAATGCGTTAAACCTAAACAACAGCACGATTGCGGAGGTCTGCGGTCAATACAAGATCAGGCACCACAATTCATCACCATATCGTCCAAAAATGAATGGTGCAGTAGAAGCAGCCAATAAGAACATTAAGAAGATTGTGGGGAAAATGGCCGAAACCTATAAGGATTGGCACGAGAAGTTACCATTCGCTCTCTATGCGTACCGAACATCAGTCAGGACCTCTACCGGGGCAACTCCTTTCTCACTAGTCTACGGAATGGAGGCAGTGCTACCCATCGAGGTTAAAATTCCTTCCCTTCGAGTCTTGTCAGAGCTAAAGTTAGATGAAGCCGAATGGATCCAGTCTTGATACGATCAGTTAAACTTGATTGAGGAAAAAAGGCTAAAGGCCATCCGTCATGGTCAGATATACCAAAAGAGGATGATGCGGGCTTATGACAAGAAGGTTCGCCCTAGAGAATTTTACGAGGGAGACTTGGTTTTGAAAAAGATCCTCCCCATGCAAAAAGATTTCAGAGGGAAATGGATGCCAAATTGGGAATGACCTTATGTGGTGAAAAAGGCTTTCTCCGGAGGAGCATTGATCCTAGCCGAGATGGATGGGAAAAACTTACCCAATCCTGTAAATTCAGATTCTGTTAAGAAATACTATACTTGAAAAAGAAAAGAAGCCAAAGTGAAAACCCGCAAAGGGCGCTTTGAGATTTTCCAAAAAAAAAAAGGGGAGAGGCCAGGGTGAAAACCCGCAAAGGGTGTCTTGAGACCAAAGGGGTTTTGAGTCGAAAACCCAAAAAGGGCGGCTCAAATTGTAATCAGATCATAATGGGGCATGCGGTGATCCTGTCAATACTTGAATTAACCAGGAAGAGGCATGTCGCGTCTTGGTGCTTCGACGAAATACTCAAGATCTTTTAAACACATGTCACACTCAAGATAGTCTTCCAGACACTGGGGCAGCGAAGCTCAGGCGGCGATATCTAGAGGTCACATAGTAGTCATTTTTATTCGCACTAAATGTGCTATTTTTGAATATTTTGTTCTTTTCAAGATGTACCTTTTGATTAGTTTCTCTTATTAATCATAAGCTTTGCTTCACATCAATTTTTTATTCTCAGCTATTGATATTACCCCCATGTAAGCGTATTGTATTGAAATAATGATGGATGAATTAATAATGATGTTATAAAAGAAGTTCTGCGTATTACTCTAGAGGTTTCAAAATAAAATAAGAACCCAAAAATAAGACTGTTGTGTAAAACTCACCAGAATTAAGGAGTTAATGATATCGGGAAAGAGGGTATCTATATAAATGATGATTTCTCCGTTTTTAAAGTACCACGGCAGAGGTGAGGCTTTAACGAACATTAAGAAAGAAAACTGTTCTCAAAGATGAAATGCTGTGAGAATCGGTAACCAATTATTGTAGATCCTATATGCTGAAGACATGGCATAGGACCATACACAAAAATATATAAACCCGCACCTTCGGGGTATGAAGTAATAGACATTGAAGCTACAACATGGGCAAATCAGTGAAGCATAATAGTGATTCCTTTGAGTTTCGAGATCGAATTACCGGCTGAACAAGGACAACAAGATGCGAGCAAGGATGCCCTTAAAACATCCTAAAAAGACCATATTCATGACATTCTGCATACGTCGTCCATACTACATTTAGTTAAGAACATCAGATTCATTCTGATCATTGCACTCTAACCATTTTGCATAAGCATAAACACGAAACTAATTTTACAGCACAGGTCCCCTAGAGGATGTTGTCGCAGCATCAGTAAGCTCGAAGATCTTGCCTTTTTGAGCGAAGCGGATCGAGGATAACAGATTTGGCAATCCTGAGGTTGCAGGAGCAGATCGAAGCCATACAAGTCTTATCACCTCGAAATTCCAGTGGAGTAGGTTGAAGCTACGAATCCCTCCTCCCTGAGTTTACAATAAGGATCAATCCGTATTTCTTTGAAGTTTCAGCAGAGAAGATTGAGATTACAAATCTCTTCTCTCTGAATTCTTATCACCTCGAAATTCCAGTGGAGTAGGTTGAAGCTACGAATCCCTCCTCCCTGAGTTTACAATGAGGATCAATCCGTATTTCTTTGAAGTTTCAGCAGAGAAGATTGAGATTACGAATCTCTTCTCTCTGAATTTTTATCTCCTCGAAGTTTTAGTGGAGTAGGTTGAAGCTACAGAACCCTCCTCCCTGAGTTTACAATGAGGATCAATCCTTATCTCCTTGAAGTTTCAGCAGAGAAGATTGAGGTTACGAATCTCTTCTCTCTGAATTCTTATCACCATGAAGTTTCGACGGAACAGATTGAAGCTACAAATCTCTTCTCCCAGAAATTACATTGAATTGGATCGAAGCGTTAGTTTTCATGCCCTTGAAGATGCAAAGGGATGGAACGGCTACTCAAGAAAAAGCAATCGAAAGAGGTCAAGATTTGGCAAGACCGGCAAAAATTGGCCCTTTTGAAGAAGTCTTTGCTCTATTCTCGTTACGACAATGAGCAAAGAGAGGCAATGTATAGAAGGCCCATTTTGCCCGGCCCGTCGTAATTTTAATAAAAATAGCAATAAACAAAATAGAATAAACAACCAAAGTTAAAGTCCATGTCCATTACATTAACAGAGCCTAAATAGGTAGCCCAATACATAACCCAAATTTAAACTAAACTCTAGACCCAAAATTGGCAAGCCCGAATGACCCAAATTCCAGATTGTTCTGGTGCCTTCTCAGCTTTCTCACGCGCGTCTCTTGAGATACCCGGAGTACCCCACGCGCGCCCCTTTGGCTTCTCGCGTGCTCTACACGCGCGACTACCCGTGTTCCCACGCGCGCGTGTCCATGCCATGATCACACCCGATACCAAGACAAAGACTTCCAGATCGCCCCAACGCATCACCACACTCACGCCAAACGCCCAGTATACGCAACAGACCCTCGTACACCTCGCGCCGAAAACCACGTCGCCCTCGTACCTGCAAAAGAGACCACGACAGCAGCAAATACAAAATAGAAAGGGAATAAAATGACATTTTTGTATTTTCGATTTCTTTTTCGGATCGGCTATAAAAAGGCCGAGCCACAAACCTTGTATTTTTACGCATACATAACAAAAAAGAATACGAAAACCAAGAGCAGATTCAAGCAAAAAAAGGTTGCTTTTGACTCAATTTTCTTTCTGGATCGTTTTTTTCTTTCCTGTATCTCTTTCTTTTTCTTTAGTTTACAATAGATTAAAAGGGGGGAAGCGATCTTACCCTGGGCCGGATGCTCACCTTCGTTTTCTCCGTCGAAATCGGGGTTAGACGTTGGTAGGCGAGCGAGGCTTTAAGGTCGGTATTGGGGAACTTAGTCGGACCCCTCGGATATTGCCTTTCGTCGGACATAATGGCGATTTGGGTAGTAAGCCGAGGGGCTGTCCTTAAGTCTACCGCTGTTCGCTGGTTATGATGGCGGCCTAGTGGTGGACGGAAGGGGTTTTAGTTGCGGTTGATGGAGATGAAGGGATAGGTCTCTCTGCGGCTGAGGAATGAAAGCAAAAGGGATTAGGGTTTTGTTAAAAGAGGGTTAGCTGAGGGGTTAAAGTCGTTTATATAGGGGTTCGGTCATTAATCAAACGACGACGTTTCAGGTTAACACTGATAACCTTGAAACGACGCCGTATGAGCAAATCCGATGTGACCCGACCCATATTCACAAGATCCGCGCGTTTCTCCAATTAATGGAGGATTTGCGCGTTTAATCCCTTCTATTCCCATATGATTTTTAATTAATCCCCTTTCGTATTGATTTTATTGTTTAATTAGCCCCCGAAATTTACATATACTTTTGATTTAGTCCAGTTTGTTCACTGTATTCTGTTGTTTAAGTATTTACGGTTTTAATCCCTGATCGTTTAAGTGTTTTTTATTTAGTCCCTGCTTTAATGCTTGTTTATCATTAAGTCAATGTTATTATTGTTGTTTTTATATTAGTATGAGTATTATTCCTAAGATTATTACTGTTATTTCTAGTCAATATCAATATTATTAGCTTGTTTGATTTTATTATGTGCATCATTTTAATTATTATTAACATATTTTAAAATCGCTCTTGTTTATTTAGAATATGTTGTACATTTGTTATGCTTATATACATTAAATTAATTTTCTTTATCATTGATCTAACGCTTGATAATTCTTGCTCTATATTTAAGTCTTGCTCTATATTAATGCTTGATAATACTTGTATGTTTTAATTCTTGCTCTATATTTATTTACTGCTTGAGATTCAATAGCATTGTATTTCACTCGTGAATGATGGCTCCATATTGTATGTTACTACATCATAGCACTACATTAAAAAAAAAATCATGTTTCCACACTATTCGATCTTTAAAATCGTTCTTGCTTAATATTTCCAAAAACAAGGTGATATTCGCGTGTTTGGGAATTCGAAGAAATCGCGCCCAATCGTGCTGGGTGTGATTTTTTTTGTTTAACCAAATAAACGAATACCCTTTCAAAATTTGTTCATTTTCTCAAAAAAAGGTAATATTCGTGCATTTGGAAATGCGAAGAAATCGCGCTCAATCGTGCTGGGTGTGGTCTTTTTCGTTTAACCGAAAAAACGAATACCCTTTCAAAATTGGTTCATATTTTCAAAATAATTTGGAAATTCGAAGAAATCGTGCCCAATCGTGCTGGGTGTGATCTTTTTTGTTTGTCCAAATAATCAAATACCTTTTTAATTCCAATCCATGTACGTGGAGAATTTTGGGGATGATCTTGGATTCGAGGACTCAGATTGTCGTGTCCAATCGTGCTGGATATGATATTCTATGCTTTCGGAGTAAGGGAATCTCGAAATTCAGTCAAGTTATTTAAAATATAAAAAGAAAAAAAAATAATTTCAAAACCATTTCAAACTTTTCAACATTAGGACATTAATGAATCAATTTGGTACCAATTTTGGGCGTTGCGAGGGTGCTAATCCTTCCTTGCACGTAACCGACTCCCGAACCCGTTTTCTCGAGTTTTGCAGACCAAAATATTTTATAGGTGATCTGATCACACCGTGAATAAAAGTTCGGTGGCGACTCCGTTTCCATATTTTTAAAAGTCGATTCCCATTTTTTCAAAACCCGATAAAAAATGGTTTCGACAGCGGCCACGTAGGCGTGTTTTGCAAAAATCGGCCCTTTCCGGTAAATAACGTTTTAATCTGCCCATTTCCGTAAATTTGCTTAGAAATGGGCCTTTTTGGGTAATTTAGTCGATGATTGAGCTTTATTTTTTTTGGATTAAAGTTAGTCTTTAAACTTGGTGAATTTTCTCGTATTGGGGCTTGAACATTTTTTTGTCCAAGTTAGTTTCTAAACCTAGCAATGTTCCCATAATGGGTCTAAACTTGGCAATTGTTTTCATGTTAGGATCTGAACTTTAAGATTTTCAAGGAAATATTAAGAACTTAAAAAAAAAGTTCAAATTCCAATATAGGAACAATTGCTAAGTTCAAAGACTAACTTAGACCCCCAAAAAAAGTTTAAGCCCCAATGTGAGAGTAGTTGTTAAGTTTAGGCCCCTAAAAGTGATTTAATCATATATAAAAATATTTATAAAAAAAAAAACCATTACAATAGGATTTAAATGTAGGACACACCAATTTTTAGACTATCATGTTTACCATTTTTTTTAGATAAAATAAAAACAAAATTTTATTAAAAATAAAACATCACATGTTCAAGGCAACAAGGAAAACACTCAAATCCGATCACCTATGCTCACTTCAATCTCCATCGAAACTTAGTACAAAAGTCTCTATCTTTTTTCGCGAAAGTATCGAAACACATGTCTAAAGTATTAGCATTTTATAAAATAATTTACACCCAGAGGCAAAGCCAAAATTTTTTTTAGGAGGATTGAGATTAAGTTCTATATTTTTATGAAAGTTAAAATGTAATTTCACCCTGACATTAGCTTATATCTTTATAGTTTTCAAAAGAATTAACTTAAAGCTTTAACATTTTTGATGGACTAAATTGTAATTTTATTATATATTAATTTAAAATTTTATTAATTTTAATTGACTAAAACAACAATTTTTCATTTTAGAAAGACCAACGTGGTGCCTACACCACTCCCTTTGCCTCTAACTACATCATTCATCAATGATCAAACAACCCTTGGACCACATAATAAAACAAGGCAAAATCATCTCACCAAACAAAAAAAACCATCAAAGAGCATAATCAATCAGCATCTCCTACAATACAAAGGGCCACTCGACCTTTAATTTGAAATAGTTCAAATATTAAACTATGCATATATACATACATACATACATACATATAGAAAGAGACATCGATCCGAATTTGTTAAGGAAGAATTCCTTACTTGTAATCTTGTTCCTCTTCTATGATTTGCCTTTTAAATGTTGTAATTATAATTGGATTCCAATAATTCGAACATATTCGATCTTAAACTAGAATAAATTTAGAGTAATAATTCACAAATAATTTACACAAAATGAGATTAAAATCTAAAATACCAAATTTTTTAAAGTCTCAATCTTAACATATATAAGCATTACCTAAATTTACTCAGATTTATTGATCATATGTGAAACTTGTTCAAAATTATTATGATTTAAATAAATTATATTCCAACTTTAAGTCTACCTCAAATAATTTAGATATAATAAATTTGTTCATCAATATAATTATAATTGTACCCATCTCAAACTTTGGATGAATACTCAAGATGATAAAATCTACAGCTAACCCATGATTCTAGCAAGAAATCAAAAGGTTAAAACAAAAAGAAAAAGAAAAAGAATTAGAATCATGGGTTACCTTTTGTTTTAATTTTGTTTCAAGCTTTTGTTTTATATTTTAAATTCTAATTTTTACTTTTTAATTAATTTAATTTTAATTTTAATTCATATTTTTAATTAATAACTCTATTATTTATATAAATAAAATAATAAATATGTAATTATATAATTAATTATTATGTTAAATATATGTGTAATTATATAATTAAAATTATATTTTTAATATATATCATTATTATGTTAAATATATTTTATTTTTTAAAAACACTAACTAATTTTTAATATATTTTTTTATTTATAATTTTTATATGTCAACTATTTATAATTTTTAATATATGTGTTTTTAGGGCACATTGTTTTCTCTTAAAATAGTGGTGGTTCTTGTCCGCTATGTTTTCTCTAAAAGCAATGGTGATTTTATTTTTAATTTTGGTTCTAGTTGTATTTTGGCGTATACATGAAATTTATCAAGTCAAGGACATCACTAGATTCATTCAGAACCATTCTCAAAGGACCTTGCCATGATAAAGCACTATGACGATGTTTGCAAAATTAAACTCTAAGATGATCATGAATTATAAGCCAATTAAGACTTAGCTTTTCATGAATCATTGATGTGGTGGGTCTTTCAGGGCTATTGCCAATCATTTCTAGATTAACCAAAGTTCACCATCAAATTGATATGATGATGGTAGTATTAGAATGCAATTATCGATAATTTATCAAAGAAATACATTTTTTATTTGTTTTTGAATTTTTCTAATGTTGTAATTACTGTCAATTTGTCTTTCTCTTCTAATTAACTCTTTTTACAGATACCATTAATTTACACTATTTTATTTGTCATTTATACTATCTGTCATATCTCTATATTCTTTATCATTTGTGGTTATTATTAATCACAATATCTTCCTTTAAAAAAATATGTTCTTTTTAATTTACAATTATGTCATGCATGAACCGACTCTAATATTTTTTTAAAGTGTGGGTTGGCAGGTAAAATATATAATTAAGTAAAACAAGAAAAATGCAAATCATATTTGTAAAAAAATGGAACTCCAACATCATCAAACATAATAATTTATGTCAACATTTCTTACTTTGTAGGCTATGTTTAAAGCAAATTATTATTATTTTAATTATTTTTCTTTCTTTAAAAGTGGCACAATTGACTTTTAAAAGGTTGCCAAAGGCTCATTTCCTTGTTTTGAAAATATCATTTCAATTAAAAATCAGTATATTCGATATATTAAATTACTAATTAAATCGAGTTTCACTTCAAATAAATAAATAATCTTTCGATTGAGTCTTATTTTGATTGGCATGGATATTGTTGTCAATGCAGGAGGACGTGAATTCGAGTGCGTTGAAGCGCATTATCCTCCTATTTATGAGTTGGAGAGAGACTACGAGTAGTTCTAAACATTCTGTCAAAAAAAATATATAGATATGACTATAACCTATAAAATGATTATTAAAAATAACTTTAAAATTAAACTTTAACAAAAGCATATGATAAATGTGCTTATTTATAATGATTCATGTAAATTAAATTGAAAACTTTGAATTTAAAATTTAACAAAAGCATCATTATAATACTCAAGTAAAATTTGTACATGTGTTTACCTTTTTTTACTTTCTGCCTTTTTGACTGAGCAAATATGTCAATTGAAAATTCTAATTGAGCTAATTTCTCTTCAAATTATTATAAAAAATAGTTATTTCTCACAATTAACATATGGGTTAATTGCATAAATGTCAACAAATTATTGCTCAAATTATAAATTGATATCTAAATTTTAAACATTCTAACCGAGTCGTCAAAATATCAGTGTTGTACTAATTAGGTTCTTTCGATAGTCTAGTGATTAATTTAAACGTCAAATGTTAGTTTGGATCTAACATGAGGCATATTCAAAACACATTGATCAAACTATAAATATGTGTACCTGTCGTATAGGCATCTTGAATTTAATGTGTTTTAAAAAAATAAATAGTGTTAAATATTTTTTTCTCTCAACACATCAAATAAAAGTTGTCCTTATGGTAGGGTAGCATCCGGTTTTCATGATCGATTTAGTTGTTTTTTTTTATTAAATCAACTTAAGTAACCATAATTTACAAAATCGACTCGATCAAATTATAGCTCAAGAACTTACATAATTGTATTAACTTTAGGTTGAACGGTTTGATAGGTTAACTGACTTAGTTGGTTCTTTATAATTGGGTTATTTTCAATTTAGGTATTGCGCTTGAAAATTATCAAATTAATTCAGTTTTTTTTGAGTTGGATTGATTTGAAAATTCAAAAACCGACATCTGATTGAAATAACCAACAAAACCAAAAAAGTCACCCAAACCGAAACCAACATCAATTTAACTAGTTTAATCTGTTTAAACGGACAAATATTCTCTCTTACCTTACGGTAGACAATAAAATCTTTACAATTTAATCCATGTGTTTTAATCGGACTCTATTTCAAATTACGAAGTTCGAAAACCGTTTTAAAACTCAAAACAATAATTTAATAATTAAACCTTAAAACAATTATTATAATTTTAAAAGAAAAACTATTTTTGTTTTTTCAACAACACATAGTGGTTAAGATAAAAAATCTTTTGACCAAGTAAAAAAAGTAGATTTTTTAATAATCACACGTGTAAGGAAAACAATTCACACGTGTAACAAATCATTTCCGACCACCTCATCCAACAAAACAACAACCTTAATCTCCCAACGTTGAGAACTATATGAGTATCAAAGTGTAATGGCAGCCAGACATTATAGCGAACCCTTTCCCCTCTAATCTTTTAGCTTCTTCAAAACACATGTGGAAAAAAAATTAGAATTAAATTATCCATCACCGGAGCTCACGTCACCGTCGATCATAAGCCGTCGCCGTTGTTTTTCCATCGTCGTCGCTATGATCGCCGGCGTTACGTATTACCTTTCCCAACACCCATCAATTGTTGCTTTCCGTTGGAGTCATACACAATCATGGGGTTCAACATGGTCGTTCCTCGTCACGTCTATAGCTTTTTACCTTATCGTCTCCGTCATGACGCATCTGTTTTTATGCCTCCTCGTCCGCAGTGGGAAACCGGTTTCTTTAGGTCCGATCCCGGCGTTGCATAGTTTGATGATGAGTGTTGTTTCGGCTATCATATTCGCCGGAATCCTCCTTTCCACCGCCGCAGAAATAAAAGAAACCAGATGGTTTTGGCGGAGAACAAAAACCCCATTTCAATGGCTTCTTTGTTTCCCACTCGGAACCCGTCCCTCTGGCCGTGTATTTTTCTGGTCATATATCTTTTACCTTTCTCGGTTCCTCCATATGTTCCGTACAATCTTCTCCATTTTTAAAACCAGAAAACTCACCTTCTTCCACCTTTTCAACAACTCCATTTTAACCATTATGTCTTTCATTTGGCTTGAATTCTCACAATCGTTTCAAGTATTGGCTATCTTATTCACCACCCTCGTTTACTCCGCCGTGTACGGCTACCGGTTCTGGACGGCGATCGGGCTGAGAAGTGCTTGTTTCCCTTTTGTCCTTAATTGTCAAATTGTGTTATTAAGCTGCAATTTGGTGTGTCATATTGGAGTTTTAACGTTACATTTTATGAAAGGTGGGTGTAATGGAATTGGAGCTTGGGTTTTAAACTCTGTTCTAAATGGGGTTATTTTGTTATTGTTTTTGAAATTTTATGTTCAGAGCAGAAGAAAAAATTTTGGCAGAAATGGTGAAATTGGGAAAGATAAAGATTTGTGATAAACAGTTTATCTTTTAGGATTGGATTTTTATTTGTTTTTAAGGAATTTTGTAAAGATAATGGAAAAATAAGGACTTTAATCCTATCATCTTCTTCTTCTTCTTCTTCTTCATCTGATTTTGTTTCAATTGCATTTGAATTTCGATCACCTTGAAACAGAGGAAGCTTTCTCCTCTATCTTTCCTCCTTTTCAGGCGGATCCTATCATTATATTTTGGATCTACTTAAAACCTTTACAAATTTTAAGGGGTTTAATTAAAAGTTTGAGAAAATTTTGGAGCTTAATAAGAATTTTTAAAACTTCTGTGTTTTAATTAAAATTTTTTTAAGTTTTGAGGGTATTAATGAAAATTTTTGAAAAGCTGAAATAATTTTGTAAGAAGAGTTTTTAATTAAAAAGTTTATGTTTAGAGCACAAGAAGAAACAATGGCATAAATGGTGAAAAAGAGAGAGAGTTCTTGGATTTTTATTTGATTTTAGGAAGGAGAAAACAAAAAACCCCTTTTTTTTCTGAATTTGTAAAGATAATGGAAAAATAAAGACTTCAATCATATGATATTCTTCCTCTTTTCTCTCTTTCCTTTTTTCCCTAGAATTTAATTCGTAGCACTTGTTTGTAATGTAATTTTGTTAGATTGACTTTCTATTTAGATCTTTACTAAGGGCAGAACTTGTTATTAAGTTTGGGGTTTCTAATTAAAATTTTTCACATAATTTAGGGGTATAATAAGAATTTTGAAAAGTTTAAATAAAAATTTTAAAACTTTTGAGAGATCTAATTAAAATTCTCAAAAATTTTAAAATGTATAATGAAGATTTTTCAAAATTTTAGAGTGCCAAGGCTCTTCTAGCTCCAACGGTGCTCTATCTCTCCTCCTTTCAAAAACTTGAATTTAAAATCTTTTAATCCGACTCAAATTTAATTTTTTTTTCCTTAAAATAAGGGAATTGGTTTGTTTCATTGAATATTAGATATTTTTCTTGGGAATTTAGAGAAAACAAAATGTGATAAATAATGGAAATTCTTAAATTTTATATAATACAAGTTCAAACTCGCATGCACTCCGTCATTACATATGTAAATATGCAAATTGACCTCTGATCACAGGCATGGACGAACTTACTTCGACCAGCATCATTTATTGTAGTAGACGGAGAATTGATCAATTTTCGGCATCTTAAATAGAATAATTCTCCATCTTTTTATGATAGTATTAAAAGGGTCAACATCTTGAGGGACCATTGGATCATATCACTCTTTTCTCAATTTGTTTTATAAATGGGAAAGTGGTTTTGTTGGGACATCAATTTTGTTTGTTGTTCTCACGTTCAAAACAGAAAACTGTTTGCTGTTCTCAGAATTTGTGGTACAGTTTTTTTCAGATGTTTATTGCCATTACAAGTTCCAATTTGCAGTGTGGAATTTAGGGATTTGATGATGACAACAGTTCATTTTTATTTTAAAGTAATTGAGCAGTTCAAGAACTGAGCATTTCCATAACAATTTTTATATATGGAGTGGCCTGCTGGTGGTTTCTTGAATCGGTAAATTAGACTTTGAATGTTGCACTAACCTGAGTTAAGAGATGTGGGAGCTTTGTAACGAAAAAAACAATCTATAAACCCATAGAAAAGTACTAGTCTTTAGCTTTTTCAAGGAGCTACCAACAGCTTGGCAATTCATGGTGATTTTACATTTCATGTACAATCAAGTTCCAGTTTTACCGTGTTTAGTTATGAGGTGTTGGTCTCTTTTCTTTTCTTTTTTGGTGAAAGAGGTGTTGGTCTCTTTGATTATTGCTTATGAATCATATTTTTAGAAATAATTAAGCTGTCTCCGTCTGTATCCATGGTGATTTGATATTTTTTATATAATCAAATTCAGGTCTTACCATGTTTAATCATGAGGTGTGAGTCTCAAATAACAAAATAGAAGTATATTTTTTAGAAATCATTGGGCTTAATTAAGGAACTAAACTCATCTATAGTCATAGTGATATGACATTTTTTAAAATTCAGAGTCTTACTATATTTAATTATGAGGTGTTGATCACTTTGATTATTGCTTATGGGCTTGATTACAAAACAAAACCCATCTATATTAATGATGATTTGACATTTTTCACACATCTAAATTAGAGTCTTGTCATATTCAATTATGAGATATGGGTCTCAAATGGCAAAATAAAATTTGATTCTTGCTTATGAACCATACTTTTTAAAAACAATTGCTTAATTAAAAAACCTAAACCCATCTATATATTGTATGAATAGTTGAACTTTGCTTTGGATCCATTGCAATTTCAATTGCGCTAAGGCCATACCAAAATAAAATCATAAATCTTTGTTAGAAGTGCTTCGACTAGTTTAAGAAAAGGTTATCGACAGGTTGAGCTTGAATCTGATAATACTATGTTGGTAGAATTAATGTTAGCCAGTAACTCTATTGCTAGTCATATTGTAAAATTACGGACTATTCATAAGATGTTGCATAGGAATTGGAAAGTTTGTATACGTCACGTTTTCAGAGCTTATAATGAAGTTGCAGATTTTATGGCCAAACATGCTGCTATAGGATTCACAAGTATCTAGGTGTTCTCTATACCTCTTCAAGCTGTGCAGGGTTTAATTTAAAAAGATATTTTGGGCTTTTGATTTTATGTTTTTTTATTGTAATCACCTAGTGATGTTCAGGGGCGTAGCTAAGGGGGTTGGCATGGGCCCCGACCCCCTCTAAAATATAAAATTGCTATTTTGGCTCTTAGAATTTTTTAAAAATTTTAAATTAGTAAAGGTAAAATTGCACTTTGCCCCCCTAAAATTAGAAAAATTCAATTTAATCTTTTACAAATTATAAAGATATAAACTATAAAAAATTAAAATTTTATCCGGCCCCCCCTAAAAAATTCTTCTGGCTTCGCCCCTGGTGATGTTCTTGTTTACCAAAAAAAAATTATTCTTTTAAGAATTAATATATTAATTGGTATTTGAGTTTGATTTTAGTATTCAATTTGGTACTTAAACCAAATGACATTATATAATCTATGAATGTTTGACATATGTGATCTAATAAAAGAACCTAGATACTTAATTAATCAAGACAAATAAACTTAGGTACTAAATTAAACATTGAAACTAAGTCCAAATACTTAATTGGAATAAAAAAACTCAAATATCAAATTAAAAAAAAAATTCATGTACCAAATAGTATATTAATCATTTTCTTAAAGAAAATTAGACAATGGAATATAATATTTCTTCCCCTAAAAATCATTTGTTAAAATAATATAAACACTACATTTATACTAGTTAATTTTACAAGCAACCAACGGTAGGATATAAAATAATATCAATAAAGGTAAATTTGTCAATTACTTGAGGCTTCAATCTTAATCCAAATAATTCTATAAATTTGACAAAGCAATGTTTTATTAGTTATGTTGTTGTTTTCATTTGGTAAATCGTGTTCAAGGGTTCAATTTTCATTTATGGGAATAGCGTATATTTTATGGTCAATTATTTACTTCTTTAAAAAATACCCACGATAAAGGGGTTAGTCATTGCTACTGGCAGCCTTAATTTCGATAAAAAAAACTAAAACAAATCAGAAAAAAAAAAACCTTTATGTTTTTTTGTTGTAGTTAAATCTATAATTTATAATTTTTAGTCGTGAAAGTCATTAATTTTAATTGAAATAATAAATGTTATTAATTTTCAAACTACTTGACATTTGATGCTGATATAGAGGTTGACATTTCTTTAGTATAATATGTGCGACATTTTTTTTTCAAACTTCATAATTTCTATATTTAACAACGTAAAAAAGAGCAACTAAATGTTGGCCATTATAGTAGAAAATTATAGCACATTGAATTTTACTTGTATCTATTTTTACGTAATTAAATGAAAATGTAATTATTAGAATATTAATTGTATTTTCTTGTAATTATAAATAATTTTAAGTTTCTAGACGTATTAATTGACATAGTGTAATTACATCGTAATTCCATATGTCATGTGAAATCACACGGTTGCATAATTTATATTTTTAAAAAATATTAATTATTACAAAAATATTAGTATAATAAAAATAATTTTTAAAATTAAAATCAAATCATCATATATATTATGTTAGTCTAAAAATGTAACGCTCCAAAATTTTAATTTTTAATTTCGTGTATATATGTCACATAATGTCTATCTGCTTCAGCGGTTATGTGTTCTAGGTGTGTGTGTGAGGTCTCAAGTTCAAGCCTTACTTGGGCAAATTTTGGTATTTTTATAAATAAAGCCTTAACCTTGTGCAAATGGCTTAAGTTCAAATGTTGGGTAAATTATATCAGAATAGGCTTGCTGTTCTGGTGGTTAAGTGGTGTGTTATCATGGTGGAGATCTTGTGATCAAATCCTTGCGTAGGCAAATGTATTATTTTTTTTCTCAGATTTCGGGATAGAGTTGTGTAATAGGGGGATTCTGAGTAGTGGATGTGAAGTGGGAATTAAGGGAGAAGATTAAGGGATTTTGGGGGTTATCAGGATTTTATTTTATTTTTTCCCATAACCGAATTTTGGCTCCCTTTTCCAAAAAAAAAAAAATTCTGCCGTCTATTCTTCTCCCTCTCCTCTTGCCGAAATTCTCTGAGTGTTTCCATCTTTCTCTTCTATTTCTTCTTCTTGATTTTTCCCTAATCCATTTATTTGCCTTCGTTTTCACACGCGGTTAGTGCTCGCTTAGTTTCGGTAAGTGTTTCTCTTCGTTTCTATCATGAATCTCTTAGCGACTAAAGTGGTAATATTTTTTCTCTGCGATTTGGGCGTAGGGGGAGGCTCGGACTGGTGAATTCAGTGTTCTCGTCTTAACAATAGTTAAACGGAGGGTTATCGTTGGAAGTAAGTTGGGTTTCTGTTCGTTCTTGGTTTTCAATTTGCTTGTAAATCCGTTAAATTGATGTTGAGTATCTTGATTTTAGGCCTTGAAGTGCTCGGGAGTGATTAGGCATCAAAACGATATCAGGTATGTACCCGAAACGCAGAAAACGAGGTTTGGCAAAAAGCTAAAATTGCTTGCTATCGAGAAATAAGAGAAATAAGAGAAAATGATGCGAAAAATTGTAGAGAAAGGAAATAAGAGTGTTAAAAACTAGGAAATCAACATTTTGCACTAAAACAGTTTTAAACAGTAGCAGTAGTCTATATTTGAAAAATCATAAAAAATAGTGTAAATTGAGTTAGAGGTTGAATAAAATATGAAATTAAATTTTATTGAGTTTAGTCTTTCATGGAAGAAACATTGTAAGCAATGGAATTGTAAATCATGAGTTATAATAAATTTTGTGAGACAAGGTCAGAATGATTTCGGGTTCCCCTGTTCTGACTTAGGAAAATCATCAAAAATTGTAAAAAATTAATTAGGGGCTTCAATTTATATGTTTAAATACTTAATGAGTCTATTTTCAAGAGAAACAAACAGAAGCATCATCTAAATTCCGTACTAAGCGATAAATAATTTTTAGTAAGGAAAGGTCGAAGTTGTTAAACATCAAAATAGGGATAACCTTAAAGATTTTACTGTACTTATTTGATAAACTATAAATTCTGAAGATTTTATGGTAGAAAGGTATTTGAGTCTAGTTTGAAAAACATCAAGCGGATCTTAATTTGGAATTCTGTAGCTTAAGATATAAATAGTTCAGTGATAATAACTCAAGTAGATAGCTTTGAATGAACATATAAGTAAATAGTGAAAACATATATGAGTATTGAGCTAGCATGGGTTACTTTAAAAATGGATCACACGGCAAAGGCCAATTTGAGCCGAGTGGGCCACACGGGCAGATCACATTGGCATGTGGGCCCATTTTTACCGAAATGTTTTTAAGGTTGCACGGTCGCCCAAGTCGATCAGAACTTCTCGTAGGGCCTCGTGAAGCGCTACTTAGACCCCTAAATGTGTGAAATTGACTGAATGATATATGTGTTGGGCATGTTAATATCTGAACTGAATATATGTACTGAAATTGCATAATAGCAGGTCATCCATTGTATGTTGCATTGCATTGAGTTGGGGTTGTTATTCGGAGGAAGTGTCTCAAAAGCTTTAAGCCTAATTTCTCGTGGCTCACCGCAAACTATTTTTGAAGTGCCGCATTCGGTACTACTTGGAGTGTAGGGATGGGTGGGTTGATTATATCCCCACATAGAGTGTAGGGTTGGACGGAGATGGTGTGTAGAGGCTGGTTGGGTAAGATTTTGCTATTGCATAATCATTCATCGCACGTCGATATCGTGATGGGCTAAGGCCCTACTTGCATTGTTAACACATCAGATCGAGATGGGCTAAGGCCCAAATCACATCGATCATCAAAAAGGGCTTAGGCCCAAGATTGTTCAACTGTGCACTGTGAATACTGATTGTTTGTTTGTTTCTGCGGGATTACACAATGAGTTTACGTAAACTCACCCTTTTTGTTTAAATGTGCACAGGTAATCCCCAGACTTAGACGGATAGGTGCGACGAGGGACTCAGCGGTGACCACAGTAATTTTTGGACTTCATGGTTTTCAATTTACGGTTTATAATTTGATTATTATTGATAATTTGAGTTTTTATTTATTTATTTTACTTTATGGCTTTATACCTGCTGGTCGCAGGAAATTCGGTTTTCAAAAAGTTAAAGTAATTTCTAAACGCATGATCACCTAGACTGTTTTATTAAAGCTTCTGCAACGAGGGATGTTTCAAAACAAATGTTTTAAATGAATAAAGACGACTTCCTAAGTTCTAACAAAGGTTTACTAAAGATAATAACATGGAATGTTTTTATCATAACAACGAGGTTTCAAAAACACTATCGTGTGATATTGCCAGATACGGCCATAACGTCTAAGCCGGGTTTGGGTGTTACATTTAGTGGTATCAGAGCCAGATTACAAAACTCGGCTGTGGATTATGGGTTTTATAAAAAAAATTGGCTTTCAAAAAATTAATTGATTTTCAAATGATTTAAAATATTTTTACTGAGTAAGTGGTACACTGAGTCTCCGGCGCCGATCCTGTAAGTATTCTGAACTGTAATTTGTTTTAAATCAAATCGTATGAATAGTATATTCAAAACTACTATAGGTAGTAAATCATCATCAAAACACTCTAGTTAGTGTATCTTGAAAATTATAGAGAAATCAAAATCGTAGTGAGACTGTGATTTACGAAAACGAACTCTGAATAATCGATATTATTTTACATAAAACATTTGTTAATAAACATTGAAACTGTAACTGATTCATAAAAATGTTAATACAGATAAACGTGATTAGACAATGAGCGCACGAGGTATCCGCGGACTGGGTATTAGATGCCGAGGTAGAGGCCGTAGAGGGGCTTGAGCTGAGTCCTCTTCACTGGGTAGGATATCGAATTTGGATATGAGCGAGACGCCAGTGTCGCCTGCTACTGAGAATGGGTCTCAAGATCGCATGGTTGGGGACGTCGTATTGTCTCAGGCTATGCTAAAGATTTTAGAGAGGGTCGCTTGGCCCAATACTGGATCTGGGGGCCGATGGTCGGTTACGGAATGACTCCGGTCTAATGGAGCTGAGCTTTTCAGAGGTGTCACTAGGTCGCCCCTAATGTGGCCGAGTACTGGATTGAGGCCACAGAGAGGATCATGGATGATTTAAACTGCACCCCCGAGTAGAAATTAAAGGGTATAGTGTCACTGCTGCATGATGAGGCTTATCAGTGGTGGCTCACTGTTAAGGAGGGCACTTAGCCCGAACGACTGACCTGAGAGTATTTTAAGACCGCCTTCCAGGGGAAATATGTGGGGGCCAGTTACGTGGATGCCTGTAGGAGAGAGTTTCTGAATCTGACTTAGGGAGATAGATCAGTGGCCGAGTATGAGGCTGAATTTCTGTGACTGAGCCGCTATGCGTGAGGTATGATGGCAACTGAATATGAGCGATGTATCCGCTTCGTGGATGGCCTCAAGGATAACCTGAGGGTTCTGATAGCTCCGTAGAGGAAGCGAGATTTTACTGCACTGGTGGAGAAGGCGAAGATCGCTGAGGAGGATACTGAGGTAGTCATGATTGGGGAACGACAGAATTATCTGACTAATGTAATCTCTACACTGGTGGCTGAGAAATTGGTTCGTAAGGGATGTGAGGCATTCTTGGCCCATGTGAGTGTTTCTGTTTTTAGGGACTCTACCGCCAATGACATCAGGACTGTAAAGGATTTTCTAAACGTTTTTCCTGAAAAGCTACCGAGTTTACCTCCGAATCGTGAAGTAGAGTTTGGGATTGAGCTTCTTCCTAGTACAGCTCCAGTGTCTATCGCCCCTACCTAATGGCACCGAAAGAGCTTACGGAGCTGTTGGATCGTGGGTTCATTCGTCTCAGTGTGTCTTCATGGGGAGCACCTATGTTGTTTGTGAAAAAAGAATGATGGGACGGTGAGGATGTGTATAGACTATCGGCAGCTGAATAAGCTAACGATTAAGAATAAGTACCCACTTCCAAGGATTGATGATTTGTTTGACCAGTTCCGAGAGGCTTCTGTGTTCTCCAAGATTGATTTGCGTTCTGGATATCATCAGTTGAGGGTTAAGGAGGCTGATGTATTTAAGACGACATTTAGGACTTGTTATGGATACTACAAGTTCCTAATGATGCCTTTTGGACTAACGAACGCACCGGTAGCTTTCATGGACCTGATGAACCGAGTATTCCAGCCCTATCTGGATCGGTTTGTGGTGGTGTTCATCAACGACATACTGGTTTATTCGAAGACTGAGGATGAGCACGATGAGCACCTTAGAGTTTTCCTTCAGACCTTGAGGGAAAGGCAACTCTATGCTAAGTTTAGCAAGTGCGAGTTTTGATTTTCGTGGTAGCTGGGAGGAGTATTTTCCATTAGCAGAGTTTGCCTATAATAACAGTTTCTAGTCTAGCATCCAGATGGTACCTTACGAGGCACTGTATGGTCATAAGTGTCGCACTCCTTTATGTTGGACTGAGTTAGGTGTGCGACGTGTTCTGGGTCCTGAGTTGGTTTCAGAGATAGAGAATAAGGTTAGACTGATACGGGATCGACTGAAAGTGGCTTCTGACAGACAGAAATCCTATGCGGACCTGAAGCGACGTGAGATTGAGTATTCGGTGGGGGACTTTGTATTCCTTAAGGTCTCGCCATGGAAGAAGGTATTGAGGTTTGGTTGTAAGGGCAAGTTGAGCCCTAGGTTTATTGGACCTTACCGTATGCGAGTAGGACCAGTCGCTTATTAGTTGGAGCTACCTCTAGAGTTGGATCGTATCCATGACGTGTTCCACGTCTCGATGTTGAGGCGCTACCACTCTGATCCTACTCATATCGTTTTTGTTGAGGAGATTGAGGTTAGGCCAGATTTGACCTTTGAGGAGGAGCCGGTTCAGATTATGGATCGAGATTTAAAAGTACTGAGAAGGAAATCTATTCCACTGGTTAAGGTTCTTTGGCATAATCATAGCATTGAGGAGGCTACGTAGGAGCCTGAGGATACGAAGCGTCAGTAATATCCTCATCTGTTCTGACCGGGTAAATTTCGAGGACGAAATTTTCTTTTAGGGGGTAGAATTGTAACGCCCCAAAATTTTAATTTTTGATTTCGTGTATGTGTGAAACACAATGTCTATCTGCTTTAATGGTTATGTGTTATAGGTGTTTGTGAGAGGTTCCAAGTTCAAGCCTTACTTGGGCAAATTTTGGTATTTTTATAAATAAAGCCTTAACATTGTGCAAAGGGCTTAAGTTTAAATGTTGGGTAAATTACATCAGAATAGGCCTGCTGGTCTGGTGGTTAAGTGGTGTGTTATTATGGTGGAGGTCTTGTGATCGAATCCCTGCGCAGGCAAAGGTATTATTTTTTTTGCTCAGATTTCGGGATAGAGTTGTGTAATAGGGGGATTCTGAGTAGTAGATGTGAAGTGGAAATTAGGGGAGAAGATTAAGGGATTTTGGGGTTTATCGGGATTTTATTTTATTTTTTCCCATAACAGAATTTTGGCTCCCTTTTCTAAAAAAAAATAATTCTGCCGTCTATTCTTCTCCCACTCATCTTGCCGAAATTCTTTGAGTGTTTCCATCTTTCTCTTCTTTTTCTTCTTCTTGATTTTCCCTAATCCATTTATTTGCCTTCGTTTTCACACGTGGTTAGTGCTCACTTAGTTTCGATAAGTGTTTCTCTTCGTTTCTATCATGAATCTCTTAGCGACTGAAGTGGTAATGTTTTTTCTCTACGATTTGGGCGTAGGGGGAGGCTCGGACTGGTGAATTCAGTGTTCTTGTCTTAATAATAGTTAAACAGAAGGTTATCATTGGCGGTAAGTTGGGATTCTGTTAATTCTTGGTTGTCAATTCGCTTGTAAATCCGTTAAATTGATGTTGAGTATCTTGATTTTAGGCCTTCAAGTGCTCGGGAGTGATTAGATATCAAAACAATACCAGGTGTGTACCCGAAACGTAGAAAATGGGGTTCGACGAAAAGCTAAAATTGTTTGCTGTCGAAAAATAATAGAAATAAGAGAAAATGATGCGAAAAATTGTATAGAAAGGAAATAAGGGTGTTAAAAACTAGGAAATCAACATTTTGCACTAAAACAGTTTTGGACAGCAGCAGTAGTCTAACTTTGAAAAATCATTAAAAATAGTGTAAATTGAGTTAGAGGTTGAATAAAATATGAAATTAAATTTTATTGAGTATAGTCTTTCATGGAAGAAACAATGTAAGCAATGGAATTGTAAATCATGAGTTATAATAAATTTTGTGAGACAAGGTCAGAATGATTCGGGTTTCCCTATTTTGACTTAGGAAAATCATAAAAAATTGTAAAAAAATAAATTAGGGGCTTAAATTTATATGTTTAAATCCTTTAATGAGTCTATTTTCAAGAGAAACAAACGGAAACATCATCTAAATTCCGTACTAAGAGATAAATAATTTTTAGTAAGGAAAGGTCGAAGCTGTCAAACAGCAGAATAGGGATAACTTTAAAGATTTTACTGTACTTATTTGATAAACTATAAATTCTGAAGATTTTATGGTAGAAAGGTATTTGAGTCTAGTTTCAAAAACATCAAGCGGATCTTAATTTGGAATTCTGTAGCTTAAGATATAAATAATTCAGTGATAATGACTCAAGTAGATAGCTTTGAATGAACATATAAGTAAATAGTGAAAACATATATGAGTATTGAGCTAGCATGGGTTACTTTAAAAGTGGATCACACGGCCAAGGCTAATTTGGGCCGAGTGGGCCACACGGGCGTGTGGGCCCACACGGGCAGATCACATGAGCGTGTGGGCCCATTTTTACTGAAATGTTTTTAAGGTTGCACAGGTCGCCCAAGTCGACTGTGAACCTACTGTAGGGTCGGTAAGCACTACTTAGACCCCTAAATGTGTGAAATTGACTGAATGATATCTGTGCTAGGCATGTTAATATCTGAACTGAATATATGTACTGAAATTGCATAATAGCATGTCATCCATTGTATGTTGCATCTCATTGGGTTGGGAGTTGTTATTCGGATGAAGTGTACTGAAAGGCTTTAAGCCTAATTTACTGGCAGCTCAGCTGCAAACTACTGTTTTGTGCCGCATTCGGTACTACTTGGAGTGTAGGGATGGGTGGGTTGATTATATCCCCACATAGAGTGTAGGGTTGGACGGAGATGGTGTGTAGAGGCTGGTTGGGTAAGATTTTGCTATTGCATAATCATATCGCTGCGATCTCGTGATGGGCTAAGGCCCTACTGCATTTTTAACATCAGATTGAGATGGGCTAAGGCCCAAATCACATCGATCATCGGAAAGGGCTTAGGCCCAAGACTGCTTCAACTGTGTCTTGTGAATACCGATTGTTTGTTTGTTTCTGCGGGATTACACACTCGAGTTTACGTAAACTCACCCTTTTTGTTTAAATGTGCACAGTAATCCCTGCACTTAGACGGATCGGTGCGACGGAGGACTCAATGGCAGTGACCACGATAATTTTTGGACTTCATGGTTTTCAATTTACGGTTTATGATTTGATTATTATTGATAATTTGGGTTTTATTTATTTATTTTACTTTATGGATTTATACCTGCTGGTCGTAGGAAATTCGGTTTTCAAAAAGTTAAAGTAATTTCTAAACGCATGATCACCTAGACTGTTTTATTAAAGCTTCTGCAACGAGGGATGTTTCAAAACAAATGTTTTAAATGAATAAAGACGACTTCCTAAGTTCTAAAAAAGGTTTACTAAAGATAATAACATGGAATGTTTTTATCGTAACAACGAGGTTTCAAAAACACTATCGTGTGACATTACCAGATACGGCCATAACGTCTAGGCCGGATTTGGGGTGTTACAAAAAAACTAGTTGATAGTACAATTATTAATAAAAATAACAAGAAAAATAAACATCATATGGAATTTTATCTAAATATTCTAGAGCATTTTTTGGGTTATTTCCTCTTTAATATTTAACATATGCTCATTATCATCATTTGTTGGTCCTTAACCAAGTTCATCGTTATCATCATCTAAATTCGAATCTACATAATTAAGATTATCAAGATCTCCTTATTCCATGCACTCTTCAAAGTGCGGATCATTTCAATTTCACCTATGATTGGAGTTATGAAATATACAACATGCTAGTACGATCCAACCTTATTTTTAATGCTATACTGAGGTGATGTTAATAAGAGAAATATTTTTTTACAACAACAAATGTCTTCTCAACCACATTTCGAAGTCTATAATGTCTCAAATTAAAGAGTTCACGAGCTGTTTATGGTGTTTGTATCTAGTACCACTCTCTCAAATGGTATCATATCCCACGATATGGTACAAAAAAACCTTTTCTATTTGTATAATTAGTATCGACCTTATAATATTTAGGCTCACAGTAAAAATGATATGTAGTTTTAATTATAAAAATATTATATAAATTTAATTTGGAGAAAAATTTATACTAAGTTATATCACTTTTTATAATAGGTGAATTAAGTAAAAATTATATAAAATTTAAAATATATAACCTTTATTAAAAAGGTTTTATAAATTGTCCAAAACTTTTTTAACACTTTTTATAAATAATATAATTTTTTTCATAAGTTTAGAAAGTTATTTTTTTATAAATAAGTTATGATAAAAAAATTAAAATAATTTTTTATGAATAAATATATTGTTTATATATATAACATAAACACATTTTCTGTTATAACTTTATAAAATATATAAATTATTTTTATAATATATTTTTTTAGGGTTTAGAATATAAGAAATTTTTTACCATAACCATCCCAAATACTCTTATGTGTTCATGCTTATAATATAATTTTTATAAAAATAAAATAAATTGGATTTGAGTGTAGTTACCTATGTAATTACTCCAATTCCCATCCTCTCCCTAATAATTGGAAAGTATAATTGGGGTACTCCAATTACACCCAATTCAGTGGGATTCACCAATTATAATGGTTACCTAAACATACCATCTTTGTGTAATTACAAGTAATTACACTCAAATTCAATTATTAGATATTTTTCAAACACTACCTTAATTTATATATATAATATTTATTTAAGGGTTGAGTTATAATGTATAATATGTAATAGTTTGGGAAAGGGTTATCGATAGATTGAGTTTGAATTTAATAACGCTCTATTGGTAGAATTAATGTTAGCTAACTCTATTGCTAGTCATATTGTAGAATTACGGGCTATTCATAGGATGTTGCATAGGAATTGAAAAGCTCGTATCCATCATGTTTCCAGAGCTCATAATGAAGTTGCAAATTTTATGGCCAAACATGCTGCTATAGGATTCACAAGTATTCAGGTGTTCTCCATACCTTCTCAAGTTGTGCGGGGTTTAGTTCAAAAAGATATTTTGGGCTTTTGATTTTATGTTTTTTATTGTAATCGCCTAGTGCTGTTCTTGTTTACCAAAAAAAAATTATTCTTTTAAGGATTAATATATTAATTGGTATTTGGGGTTTGATTTTAGTATTCAATTTGGTAGCATATTATATAATCTATGAATGTTTGACATATGTGATCTAATAAAAGAACCTAGATACTTAATTAATTGAGACAAAACAACTTAGGTATTAAATCCAAATACTTAATTAGAATAAAAAAAACTCAAATATCAAATTAAAAAAAAACTCATGTACCAAATAGTATATTAATCATTTTCTTAAAGAAAATTAGACAATGGCAGGGGCGAAGCCAGGATAATTTTTTAGGGGGGGCCGGATGAAATTTTAATTTTTTATAGTTTATATCTTTATAATTTGTAAAGGATTAAATCAAATTTTTATAATTTTAGGGGGGCCAAAGTGCAATTTTACATTTACTAATTTAAAATTTTTAAAAAATTTTAAGGGCTTAAACAGAAATATTACATTTTAGGGGGGGCCGGGGCCCATGCCAGCCCCCCTAGCTTCGCCTCTGGACAATGGAATATAATATTTTTTCCCCTAAAAATCATTTGTTAAAATAATATAAACACTACATTTATACTAGTTAATTTTACAAGCAACCAATGGTAAGATATAAAATAATATCAATAAAGGCAAATTAGTCAATTACTTGAGGCTTCAATCTTAATCCAAATAATTCTATAAATTTGACAAAGCAATGTTTTATTAGTTATGCTGTTGTTTTCATTTGGTAAATCGTGTTCAAGGGTCCAATTTTCATTTATGGAAATGGAGAATATTTTATGGTCAATCATTTATCTCTTTAAAAAATACTCACGATAAAGGAGTTAGTCATTACTACTGGCAACCTTAATTTCGATAAATAAACTAAAACAAATAAAAAAAGAAACCTTTATGTTTTTTGTTGTAGTTAAATCTATAATTTATAATTTTTACTTGTGAAAATCATTAATTTTAATTGAAATAATAAATGTTTTTAATTTTTTACTTGACATTTGATGTATAGGTTAATATTTCTTTAATATAATATGTGTGCTTATTCGTTTTACAATCTAAAATCAATTTTATTCATATTTAAAATCAATTTTATTCATATTTAAAGGTGATATTCAAATAAAATTGAATTTTTTTTTTCAAACTTCATAATTTCTAAATTTAACAACATAAAAAGGAGCAACTAATGATGTAATGTTAGCCATTATAGTAGAAAATTTATAGCACATTGAATTTCACTTGCATCCACATTTACATTAAAAAATATAATTATTAGAGTATTAATTGTGCTCTCTTATAATTATAAATAATTATAATTTTTTAGACATGTTTAGTTGATATAGTATAATTATATTGTAATTCTCTATGTCATGTGAAATCACACGGTTATATAATTTATATTTTTAAAAAATATTAATTACTACAAAAAATTATTAGTATGATAAAAATAATTTCTAAAATTAAAATCAACTCATCATATATATTATGTTAGTCTAAAAAAGTAGTTGATAACACAATTATTAATAAAAATAACAAGTAAAATAAACATCATATGGAATTTTATCTAAATATTCTAGAGCATTTTTTTGGGTTATTTCCTCTTTAATATTTAACATATGCTCCTTATCATCATTTGTTGGTCCTTAACCAAGTTCATCGTTATCATCATCTAAATTCGAATCTACATAATTAAGATTATCAAGATCTCATTCTTCCATGCACTTTTCAAAGTGCGGATCATCTCAATTTCACCTATGATGGGAGTTATGAAATATGCAACATGCTAGTACGATCCAACCTTATTTTTAATGCTATACTAAGGTGATGTTGTTAATATGAGAAATATTTTTTTACAACAACAAATGTCTTCTCAACCACATTTTTAAGCCTTGAATGTCTCAAATTAAAGAGTTCACGAGTTGTCTATGGTGTTTGTATCAAGTATAATTCTCTCAAATGGTATCATATCCCACAATATGGTACAAAAAAAACATTTTCTATTTATATAATTAGTATCGACCTTATAATATTTAGGCTCACAGTATAAATAATATGTAGTTTTAATTATAAAAACTTATATAAATTTAATTTGGATAAAGATTTATACTAAGTTATATCACTTTTTACAATACGTAAATTAAGTAAAAATAATATAAATTTTAAAATATATAACCTTTATTAAAAAGGTTTTATAAATTGTCCAAAACTTCTTTTAACACTTTTTATAAATAATATAATTTTTGTCATAATTTTATGAAATTATTTTTTTTATAAATAAGTTAGAGTAAAAAAAACTAAAACATTTTTTTATGAATAAGTATATTATTTATATATATAACATCAACACATTTTATGTTATAGCTTTATAAAATACATAAATTATTTTTATAATATAAATTTTCAAGGTTTAGAATATAAGAAATTTTTTACCATAACCATCTCAAATAATTGATTGTGTTCATGCTTATAATATAATTTTTATAAAAATAAAATAAATTGGATTTGAGTGTAATTACTTATGTAATTACTCCAATTCTCACCCTCTCCCTAAGATTTGGAAAGTGTAATTTGGGTACTCCAATCACACCCAATTCAGTGGGATCCATCAATTATAATAGTTACCCGAACATGTCATCTTTGTATAATTACAAATAATTACACTCAAATTCAATTATTAAATAATTTTTCAAACACTACCTTAATCATTTTAATAGTACGGCTACAAATCGACTTTATGCCAAACTTGTCATTCGATGAGAGATGAACCAAGTCTAATAACTAGAGCTTTAGCCACAAATGCATTCAATGAACGTACTTGTAGCAACAACCTCTCTGTCATTATAAACAACTGCAACAATTCCAGCATTAATGTTGTATTCGCTGATGTAGGAAGCATTACAATTGATATTGATGAAGTGATCCGAAGGAGGAGACCAAGAAATGGTCTACGGTTTGCTAGGATTCAAAGTGGATCATGGTGAAAAATTGTAATATTAATTCCCGTTAAAGTAGAACTCGAGCTTAATTAATTCTAAGTTTAATTATCGAGCTCAAGCTCGAGTTTAAGCACAAAAATTTGTAAACAAATTTAATCGAGCTTAAAAATAGATGTTCGGTCAAGCTCAAACAAAATAACAAATTTGTATTTGTTCAAAATTTAAACAAGTGATCAATTTGTTCAAAAGTTTACAAGCACTGAAAATTTCAATGTATTTGAACGTGTATTTCTCATACATTACATCACACATTTATTTCTTAATTTAAAATGTTGGTAAATGAATCAAAACCCTTTAATGTTTCACGTTTTTATTATTGTTTTAAAGGGTTGAGTTGAAATTAAGCACGTTGACTAAATTAGTCGGCAAGACATTGGCAAGTTAACGAAGTCCCAAAGATGAAATCCATCCAAGCCGGCATACACGTGGGGTGAGACCAGAAAATTACGCTAGGGGCTAAAGGTAAATTATAAAATTTTGAAAGTCAGAATACAATTTTATTTTTATATTATAATATAATTTACAAAAATTTTAAGGGTTTAATTGATGATTTTACCTTCTTTTTGGGGCGAGGTCATTGTTAGTCTCACTGTGTCTTTGCCTCTACACACAGGCAGGGGCGAAGCCAGAATAATTTTTTAGGGGGGCCGGATGAAATTTTAATTTTTTATAGTCTATATCTTTATAATTTGTAAAGGTTTAAATCAAATTTTTATAATTTTAGGGGGGCCAAAGTGTAATTTTATATTTATTAATTTAAATTTTTAAAAAATTATAAGAGCCTAAATAGCAATTTTTCAGTTTAGGGGGGGCCGGGGCACCTGCCAGCCCCCCTGGCTTCGCCTCTGCACACAGGTGTTTCCATCATGTTACGAATTTAGTTGACTGAGTAATCATTAACGTTTGATGAGATAATATAGATAACTTATAAGTGCGGCCGTTAGCTCACTCGAAAATGCTTTTGTAAACACTAATATTTAAATTTCATCGGTAATTTTAATTGAATTAAAAAAAAAGAATTAAAAATTTAATTTTTACTATTTTTAATTTAGTATTTAACTATTTTAAATATTTTTATTGTATTAAAATTTTAAACACAATCAAATTAACATATGTTTACATTATGTCTTATATATTATTTCAGATTTAATTTTGATGTGATATAGACTACATAATATATTACAATATTAAAAACAAAAATATTAGAATCCAAATTCAACCCATATTTTAAATAAGTCTAATTTTCTTACCCAAAATCATATTTCTGGGTTTGATATTATTGTTCAAATCCTTTCAAATACCAGGTCGGGCTTTGAATTTTAATAGATATAACTAATACCATACATAAGCATGACTTGTTTTTTTTTTTACCTAAACCAACCATGAACACTTCTATTATATATACTACTCTTCAACCGACCTCCTTATAATGCCTAGAACTATCTATAATCTCTTCCCAACCTTTCAATAGAAGGATAAATGTGCTTCTGTGTGTTTGAACCCACGTTCTCCTGCATAAACAATAATGTCAATGTCAACTGAACTAAAACTTAATCGGCCCTTAATTATATTTTCTAATTTCCCTCATGATAAATAAAATCCCCAAAACATTTGTGTACTTTCTAAATATTTAATACAATTAAAGCTTACATTATAATTTAGTAGAGACGATATCAACATTAAAACTCAAACCCTGAATTTTAAAGTATTAACACAAAGCTTTAACCATTCCTTCCATTGAGGCATAAAATGAAAGATGTTGATAATCATGATTTTAAAAGGTTGGAAATCTCGTGCCATGGTTGGAAAATTAAAGGGAGAGAGTAGTTGCCAGATTCTTATTTTATGAGGCTGCCATTTGTGACACGGTTTTACAGGGTCCCAAAAGCTTTGGACACCTAACGCTAACATAAACTCAAAGCATCAACCTGTCTGGTTAAAACCTTCCCTAGTAATGCACTCACAAAGGAAGAAAGGTGAATTTTCGTAACTGACTTAGCTAAAAATTGTTCATTCGTAAAATTTATAAAAGTTGGAGTTTTTAAGGAAGTAAGTGATAGCGTTTTGGACATAATGTGCATGTTTGTGTATATATGAATAGTATCCCTAATTCAGAGATGAAGCCTTATCAAATTAGAAAATATTATTAGTCGTATATAATAAGGATAATTACATGTTATTATTTACTATCATGATAGGTTAGTTCAAATTAAAAGTGATCTAATTTGGTTAAGGTTTATTGAGCTTTAATTATTAAATAAAGCATGGGTCAAAATATGTGTACATACTCTAGTAATTCAGTTCTAATCAATTTCTAATTAATGATGGGCTAATTAAGAATTAGGACTATATATATTAGGGTTATGACCCCCAAATTACACACAAGATATTTTTTTCTAATATCCCATAGTTATGAAAAAGAGAGCAAATATTCTTTGAATTTTTTGTGTGTTCTAATTTGGAAGATCAAATTCCCAAGATTCGGAAAAACTTCAAGGAATTCATGGTTTCACGTACGCTTCCACATCTAATTTTATTCTTGTTTTGTTATTGATGATTTAACATGACAGATCCTGATTTATAATTTTTTAAGTTTTATATCATATATTAATTTATGATTCTAACAAGTCATTCATTTTAAGTCTTTTAATAATTTAAATTAATTATATAATTTAAATTTTTAAATAATTTTAATTTTAATTTTTTTAAAATTTTAAATTTTTTTCTCGATTCCATTATATTATAAAAGGAAAGCAGGAGGGAGCTGGTGAAGTTTTAATGAGATAGGGTAATTTGCAGCTTTTATGACAACTTGATGGGGTTGTCATGTGGTAGTGAAATTGGCCACTAATAGATATAGTTGGAAGGAAATCTGGTTCACCTAACTCGTTGCCGTAAGAATATAAAATTACAGTCATATATACACCCAAGAAATGTCTTTTTAGGGTAAATCGAGTAAGGTTATTGTTTATTATAATTTGGTTTGATTTAATTCGGAGTTTTACTTATAAATTAAATAAAAAATAAAATTTCGTTCATTTAGATTCAATTAATTTTTTTTAGTTTGAATTTTATAAATTATCCAAATACTTTAATTCGGGTCAATTTTTTATTTTCCGATTTTTTTAACTCACATTAACGTCTTGTTGATTAAGAAATGGTTTAAATGTTCAAATTACGATTATCTTTTCAAGGGGCTTTTAAAATGTTGTATATCATGTTCGAAAGTAATATCAAACTCATTCATCATATGTTGTATTTTAAACATGTTAACAACTACCTAATTTTGTATTATAAATTGGTGTGATGAGCATGAAAATCACTTTAAAAAATGTTTGACTTCTATTTGATCATTCTTAAAAGGCTAAAAAACGATAATATTTACATGGGGTAAACTACAATGGTAGTCACCCATATTAATAAGTTTCGTTTCTGGTTATCCAATTATATGATTTTTTTGTCACTTTTCGTTAAATAGTTAACGGGTAGAAGACATGACCATTTTTAGAATTGATATATTAGCAACTTTAACACTCAACATTTATACATTATTTCAATTTAGTCTTATTTTTTCGTGTAAAAAATAAGATAAAATTAGATAATTGTAAACATTTATGTTTGGTTACTGGTGTAATAACTTGAGGAGAAAGCTTATTCAACACATATATTCTAAAATAGTTAGACATAAAATAAAGAATAATTAGTACAAATTTAATTATACAATTAGAAAGATGAGTAATAGTTCTTGTAAAAAATAAAACTTCTTTAAAAGAAGCGAAAAGTTTTCCTTCTCTTTACCACAAACAAGTCATGTGAGTGACTAAAAATTACTAAGTTGTGATTAACTTAAAGATAACGAACGACTAAAACATATGTAAAAATTAATACTTCAACCAAACCTTGAAACGTAGAATGAGGGTTAATTTTTTTTTTTTTAAAAAGATATGTAAATATTGATAGTTAAATTTATTATTATATTGATATTAAAAATAACTGTTTAACTATTAGCAGTAAAAAAGATGGTTTTGTCTATATAATTTACTACTAAATGGGTAATTATCAATATAACTAAACCTATATACGTGTGGAAATTGTTTTGTAGATTACCCATAAAAATTTTAAACTCCATAAATAGAATAAAAGGTGGAGAAAGGTCGTAAATACTCTCCATATATAATAAAAAAATTCCAAATTTATAAATCTAACTGTGGAAATGGCTGTGACGTGCACTCTACTTGGATTTGTCTTTTATTTTTGGTACTTAATGGGATTTGTTCAAACTTTGTTAGTGCATGTGGGGACTCCATTATTGACCCAATTTTCCAAATGGCATAAAGGGTACAAAAGATGGTTTAATTACCATTACACTTCATATTTTTTTAGGCACTGATTGAAGTATATAAAAAATGCCATTTTCTATAATGGATAAAGTAAAATATTGAGGGATTCCAATTCGAAATATTAAAAAGTTGAACTCGAAAGGAATATCGATTTTTAAATGATTTCATAAGTCAATTTATCTAATTTTGTATTTGGATCAACTTTCAATCCCAATATTTCATATGGGAGAAATAAAAAAAAAAAAAAAAAGGACTCCATGAAGAATATTACACAAAAGCCGCACCCTAGAATCCTAAAAAACAAAAATGTATTATTTCTTTTTTTTCTATTTTATTCGGAATGATCAAATGATGCCGTTTTAAAAGCTTGTTGGGAAGATGAATCCGGATAAAATATTTCTTTCAATTCGTTATATCTTCGGATATCAAAGCCTTGAGACTCGATAAGTTTCTTTTGTTTGGCATTGAATCTGCTTTGATAGAATCCTTCGAAAGAAGGTTCTTTGGACGTTCTAAGGAAAAATGCATATCCGGCCATGAAGTACATGGAAGTGACGTAGAAGCAAATAGGTTCCATCACATCCCATGAGAGTTCCCAAAAGGTTAGTCTCATGAACCCGGCGGTTTGAACCACCAAGTAAGCTAAACCGAGCCAGAGTTCACGACGGACCAAGAAATCAGCTTTCGTATCGATCGCGGCTTTTTGTTGCTTCAACTCGATTAATTCTTTTCTTCTCGGGTCATTCGGACCAGGTTCGGGTAAAGGAATTAGACCACCAAGTGCTTTTGCTACCTGTAATAAGAAAAAAAAATGAAACAAAAACACTTTTGGGTAAAACATGGCTCAATTTCATCTTTCCTTTGAATGTTTCCATGTATGACAGCTCAAAAACAACATGAAAAACCAATCAAATAAAAAAAATTAAAAAAATAAGGGTTTTTTTTTAAAATACAAAAAATTGTAAAAAAAAAAAAACCAATAAAATAAACAAAACATTGAGTATAAGAAAAAAAAAAGGTTATATCAAGTTGAAGCCTTTAAAGTCCATCCTTATCAAAGTCTATTCCTTTGGTCAATAAAATTGCACAAATTGAACACCAATCAAAAACCCTAATTCCCAATTATCCTTATCAAAGGCTATTTATTCCTTTGGTCAATATAATTACACAAATTGAACTCCAATTAAAAACCCTAATTCCCAAATATCCTTATCAAAGGCTATTCCTTTGGTCAATATAACTACACAAATTGAACTCCGATCAAAAACCCTAATTCTCAGTTATCGTTATCAAAGGCTATTCCTTTTGTCAATATAATTACACAAATTGAACTCCAAATAAAAAACCCTAATTCCCAATTCCCCCAATCAGTCCCTTTCATTTTCTTTTTCTTGTTCCTCACTTTTCTTATTCACCGTTCTTTTCCACTTGCACCACACAAATAAAAAAAAAAAAAAAGGTTTTTAAAAACGGGCCAACCAACCAAGTGTCTTTCACTTTCCCACCGTCATCCAATTTTTCTATGAATTAACAGTAAAGTTTCTATTTTTTTAATAAATAAATGGGGTGGGGGTAAAAGACTAAAGGCAATGGCTTTATCTTTACCCCTTAAACCCCACTGAAAAAAAAAAATGTGATCTTTGTAATCACAGTGTCGAAGCATGGAAGGGTTTTTTTTTTTTTTTTTTTTTTTGGGTTTAAATGCTTAATTTGAGTTTATATTATTTGAAGCTCTAAGTGAATTAATATCAAACTTAACAAAATAATCAATTAAGTCCTTAATTGATAACTTTGAAAAGTTTGTTCTTAATTCACTAATAGCATCAGAAATAATTTAACACAAATTAAGCATTTAATTTTTTTTTTGGGTCCTTCAGTTCTCAGAAACCATCTCAAACCTGGGAAACCTTTAACACTGTGCGTAAAAAATCCTGTGGAAAAAAGAGGAAAAAAGAAGCCACAAAAATACCCACAAAAAAAACCATATCAGTCTTCGGTAGATTCTAATTTCTAATTTAAAAAATATAAAAAAGATTAAATATTTAAATTTGTGTTGAACCTATGTTCTTTTTTCTTATTTTTTTTCTATTTTTTTAAATTTCCATCCACCATATGCATAAATCTGTTGTTATCTGTAAGCCAAAAACAAGAACAAAATCTTATCTGCAAAAAAGAGGGATATTTTTCAAAGAGATAATTATTAAAGGGGGGAAATTAGTTATGTACCTGATCGGGTCGTAAAACGACGACATTTCCCAGCACGATGACGTTTCCAGATTCATCTAACGATTTAGCGAACTGCAATCCTTGTTCTGGATCCGAACAGCTTTCACCGCAGATCCGAATGAAATCCGAATACGAAATCCAGGTCTTACCTGTCTTCATCAACCTCGTTTTCACCGCTTCCAACTGCGCCACCCTTAATAACTTCTTCAATTCCTGAACCGACAACGAAGTCACCTCCGGCACCACCGGTTTAGCCGTCAAGACCGGGTTCAAGTTCAACCCGTCTAAACGGATCCGATCCTTCCACATATCAATCTCCTTCAACTTCTCAATCAAATCTTTCCCCCTCGGCAACGTCCTCATTGCCGGTGAAACCGCAGATCCTTTATGAAGAAACCGCTTGAACACACCATTACCGGCACCGTTAAGATCTCCCGGATCCGGTGCCATTTCGGCCGTAGCTTTCCCGGCATTCTTCGAGATTCGATTTTGAATCGTCGTTGATGAAATCCGGCAATTGGTAACAGCTTGTGATGAAATTTTCGAAATATTGAAAAGCTTCTCCACCAAAGTTTTCTTCAACGCCATTGATGAAATTTAAAGAAAATAAAAATAAAAAAAGCTCTTTTTTTTTCCTGTATTTATGGGAAAGAGAGTAAAGATTTCAAAGCTTTTGCTTTGCTTGATGATGATGGCAAATCAATAGAGGGTTTAATCCCCTTTTATAGTATCCAACAATGGAGGAAGATGAATAGAAGAAAGAAAATTTATTTTTTTAAATTATTTAAAATAATTAAAAATAACGCGATAATGTAAGAGATTTTGGAGATGGTATTTTAGAAAGGAGATTTATTAAGGGGTATTTCTTGATTTTTCTTTTTATTTTATTAATTAAATAGTTTTTTTATTAAAAAAAATAAAAAAAAATATTTTCTTGTACTTTTAAGTTGCTACCTCCCCTAGGATGTAAATTGAATATATCGGAGGGGGAGACGAGAAATTGGAGGATGTGGTTTTCACGAGAGAAAATATTGAAGCGCGTGTTTGTTAAGTCATTACACGTGGATGGCTAAGCTTGAACCAACAAACACCTTCCGAACCGTCTGATCATATGAATATTTATAGTTCGCATCTCTTTTAGATGTTGACTTCTTTAGGTAATCTCATTTCCATAATTTTTCGATAAATTTAATTTTAAATGTTTTTATATTTTATTTTATTTTTAAAATTAAATTTAACCACCAATTTAAAAAAAATTAAATCACTTTTTTAACAGAAAATTTAAGTAAAACATTAATTTTTTTTAATAATATTGACTTGATAATTAGTATGGTAGTTCACTTGTACTTTAGGCTGATAATCCATCATTTGTCGTGCTAACAAAATAATTTAATTATAAAATGTTTTAAACAGTTTAGATTTAATTTTTTTTTCTGAATAATTTCATTATAAATTATAATTATATCTGTTCTCTTTAGCACATTATATTTATATTCACTCCCTAACCTATAAATAAGAAGATAATACATTTCAGCCTACTCAAATTTACGTATTTTTATATTAACAATAATATCTATATCATTATAATATCGAAATAATTAAAACAGAATCCAAAAAAGGATTCTTTTTGTGTTTATTAGTTTAAGAGAAACGTTCACGCAAACGTGTCGCCACATAGGTTTTCAGATTTCTTTCTTGACAGTTGTTTGGTAGTCGCGAAAATTCCTCAACGAATTTTCTTTCTCATTGGGTGAGAAAATTTTTCATTAATGACTACACTCAGCTACTGCCCACGTGGAAGCATGCAAAATAGAACTATATTTACCTATATTAAACAGTCTTATCCATACATGCATGTTGATTTTATTTTATTTTTTGAATAAAACTCGAGCTGTTATGTTATAAAATAATTAATGGTTATATCATTAAATCAAATTTTAATATTTTAAAAGAATTTTAATTTATCATATAAAATTCTAACTTCTAACATTTTTCAAATTTAGGTGCTTTGATTTTTTTTTTTAAAATAAAATTTTATCGATTTAAATTTTTTTGAATAATTTTATTATACGTTCTGATTATATCTGGGTCTTTTACACAATGCTTAAAACTATCTATAATCTCTCCCCGCACTCGAACTCGCGTCCTCCTGCATTGTCAATAATACCTATGTCAATTAAGCGAAGACTCAATCGACATTTATAATTTGAATTTTAAATATGTACTAAATCTATTTTTTTTAAACCTAATATTTAATTACTAAAATCATGTCATTAATTACAACAAACTTTAAACTAGATTTTTCCGATATCAATCATTACCATTTATATTATGAATGGTGATTAAATTTGCATTGAACGAAGGGGGGTCCTGAATCTATTTTTCAATCTTTTTTTCATTCTAAAAAAACCATTCTTTAAAATGTTTCGAAGCGACTTGAATAAAAAAACTTGAGTTGATCAATCTAAGCTCAAACCTAACTTAAAATAAACTTGACGAAAACTCAAACCAATCCAAATCTGAACATGAAATGATCCAAACAAAATAATTAAAAATAGCTTGAACTTGAAATAATTCGAACTCATAATGACTTGACTCGAAACCTTTGAATAATCTGAGACCGCTCTATTGACACCGTCTTTATTTGAAATAGACACAAATAAAAAAAAATTAAATCCAATTCAGCACGAGTTAATTACAAAAATTCCTATGGCCATTAGTGATTATGTCAACAATCTCATCAATCACCTTGGTGGTTTAAAACCATACATACCACCCCATTGATATTCCTATCTTTACTTGTATATCTTAATTTACAATCACACAATTATGGATTTAGCTTTGCAGCCGTCCATTTAAAATCTTAAAGGCACATTAATGTTGATTTTCCTTTTACTAGGTCCATGTGCCATAAAATTCCACTTGTTTTCATAAGGATTTGGAAGAGAAAAGCAAATGAGAAGGTTTTATTTTGTTAATGAGTAATTTTCATTTACATTTTTTAAATTATTCGTCATTTTTTGAAAAATGGGTTTAAATTCACATCCTCCAAATTGTTACAACAATAACGATGCTAATCGAACTAAAAATTAATTGATTTAGATTATAATGGGTAAAAGTACTGTGTAGGTCGTTATATTAGGAGTTAGATAACCAAACTAAAAAATGGGTAAATTAGTCCATATACATTAGATCAAAGAGTAAATTGATTATTTCTGTTAAAAAATTCATCCATTTATATTGTTAAAAACTAGCATGATTAACGAAATAACCAGACAATGAAACATGATGTGTCATGTATAGCTCATATTGGTGTATAGAAATTATTTTTTAACGGTAAAAATAGATGTAATTTTTAACAGAATAATTAATTTTCTTTTTTATCTAATATGCAGAAACTAATTTACCCATTTTTTTAATACGGAAACATGAATGTAGGGTATATATTAAAAGGTAGATGTGAAGTTATTCTTTTGAAAGTTTGGACCCAAGCATCTTAAGTTAACTTCACAAACTTCCATGACTTAGAATTTCATTTATCCTCACATCAATCCATCCATATTCCTTTTTTTTTTTTCTTGAAGCAAAAAGAATTAAATAATTAAATAATATTAGTGGTGGAAGATGTTCATTGTTTGCACATCTAGTATGGGTTATACAATATTGGATGCTCAAAAGCTAAGATTTTTTGTCTGTCATGCTTATGGCAATTGCTTGATTAGAGGGTTTCGGTTCTAATTCCCACTTCCCAAAATTACAAAAGAGTGTTTAGTTTAAGAAAAGTAATATGAGATTCCAGCATAATATCTCTTTGGTCCAACTCCAATAAAGACATTAAGATGTCCTCAATTCTATTAATATATCATTTGAGTTTTGAATACAAAATAAAAATCATATCATTAATTACGGGAATTAGGTGAGATGATAAATGTTTTTTTTATCTTAATTAGTGTTCAAGGGTTCGATCCTCACTCTAAGTATGAAGCAGTTTTGAAACTCGTGGCCAGCATCTACCTCATAATGAACTTACAAAATGCGGAGGATTAATTATGAAACTCGTCAAAAAAATTATGTCTTTAATGAAAGACATTAATGTCCATTAAATAGATTCAAATTTTTTTATGGAAAAACTTTATTATTATGTTATATATACATAAATCGTGAATAAGTCCCTAAGCTTTAGAGATTTAATTTCATTTAAAGATTTCTACCAATTGGTATTGGAGGTAATATTTGCCTTTGTCTTTATATATTATATTGAAATATAATCAAGTTAATAAAATCATGTTGAAATTGAGTTGAGTCGACTCGAGCTAAAGGTTGAAGACGAAGAGAAATGATATTTTTTTTTCTTAATCTATCTAAAGTAATTATATAAAAAAAACTCTAATAGTTCATCATAAAGTTTAATAGGCATAACGATGGATATTACGGCTTAACTAAAGAATATTGAAGTTGACGTGCCTAACTATTTCCTTGTGCACTTTATTTAACAACACGCAATTGATGAATAATTTGAATCTTCAGATAAAACCCTAGATAGCACCATAATGAGAAAAATATCATCAATGAAGTTCACTAATTTAATGTCATCATGGAAATGAGGGATATTAGGGCTTAACTAAAGGCTGTTGAAGTTGATGTGCCTAACTATTTCCTTGTGCACTTTATTTAACAACACTTTCTAGAAAGGTATGGTACCGATACTTAGTAAGAAAATACCGATACTTATCATGAAGGTATTAATACATTTGAAGTAAAAAAAAAAAAACTAAAATGCATGTTGATACATGAAATACAATACTCATTTTCAAAGGACATTGTTGTGATATTTTATGTATTTTATTTTCCCTTTAGAATAAGCTTTGAAAGGTTTTGTGTATGATTGTAAATATATACATACCAAGTGAAAGAATGTCTTTACATCCATCATTAATACCATGACTACGCCTTAGAGACCTCATTCTCATGCCCTAAAGAATAGAATTACTTACATTTACTCATTGTAGCTAATCACATAATATAATCTAAGTGGAATCCAAATTATATTTTTCTTGATTATTTTTTCTCTCAATTGGTCAATTTCAGCTCAAAATACAATTATGCAAGTGCTGTACACAATTGAATTTTTCAAGAAAACGAAATTAAAAAGAAAAATGCAAACATGGAATCCACTAATGTCTAAGAATGAAGAAATTCCCATCAAATGTGTATGCTAAAATAGTAATTTTGGTGGAATTTTTTTTTATACAAATTGTCCTAAATGCACTTTAACGCGTTTGAACCTACATCCTCTTGCATATACAACAATATCAATGCCATATATGAAAAACCCTAATCACATTCACAAAAAAAAACCATATGTAATATTGACTGAAAATATATATATCAAATCGATGTTGGAGCCATTTGTGAAAAACCCTAATCACATTCACCAAAAAAAACCATGGAAAGATATTTGAAATTTAATTAATTAAGTTTAAGATATGCTATTTTATTCAAATTCGTATATATAATATATGAAAAAAATTGAATATTGAAACATGCATGATTTAGATGACTATAAAGTTGATTACGTGTTTGTAATTATTAGCGTTGCTTAATATTAAGAATTGCGACTGCCTTTCTTAATTAATTAATTAAGCACGCCAAGAACAGAAAAAAGAAATATTGTATTTGTTATTGATTAAGTAATTAATTATTTAACCGTTAAAATTAAGTCAAAATGTTGGGCATTTTATCAAAATAATATATAAAAAATTAATTACGAAAATGATGTTTTCTATAGTGTTTTTGGATGATACCAATATGTCAAGCGGCATTCAAAATTATACAAGTGTTTTTCTTAAATACAGAATAAATATTAAAGAACAAAATAATTTTTTTAAGGTGGTGCCACCAATATATATCAGGCGACACCGGTTTAAATTTTTTTAAGAAAATGGTTGTTATAAAAAAAAAGTCAATTATTGCAAAAACTAAAGTTGAGCTTTCACTAGTTCAACATGGTTACTGGTAGTGTGCGTAACACCTCTTTTACCAAGCGATGGTTAAGGCAACTCAGGCCCCTTTTTTATTCCTTTTTTGATGGGCTTTTGCTCAAAAAAGTGCTTTTTCTTTAAAAGCAATAGAGAACAAACAACTTCTGTGAAATTATTTTAACTTAAGAAAAGCACTTTTGCACAGATGAAAAAGGAGAAATTTTTGGCTTTTCTCAGCCAAAAGTGCTTCTTGGCTGATATTTTACTATTTTAAACCCTGCTTTTTCTAGACGTTAGAAGATTTTTTTCCCCTTTTCTTGTCTGAACTTTGCTTTTCTTCTCTGGTTTGTTCCTTTTCTCCACCACCGGTGAGTTTTATCTTTTCCTTCTCATCTTCTTCTCTTTGATTTTATGAAATAATTATGAAATATAGTTTAATTTTTTCACATTTTTTTTCAGCTCTATAACGTCGGCATCCTGTTTTTCTTCATATTCGAGCTTCTCAACATTCTACAATTGCTGTTTTTCTTCATATTCGAGGTTCTACCCTTTTCATCTTTGATGTAACTTTCACCCTTGTTTTCATTGTTATGCAAGGATTATGCTTAAAAGAGAAACATTTATGCTTTTTTTTGTAGTTTAATTTATTTGTTCTTGTGAAAATAATATACACAAAGTGTAACCTCTTTGCCATTAGCTAGATGTGTTTTTACTGCTCATAAAATAATCTGTGATGGTCTAATACTGGCTTGCATTTGTGTGGTAGATATCTGAGTGATCAACCATTTTTGTTTGGTTAATCTGTGTCAGGTTGGTTTAGATTTTGGATGGTTCTGTTTGGGGTTGGCTTAGCTTGGCTTGGAAAGCAATTGTTTAGCTTACTGCAATCAACATGTTTGATTAATAATTTAGAATAAAAATATAGTGCTTAAAAGTTTATAAAAAATTGATGTGTTAAAATATCATATAAAAAACAAAGATAATGTGGTAAAATAATAATGATTAAAAAACCTAAGCAGAAAGAGTGAAGTTTGTAAGATGGGCCATTTAGCATCCAAATAGCAGAGAAATCCAAGAGTTCCAATCCTCTTACCACAAAATTTTCATTTCAAAAAAGAAAAAATCATTTCGTATATAACATTTGGTTAACACATTACATATTGTATATAGACAATACGAATTTTCAAATGATTTAGTAAAAAGAACACCACCTTAAATAAGCATCCTCGCTCATCAGCACTTTCTACTAAGTTAGTCCAATGCTCGAAAGCAGAACTATTATTTATATCAAATGATCCATAACTGCCAATTATTTAACACAAGGTCTACGTATACTTTCCAACATTTTTACAGTTTTCCTTGGTTATCCAATCATCCTATGTGCGTGATTACCTTAGTATTAGCTTGTATATGTTTTAGTGTTAAACAGCCTTTCTATGTTTTATTAGTATGCTTGTTTTGTCATTGAAGCTGCATGGTTTAATTGTGTTTGATGCTATTATTAGTTGTGTTCTCTTTCTTGGTTATTATTCCAGTCTTGGAAAGTTGATTTTGATTGAGAAAAAAAAATCTTAGGATCCTATCTTGATTTTGATACACATGTAAAAAAATATACTTTTGTGACATTTGATTTTCTTGATTGCTTTACTGGCTGAAACGAATCTGTTCGTATACACAATAGATGAGTACGTCGACGATTGAAGTTAGTGGTGAAAAAGTGAAAGCAATGTGGGATAAGAGATTGACAGAAATATTTTGTGATATTTGTATTAAAGAGATATTGAAAGGCAATAGGCCTGGTACTCATTTCACAAAAGATGGATGGTTGAAAATAATGACCAACTTTGAGAAAGAAACGGGCAAGGGTTTTTCACAAAGACAACTTAAAAATAGGTGGGATGCCCTAAAAAAAGAATGGAAAGCTTGGAAAAAACTTAAAGGCGAAGATACTGGTCTAGGGTGGAATCCTATAAAAAGAATCGTTGATGCATCGGATGATTGATGGGAGAGTAGGCTAAAGGTACATTAATAATTCTGAATATTTTTGTTTTTTTTTTCTTTTCTATGAGGTTATTGATAATTACTGTTATTAAACTATCATTTTATATGTAGGTTGTGCCTGAAGCTCAAAAATTTAAAACATCGGGCATTGATCCTGAATTCGAAGGGAAGTTAGACCAAATGTTCATGGGGATAGTTGCAACAGGTGATAAAGCATGGGCACCTTCATCTGGTACACTCCGTAGTGATTTTTTTGAGGATGTTAACAATGAAATACCTGAAGAGAATGAAGAAGAAAATGTGAGAAACGATGTTCGCATTTTAAATGATGTTCACATTTCAAATGGTTTTTCAAATGATGATGACGGTGAATCAAGCAATTCAAGTGGTTTTGAAATGTAATTAACAAGAGATGCTATAGCTTCTAGTTTAATGAATTCACTTTAATTTGTAAATGCTATTGTAAAATTTTTAGTATTTATATTTGGTATATAAATATTATCCCTTTTTGAAACTTTAATCCAAATATATGTAATATTTTAATTTGTTACGTTTAAATTTTCTATGTTATGTTAATATCTAATATGGGTTTTACAAATGTGTTAAAAGCATTAAAAATAAAAAATAATTTTTAAAATAATACAATTGTGTCAATATCTAATTACAAATATTTAATTATTATATTTAAATATTTAAATATAGTTTATATATTCTAATTAAATTTAATAAATAATTAATATTAATTACTTAAAAATATTTAAAATTAATATTATTTATTAAAATATTAACAATAAATTATAATAAATTATTTTTATATTTTTGCTAAAATATCATAATATTAACTAATTTGAACATTATTTAAATACATATTTGTTACTTTATAATATCATGTCTAAAATAGACATTTTACTTCTCAAAAGTACTTTTTGACAGCAATACCAAACACTTAAATTTTTCAAAAGCACTTCTCAAAAGCACTTTTCCACAGTACTTTTCAAAAGCACTTCTCAAAAGCATTGCGCCCTCAAGGCACATATAACAACGTTGTACCTAAAGCTGAAATATGTCTTTGGAAAGAGCAATGGCTTTCCTGTGCCAGTCAACTTAGTTAGCGGGATGTGTTGGTATAATTTTTTTTTTAAAAAAATTCAAACGGGTGCCACTTGACACATTAGTGGCACCACTTTAAAAAAATGATTTTTTTTCTTCCCGTATGATATTTATTTTGTATTTAAGGAAAATATTTGTATATTTTTTGGTGTTGCCAGACACATTGGCAGTAGGGGTGTTCAATCGGTTAACCGACCCGAAATAACATTAACCGAATTAACCGACCTTTCAAAATTTTTAACCGTTAACCGAACAGAAATTTTTTCAAAAAATTAACCGAACGAAATTTTTTCGTTACTTGATCGGTTAACCGAATTAACCGAAAATTATATGTTTTTTATTTTTGGTTAAAAATTAACCGAATTAACCGAATTAATCGAATTACCCGAATTAACCGAATTACCCAAATTAACTGAATTACCCGAATTACCCGAAATGAATCACTACATAATTAAAAAGATTACATAATTTTAGTTTTAGTTTTAGAATTTTGTTTTTATTTATTAAATTATTTGTAATTTTTATGATTGGGTAATTGAGTTGGGTTGGATATATATTTGGGTTTGGATTGGGTTTAGGTGAATAGTGGGCCTATTTATATATTATAATTTTATTTATTAATTTTTTCGGTTAAACCGAAAAAATTCGGTTAACCGACCGGTTTCGAACCGAATTAACCGTTAACCGAAAAATCACAAAATAATTAACCGACCCCCGACCGAAAAAATTCGGTTAACCGACCGATTAACCGAATTCGGTCGGTTAACCGAATTTTTTCGGTTTTACCCGAATTTTGCACACCCCTAATTGGCGGCACCATTTAAAAAATATTTCCCCTCGATAATGATTGACAAATGAGTTAGTGGAATTTAAGGTGGTGCCACTTGACAGGTTAGCGGCACCCAATAAAACTGTAGAAAACAACTCATTTTTATAATTAATATACAACTTATACTATTTTCGTAATTATTATTTTTATATTATTTTGATAATAAAAAACCTCAAATGTTTAAAAAAAAACTGTTTTGAGCATGGCTATGTCATTCAAAGAATTTTACCTTAACTCGCTTATATTTTTAAATAACTAACTCAAGCCTATTTAACTGTATGTTCATATTATTTTTTATTTTTTTTAAATATAATTGTTTTCATTTAATATTTAGTGATTATATATACTTTTACTATCACTATATTATATTATATTTTAAACATTTTAAAATATTTACATTATAATTTATAGTATTTTTAATTTTCATATTATATAAATTACAATATATATAAGAAAAGAAAAAAAATATATTACAAGCATGAAAACAAATCGGGTCAGATGAAGTTCAAGCTTAGAATATTTGAGCTCAAACTCAACTCATATTTTAAATGAGCTTATTCTTTTGTCAAAGCCCATTTTGTGGACTTAATAATTTTTTTCAAAATCCTTCCAAATATCAATCGGGTCTAGATTCAAATGATAATTTTTTTTATTTTATAAGTCGAAAACCAAACCAATTTGAACTGAATTTAATAAAAGTAACCCAAAACTGAACCAAATATTATGAGTCGAAACAATTTTCGAGTTTCTCAATTTTTTTTCTTAAGGTAAAATAATCAACGAGAAGATTAGTAGGTTGTTCAACAAATTTTGGGTAATCTTTGCTTAAAATGCCTACTAATTTATTCGAAAGGGTGCTTTTTGGGTTAGTGATAGCCCTTTAGAGCATTTTCTTTTATATGGATATAGCTCTTTGCTTATATTCATTTTAGGTCTTAGATTGATATAACTCAAAATTATTAGAGTCTAAATTAAATCCGTAATTTAGTCGGTTCGGTTTATATAATCATCTTTAAGAGTTGATTGATATTCAACATATTTATGGCATGTGATCTCATTAGTACAAAATTGTGGTTCGGTTTAAAAAAAATTCATGCCCAAATTTGAATTAAATTTGACTTGATCGAATAATATCTATTTGTATAAAAAGAGAAAATATTCTGTATATTGTCAGTGAAATTTTTAGATTCTATAAATAAAGTTAAGGGGTTGATAAGTATTGTATAGAGGTATGGTAAAAAATTAAAAAATAAACATTTCGATTATTCAATCATTATTTATATTTATAAACTCCTTCGATATATATCTTTATAATTGAAAATCTAGAAAATTTAAGATTGAATATATAAATTTAAATAATTGAAGATTTTTTTTCTTCATTCAATCTGTTCTATTAGAAAAAATAAACAGAACAGCGTTCAAAAGTTTAACATTACAGCATTCCAAAAGAAAACACATTCAATCACTAATAGACCTACGTTTAGAACAAAGCAATAGCTCACCGCCAAGCTTTAAACATTTCCTCACGATTTATACCTGCAATCGTCAAGGAAGATGTCATTTCGTTTCCATTCTTTTCTGCCATCGAAAAAACAACATTTCCTACATTCTCAATGTCTCTTTCAATATCCGCGCAAGTTGTTTGAAGAGACCATGGTCTCATCGTCTTATTTGCACACCAATTAAACACCACTATTGAACCAAGTTCTATAAACAGAGAATCATTTAGCTTCCATTTCATAGCTAAAAATACTTCCAATGCTACCATCACCGCGCCAATCTCTGCCAAATCAGTATCATTTGCTGCTACAAAACCTGAAAATAAAGCTCTTGTAACTCCCTCCTTATCTCTCAAGACACCTCCATAACCTACTCTATCCTCGTTTGCAATCCCATAAACATTAAACTTTAAACATTCATGCGGAGGAGGGCACCATATCAATAAGTGATATTAACTGAAAATATATATATCAAATCGATGTTGGAGTCATATATGAAAAACCCTAATCACATTCACAAAAAAACCATGGAAAGATATTTGAAATTTAATTAATTAAGTTCAAGGTATGCTTTTTTTATTCAAATTTGTATATATAATATATATATGAAAAAAATTTAATGAAACATGCATGATTTAGATGACTATAAAGTTGATTACGTGCTCGTAATTTATTAGCGTTGCTTAACATTAAGAATTGCGACTGCCTTTCTTGATTAATTAATTAAGCACGCCAAAAACAAAAAAAAAAATATTGTATTTGTTATTGATTAAGTAATTAATTATTTAACGTTAAAATTAGGTCAAATGTTTGGCTTTTTATCAAAATAATATATAAAAGAATTAATTACGAAAATGATGTTTTCTATAGTGTTTTTGGATGATATCAATGTGTTAAGGGGCATTTAAAATTATACGAGTATTTTTCTTAAATACGAAATAATTACTATACAGAAAAAATAAAATTATTTTTTAAGGTGGTGCCGCCAATGTATTAGTGACACCGGTTTGAATTTATTTTAAAAAATAGTTGTTATAAAAAAAAAGCCAGTCACTGTAGAAACCAAAGTTGGGCTTTCACTAGTTCAGCATGGTTACTGGTAGTGTGCGCAACGCCTCTTTTACAAAGCGATGGTTAAGGCAACTCAAGGCACATATAACAACGTTGTACCTAAAGTTGAAATATGTATATTTGGGAAGAGAAATGGCTTTCATGTGCCAGTCAACTTAGCTAGTGGGATGCGTTGGTATGATTTTTTTTTTATTTTTTAAATTCAAACAGGTGTCACTTGACACATTGGCGGCACCACTTTAAAAAAATGATTTTTTTTCTTCTCGTATGGTATTTATTTTTTATTTAAGGAAAATACTTATATATTTTTTAGTGTTGCCTGAGACATTGGCGGCACCACTTAAAAAATGTTTCCCCCTAATAATGATTGACAAATGAGTGAGTGGAATTTAGGGTAGTGCCACCTGACAGGTATAGGTTGGCGGCACCCAATAACACTATAAAAAATAACTTATTTTTATAATTAATAAACAACTTATACTATTTTCGTAATTATTATTTTTATATTATTTTGATTAAAAAAAAACCTCAAATGTTTTTTAAGAAAAAAAAAAAAACTATTTTGAGCATGGCTATGTCATTCAAAGAATTTTATCTTAGGCCGCTTATATTTTTAAATAACTAACTCAAGCCTATTTAACTGTCCGTTCATATTTTTTTTTATTTTTTTAAAAATATAATTGTTTTCATTTAATATTTAGTGATTATATATACTTTTACTATCATTATTTTTTTATTTTATTATATTTTGAACGTTTTAAAATATTTACATATTATATAAATTACAATATATATGTATAAAAGAAAAGAAAAAAATAGCATATTACAAACATGAAAACAAACCGGGTCAGACGAAGCTCAAGCTTAGAATATTAGAGCTCAAACTCGACTCATATTTTAAATGAGCTTATTCTTTTGTCAAAGCTCATTTTATGGACTTAATAAAAATTTCAAAATCCTTCCAAATATCAATCGGGTCTAGATTCAAGTAATAATTCTTTTTATTTTATGAATTGAAAATCAAACCAATCTGAGCTGAATTTAATAAAAGTAACCCAAAACTAAACCAAATATTATGAGTTGAAACAATTTTCGAGTTTCTCAATTTGTTTTTCTCAAGGTATAAAAATCAACGAGAAGATTAGTAGGTTGTTCAATAGATTTGGGGTAATCTCTGCTTAAAATGCCTACTAATGTATTCGAAAGGGTACTTTTAGGGTTAGTGTTAGCCCTTTAGAGCATTTTCTTTTATATGGATGAAAGTTCAAGTATGGTCTTTTTCCTTATAGCTCTTTGCTTACTTGCATTTTAGGTCTTAGATTGATATAACTCACAAATCAAATCCGTAATTTAGCCGGCTCGGTTTATATAATCATCTTTAAGAGTTAATATTTAACATATTTATGGCATGTGATCTCATTAGTACGAAATTGTGGTTCAGTTTTAAAAAAATTCATGCCCAAATTTGAATTAAAATTGACTTGGTCGAATAATATATATTTGTATTAATCATATATTATAAAAAGAGAAAATATTTTGTACACTATCAGTGAAATTTTTAGTTTTCACAAGTAAAGTTAAGGGGTTGATAAGTATTGTATAGAGGTATAGTAAAATATTAAAGAATAAACATTTAAAAGAAGAGAGATATGTCAATTTTTTAAAATTACTTGTGAAATAAAAAAAATATATACTACTACTGTACCAAATACTCACTCCTATAAAAATATTAAAATGTTTTTATATAAGAATTTCAACGTGCTGCCAATAACCTCTTGATCCAATGATTAGAACATTATATTATAGACGTAAGAGTTTAAGTTCGATCCGTTGTGTACATTGAGAGGTCTACAGTTGTGTTTGCTGATTTTCTGCTAAATCTTTTAGCAAAAACAGGCTCATCTATCTCCCTCTTTCCATGGTCAACAAAAGGCGAAGCCAGGGGGGCTGGCATGGGCCCCGGCCCCCCCTAAAAGGTAAAATTGCTATTTAGGCTCTTAAATTTTTTTTAAAATTTTAAATTAGTAAAGGTAAAATTGTACTTTGGCCCCCCTAAAATTATAAAAATTCGATTTAATCCTTTACAAATTAGAAAGATATAAACTATAAAAAATTAAAATTTCATCCGGCCTCCCCTAAAAAATTGTCCTGGCTTCGGCCCTGATAGTCAAACAAGTGGCTTACAACATGGAGATATATTATATATAAATATATAAAAACATATAATATATACACCCTTCTTAGAGCTGGCACAACATAATTGTATATGTTTAATCTATCCTCATTTTTGGGTACAAATAATTTAATTTTTACAGATCTAAAATAGCATTTGTTTGGGAATATTCTCTAGATTATTTCCATACCTCTCAAAATTCATTTTATATATATATAAATGATTTCATGTCGACAACCTTATCCAACATTATTTTTAATGTAAAATTATTAATTGTAGCCATTGAATGAGGACATGGTATCATCTCAATTTCTCTTTATTTTTTCTTAGATATTCCATTTATTTTTACAGTTAAAAATTGGTCATTGTATGTCAGTATAACATATACATAGCACACCACGTGTTATTCTCTGGCTATTCCATTAATCACGCTAGTTTTTAACAGTACAAATGAATGAAATGTTTAACAGGAAGGACCGATTTACTTTTTAAACTAACGTACATAGACTAATTTATTCATTTTTAATAGAATGAACAAAATATAATCTGACTTTTAATATAGTAACCTTCATAATATTTTTAACACTCTCGATTTTTATTATTGTGTACTAATGTCTTGTCTCTCATAACAAATACATAATTATACATGCATACATACATAGATAGTGTATATGTATGCATATGGGGAACCTGAAAATGCTTAAAACAAGGTTTTCAGGGAATATATACCTAATGCACCCTTAATTGAAGACATTTGGTCTTTTATTTTTTATTTTTTTTGAAAATTGAGAAAGTAAATGTCATTGCAAAATATTATATGCCACTGAATTTCTTAACACTTTTATTCAGTCATGTCTATAAAACATGTGTGATGTGCACTGCATTTTTGAACTGATCGGTTGTGTCTTCTAAGCCATACATGCCTTACTTAAAATCACATTCATATATACCAATCATTTAGTATATAATCATAGATTTTGAGAAGGCATCAAACCATCCTAATTTATAGATTATGATCATAAATTGATTGGTCGAATCAATTGAATCGAGCACTGACGGATACACTGATCTGAATAGAGACATTGAATCAGATTTTGAGTAAATCGTTCAGAAACGTCATTGTATCGAGAATTGGAACTAGTTGAACTGACCAAAAAAGTAGTGGGACAAGATTGTTTTATTTATTAGCAAGTTGATTGTATCAAATATCCCCAAACATATTGAACATCATTTTAAATTGGTCCCTAAACTTAAAAATATTCTAATTACATCCCTAAACTATCTATGTTATATCACTCATATCCTTCAATTATTGAAACTGTTAATTTAACTATTAAATGACATGTAAAATCTTGTGTGACATAATTTAAAGTAAAAGTTTTAAAGAAAAGTAAAATGTTGCCATATAATTTTTAAAATTAAAAACTAAAAATAAAGTAAAAAAATAAGAGAGAGAGAGAGAATGATAGTTTTTGTAAAAGCTTTGAAAACCTCAAAATCAAGATTTTTACATCTATTTTTCTTTAAAAATTTCATTTTAAATTATGCCACATAAGATCTTATGTGTCATTTAACAATTAACTTAACGATTTTAGTAAAAGAAGTACCCTATTTATATAACATTCATAACTTGAGGATATAATTAAAACGTTTTGAACTTTAAAGACCAATTTAGAAGGAGCGTCATAGTTTGGGGATGTTTGGTGCAATTAACTCTTCATTATCCCATTTATATATTTATTTGCCCGAGCTATAAAATCTGGTCCATACTGGTAAACCCAAATAAAATAAAACGCCCAAATAAAAACCTGCCCCAAAATCTAAATAGAACCCAACCAAATAAATAAATAAAATCTGGCCCAAAATCTAAATAAAACCCAACAAAAAAAAAAAAAAACAATGTAAAAAAATTGTTTAAGTGCGTAAAAAGCCCTCAAGTTTTTTCAGAAAAAGCAGTTAAGCCCCTCCTTTTTCTTTTTCACTCAATTGGATACTTGAAATTTTATAATACATCAAAAAGGTCCTCAAACTTTTAAAAAAAGCAATTATGTCTCAGTGTTTTTTTTGCACTCAATTGGGTACTTGAATTGCCAAAATGTAGCAAAAAGGCCCTTTGACCGTTAACTTTAACAATTGACCGTAAAAGTTAACCACCCCTAATCTTTTCAGTTAAAGTCACCCCATAGCACAACCATGGTGTGGCATGTGGCAAAAAAGAATAAAAAATAAAAATATTATAAAAATTATTAAATTTTAATAAAAATATAAAAATTGTAAAATTATATAAAATTTGTAAAAAAATATAAAATATAGAAAAAAAAAGTATTTTATAAAGTCATAAGAAAATTATAAAAAAAATGTAAAGAAATATAAAATTCATAAAAAAAATTATAAAAATTATTGTACCAAAAGAAGTATTTTATAATTTTTCTATAACTTTTATTGATTTTTATTTTTATCACTTTTTGCCACATGTTATGCTGTGTTGCGACACATAATAGCTTTAACTGAAAAAAAAATTGGGGTCATTAACTTTAATGCTCAATGGTTAAAGGGCCTTTTTGATTCATTTTATAAATATATATATTTTTTTTTCTAATTTTTTATTAAAATTTAATAATTTTTATAACATTTATTGAATTTTATTTTTATCTTTTTTTTGTTACATGTCATGCCGTGTGACACGTGGTGGCTTTAACTAAAAAAAATTAGGGGTAGTTAGTTTTAATGGTCAAATGGCATTTTTGATACATTTTAACAATTTAAGTGCTCAATTAAGTGCCAAAAAAAAAAAAATAGAAGGAGCTTAATTGCTTTTTTTTTTTTGAAAAAGTTTAAAGACATTTTTTATGCATTTTGAAAGTTCAATACCCAATTAAGTGAAAAAATTCAATAATTTATAATTATAAAATTCTAGATTTTTTTTTTCTTTATTTTTTTGTTCCCAAACTTTTCCTTTTTTCCGATTAATTATTTTACTCCAAAAAATATCAGACATGAAGTCAGAATGGAGAATAGGAGCATCATATGATACATGTAATCACAAAACTGAATGCAAATATCATATTCTCTCTTCAACACATTTACTTCTAAAAAATGAATTGAACTAAAATAATTACTATACAAGATCGAATTTCTATACACTCGCTTGATGAGTAGAAGTGAAATTTCGTTAGTCCAAAGGTAAAACCGACGTAAACACATTGCTAGAGTTCCGAAGGGGTTGCCTTCGCTCTCCTGTTGATGTGCTATAGTGTGTCCATCATCTGCCGCAAAATTACATGCCTATTCTCCCTAATATACCAGCCATAGTTAACGGTCCTTCAAAGCAAATTCTCGATGGTTTCCGTAATAGCTTTTGAATTTACGTTGATGTCATCCATCGCCACCTTCAAAACATATTCTTCTCCAAGCACGAAATCAATGGACTTCGACAGTGATTTGATCTTTTCTTCCAAATTGGTAACAAACGCCCTTATGTCGATTGTGGTAGTATGAAATAGAGCATTGTGCTTCATTCTAGTTGTTAACTTCTGCTGTTTCACCTTTTCTACGTTCCGCTTCCAACGCCCGTCGCACCGTTTCCAGGCTGGAACTATAGCAACCGTCAACGCACTAGCCAAAGCTGTCACTACAGGCTTCATGGACAAAGGCTGCCGCCATCACGGAAAAAACCAACACGGAAATGAAAGCGGCAAAGAACAAGGCATTCGACACCATCGTCCATGTTTTCAATGATTTCAATTCCTTATCCAGCCTTTCATTTTGAGCACGCAACTCACCTAGCATCGATTCTTGCTGCCCACGGATTGTGCCTTGCGGTACAAGTGACTCCTCAAGGAAAGGCTTTTCGGCTGCTTTGAACCTCTTCAGTTCCGACAAGGTCTTAACAAATTTCTTCTCATCGGTCCTCACTTCAAATCTGACCTCTTCATCGAAACATTTAACCACGGACCGAATAATTTCGTGACTGCTTTGAGTATGTTTAAGGCAATCATCAATGGTAATACGTAACTCGAAATTCTTTTCGATGTTGCCAATGTATTTCTTCATCAAAGAATCCAAGTCCAAACCGATCGCGAGTTTGTCGCTGAAAGAGTCAGTACCTTTCGGGAGAGTATCATCCAAATTTTGTAGAGTGGAACCATGTCTAGAATCAGCACTATTCCAGCTTGATTTGAATTCGAATTGGGAATCCGGTCCTGGTTCGATTAAATAAATGTTGTTCTGTTTGTACTTAGTTGTACTTAGATGGAATCAGTCAGTTAATTAATTTATAAATTATATTAGTGTAATTAGTTGATTTGATTTGATTAAATAAATTATTAAAAAATACATAAAAATTGAAAAATTGAAAATTCTGTTTAATCAATTTTTTACTCGGTTCATATCAGCTTTTGAATGAGTTGATACAATAACTTTCTTTAAATTAATACCTTAATCAATTTCTAACCCGACTGATTTTGTCTAATTCAAAAAACCTTAATTAAAGACCCTGACTTGGAGAGTAAAGTCTTGATTTTTGTAAAATAAAATAATAAATAAATAAACGTTGATCCATAGGCTGTGGAAAATGACAGAAATGTCAATGTCTTAGCTGCATAATTTGGACATCATCTTGTCTTTGACTAATTGACTCTGTTTTTAATTACTAGTCAATTAAAATAAAACCCAATTCCATCATCTTCATCTAACTAAAAATTCGGATTATCTAGAAGATTTAAAGTAAAAGTATTATGAAAGTTTCTGTACTAAAAGTTAAATTATATTTTGTGTTTTAAAAATGTTATTCATTTTTATCATTAAAAAAAGAGTACGATTAACGGAATAATCAAATAATTATTTGTGGTGTGCCATGTGTACCTTATTATGATATACATAAATTATTTGAGTTATTCAAATTATTCGAATAATTTGAGTTGTAAAATTCAACTTGACTTAGAACTCAAAAAACTGAATTACTTATTTGATTTAATTTGAAAAAAACCGAATAACTTCATTGGATTTGCTAGAAATTTTAAAAAAATATTTTTCAAATCGAATTGAATTTTGGTCACCCTAAGTGTAAAGTGGAAAGATTCTTTAAAAGATAAATTTATTCCTTCACTCCCTATACTCTTTAGACTTTTACAATTTAATCTCTTTATTTTTAATTTTTAGAATTCAATTAATAATATTAATAATTGGATTTTAATTTTTAAATTAGATCTTTTAAATTAAAACATCACACATTCAAATTTAACAAAAATATTTTAAGTGTATTATTAAGTGAATTTTAATATTCAAATAAATAAAAAAAGTGACTAAATTTATGGAAATAAAAAGCTAAGAAATTAAATTTCAAAAGTTTGAAGAATACAGGGACTAGGAGCATATTTAGCCATTTGTAAATAAGGCCAAATTATACTATTAGTCCTTATGTTATGTGTAAATTGTGGGTTTAGTTCTTCTACTCTAATTTGGTCAATTTTAGTTTTTTTAAGTTTCGAAATTTGAAATTTCACTCTTGACCCAAACGTTAGCAATTAAATTTGTTTGGTAAAATTCGGCTCTTAGTCTCATACTATGCATAAGTTGTGGTCTTAGTCTTTGTTCTTCAATTTGATAATTTTAGTCTCTATACTTTTTGAATTTTTAAATTTTAGCCTTGTCTCAAACGGTAGTCATTAAATCTGTTAACTACAATGACATGCTTTTGTGAATATTACGAGGAGATTTGTAGGCAGACACGACATTTAACATGTAATGATATGTTTGCTACATAAGACTTTGGAAATAACATAATTTGACTTTATGAATTTAATGGCTACCATCGGGAATTAGCCAAGGTACCAATCTAGAACAAGAGGTTGGGCCAGTTGACCCGTAAACTGGTACGAGCTGGCTTTTTTATTATTAAATATTTTCTATTTTTTAATTTTTTATGAATTTTTAATCAAATCATTCTAACCCAATGAACCGATGGTCTAACTAGTTCAATCGCCAGTTCGATTCTAAAAACCTTGGTTATCATTTAGATCAAATATTGAAATTTCAATTTTTGAGAAGTATATGAACTAAATAACGAAATTAAAGTACAAAAATGAAATCTACCACTTACTCATGATATTTTTGCAATAAAGAACACCAATTCAAATTAAGAGAAAGAAACCAATTGACCCAAAAATAGATAGGGTCCCTTTGGATGGACGGTGGGTTTACATGCGATTAGTGTAAAAATAGCAGTGGTGGTGAGATTAGATACAATAGCGTAAGTCAAAAAGAAAACTAAAAGCACCGTACTGAAAAGTAAACGTCCATCCAAAGAAACCCTTAGCTTGAATTGAAAATATATAAATCAACCTAACTCAAAATCAATCCAACCATCTTAATTAATTGGTTTAGACAGAACATAGTAGCTTTACATACAAATTTTAATAACTAAGAGACATAATTCAATGCTTATTATAACCTAAGATCACTTACAATATTTTATTTATAACTACTAGAGCATTATTCCAACATTATCATGCTTTTGTAGAGGGTTTTTTGGTGATGAAAAGAAACGTTGTAAATAAGTGAACGAAATATATCAAAAGAAGATAGAAAGAAAGACTATAACACACCCTGTAACACTTAATACATTAAAAGGTAATAATTTTAAGCTAGAAAAATACAAATGGCAAAAAATGAGAGTTACAAAATTAATTAATAAAATTGATAATACTAAAAAATAGGGCCTAAAACATATAAAATATTTTATATAAATTTTTATAAATATTTAAAACTTGTATTTTCTTATGTAAGAAAAGGAAATATATATACATACACATTAAATTCTAAATTAGTAACAATGATTTATTATTAAAAGATCCAACACTAAATTGAGGTGAACCATATGTACAGATTAGATAAGCTAGAAATTTCCTATTTCACTTTCTTACAATACATTTTATTCTGCAATGCTTCATCTCTATTAAAGAAACCTCTAGAGTCTCATAATAAGCTAATGATTCAGTCAACCCAAAAATATAGCATCTTTGCATCATACACTTTTTTATATATATATATATATATATATATCATAAATGTTATCGTATAGCATTAAATACAAAAATATCAATATTATATCATACAAGATCTAATGTATATAATCACATAAGACCATAGAAGTATTATATCATATATGTAATCACAAACTTAAATGCACATAAACCGGAATGTAAAACCTATACGACATAAATATGGTGAGGTATGTCAATGCTAGAGTTCCCAAGGGATTGTCTTCCCTCTTCGATTGATGTTGTTGGGGGATAAACCTGATTAAGCAACGAACAAGCAAAATAATAAAAAATTGAAAAGATCGAACACAAATATTTTACGTGGAAAAACTCCTCTGAAGAGGATAAAAAATCACGGGGAAAGATAATTTCACTAAAACGGCAAAAACAAAGGGTACAAAAGATGGGATAAAACTAAACCCTGAAATCCAAAATAAAATCCCTCAAAACGTAACCACCAAATTTTCTGAAAGCTTATAAAAATAATACCTAAATGTATTATGGGTTATTTTTCTAAGGTGAAAAAAGATCTATTTATAGGCTAAATTTCCTATGTCAAATAATATTAAAATAATTCCACAGATGTGCTACAGCGTGTCCATCATCCGCTTCAAAATCTCTTGCCAATCCATCATTATTTCACGGCCAAGGTCATCCGCCCGTCGAAGCACATCCGGGATGGTGTCCGTAACATCTTTCAAATCTTTTTTGATCTTTATCCATCGCGACCTTCAAAGCATATCCTTCTGCGAGCACGGAATCAACGGAGTGCAACAGTGACTTGAATTTAACTTCCAATCGGTCAACAAGCACCCTTATGATGGGTGTACGAGCAGCATAGAACTCCATTATAGTTGTTAATTTCAGCTTCTTTTTCTCCTTTTCCTTGTTCTGCTTCCAACGCTCGTTGCACCATGTCCCGACCGGAACTATAGCAACCGTCAACGCACTACCCAAAGCTGTTATGACATGCTTTACGGACTTGGTTGCCGCCACCACGGAAAAAATCAACACCGAAAAAAAAGCGACAACAAAAATGGCCAAAGACACCCTCCTCCATGTTTCCAGTGATTCCAATTTCTTTTCAAGCGTTTCCTTCCGAGCATTAAACGTCCCTTGCAACGATTCTTGATGCAGATGGACCCTGCCTGCCATTACACGTAACTCCTGAAAGAAAGGCTCTTCGGCTGCTTTGAACCTTTTCAGTTCCTCCAAGGTCTTACAGGATTTCTTCTCGGCGGTCCTGACTTCTTCATCGAAACACTTAACCGCCAACCGAATAATTTTGTGATTGTTTTGAGCACGTGTGAGGCGATCCCTAGTGGCAGTACAGAGCTCTATAGTATTTTTTGAGTTCTCAAAGTATTCCATAGCCAAAGAATTAAAGTCCGAATCGGCCGGGAGAGAATTGATGACATGGTCAGTACGATACTGGAGAGTATCGATACTACTACAAGCAACCCAGTTCCAGCTCGATTCAGCTTCGGATCGGGAATCCGGTCGCACTTCAATTCGCAATGACGGTTCAGAACCACTAGATGATGCCATCGATACTGATAATAGATCCAAATACTAACATAGAAGTCAAATCTTAAAAAAAAAAACAAGAAGCATAATGATTTTATATGCTGCAACAATCCACACAATACGTTATTGGTTCATCAAATGAACAAAATAAGCAACATCTTAAAAAACCCAGAAATTGTTTTCAAGTTAGGATCAAACCTTTGAGAGATTATATAAATGTATGAGATTTAGAGTACCTGAAATTTCAGCTGATGACCAAAAAGGGAGCCTTTTCTATAATGAATTGAGTTAATGCAAGTGATAAGAGAGAGAAAATTTTGCAGTACCGTCCGGGAGAGTATCATCCCAATTTTGCTGAGTTGAACCATGTCCATAATCAGCCCTATTCAAGCTCCATTTGAATCCGGACCGGGAATCGGGTCCCGGTTCTACTTCCAATGACAGTTCAGAACAACTAGATTGTGCCATCGATACTGATAAAAGATACAAATACTAAAAAAAAAAGTCAATCTTAAAAAAACAAAAAACCAAGAAGCATATTGGTTTTACATGCTTAAATAATCCATACTATGCGTTCTTGAAGTTCAACAAACGAACAAAATAAGCAAGATCTTAAAAAACCCAGAAATAGTTTTCAAGTATAGACACTAAAAACATCAAATCTTTGAGAGATTACGCAAATATATGAGCCTTAAAGTACCTGAACTTTCAGCTGATGACTAAAAAGGGAACTTTCAGTTGATTTTTTTTTTCGTATATTTATATAATCTTAGAGAGATTCTATAAATGTATAAGCTTCAAAGTACCTGCACTTTCGGCTGATGGCCAACAAGGGAGCTGCTTTTATAATGAATCAAGTCTGTAGTGGGCCATTTTTGCCGGCCAGCCAGAAAACCAAAATAAAATAAAAAATTTTGAAGTAAAAAAAAAAAACAGTTCATTTTGCAAAAATATCACACCTAAAACAGCCCAAAATGAATAAAAACCTAATGGCCCACGTGGCCCACTATCTTAAGCTAGCAGGAAATCCTAGCTTCTCTTCCGCGCCATTTCCCCCATGCGCCGCTGACTCTGCTCCAAAGTCAAGCACGCCGCCCCGAGGCTCCTCATCTCGAGGACTGTTCCCTTTTCACCAAAAAGGCCCCTATCCCCTCCGTTGACCCTCCATGCACCTGCAAAAATGATGAAAAAGTAAAGAAACAGTGGCCAACAAACAGTAGAAATAATAAAAGAAACAGTGTATAAACGGCTATAAAAAGCCGGATCCGAATTGTAATGGTTTTTTACAGGAAATCGAATACAAAAAAGAAGAGAAAATTGAATACAGATTCAAAAAAAAGAGGTGATCTTTTATGTTTTTTTATCTTTTATATAAAATATAAAAAGTAAAATACAAGTTACTCGAGGCGTTTCGTCTCCCTCCGTCGTCGGAGGCCCTTTCCGGTGTCGAAAACCTAGGACTATTAGGGTTCAGCGCGACGGTTTTGAGGGATATCAGAAGTTTTTTTTTGGGTTTTTTTTTTGAAACAAAGTTGCTGGTAAAGAAAACTGGGTTTGCAAACTGACAAAGTCGCTTTATAGATTGAAGCAATCTCCGAGGCAGTGGTACAAGCGATTTGATCAGTTCATGAAAGGGCAAAGGTACACAAGAAGTAAATTTGATCATTGCGTGTATTTCTAGAAGCTACAAGAAGGAACTTTCATATACTTGCTCTTATATGTTGATGATATGCTGATAGCATCTAAGAGCAAAGTTGAAATTGAGAGATTGAAGACTCAACTCAATCTCGAGTTTGAGATGAAAGATCTAGGTGAAGCTAAGAAGATTCTTGGCATGGAAATATGTAGAGATAGAGCCCATGGCAGAGTTAGCTTGTCTCGAAGGCGAAGATTTGAAGAAGGTACTACTAAGAGTTTGGCATGAACGAGCAGACAAAACCTGTAAGTACCCCGTTGGCTTCTCATTTCAAGCTTTCTGCACAACTATCTCCTTCGACGAATATGGAACGAGAATACATGTTGCAAGTTCCATATTCTAATGCAGTGGGTAGCTTGATGTATGCAATGGTGTGTACAAGACCCGACATTTCACAGGCAGTTAGTATAGTGAGCAGGTATATGCACAATCCTGGAAAAGGACATTGGCAAGCTGTGAAATGGATTCTACGGTATATTCAAAAGACCGTGGATGTTGGATTACTGTTCGAGCAGGATAATACACTTGGTGAAGGTGTTATTGGGTACGTTGATTCTGACTATACCGGTGATTTGGACAAACGAAGATCAACCACCGGTTATGTGTTTACACTTGCTGGAGGACCAATAAGTTGGAAGTCTACACTACAGTCTACAGTTGCATTGTCAACCACGTGGTTTAATACATGGTCAGTAATGTAGGTCAGAAAGGAAGCTATTTGGTTACAAGGTATGGCTAAAATCTTGGGATTGGTTCAGGAGCATATTAATGTGTATTGTGATAGTCAAAGTGCTATTCATTTAGCAAAGAATCAAGCCTATCATGCACGTACAAAGCATATCGACGTACGATTCCATTTTGTGCGAGAAATTATTGATGAGGGGAAAATTCGTCTTCAGAAGATTAAGACTGCAGATAATCCCGCAGATATGATGACCAATGTGGTAACAGCAACCAAGTTTGAACATTGTTTGAACTTGATCAATATCCTGCAAGTTTAATAGTTGAAGAAGGCACTATCAAGTATTGTTGTCAAAGGCAGAAAGAATTGTGTGAAGATAAGATTATCCTAATCAAATCTTCAAGGTGGAGATTATTAGCAGCAGCCCATTATCTTTGAAAAGTCAAAGATAATGGGTGTCAGGGGTTGGCACCGAAAATAGGTGCATTTAAGGCACCGAAATTTGGTTTGAAATTTTGCATGGGATAACTGCAATTTTGGTCCCTATTTGTATAGGTACTTTGCAAGTTGATCCCTGAACCTCAACTATAAATAGGCCTAACCATTTCTCATTTTCTTCATCCAAAAAATTTGCCATTCTCTACTTAAGGCATTGTTCTCTCTCCCTATTTGTAAATTTTCACTCGTAATTTTGGAGTGAAATATATTTGGTAGTGCCCGAGGACGTAGGCAAAATTTGCCGAACCTCGTTAAAATTCTGGTGTTCTTGATTATTTATTTTTCATATTTTGTGAGTGTGATTGTAGTGATTTATTGTGCTATTAAATTACGATAGAGGGATATTCTGGCTAGGAAAGACATGGTACTTAAGTGATCCTCGTGATCCACCTCTCTTTCCTGGGAATTGAACTTAGTGTGATTTTTCAGTACAATAATTTTACTCTTTTACACGCTTCCGCACAACACTGACCTTCGGAAACAAATGAGCATGAATCACACGAATGCCATACCGTCCAGAAGAAAAGTAAATACTAGGAAGAGACTCATATTCCACGCGTTGAATTCAGCCATCGATTTTGATTTTTGAGACTAAAGGCTTATTCAAATCAAGAAGGATTGTCATCCGAACAAAATGACCCTTTGTGCATTCCCAGTATTATCATCTAGTTTAATAACATATCCAACCATTTCCCCAGTACTTGTTAAAACGCTCTTCCGATACAAAAATCTCGGGAGACTAGAGAGGCGAATCCAGACCACCACATTCATCGAATACGATTAACTGGTAGAGAAAGATTCCGATCAAGGTTGAACCGTTAAGTATTGCCCAAAAACTATCCACGGTCCTTCTGTGAGGGCCTGAACATAATCAACTTTCGCCTGGAATTTCACCATAAGATAATCATTTTCCAAAACCATATTTTTCACAGGAGTTGATGGCTTCCAAAGATGATAAATTTTATTTGAAAGAGCCCGAAAGCCTATTTTCCTTCTCAAAAGCTTAACCACAACTATTTGAGATGTACCCTAGTAAAGGATTTGATAAAACCTATCACAAAATCGAATTGATGGAAGCCCATCCTCTATCCCAATGGATACATCCCCTTCAATCAACTGTAAGTCATCTTTATCATGTTCTTGCAAAGACATTTAGCATCCCTCGACACCCCAAATAACATGTCTTTGAAGGACAATCTCGAATTGAAAAGTTTGTCCCCTCCTTTGGGATTATCCTCCTCATCCACAACCATAAAATGATCGTCATCCTCGAGACCATTATTACGTATGCAAACTTTCTTGGTGGCTTTATCTTCCACCGTAGGTAGCGATGAAGAACATGGAGAGAGCATTTTTTTTACCATAAAATGATCTATGTATTTTTATTTCTAAAAATTTAGTCTCTTTATTTATTTTTTAAGATTTTAAAATTTAGGTACAATTGTCAATATTGTTTTTTTTTTTTTTGGTTAAATTTGTTGGTGTAACATTTTGAAAGCAAAGAAATACACTTGATAACAATGTAGCTAAAAAAGGACGTTGTGATAAACTCAAATTTAACAACATAACTTTAACTAGTGATGACAACATGGCGGGGCGGGACGGATTTTTGCCCGCCCCAACCCTGACCCGATACTCTACTGCCATGCCCAGACCTCGAGCTTAAAAAATTTAACCTACCCCGAACCTAAACCCAAGAATCAATTGTACACTCGATCTCGATCCGAACTGATCCAAGTTCAAACTTTATATTTGAAATGATGGTTAATTAAATTCAAATATATATATATATATATAAACCATGCTTGGGATGACTAAGTAAAAAAAAAAATATTTCATCATAAATAAAAAGGAACAAAAATGAGAGGGAGACTTAGACAAATAAATTAAAAGGAGAGGGGAAAGAAACTAGTGTGAAATGCGAGTAAATGTGGTAAAATGATGTTGGTAGCGATAAAATTTAAGAATTTTTTAACCTAATTAATATTTAAAAATATATAAGGGTAATTTTGTAAATATTTTAAGATGGAGTAAGACAGTTTCACGCTAAACCCGACTTGACTCGACCATTCTCTAAAGCTAACCTAACCCACCCCAAAATCCGATTTCAAGAAAAAAGACCTGATCCTATTAAGTCGGATCGACTCAGAATCCGTCAATTTTAGTTTTTTTCCATGCCTAATTTTAACATAATTATCGGTTTGAAATGAATTTCAAAATCTAAAAAAGTAAAATATAATAAATTTTTAAAAATGAAAATATATTAATGAAATTCTTAATTTTGAAGTAATTATGACATATTTGTTTAAAATAAAAACAAAGACCACTGCTGTATGTGGAAATAAAAAGAACTTTGTCCCAAAGGCAACTATAGTCAATGGGAAATGAATATAGTGTGCAAAATGACACAACCTAAACGTGTTAGGTAAATCATTTGGACACCACTTTGTTAATTAATTTATAAGTTTATATTAATATAATTAGTTCATTTGGTTCAATTAAATAAATTATTAAAAAAAATCATGTAATTCATTTTTTTTCGATTTATATCATTTTTTGAATCAATTAATTCAATACCTTTTTTAAATTGATATTTTAATTAATTTTCAATCCAATTAACAAATTTAATCTTATTCAAATAACTTGGAATAACACCACTCAACCATATGAGTGGAGCCAGAAGATTCAAATACTAATACACGAAAAATTCCTGGGAAGTTTCAACCCAGTAATCGAGGGTAAAGTCTTGATTTTTGTAAAATAAATTAATAAATAAATAAACGTTGATCCATAGGCTGTTGAAAATGCCAGAAATGACAATGTGTTAGGTGCATAATTTGGACAATATCTTGTCTTGACCAATGTTTTTAATTACTAAGCACAGACCTAGACCTATACTAGTCAATTAAAATAAAATCCAATCCCATCAACTTGATCTAATTAGAAACTCGGATTATAGAAAAGTTGAATTATGTTTTTTCTTATAGTTAAAAATTAGTATAGTTAACAGAATAATCAGATAATTATATGTAGTGTGTCATGTGTACTTAATTTTGACGTATATGAACTAATTTTGTAACAATAGAAATGGATGAAATTTTTAATAGGATCAATTTTTTTTTTATGTATAAAGATTAATTTACTCATTTTTTTTAGTATAGAGGAAAAATGTAATCCGACTCCTAATTCAAGAACTCTATAACACTTTTACTGAATTAAAATAATTTGAATCTCAAATGGATCATTCTCCAAATTAATCATCAGTGCAAAAGTAGTGTATATATAGTTCCAAAATAAATATTCAAGGGACCTCAAAATAATGTTGATTGTTTTTCAATAATTGCAAGTATATAATATTACTATTATTAAGTAATAATTATAATAAAATAAATCTGTTTGAAAGTAGTTCGATAACCGAATCTAGAAAAAATTGTACTAATTTACTATGTTTCTAATATAAATTAAAGGACAAACAAATAAAGTAGATACCAACAATGAGTAAAAGAAATGAAAATGCAGTGGACGAAGTAATAAAATGTTGAATTACTATTCAACCAGGCTAATATATGTTGTAGGAAATGGCAACGAATAACCTATTTTGAATTTCGGATTAATGAATCAGACGCGTTTTCAGATTTTGGCTGAGTGGTAACAGTATAAGTGTTATTGTCATCACCTTCCCCAACATTTCAAGTTTATCAATCTCGTACTTAGTACAATATGGTCATCAACTGGTTATTTTTCTCGAAACTATTCTTTGGATAATCTTTGACTAGATCACTAAAGTAGAGCCAAAATTAATCTTTGAGTAATCTAAGTTTAGACCACCAGAGAACTACAAAGAAAGTGAAGAGGTACCTTAAAAGATCCAAGGATTATATGTGTCTAGCCAAACTAGCAACTTGGAGGCAATTAGTTACTAAAACTTTAATTTTTTTTTTTTTGGGTGTATTGATTCACAAAAATCAACAATTGGATACATTTCTATGTATTGGAGGAGTGCAAAGCAGGCCTTGACTATTACTTCTTTCTACCATGGAGGTTGAGTTTGTTTTTTGTTATAAAGTAATTTCACATGGTGTGATTTTACAATATAAATAAATGAAATGTTTAAGGAAGTACCAGTTTACTCTTTAAACTAATGTATATAAAATAATTTATTCATTTTTAATAAAAAGAACAAAATACAATTTGACTTTTAATATAATAACCTTCATAATATTTTTATCACTCGAGTTTTGTTATTGTGTACTAATATCTTGTCTCTCATAACAAATACATTATTATACATGCATACATACATAGGTAGTGTATATGTTATGCATATGGGGAACCTGAAAATGCTTAAAACAAGGTTTTCAGGGAATATATACCTAATGCACCCTTATTTGAAGACTTTTGGTCATGAAAATTGAGAAAGTAAATGTCATTGTTAATTTTATATGCCACTGAATTTCTGAACACTTTTAATGAGTCATGTCTATAAAACATATGTGTTGTGCACTGCATTGTTGAACTGATCGGTTGTGTCTTCTAAGCCATACACGCCTTACTTAAAATCATATTCCTATACCAATCATTTAGTATATAATAATATATCTTGAGAAGGCATCAAACGAACCTAATGTGTAGATTATAATCATAGATTGATTGGTCCAATCAATTGAATCAAGAATTGACGAGTATATTGATCTGAATAGAGACATTACTTCGGATTTTGAGAGAGAGAGAATGATAGTTTCTCTAAAAGCTTTGAAGACCTCAAAAACAAGATTTTTACATCTATTTTTCTTTAAAAAATTTTATTTTAAATTATGCCACATAAGAACTTATGTATCATTTAATAATTAAATTAACGATTTTAGTAAAGGAAGTATCTTATTTATATAACGCTGATAATTTAAGGATGTAATTAAAATGTTTTGAACTTTAGAGACCAATTTAGAATGAGGGTCACAGGTCAATAATTTTTTTTATGAATTTTTGTTAGAGTTGTGTGACCCAAATTCTAAGATATTGCTTGCAAGTCAAGTTAAAGAAAATATATCTTCTTTCTAGAAGATTTAGTATTTATGAGTATAATATATTTAGCATTTATTAGCATAATATATTTTTACTTTGATTAGAATTAGGTTTTTTCAACCTATAAATAGATGTAGTCGAAACTCCTCTTGTAATCGTTCGAATTCGACATAGTGAATTTTTCTTCTCCTCTGCCCGTGGTTTTTTCCCGAAAGGGTTTCCACGTAAAATCTGTGTGTTCTTTATTTTATTTCTCTTTTCTTTGCGATATATATTGTCATTACCGACATTTATATTTTTTACAAATTGGTATCAGAGCTTCCGGGTTTTTCATCTCGATCACGGTAATGGCGTCTTTGAAGTATAAAATTCCGCTGTTGGATCGCAACACCAGATTCGCGTTGTGGCAGATAAAGATGCAGGCAGTTCTTGCACAGATGGATTTAGAGGAAGCCTTGCTAGAGGTAGATAAGATGCCTTCGACATTGACGGAGGAAGAGAAGAAGCGCAAGGATCGAAAGGCGTTAACACAGTTACATCTGTATTAGTCTAACGAAATTTTGCAGGATGTGATGAAGGAGAAGACCGCCGCTGCATTATGGAAGAGGCTAGAACAAATACGTATGTCGAAAACTCTAACCAGCAAGTTGCATATGAAGAAACGTCTTTATGCTCATTGATAAACCGAAATAGTAACATATTTTAATCCCACATTTAGTATGCTTTTGGATGAATTATCCCTTGATTTATGTAAAAAGGTGCTCTTAATCCTTTCTTTTCATGTATTATACTCAGGAAAGCACCCAAGGATAAAAAGAACGAGAAACGGGCTCAAAACGGACCAAAATGGGCCAAAGAGGAAATTGACACGGCCTGGACTTGGACCCACACAGTCGTGCCAAGTCAATCATCTAGAACACGATCTAACCCCGACTCACACGGCCGTGTCTCATTAAAGAAATCCGAACACGGCCTGGCCACGATTCACACGGGCGTGCGCCATGGCCGTGCCTCTGCCGTGGAGAAGAGCAATTTCATTCGGGAAAGGATACTTAGGGAGAAAGAAACGTATTTCAAAAGCCTATAAATACACCCTAAGTATGACCTAAAAGGGGGAGCCCAAAAGCCATCGTCTAGGGCGTCGTGCTAGGCCGCAGAAGAAGCGATTTGTGGGGATTCACTCGGGGATAGCCGTTGATCCATCTCAAGAAGCGAAATTATACTCAAGACGGAGGATCTCTCCTTCAATTTCTTCGTGGGGTTTTAGGGATTTCTTATGTTTTGTTTTATCTTTTCTCTTGAGATGTTTTCCTTTATTGTTATGAACTAAACCCTTCTGATACAGAAGAGGATGAAACCTATGATGAATCTTGTTATTGTTTTCTCGAATTATATGATAAATACTTAGTTTGTTCTTAATTATGTGAGCTTAATCCAAATTTAATGTGCTTAGGTGGAGGAGGAATAGACCACGCCAAGAGTAGATCCAACATAATTAAGCGGAGTTGATCGCACGCCTAGAGATAGGGTGACGGATTTTACCGGATTAGGGTGAAACCTAATATGGGAATCCATAGATCGATTTATCGCTATTCTAGGGGTTATTATAAGAGAACGAGAGTTCCACTAATTAACCTAGGGTTAGACGTTATTCGCCTCGAGAGAGAGGTTTTAATATACGTTAGGGAGTCTTATGGATCAAACTAAGTGAATAAATCGTATGGTTCAAAGTGTTAGATAACAAGTGAAGTCTAGGTGGATTCTTCCTAGGGTATCATCTAAATCAACTGAGTTTTTCCCAAGTTATTTTCCAAATTCATTCTTCTTTGTCTTAGAGTCTTTAGTTTAGTAGTTAATTAATTTAGATTAGATAATCAGTCTCTCTTTATTTTTAGGCTAGATAATAAAAAGAAAGTTAGTATTAGTACTTTTACTTCCTTTGGGTTCGATAATCCGGTCTTGCCTAAGCTATACTATCTGTTCGATAGGTGCACTTGCCTCAATCGTTGTCGAGTTAGTTTTCGTGTTCGATCATTCTTTTATAAATTTTAAAGCTCGATTCACAAATGATCAAGTTTTTGGCGCCGTTGTTTGGGAACTAAAATATTAAGAAAGCTCTATTTTTATTACTTTAGCCATTATTTTTATTTTTCGCAATTTATTTTTATTTTTATTTTTATTTTTAAATTTGCTAAATTTTCTTTCTTTCTTTTCCTAGCAGGTACCTCTAGTTTATGACTAGAAGGAACCCGAGAGGACCTTTAGAATACGACAGTGATATTGAAGCTACCGCTCGGAGAAATCCCAGAGAAATTAGGCGAGCCCTAAATTACCAAGAAGAAGAGCGAAAAGACAGATCCAATCCTACTGAAGGGATGTACGAAAATAATCTTCCACCACAAGATGTGGCAGAAAACAATGCTCCGCGTACTATGTATGATTATGCTAAACCTCATTTAACAGGAGCAGAATCAAGTATTGTTAGGCCTGCTATAGCTGCTAATAATTTTGAATTAAAGCCTAATACTATAGAAATGATTCAACAGTTTGTTCAATTTGATGGTTTACAGGACGAAGATCCAAATACTCATATAGCTAACTTTTTAGAGTTCTGTGATACCTTCAAAATACATGGCGTTTCTGATGATGCCATACGTCTTCTAAGTTATTTCCCTTTTCATTAAGGAATAAAGCTAAACGAGGTTAAACTTCGCTACCACGGGGTCAATCACTACATGGGATCAAATGACCAAAAAATTTTTATTAAAATATTTCCCACCGCCAAAACGGCCAAATTACGCAATGATATATCTTCTTTTGTGCGAGATGGATTTAGAGACATTATACGATGCATGGGAGAGATATAAGGATCTCTTGAGAAGGTGTCCGCACCATGGCTTACCCTTGTGGCTCCAAATCCGGACTTTCTATAACGTGTAAACCCCTCAACGAGGCAACTAATCGACTCACCCGTCGGTGGAACTCTAAATAATAAAACTCCACGAAACGACCTACGAATTTATAGAAGAAATGTCATTGAATAACTATCGCTGGCAAGTTACAAGAACAAGGCCAACAAAAACAATGGAGTTTACAACCTTGACGCATAACCATGCTATCAAGTCGTGTAGAGTTGATGAATAAAAAGCTTGATAGTTTGTGTTCTTCGCAGGTACATCCAGTCATGCAGTGCGACGCAAGTGGAACTGTGGTGAATCCTGAGTACCCACCCTACCAACCGGGCACAGAAAGCAAACAGATGAACTATATAGGTAACAATTTCAAATCTAATAATAACCCATATAGTAATAATTATAATCCAGGTTGGAGGAGCCACCCAAATTTTTCGTGGAGAGGACAAGGAAATCAAAGAAATCAAAGACAACAACCTCCTCAAAATTTCCAAAATCAGCCCTATCCACAGGAAAAGAAGCGAATCTTGAAGACACGTTGAACAAATTCATAGCATCCATAGAAGTCCGTCTCCAAAAAAACTGAGGTAACACTCGACACCCAACAAACATCGATCAAAACGATCGAGAACCAAGTTGGAGGACTTACAAAAGCAATCGGGGAAATTACCCAGTCAGTCGGACAAATTGCGAAGCTATTATCCGAACGACCGCAAGGGCGTCTATCGAGTAATACTGAAATTAATCCAAAGGAGCAAATCCAAGCCATAACAGCTCAAGAAAGTGAAGGATTAGACGAACACAGTCCAATATAAGGAAACGAGGTAGAAAAAGGTAAAGCTGAGGTAACACAAGACAAGCCAAAATCGGTAATCAAGGAGTACTAACCTCGCATACCATATCCCGAAGCGTTAACGAGAGACGACACAGAGGAACCGTTCGGTAAGTTTTTTAAACTCTTAAAGAAATTACATATTAACTTATTGTTACTTGAAGCTCTTTCACAGATGCCAGATTCGAGGAAATTTTTAAAACATCTCTTGACGAATAAGCGCAAGTTAGACGAAGATCCACATGTGGAATTAAACGCAGTGTGCTCAGCAATGTTACAGAATAGACTACCACAAAAGCTAAAAGATCCATGGAGTTTTACAATTCCATGTTTAATTGGTAGACTAACTATTGATAATGCGTTAGCTGATTTAGGGGCAAGCATAAATGTCATGCCTTACAAATTGTTCAATTAGGTCTAGGGAAACCTAAACAAACTCGGATGATCATTCAATTAGCTGATAAAACTGTTAGAATTCTTAGGGGTATTATCGAAGATGTTCTTGTAAAAATTGACAGATTCGTTTTCCCAGTAGATTTTATTGTCTTAGACATGGATGAGGATAATTCGATCCCCCTAATTTTAGGAAGACCCTTTTTAGCAACTATCAGGACTAAAATTGATGTTGATGCAGGAGAACTCATACTTTGTGTAGGTAATGAGACGGTCACCCTCAAGGCTCTCGACTCGACTAGAACATTGAGTAATCAAGGTGAGAACGTAAATTCTACTGATAACCATTCGGTTAACCCTTATTTTCAGGAAGCACCACCAAAGAATACAACTGAACCTGATCCTAAACCCCATGCCAACAAAGAAATAACTCATGAGGAACGAGGGATTCAGATCGATGATCTAGACAAGTGGAAGACACACTTTAAGGAGAAATTAGGGATACACGACGAAGAACCGGAACCACACAAGATAAAACCGAAGGAGCCCCTAAAAGAGCTAATAGGAACAACAAACCACTTCAAAATAGGGGACCATGTATTGTTAGATCAGGCAGATCCTCGAATATCTCCTCCGGACCCTAACACAAACAAAGAAATACCTTTTAGGGTAACCAGTGTTTTCCCATACGGAACAGTCGAGGTAAGTAATCCTATTTTTGGTACTTTTACTATAAACACATCTCGACTTAAATCTTTCCACGAGGATACAAATGATGGCATGAGGAAGGACTTCTAACTCCTCAAACCACCCTGACAATGCAAACGAGAGGAGAGTCTAGCTTAAGACTATAAACGAGCGCTTCTCGGGAGGCAACTCGAGCACTAACATAATTTATTCTCACATTTTGCTTTAAATTTATTTTTCTTTTCTTCTTTTCTTTCTGAACACTTAGTTATAAACTAACCAGAAGTGCAGATTTCCAAGGCACACGGCCTTGCACACGGTCGTGGTCGTGGCCGTGGCCGTGTGGACCATAAGAATCCCCGTACTGACATAGCAGAGGCTGTGCGAATCAGTTCCAACCAATTTTCGACGTCACAGATCCAACCACTACACCACGGGCACAGACAAAGTGGCACGGCCGTGCCCCATAACCGTGTGAAGCTAATGACTTTCCAACCATGGGCTGAACACGCCCGTGCCTGAAAATCGTGCCAACATACTGACTTGTCGAACACAGGCTAGACACGAGCGTGGGGAACCAACACGCCCTAGAACACGGCCGTGCGAGGCGGCCGTGTGAATCGACACACCCTCAACCCACGGGCGTGGGAAACTGCCAGACCTGAAATTTTATTTAAACACCATACCCCTCTCATTTCTCTTCTTAACTCACTTTCCTTCTTTCTTCTCTCCTCTTTATTTCTTTCTTTCTTTTCTCCCTCTTTTTTTTCCCTTTTTCCTAATAAATCATTATACTCTTGAGCCACAAAACATCATATCCATGGCAAAGAAGCGTAAAAGGCCAATCATAGTCTCCTCAAAGGAGACCGATTCACATGAGTTCATGCCGGCAGCTTCATTCAAACAACAAGCCAAGGGTCTTTGAGACCATTTAATTTCTATTTTTCTTTTCTCTTTCCTTTCATTCTCCTCCCTTTGACTATCTTATTCTTTATCTAGTTCATTTTGTTTTAGTTTATTATTTTTAGGTTCTTAAGGCTGCTTGGGAATCACGCCACTTCCACCATCACCAACACCTCCGTCACCTTCAAAGTCACACCCACCTCTCAAACCATCTACCAATAAGGATTCTCAAGCCCCTAGTTTATTTTCCTTCTTAGTCTCCTTCTCTTTATCTTTCTTGTCTTTAATTATATTATTAGTATATTATTAAGGTTACTTTAGATTTCTTGGCTAATTCTTCACGAGTTCCCCAATTTCTTCATCTAGCACAGGATCGTCATCCAGAACGACCCCTCCAACATATCGTTCATCCAACTCAAGGATTTCATCCATAATTTAGGGAGTTTCACTTATCCCCATATCTTCTGATCTGAACATTATATTTATATTATATATCTTTGTACATTGAGGGCAATGTACATCTTAAGTGTGGGGGGGTGAATCTTAGATATTCCAAACTTTTTTCATTATTCTCAAAAAACCCTGAATTTAGTCTTATTTTTAAGTAATTTCCTCATATTACTAATTAGGATGAAATTTATGATGATTTATGATTTTTATTGATATGTTTTAGATTAATTCATTGATAATTGTGCATTGATAATTAAATTCTAAGAATACTAGAGAATCAAGCATAATAAGTCTATTTTTCTGAATTAAAAATTTTCTAAGTTGTCAATCTGAGTTTAAATATTACCTTGAAGTTTGAAATTTACGAGGTTGACGTCAAAATACCCATAATTTTTGTGAGATTTTGAGCCTTATAGAGCATAATTTTTTTTTTTGCTCACTTTATTGATTATGAGTGTGTCAACACTGATTTGTTATTCTAGAACTTGCATCGATTATACATGTCGAGACCACACTTTTGATTTGATATACAGAAATGATAAAGGCATTTAGGTTTTAACCCACTAACTCCATTAAAAAGCCTACCTTCACAATTAACCCCTAGTGAACCCCTTTGATCCTAACAACCCCTTTTTATTGACTCACCCACTAATATTAACCCAAAAACCTTTGTATATTTGTATCACCATTCTTTCTAACTACCCCTATATCGAGATTTGATCTGATTAGTTGCTGATCGCTGTAAATCAGAGTTTTAAAATTTATAAAAGAATGATCGAACCTGGAAACTAACTCTGACAATGATTGAGGTAAGTACACCTATCGAACAGTAGTATAGCTTAGGCAAGACCGAATTATCGAACCCAAAGGAACTAAAAGTACTAATACTCACCGTCTTTTTATTATTTAGCCTTAATATAAAGTGATGGTTGTTAAACTAAAACTAATCTACTTACTAAGCTAAGACGCAAAGACAAAAAGAATGAATTTGGGAAATAACTTTTGGAAAAACTCAGTTGACTCAAGCGATACCCTTAGGAAAAATCCACCTAGACTTCACTTGTTATTTAACCTTGAACCATATGATTTATTTACTTAGTTTGACCCGTGAGACTCCCTAACATATATTAAACCCTCTCTCGAGGCGAATAACGTCTAACCCTAGGTTAATTAGTGGAACTCTCGTTCGCTTATAATAACCCCTAGAATAGCAAAGAAATCGATCTGTGGACTCCCATATTAGGTTTCACCCTAATCCGTAAAAAATCTCGTCACCCTATCTCTAGGCGTGCGATCAACTCCGCTTAATTATGTTGGATCTACTCTTAGGCGGGGTCTATTCCTCCTCCACCTAAGCACATTAGATTTGGATTAAGTTCACACAATTAAGAACAAACTAAGTTATTATCATATAATTCAAAAATCAAATAACAAGATTCATCATAGGTTTCATCTCTTCTGGTATCCAAAGGTTTAGTTCATAACAATAAATGAAAACATCTCAAGAGAAAAGATAACACAAAACATAAGAAATCCCTAAAACCCCAAGGAATTGAAGAGGAGATCCTCCGTCTTGAGTAGAATTCGACTTTTGAGATGGATCAACTGGCTATCTTCGAGTGATTCTCACAAATATGACCTTTTCGGCTTGGCTTTTTAGCCTAGCTTTCCGCCCCTTTCAAATTGGTACCTAGGGTGTATTTATAGGCTCTTGAAACACGTTTTTTCTCCCTAAGTATCCTTTCCGAAATGAAATTGCTCTTCTCCACGGTAGAGGCACGGCCATGGCACACGCCTGTAAATCGTGGTCGCCGTGTTTGACATCATTGTTAAATGAGGTACGTACGTAAAGTTGTGGTAAGGCCGTGTTCTAGTAGGAATGGTGGCACGGCCGTGTGGGTTGAAGTCCAGGCCGTGTTGATTTCGTGGCTTGGCCCAATTTGGTCCGCTTTAAGCCCGTTTCTCGTTCTTTTCATCATCGGGTGCTTTCCTGAGTATAAGACATGAAAAGAAAGGATTAAGAGCACCTTTTTACATAAATTGGGGCTTAAATCATCCAAAAGCATACTAAATGTGGGCTTATAATATGTTACTTTTACGGTTTATCAAATACCCCGACACTTAAGCTTTTGCTTGTCCTCAAGCAAAATTCTCAACTTACAATTAAAACGAACTTTCCTCAATTCATAATAGTCATTGATAGTGTCTCATCATAATTCATAGATAATTTATACATGGATAATTCAGTTCAAAGTGTCCTAAAAATTCAAACAGTATAAGTCATAGATTTTATAGCACAAAACATAGGTGTTTCCCCTTATCTAGATAATTACCTTTAATTTGAAATCGACAAGGATTGGCATCCTCACAAAAAGATTCACTCAAATCACTCAAAGTGTTTAAGGTTCAAAATTAGGCACTCAAAGGTGGAACATGAAGAGTTAATCCCATAGGCTTGCATAAAAATCAAATCTCCACCACTGAAATATGAGATGAAACACAAATCAAAAGGTCTTTGTTAGGGTTGTAACGGGGCTAGGGTTAAGGTGTGGAGTAAGGCTGAATTAGAGGGTTAGAATCGAGATTAAATTGACAAATTACCTAACCAAGAACTAATGAACTAATAATAATTACATCAATTGAAAATTAATAATACTAACACTACGAGCTTCTTCTTCGATATCTGGGATTCAAGCGTATAAGCTCCTTTAATCACAACTAATAATGAATAATGAATAATGAATATACTTTTGAATTTTTTTTTAAGAACAAACTAAATACATAATAAAGGATAAACTGCTAAAATTCATAATTAGGCAACTAATCAGATCAAATCTCGATATAAGGGTAGTCAAAAGGAGTGGTGATAACAAAAACAAAGGGGTTCTGGGTTAATATTAGTGGGTATGTCAATAAAAATGGTGTCAGGTTAAAACGGGGTTTACTAGAGGTTAATTTGTGATGGTAGGCTTTTTAGGGAATTAGTGGGTTAAATCCTAGGTGCCTTTATCATCTCTGTGAATCAAATCATAAAATTTGGTCTCGACATGTATAATCGATGCAAGTTCTAGAATAACAAATCAGTGTTGACATACTCATAATCAATAAAGTGAGCAAGAAAAAGAATTTATACTCTATAAGGCTCAAAAACTCAAAAAAATTATGGGTATTTTGATGTCAACCTTGTAAATTTTAAACTTCAAAGTAATATTTAAACTCAGTTTGACAACCTAGAAAATTTTTAATTTCTGAAAAATAGACTTATCATGCTTGATTCTCTAGTATTCTTCAAATTTAATTATCAATGCACAATTATCAATGACTTAATCTAAAATATATCAATAAAAATCATAAATCATCAGAAATCTCATCCTAATTAGTAATATGAGTAAATTACATTCAAACAAGACTCAATTCAGGGTTTTTATTAGGTATCTTTTTAGGTTGTTCACCCCCCCACACTTAAGATATACATTGCCCTCAATGTACAAAGATATATAATGACAATTAATATGTAAAATCAAAAGAGAGGGGAGAGAGTGACACTCCCTGAATTGGATGATTTCCTAGAGTTGGCAGTGGTCGTGGTGAAAGATAAGTTGGAGGGCTCGTTTTTGGATGTGGTGGATGCTCACGAGTTCTGCGCTAGATGAAGAAATTAGGGAACTCGTGGAGGATTAGCCAGGATTTATTAAGACAAATTTAAAATAAACTAAATATATAATTAAAGAAAAGAAAATTAAAGAAAGAGGAAACAAAAATGTAAACGAAATAAAACTAAAAGATAAAGGGGCTTGAGAATCCTTATTGGTGTATGGTTTGCGAGGTGGATGTGACTTCTACGGTCATGGAGGTGCTGGCGGTGGTGGAAGTGGCGTGATTCCCAAGCAGCCTCTAGCTCCTAAGTCAAAGAAACTAAGATAGAACAAAATAATTTAAGCGGAAGAGAAGTGTAGATAGGGAAACTTAAGAAAAAGAGAAAAATGAAATAAAAACTAAATAGCCTCAAATATCCTTGGCTTGTTGTTCAGATGAAGCTGCCGGCATGAACTCATGTGAATCGGTCTCCTTTGGGGATATTGACCTCTTACGCTTCCTTGCCATGGATATGATATTGTTGTGGCTCAAGAGTCTAAGGATTTCTTAGGGAAAAGGAAAAAGAAAGGAAAGAATGGAAGAAGGAAAGAAGAAAGAAGTGGGTTAAGAAGAAAAATGAAAAGGGTATGATGTTTAAATAGAATTTCAGGTCTGGTGGTTTCCCACGCCCGTGGGTTGAGGGTGTGTCGATTCACACGGCCGCCTCGCACGGTCGTGCTCTAGGGCGTGTTGATTTCCCACGCTCGTGTCTAGCCTGTGTTCGACAAGTCATTATATTAGCACGGTTAGCTGGCACGGGCGTGTTCAGCCCGTGGTTGGCAAGTCAGTAGCCTCACACGGCCGTCTAGCACGGCCGTGTCACTTTGTCGGTGCCCGTGGGAGATTGGTTGAGTCCATGATTGCCAGAAATTAGGTCATTCTGACTTGTACCGTCCTGCCCTGTTAGTACCAAGATTCTTGAGTTACACACGGCCACGGCCACTGCCGTGTGCAAGGCCGTGTGTCCTGGAATTCTGCACCCCTTGTTAGTTTATAACTACGTATTCAGAAAGAAAAGAAGAAAAGAAAATTTAATTTAAAACAAAATGTGAGAATAAGTTATATTAGTGCTCGGGTTGCCTTCCGAGAAGCGTTCGTTTATAGTCTTAAGCTAGACTCTCTTCTCGTTCGCATCTTCAGGGTGGTTTGAGGAGTTGGAAGTCTTTCCCCACGTTATTATCTGTATCCTCGTGAAAAAAATTTAAGTTGAGATGCGTTTATAGTAAAAGTACCAAAAATAGGATTACTTACCTTGACTGTTTCGGATGGAAAAACACTGGTTACCCTAAAAGATATTTCTTTGTTTGTGCTAGGGTCAGGAGGAGATATTCGAAGATCTGCATGATCTAACAGTACCTTTTCCCCTATTTTGAAGTGGTTTGTTGTTCCTATAAGCTCTTTTGGGGGCTCTTTCGATTTTTCCTCGTGTGGTTCTAGTTTTTTGTCGTGTATCCCTAATTTCTCCTTGAAGTGTGTCTTCTACTCATCTAGATCATCGATCTGAATTCCTCGATCTTTATGAATTATTTCTTTGTTAGGGTTGGGTTCAGGATCGGGTTCAGTTGTATTCTTTGGTGGTGTTTCCTAAAAAGAAGGGTTAACCGAATGGTCATTAGGGAAATTTACGTTCTTACCTTAATTACTCGATGTTCTAGCCGAATCGAGAGCCTTGATGGTGACGGTCTCATTACCTACGCAAAGTATGAGTTCTCCTGCATCAACATAAATTTTAGTCCTGGCAGTGGCTAAAAAGGGTCTTCCTAAAATTAGGGGATCGAATTATCCTCATCCATGTCTAAGACAACAAAATCTCATCGGGAAAACGAATCATCAATTTTTACAAGAACATCTTCGATAATACCCTAGGAATTCTAACAGCTTTTATCACCTAATTGAATGCTCATCCTAGTTTGTTTGGGTTTCCTAGACCTAATTGTTTAAACAATTTATAAGGCATGACATTTATGCTTGCCCCTAAATCAGCTAACGATTATCAACAATAAGTCTATCAATTAAACATGGAATTGTAAAACTCCCCGGATCTTTTAGTTTCGTGGTAGCTTATTTTGCAAGATTGCTTTGAGCACTTTGCGTTGAGTTCCACATGCGAATCTTCATCTAGTTTCCGCTTGTTTGTCGTAAGCTTCTTTAAGAATTTTCTGAATCGGACATCTGCGAAAGAGCTTCGAGGAGTGGTAAGTTAATGTGTAATTTCTTTAGAAGTTTAAGAAACTTACCAAACTGTTCCTCTGTGTCGTCTCTCTTTAATGCTTCAGGGTAAGGTATACGAGGTTGGTACTCCTTGATTGCCGGTTTTGGCTTGTCTTGTGTTACCTCAACTTTACCTTTTCTACCTCATTTCCTTGTGTTGAGATGGATTCATCTACCCTTGTATTCTCCTCGAGCCATTATGGCTTGGATCCGCTTCTTTAGGATTAATTTCGGTGTTACTTGGTAGACGCCCTTGCGATCGTTCGGATAATAGCTTTGCAATTTCTCCGACTCGATCGGGTAATTTCCCGATTGCCTTTTTAAGTCCTCCAACTTGGTTCTCGATCGTTTTGATCGATGTTTGTTGGGTGTTGAGCGTTACCTCATTTTTTTGGAGACGCTTCGTGGATGCTATGAATTTGTTCAACGCCTCTTCAAGACTCGCTTCTTTTCCGTGGATAGGGCTGATTTTGGAAATTTTGAGGAGGTTGTTGTCTTTTATTTCCTTGATTTCCTTGTCCTCCCCACGAAAAATTTGGGTGGTTCCTCCAACCTGGATTATAATTATTACTATATGGGTTATTATTAGATTTGAAATTGTTACCTATATAGTTCATCTGTTCGCTCTCTGTGCCCGGTTGGTAGGGTGGGTACTCAGGATTCGCCATGTTTCCACCTGCTTCACACTGCATCACTGGATATCAATCTTTTTTTTCATCAACTCTACCTGATTTGATAGCATGGTTACTGCGTTGATGTTGTAAACTCCGGCTGTTTTTGTTGGCCTTGTTCTTGTAACTTGCCACTGATAGTTGTTCAGTGACATCTCTTCAATAAATTCGTAGGCTGCCTCAGGAGTTTTGTTATTCAGGGTTCCACCGGCGGCTGAATCAATTAATTGCCTCGTTGAAGGATTCACACCGTTGTAAAAAGTTTGGACTTGGAGCCGCAATGGTAATCCGTGGTGTGGGCATCTCCTCAAGAGATCTTTGTATCTCTCCCATGCGTCGTATAATGTCTCTAAATCCATCTGCACAAAAGAAGATATATCATTACGTAACTTGGCCGTTTTGGCCGGTGGAAAATATTTTAATAGAAATTTTTCGGTCATTTGTTCCCATGTAGTGAGTGACCCTCGTGGTAACGAGTTTAACCATTGTTTAGCTTTATTCCTTAATGAAAAGGGAAATAACCGAAGACGTATGGCATCATCAGAAACACCATTTATTTGGAAGGTATCACAGAACTCTAAAAAGTTAGCTATATGAGTATTTGGGTCTTCGTCCTGCAAACCATCAAATTGAACAAACTGTTGAATCATTTTAATAGTGTTAGGCTTTAATTCAAAATTATTAGCAGCTATAGCAGGCCTAACAATACTCGATTCTGCCCCTGTTAAATGAGGTTTAGCATAATCATACATAGTAGGAGGGGCATTCTGATCCGCCACATCATTTTGTGATGGTGGATTATTTTCGTCCATCCCTTCAGTAGGATTGGATCTGTCTTCCTACTCTCCTTAGTAATTTAGGGCTCGCCTAATTTCTCTACAATTTCTTCGAGTGGTAGCTTCAATATCACTGTCGTATTCTAAAGGTCCTCTCGGGTTTCTTCTAGTCAAAAACTAGAGGTACCTGATTGGAAAAGAAAGAAATAAAATTTAGCAAAAATTAAAATTAAAACTAAAAAGAAAAATAAATTGTGAAAAATAAAAAAAATAATGGCTAAAGTAATAAAAATAGAGTTTTCTTAATATTTTAGTTCCCCGGCAACGGTGCCAAAAACTTGATCGCTGTAAATTAGAGTTTTAAAATTTATAAAAGAATGACCGAACCTGGAAACTAACTCTGACAAGGATTGAGGCAAGTACACCTATCGAACAGTAGTATAGCTTAGGCAAGACTGGATTATCGAACCCAAAGGAACTAAAAGTACTAATACTCACCGTCTTTTTATTATTTAGCCTTAATATAAAGTGATGGTTGTTAAACTAAAACTAATCTACTTACTAAGCTAAGACGCAAAGACAAAAAGAATGAATTCGGGAAATAACTTTTGGAAAAACTCTGTTGACTCAAGCGATACCCTTAGGAAAAATCCACCTAGACTTCACTTGTTATTTAACCTTGAACCATATGATTTATTTACTTAGTTTGATCCGTGAGACTCCCTAACGTATATTAAACCCTCTCTCGAGGCGAATAACGCCTAATCCTAGGTTAATTAGTGGAACTCTCGCTCGCTTATAATAACCCTCTAGAATAGCATGCGTCGATCTGGGACTCCCATATTAGGTTTCACCCTAATCCAAAGAAAATCTCGTCACCCTATCTCTAGCGCGTGCGATCAACTCCGCTTAATTATGTTGGATCTACTCTTAGGCGTGGTCTATTCCTCCTCCACCTAAGCACATTAGATTTGGATTAAGTTCACACAATTAAGAACAAACTAAGTTATTATCATATAATTCAAAAATCAAATAACAAGATTCATCATAGGTTTCATCTCTTCTGTATCCGAAGGTTTAGTTCATAACAATAAAGGAAAACATCTCAAGAGAAAAGATAACACAAAACATAAGAAATCCCTAAAACCCCCTGAAGGAATTGAAGAGGAGATCCTCCGTCTTGAGTAGAATTTCGGCTTCTTGAGATGGATCAACTGGCTCTCTTCGAGTGATTCCCACAAATATGACCTTTTCGGCTTGGCTTTTTAGCCTAGCTTTCCGCCCCTCTTTCAGCTGGTACCTAGGGTGTATTTATAGGCTCTTGAAACACGTTTCTTTCTCCCTAAGTATCCTTTCCCGAATGAAATTGCTCTTCTCCACGGCAGAGGCACGGCCATGGCACACGCCCGTGTAAATCGTGGTCAGGCCGTGTTCGACACTGTTAAATGAGGCACGGCCGTGTAAGTTGTGGTAAGGCCGTGTTCTAGTAGGAATGGTGGCACGGTCGTGTGGGTTGAAGTCCGGGCCGTGCTGATTTCGTGGCTTGGCCTAATTTGGTCCGTTTTAAGCCCGTTTCTCGTTCTTTTCGTCATCGGGTGCTTTCCTGAGTATAAGACATGAAAAGAAAGGATTAAGAGCACCTTTTGACATAAATTGGGGCTTAAATCATCCAAAAGTATACTAAATGTGAGCTTAGAATATGTTACTTTTAATGTTTATCAGTTGCCTAATTATGAATTTTAGTAATTTATCCTTTATTATGTATTTAGTTTGTTTTTTAAAAAAAGAAGTATATTCATTATTAGTTATGTGATTAAATGAGCTTATACATTTATTTAAATTCTAAATATCGAAGAAGAAGCTCGTATTATTAGTATTATTAGTTTTCAATTGATGTAATTATTATTATTAGTTCATTAGTTCTTAGTTAGGTAATTTGTCAATTCAATCTCGATTCTAACCCTCTAAATCAGCCTTATTCCACACCTTAACCCTAGCCCCGTTACAACCCTAACAAAGACCTTTTGATTTGTGTTTCATCTCATATTTCAGTGGTGGAGATTTGATTTTCATGCAAGCCTATGGGATTAAATCTTCATGTTTGACTTTTGAGTGCCTAAATTTTGAACCTTAAACACTTTGAGTGATTTGAGTGAATCTTTAGTGAGGATGTCAATCCTTGACAATTTTGAACCATAGGTAATTATTTAGATGAAGGGAAACACCTATGATTTGTGCTACAAAATACAAGGCTTATAGTGTTTAAATTTTTAGGACTCTTTGAGTTGAATTATCCATGTATAAATTATCTTTGAATTATGATGAAACACTATCAATGACTATTATGAATTGTAGAAAGTTCATTTTAATTGTAAGTTGAGAATTTTGCTTGAGGACAAGCAAAAGCTTAAGTGTGGGGGTATTTGATAAACTGAAATAGTAACATATTTTAATCCCACATTTAGTATGCTTTTGGATGAATTATCCCTTGATTTATGTAAAAAGGTGCTATTAATCCTTTCTTTTCATGTCTTATACTCAGGAAAGCACCCAAGGATAAAAAGAACAAGAAACGGGCTCAAAACGGACCAAAATGGGCCAAAGAGAAAATCGACACGGCCTGGACTTGGACCCACACGGTCGTGCCAAGTCAATCATCTAGAACACGGTCTAACCCCGACTCACACGGCCGTGTCTCATTAAAGAAATCCGAACACGACCTGGCCACGATTCACACGGGTGTGCGCCATGGCCGTGCCTCTGCCATGAAGAAGAGCAATTTCATTTGGGAAAGGATACTTAAGGAGAAAGAAACGTATTTCAAAAGCCTATAAATACACCCTAAGTATGACCTAAAAGGGGGAGCCCAAAAGCCATCGTCTAGGGGCGTCGTGCTAGGCCGTAGAAGGCGATTTGTGGGGATTCACTCGTGGGATAGCCGCTGATCCATCTCAAGAAGCCATAATTATACTTAAGACGGAGGATCTCTCTTTCAATTCCTTCAGGGGGTTTTAGGGATTTCTTATGTTTTGTTTTATCTTTTCTCTTGAGATGTTTTCCTTTATTGTTATGAACTAAACCCTTCAGATACCCGAATGGGATAAAACCTATGATGAATCTTGTTATTGTTTTTTCTGAATTATATGATAAATACTTAGTTTGTTCTTAATTATGTGAGCTTAATCCAAATTTAATATGCTTAGGTGGAGGAGGAATAGACCACCTAAGAGTAGATCCAACATAATTAAGCGGAGTTGATCGCACGCCTAGAGATAGGGTGACGAGATTTTGACGGATTAGGGTGAAACCTAATATGGGAATCCATAGATCGATTTCTTTGTTATTCTAGGGGGTTATTATAAGAGAACGAGAGTTCCACTAATTAACTTAGGGTTAGACGTTATTCGCCTCGAGAGAGGGTTTAATATATGTTAGGGAGTCTTACAGATCAAACTAAGTGAATAAATCGTATGGTTCAGTGTTAGATAACAAGTGAAGTCTAGGTGGATTCTTCCTAGGGTATCATCTAAATCAACTGAGTTTTTCCCAAGTTATTTTCCAAATTCATTCTTCTTTGTCTTAGAGTCTTTAGTTTAGTAGTTAATTAATTTAGATTAGATAATCAATCTCTCTTTATTTTTAGGCTAGATAATAAAAAGAAAGTTAGTATTAATACTTTTAGTTCCTTTGGGTTCGATAATCCGGTATTGCCTAAGCTATACTACTGTTCGATAGGTGCACTTGCCTTAATCGTTGTCAGAGTTAGTTTTCAGGTTCGATCATTCTTTTTATAAATTTTAAAGCTCTGATTCACAGCGATTACTCATCGTTTGGAGGAAGGTGCATCTGTGCACGAACACTTAACAGTGTTTAAAGAAATTCTCTCAAACTTGGAGGCCATGGAGGTTCAGTATGATAAGGAAGATCTAGGGTTGATTCCACTTTGTTCGTTGCCCCCGTCTTATTCAACCTTCAGAGACACGATTTTATATAGCCGTTAGTCTCTCACAGTTGATGAGGTTTATGATTCTTTGACCTCGTATGATAAGATGAAGCATCTTGTGGTTAAACCCGACTCTCAGGGAGAGGGTCTCATTGTTCGTGGGAGACAAGATTAGAATGCTAATGATGATCGTGGAAGGACACAGGAATGGAATCCTCGCGATAAATCTAAGGGTAGATCGAAGTCTTCAAACAGAGGTAAAACTTGCAAATTCTGCAAGAAGAAAGGGCACATTAAATCTGAGTGCTATAAGCTACAGAACAAGATTAAAAGGGAGGCTACGAATCAAAAGGGAAAACAACTAAAAATTACGTGAAGTGATGTTGTAGAAGACTACAGCGATGGTGAACTTCTAGTCGCTTCTGTCAACAATTCTAAAGTGAGCGATGAGTGGATACTTGATTCAGGCTGTGCCTTTCACATGAGTCCCAATCGAGATTGGTTTACAACTTACGAAAACAATTAATCCAAGGTGTTGTTTTGATGGGAAATAATGCTTCGTGTAAAATCGCAGGTGTTGGAACAATTAAAGTTAAGATGTTTGATGGAGTTGTCAGAATACTTAGTGACGCACGACATGTTTCAGAATTGAAAAGAAATTTAATTTCGTTAAGTACTCTTGATTCAAAAGGGTACAAATACACAGCTGAAAGTGGGATTTTGAAGATTTCCAAAAGTTCCCTCGTTGTGATGAAAGGGCAGAGAAAGACTGCCAAGTTATATGTTTTGCAGGGTTCTACTGTTATTGGTGATGCAGCTGTCGCTTCCTCTTCCTTGTCAGATGATGATATCACTAAACTTTGGCATATGCGCCTAGGGCATATGAGTGAGAATGGCATGGCAGAATTGAGCAAAAGAGGACTTCTTGATGGGCAAGGAATTTGCAAACTGAAGTTCTGTGAGCACTGCGTTTTTGGGAAGCAAAAGAGAGTTCGATTCACCAGAGGAATCCATAACACGAAAGGAACGTTGGAGTATATTCATCCTGATCTGTGGGGGCCATCAAGAGTGCCTTCAAGAGGTGGAGCTAATTATATGCTAACTTTTATTAATGATTTTTTCAGAAAAGTTTGGGCATTCTTCCTGAAGCAGAAAAGCGATGTGTTTTCCGCATTTAAGTCTTGGAAAACTATGATTGAAAAACAGACAGGAAAACAAATAAAATACCTCCGCATGACGATAATGGCTTAGAGTTTTGTTCTCGATGAGTTTAATAAAGCGTGTGCAAGTCGGCGATCGTGAGACACTTGACGATTCGTCATAATCCAAAGCAAAACGGCGTTGCAGAACGAATGAACAGAACGATCATGGAGAAGGTTCGATGTATGTTGTCAAATGCCAACTTACCAAAATCGTTTTGGGCCGAAGCAGCCTCTACTGCATGTTTTTTGATCAACCGGTCTCCATCTGTTGCATTGAGAAAAAGACTCCACAAGAGGTATAGTCTGGTAATCCTGCTAATTATTCTGATTTAAAGATCTTTGGGTGTTCTGCGTATGCTCATGTTGATAATGGAAAATTGGAACCGAGATCTATTAAATGTGTTTTTCTTGGTTATAAAGCTGGTGTAAAAGGGTATAAGTTATGGTGTCCTGAAAATAGAAAAGTTGTGATTAGCAGAGATGTTATTTTTGATGAAACTACTATGCTACCTAACTTATCTCTTAAAGACTCTTTCAATAAAGAAAATCAAAAGCAGGTGGAGCATCAGATTAATACAGAGTCGACTCCTCAAGCTAGTACAAAAATTGAGAATAGAGTTGCTTCTTCACCACAATACTCTATTGCCAAAAATAGAACTAGAAGAGAAATTAAACCTCCAAAGAAGTATGCTAAGGCTGATCTAGTTGCTTATGCTTTAAATGTGGCCGAAGATATAGATGCAAACCAAGAGCCGTCTAATTATTCTGAGGCGATTAGCTGTGAAGACTCAGAAAAGTGGATGTTTGCTATGCAATAGGAGATGGAATCACTCTACAAAAGCAGAACATGGGATCTTGTGAAACTTCCTAAAGGTAAAAAGGTTGTTCGATGTAAATGGGTGTTTAAAAAGAAAGAAGAGACTCCAGGAGTTGAAGAACCCAGATATAAAGCAAGGCTTGTTGCAAAGGGTTACAATCAAATTCCAGGAGTGGACTTCACAGATGTGTTCTCCCCAGTTGTGAAGCATAGTTTGATTCGTGATATTATTGCTCGTGGTAATATTGTTGTGAGCAAAATTAGTACTCATGAAAATCCTGCAGATATGATGACTAAGTCACTTCCTATAACCAAGTTTGAGCATTGCTTAGATTTGGTTGGTGTTCATTGTTGAAGTTAAACCCTTAAGGGGTTTTATGGAAGAGGTTGAGAACTTGTTCGTTGAGAGTTCGCGATGAAGAACTTGTTTGTTGATAATTCGTGTCAAGGTGGAGATTGTTAGAGTTGTGTGACCCAAATTCTAAGATATTGCTTGCAAGTCAAGTTAAACAAAATATATCTTCTTTCTAGAAGATTTAGTATTTATGAGTATAATATATTTAGCATTTATTAGCATAATATATTTTTACTTTGATTAGAATTAGGTTTTTTCAACCTATAAATAGATGTAGTCGAAACTCCTCTTGTAATCGTTCGAATTCGACATAGTGAATTTTTCTTCTCCTCTGCCCGTGGTTTTTTCCCGAAAGGGTTTCCACGTAAAATCTGTGTGTTCTTTATTTTATTTCTCTTTTCTTTGCGATATATATTGTCATTACTGACATTTATATTTTTCACAATTTTAATGATTTTTAATCAAATCGATCGAACCAATGAACCGATGTTCTAACTAATTCAATCACCAATCCGATTTTGAAAACCTTAGTTATTGCTTGAGTGAGGATTGAAATTTCAAATTTTGAAAAGTATATGAATTAACATAATCAAATTGAAGTACAAATATGAACTCCACCACTTACTTATGGTATTTTTGTAATAAAATACACCAACTTCGAAGTAAGAGAAAGAAATCAATTGACTTTTAAATTAATATAAATTAATTAAATTAAGTTAAAATCGATTGAGTCGATGGTTGATGGACCAAAATTTCACCTCATTTAATTTGGTAAAAATTAAAAACCACCTTAAATATTCAATCGAAAAAAACCAAATACCCATTTTCAATAACAATAAATTCACATATCAAACAAAGGCTTCTATTATTTTTAAAATAAAAATAAAAATAATCAAATCTTAAATGATATCATAATAGAAAGACTAAAACCAAAATAAATCATTATTTTTATTTTTATTTCCAACACATTGATGAAGCTCAACACATTCGGAAGTTTTAAACAAACACTTCCTTTTAGTATGAAGTTTTGAGAATTCAGATTCTTTCCTCCATTGCATTTGTTAATTTCTTCTGCCTTTTCACCTTTTCCTCGTTACGATTCCAACGCTCATCGCACCTTTTCCAGGCCGGAACTATAGCAACCGTCAACGCACTAGCCAAAGCAGTCACTACAGGCTTCACGGACAAGGCTACCGCCACCACGGAAAAAACCAACTCAGATATGAAAGCAGCAACAAACAAGGCATCTGACACCCTCCTCCATGTTTCCAGTGATTCCAATTTCTTTTTGAGCGTTCCCCTCCGAGCATGCAACTTCCATTGCATCTATTCCTGCCGCCTACGGGCCGTTCCTTTCAGTACAAGGAACTACTCAACAAAAGGCTCTTCAGCTGCTTTGAACCTCCTCAGTTCCTCCAAGGCCTTAACGGATTTCTTCTCGTCGGTCCCGACTTCTAATTTGTCCTCTTCATCATAACACTTAACCGCCGACTCAATAATTCCATAATTGTTTCGAGCACGTTCGAGGCAATCCTTAAGGGCAGTACAGAACTCAAAAGTCTTTTCGAAGTTGCCATAGTATTCCTTCACCAAAGAATTCAAGTCCAAATCGACTGCGAGTATGTCATTGACAAGATCAGTACGTTCCTGAAGAGTTGAACCATGTCTAAAAACTGCCCTGTACAAGCTCGATTCGGCTACGGACCGGGACCGCTCAGGACAGCCAGATGATGCTATCATGGCTGATAAAAGATTCAAGTACTAACACAGAAATGGTATGATAATTTTATAAGCTTCAATAATCCACAAATCCAAGAAAAACCCAGTAATCAAGTGAACTAATAAGGTTTTCTCACGCAAAAAGAATTCCTAAAAAAATCCAAGAAATGAACAAAATAAGCAACGGTTGAGCAAGATGCTAAAAAACCCAGAAATGGTTTTCAAGTGCTAGTCGAGGGTTCAAAGAAGGTAAAGTTTTGATTTTGGAAAGATTAAATAAACAAAAAACCTTTGGCACTGTGGAAAATGGATTAAAGTCTATAAACTTGTTCAGTAAGTAAATCATTCGGATATCAGTTTACTCTGTTGATTCTCTTGTTTTATTATGTTCAGTCAACAAACACTTAGACCTATACTATTCAATTTAAAGTACTTGGATTCTCTACAACCTAAACTAATACACATGTCACGATATACTTAAATTTTATCCCTTTTTTTAATCAAATCAGTTGGATCGGAAATTAACTTAAGGCAAAAATCTAGAACAAGAGGTTGGGTCAATTAGTCCACGAAATGGTATGAATTGAATGAATTGATTTTTTTTTTAATTTTATGAATTTTAATGATTTTTAATCAAATCGACCGAATCAATGAATCAATGGTCTAACTAGTTCAATCACCAATCCGATTTTGAAAACCTTCGTTATCGTTTGAGTTAGAATTGAAATTTCAAATTTTGAGAAGTATATGAAATAAAAATAATCAAATTGAAGTACAAAAAATGAACTCCGCCACTTACTCATGGTATTTTTGTAATAAAGTACAACAACTTCGAAGTAAAAGAAAGAAATCAATTGACTTGTGAATTGATATAATTTTATTAAATTAAGTTAAAATCGATTAAGTCGACGGTTGAAATGAATTTTATTAATTATAATTTAAATCTCTCCATTGAACCGAAATTTAAAATTTAATCATCTCATTTAATTTAGTAAACATTAAGAAACACCTTAAATATTCAATCGAAAAAAACCAATTACCTATGTTTAATCAACATTAAATTTACATATCATATGAGTGCTTCTATTATTTTTAAAATAAAAATAAAAGTAATCAAATCTTAAATGATAGCATAATAGAAAGACTAAAACTAAAATAAATCATAATTTTTATTTTAATTTCCAACACATTGATGAAGTTCAACCCATCTAATTTAATCATTTGGAAGTTTTGAACAACACTTCCTTTTAGTATGAAGTTTTGAGAATTCAAATTCTTTCAATTAACTCTTTCAACTTTCACAACTTACTCTATTGCTAAAGGTAACAAAGATATCCGGTTCATCGACGGAAAATCGGTCCGAACAGAACCAGCCTTACGGGAGTATCCATAGCACTATTACAATATGAGTACAACATCTTGTAACACCCCTAACCCGTATCCGACGTCGGAACAGGGTTACAGAGCATTACTGGACTTATAAATCAATAAATCAAAACATTTCATGTTTAATTCTTATTCAAATCAAAAGCCATTCATATACATTCATATAGTCCCTAATACGAGCCCTCGAGACCCAAAATAAACATTAAAAGTGGTTCCGGACTAAACCGAGTACTTAAGAAATTTTCAGAAAAACATGGAATATTTTCAAGGTGCAGGGGTCACACGCTGTGTGTCCATGCGGTGTGGCTCACACGGCCAAGTGACACGCCCGTGTCCTAGGCCGTGTGGGCATTCGATGTAAGGCACACGGCCGTGTCCCAGCCCGTGTCCATACCCGTGTAATTCTCTGACTTGTGCCAAACGACCGAGCCACACGCCCATGCGCATGGCCGTGTGCCACACACAGCTGAGACACACGCCCGTGTCTCTACCCGTGTGAACCATTATGTTTCTAAATTTTAAAGATATAGGGGACACACGGCCGAACCACACGCCCGTGCGCATGGCCGTGTGTCACACACGGCTGAGACACACGCCCGTGTGGACATAAATAGGCCATTTTCCAAGCCATATTTCTTACCCAAATCGGTACCAACCTAAATACAACAATTTGAATATAATCATGGCATAATTAGGCATCCAAAACCAACCAATATCAAGCTTATAACATGTTATAATATCACATACTTTCATGATACGTATATCAATATGACAAGACCATTTACGTATATATACATAACAACATGTATCAAAACAAGCCAAATCAAATGGCTAAATACTTGACCAAATCATATAGGCTACATTAGCCAAACAACCTACACATGCCATTATAACCAAAATTATAAACCGTAAATACCGAAATAGCCGATAGATAGTATGATGAAATCTCTGACAACTTCCAACCCGAACGAGCTTTCGATATCTATAAACCACGGAAAAATAAATAGAGTAAGCAATTAAGCTTAGTAAGTTCGCAAACTAAAAAAGAATAAACTTCACCTCTTCAATTTATAAGCGTAATCCATTTAAGTCGATCCGACATGTCTTAGCCTGAGCCTAAACAACAATAACCTCTCGAGGTTAAATATCACAACTCAATTTGGCTCAAAAGCCTAACATATAATCATAAATCAAGATAGCCATGTATTCATATAAAACCGAAAATCCCCTTTTCATGATCACAAGTATATTTCCATTTAGGTAATTACCATTTCAGTGCATAACTTATAAGTTTAACATGGTATAATCCAACCACAACTTAGCCAAAGCCTAAACACATATATACCAATCATGTTAGTCATTTAAATTCACCTATGAATCAACAATCATGGATGAACTCAACAATTAATTAAATTTCCATATATTTCCTGTAAATACCTGTACTAATCTTATGATACATACCTCACCCAAAACATGTTAGCTGAATAAGAAATGGTTAAAGGATGCCATAGTGTCTTTCAACAATGGTCTTATTCGTCAGATTCATGATGCCATAGCGTCTTTCAGCTAAGGTCTTACTCGTTAGAATCGTGATGCCATAATGTCTTTCAGCTATGGTCTTACCCATTTCTGGTATGATACCATAGTTTCTTTCAACTTTGGTCTTATTCAGTTTTGATATAGTGTCATATAAACAACATATATAAACTAAAACACGGATAAACTCAACAATTACTCATTGCTTACACATGTATAATCTATTTCATATATCCATATACCATATAATATCATTCTCTATGTAACACATATCTATACCTGTAATAGTTCGTATCGAACTCATGTCATATCCTATCAGAACCTTGCCCACTGAACCATTTACCAAATTAGCCATGTTTTCATATATCATATACAAACCATTTCCGTGTAATTGTGTAAATACCTGTGCTAGTTCGTTTTGAACTCATATAAACTCGTAACAGAATTATGTATGATTTTAACCATTATTAAGTTCCATATACATGTAACATATATATATCGTGTGTCTGTATATCATATAAAAACCATTTTCATGTAAATACATGTACTAGTTTGTATCGAACTTGTATAATCTCGTAATAACACTATGCCTGTTGAACCACTTAGAATATCATAGGATACGCGGGTAGTACACACGAAGTGTACTGAACGGTAATCCGTCAACTCTTATACATGTATGCTCATACGAACGGTAAACGGTAAGCTTATCCAAGCTGAATATCGGTAAGCTCATACGAGCTAAAAATTGGTAAGCTCTTACGAGCTATGGTGAGTCCGCAACATATGCAGGATCTCAACCAAATCGGTAACCCTAATGACATTGTCATTTGTATCCTATGAATTTCTAATGTTCAAACAGGATTCGGTATTCTTCGTACATCTTTGATTATGCGTTTGACAATTGTACATCATAATTAAACCATTCACATACATGTAATTCAATTAAAACATATAAATATGAAATTTAATTACACGAACTTACCTCGACGAGTTTACGCAAATTCAAAGGCGATTAATCCGAGATTTTCTCTTTGCCTCGATCTAACTCTGCATGAGGTCTAATCAGATCTAAACGAATGAATTTAACTCAATTCAATACTAAACACATTCAATTTAGTCCAACACTCAATTTTGGGCAAAATTACCATTTTGCCCCTATAATTTTGACTTATTTACAATTTCGTCCCTAGGCTCGTAAAATGAAATTCATGAAATTTCATCCCACTCAAGCCTAGCCGAATATAATTTAAGCCTACAGCAGCCTATAAATTTCACAATTTCACATGTTAACACAATTTTCATATTACTCAATTTAATCCCTAATTGATAATATCATCAATAATTCATTTACAAAAGTTGTTTATCTTACAACAACCATTCTTTTTCTACCATTACACTTCAAAAACAGAAAATATGCTCTCATGGCAAAACTCTAGATTTTCAACCATATTGCAAATTAATCCCCTATTTAGCTAGATCAAGTTACAACGATCCCGAAAATATAAAAATCATCAAAAACGGGACAAAAATGCATACCTAATTTGAAGAATAAGCTTAGCTGAAATTTAAAGCTTCAAAACCCAAAAAATAGAAAAAGATGATAGCTTGATTTTGTTTTATTCACTTTATTCCAAATTTACCCTTACGTTACATTACAATTTTTCATGATTACAAATCCATGCTCATCCACTATCACCTTTAATGGTCTAATTACCATATAAGGACCTCCACATTAAAGTTCTATAGCTATTTAATATCTTTAGCTAATAGAACACAACTTTCGCACTTTACGTGATTTAGTCCTTTTTATCAAATTGAACATGTAAATGGTAAAATTTCTTAACGAAATTTTTATACCATATTACTATCATGTTGTAGATCATATAATAATATAAAAAATTAATTTTTCTAAATTGGATTTTTGATCCCGAAATCACTGTTCCGATTTCACTAAAAACGGGTTGTTATACATCTGCTATGAAACAAGCATGTATTAGATATTGTCGAAAACATCGTATATAACATTGGACTAGCATGTACGTTTCAGAATTGGCATGTTTATAACTATTCACCTTATGAGTAGAGGCGGGATTTCATTATCTCGAGAGCGTAAAAATTCGTACTAAGTGGATCTTTTCTTCCAATAGCTCAACATGCACCCTTATGATGATTATCTTACTAAGAAGTGGAGCATAGTACATTGTAGCTAACTTCTTCTACTCTTTCACCTTTTCCTCGTTCCGCTTCCAACGCCCATCGCACCATTTCCAGGCCGAACCGACTCGTGTTCAAACTTTATATATGAAATGGTGGTTAATTAAATTCATATATATATATATATATATATTAAAAACCATGCTTGGGATGACTAACATAAATAAAAAGGAACGAAAATGAGAGGGAGGCTTAGACAAATAAATTAAAATGAGAGGGGTAAGAAACTAGTGTGAAATGAGAGTAAATGTGATAAAATGATGTTGGTAGTGATAAAGTTCAAGAATTTTTTAACCTAAATAATATTAAAAAAATATATAAAGATAATTTCATAAATATTTCGAGGTGGAGCAATGCGATTTAATGCTAAACCTGACCTCGATCCGGCCATTCTCTGAAGCTAACTCGACCTACCCCAAAACCCGATTTCTAGGAAAAAAACAGATCCTATTAGATCCGATTGACTTAGAACACGTCAGCTTTGGAATTTATATAAATTTCAAAATATAAAAAGTAATAGAATAAATTCTTGAAAAAAAAATATATAGATGAAATTCTAAATTTAGAAGTAAATATGACATATTTGTTTAAAAAAAATAACAAAGACAACTGCTGTCTGCGGAAATAAAAGGAATTTTGTCCCAAAAGCAACTGCTGTTTGTGGAAATAAAAATAACTTTATCCCAGAGGCAACTACAGTCTATGGAAAATGGATATAGTCTGGAAAATGACACATCCTAAACGTGTTACGGAAATCATTTGGACACCACTTGAGTCTCTCAGCCTGTTCAAATTCTGTTCTGTTTCTACTTATCAAAGGTATTGTGTAACACCTAAATGCAGTCTAAACGTTATAACTAAATCTTGAGGAGTTGTATGGGTTCGTTTAAAAAAAAAAAAAATCAGATTTTAAATTCGGAATCATGTAATAGAACCATGTTAACCCAATAAATCGTTTTTTCCAGTTTTTAGGAAAAAAATACTCATTGAACCAATTTATTTTATTACACTTTATTTTGCAGTGGAAATATTCAAAGTAGTAAAGTTTTGAAAATTGCGGCTTGATTTGTAAAACAAATAATTTTTTTTGCAGATTGAATACGGTAATTACTAAATCTGACAAAGCAGTTTAAGAACGAAAAATAAAGTCTCAAAATAATTTACAGTCCAAAAAGTCTATAATAGTCTCAAAGTCTTTTATTAACCATTTTATTCAGAGACTACAATTCGAACTCCCGTATGCCGGCCGATTCTAAATTTGTTGATTACCGTATAATAGTGCAACTAAGTTGTTAGATATAATGCGGTATTCCGCCAGAATCAGACAAGTGTAGTTAAGCCACCAGTATTGCAGTCAAACTGCCAGAACAAATATTTGGTTAAACCACCAATTAAGTTATCCCAGTTTGCCCAACAATGATAGCTTATCAATATGCAGTTAAATTGCCAACACTTCATCCATCTCATCATTATATCCCACCTCAATGCACATATTAAAACATAATATATACTCAAATTAGGGGTGAGTATTCGATCAAGTCAAGTCGAATCGAGTCAAAAAATTTCGAATTAGTTGAGTTAACAAATCTTATTTTAGCAACCGAACTCAATTGAAATTTTTTTCGAATCGAATCGAATCGAGTCAAAAAATTTCGAGTCGAGTTAACGAATCCTATTATTTATACTTAATGTTGCGATTAGATGGACCGATTATTTAACTAGTAGACGAATTACAAGATTATTTAACTACATGAACAATATAATGATTTTACCTCTTAACTTAATGGGTAAACATTTATCAAAACGACATAGTTTTGACTTTTAACTTAATTATTTTGAATTTTAACTTTTAAAAAAGTAAACATTTATCAAAACGACGTAGTTTTGTCTTTTCTTATTCGGATTTTCGGATAACTCGAATTGTGTAATTCATATTCGAGTTAAACCGAAAAACTTAATTTTTTATTCGAGTTGATCCGAATAAATTGATTAACTCAAATAACTCGAACTATTTAATTCAAAATTTGAATTTTTTATCGAAATTTTTCGAATCGAATCAGATTTTGCTCACCCCTAACTCAGATGCTCACAGATGAATCATGCTTAAACAAGTTTCTCAAATTACAGATCAAATGTGAATATCATGTTTCAGGCATACTACAGATTTTATACACAGCAAAATAAATCATCATGCTTTAGAAAAACAAAGGTAAAATATATGTACATATTAGACAAGTTATTTATAGAGATTTTCTTTTCACTTTCTATACATTTTGTTCTCTTGTTTGCAACATTTCATCTCTATTAAAAAAGCTTCTATAATCTCATAATGAACTAATGATTCAATCAACCCAAAAACATAGCAGCCTTGCATCACACATATATCATAAATATTATCATATAGCATTGAATACAACAATACCAATATTATGTCATACAAGATCAAATGTATATAACCACAGAGGATCATAGAAGCATTATATCACATATGTAATCACAGTGAGGTATGTCAACCGGAATGTACAACCTATACGAATAAACACAGTGAGGTATGTCATTGCTAGAGTTCCCAAGGGATTGTCTTCGCTCTCCTGTTGATGTGTTAGAGCGTGTCTATTATCCGCTGCAAAATCTCTCGCCAATCCGTCATTATTTCACGGCCACAATCATCGGCCAGTCGAAGAAAATCCGTGATGGTGTCCGTAACATCTTTCGAATTTTTTTGGATCTTATCCATCGCGACCTTGAAAGCATATCCTTCTGTGAACACGTAATCGACGGAGTCCAACAGTGGCTTGGTTTTAACTACCAATCGGTCAACAAGCACCCTTATGATGGGTGTACGAGCAGCATAGAACTCCATTATAGTAGTTAATTTCAGCTTCTTTTTCTCCTTTTCCTTGTTCCGCTTCCAACGCTCGTTGCACCATGTCCCGACCGGAACTATAGCAACCGTCAACGCACTACCCAAAGCTGTTATGACATGCTTTACGGACTTGGTTGCCGCCACCACAGAAAAAATCAACACGGAAAAAAAAGCGACAACAAAAAAGGCCAACGATACCCTCCTCCATGTTTCCAGTGATTCCAATTTCTTTTCGAGCGTTCCCTTCCGAGCATTAAACGTCCCTTGCAACGATTCTTGCTGCACATGGACACTGCCTGGCAGTACACGTATCTCCTCAAAGAAAGGCTCTTCGGCTGCTTTGAACCTTTTCAGTTCCTCCAAGGTCTTACCGGATTTCTTCTCGTCGGTCCCGACTTCTTCATCGAAACACTTAACCGCCAACCGAATAATATCGTGATTGTTTCGAGCACTTGTGAGGCGATCCTTCATGGCAGTACAGAGCTCTAAAGTCCTTTTGAAGTTGTCAAAGTATTCCTTTATCAAAGATTTCAAGTCCGAATCGGCCGGGAGTGAGTTGATGACACAATCAGTACGATACTGGAGAGTATCAATACCACTATAAGCAACCCTGTTCAAGCTCGATTCAGCTTCGGATCGGGAATCCGGTCGTACTTCAATTTGGAATGACGGTTCAGAACTACTAGATGATGCCATCGTGGCTGATAAAAGATTCAACTAATACACAAATCTAAGTAAAACCCAGTAATCAAGTGAAGTAAGGTCGTCTTCTCACACGAAAAATTCCTTAGAAAATCCCTTGAAGTTCAACAAATGAACAAGATGTTAAAAAACCCAGAAATGGTTTTCAAGTGTTAGCCGAGGGTTCAAAGACCCTGGCTTTGAGAGTAAAGTTCTTATTTTTGTAAAATAAATAAATAAATGAACTTTGACCTAAAGCCAATTATAAGCTGTGGAAAATGACATTAGGTGCATAATTTGGACATCACTTTTGTCTTTGATTAATTGGTTCTGTTTTTAATTAGTAAACAAAGACTCAGACCTCTACTAGTCAATTAAAATAAAATCCAGTCCCATCAACTTGGTCTAACTACACATCCCGATTTTTTAAATTGTACCTTATTTTGAGTATATGAATCAATTACTCTAGATTTTATATATTTTTACTCAAAAAATAGATAAATTAATTAAATTAGTTCATGTAGATTAAATCAAAAGATAAATTAATTCTTTTGTTAAAAATTTCATTTATTTCTACTGTTAAAAAAATTTATTTATGTACATTAACATTACACAAGACACACTACCTATCACTATCTAGTTACTTTATTAGCCGCGTTGATTTTTAACAATATAATTAGATGAAATTTTTAACAAAATTACTAATTTGTCTATTTTCTAAATAGAGAGAACAAAATATAATATATCGGCCTTTGTGATACTTTTATTCTCTCTATTCTCATAATGAATTTTAATGATCCATTGAGATTAGAAAACAAGCATATCCAATTTAAAGCATTTGTCAATGTAATAATTTTTTCAAGGTAACAAAGAGCTCCGATTTATCGCCGAAATCGATCCAAAGAAAACCGGATTCGAGGGAATAGGGATAGCACTTTATGAGACTAAAGTACAAACATAGAATCAAGTACTAACACAGAAATGGTATGATGATTTTATAAGCTTCAATAATCCACAAATCCAAGTAAAACCCAGTAATCAAGTGAACTAATACGGTTTTCTCACACAAAAAGAATTCCTAAAAAAAACCAAGAAATGAACAAAATAGGCAAAGGTTGAGCAAGATGCTAGAAAACCCAGAAATGGTTTTCAAGTGCTAGTCGAGGGTTCAAAGAAGGTAAAGTTTTGATTTTGGAAAGATTAAATAAACAAAAAACCTTTGGCACTGTGGAAAATGGATTACAGTCTATAAACTTGTTAAGTAAGTAAATCATTCGGGTATCAGTTTACTCTCTTGATTCTCTTGTTTTATTATGTTCAGTCAACAAACACTTAGACCTATACTATTCAATTTAAAGTACTTGGATTCTCTACAACCTAAACTAATACACATTGTCACGATATACTTAAATTTTATTCTTTTTAATCGAATCAGTTGGATCGAGAATTAACTTAAGGCAAAAATCTAGAACAAGAGGTTGGGGCAATTAATCCATTAAATGGTATGAATTGGATGAATTGAATTTTTTTATGAATTTTAATGATTTTTAATCAAATCAATCGAATCAATAAACCAATGGTCTAACTAATTCAATTACCAATCCAATTTTGAAAACCTTCGTTATCGTTTGAGTTAGGATTGAAATTTTAAATTTTGAGAAGTATATGAATTAAAAATAATCAAATTGAAGTACAAAAAATGAGCTCCACCACTTACTCATTGTATTTTTGTAATAAAGTACACCAACTTCGAAGTAAGAGAAAGAAATTAATTGACTTGTGAATTGATATAAATTAATTAAATTAAGTTAAAATCGATTAAATCGACAGTTGAAGTGAATTTTAATAATTATAATTTAAATCTCTCCATTGGACCGAAATTTAAAATTTAATCATCTCATTTAATTTGGTAAAAATTAAGAAACTACTTAAATATTCAATTGAAAAAAACCAATTATCCATGTTCAATCAATATTAAATTTACTTATCAAACGAATGCTTCTATTATTTTTAAAATAAAAAAAAATCAAAAGCATAAAGAGACTAAAACTAAAATAAATCATTATTTTTATTTTAATTTCCAACACATTGATGAAGTTCAACCCATCTAATTTAATCATTTGGAAGTTTTGAACAAACACTTCCTTTTAGTATGAAGTTTTGAGAATTCAGATTCTTTTAATTAGCTCTTTCAACTTTCACAACTTAATCTATTGCTAAAGGTAGCAAAGATATCCGATTCATCGATGGAAAATCGGTCCAAACAGAACTGGCCTTACGGGAGTATCTATAGCACTGTTATAATATGAGTACAACATTTGCTACGAAACAAGCATATATTAGATATTGTCGAAAATATCGTATATAACATTGGACTAGCAGGTGCGTTTCAGGATCGGCATGTTTATAACTATTCACCTATGAGTAGAGGCGGGATTTCATTATCTCGAGAGCGTAAAAATTCGTACTAAGTGGATCTTTTCTTCCAATAGCTCAACATGCACCCTTATGATGATTATCTTACTAAGAACTGGAGCATGGTACATTGTAGTTAACTTCTTCTGCTCTTTCACCTTTTCCTCGTTCCACTTCCAACGCCCATCGCACCATTTCCAAGCCGGAATTATAGCAGCCGTCAACGCACTAGCCATCACAAAAAAAACCAACACGGAACCGAAAGCGGCAACAAACAAGGCATTCGACACCATCCTCCATGTTTCCAATGATTTCAATTTCTTATCCAGCCTTTCTTTTTGAGCACGCAACTTACCTAGCATTGATTCTTCTTGCCCACAGATTGTGCCTTTCAATACAAGTAACTTATCAAAGAAAGGCTTTTCGGCTGCTTTGAACCTCTTCAGTTCCACCAAGGTCTTAACAAATTTCTTCTCGTCGGTCCCGACTTCTAATCTGACCTCTTCATCGAAACACTTAACCTCCGACTGATTAATTTCATGATTGTTGCGAGTACGTATGAGGCAATCCTCAATGGCAGTACAGAACTCAAAAGTCCTTTTGATGTAGTCAAAGGATTCCTTCACCAAAGAATTCAAGTCCGAACCAACCGCGAGTGACTTGATGAAAGGGTCGATGAGAGAATCATCCAAATCTTGCAGAGTTGAACTATGTCTATAACCAGCCCTATTCAAGCTCCATTTGAATTCAGACCGGGAATCCAGTCCCGGTTCGACTTGCAATGACAGTACGTTCTTGAAGTTCAACAAATGAACAAAATAAGAAAGATCTTAAAAAACCCAGAAATAGTTTTCAAGTATAGACACTAAAAACATCAAATCTTTGAGAGATTATATAGATGTATGAGCTTTAAAGTACCTGAAATTTCAGCTGATGACTAAAAAGGGTGCTTTATTATAATGAATTTAGTTAATGCGCGAGAAAATGGAAGGAAAGTTGAAGGAAAGTGTTTGTTTCAACATGTGGGGTATAGTGTTCAATGTCCCTGACTTTGAGAGTGACCAGCTTGATGATGATCGACAGTTCAGAGGCGGCAGCAGGGACTGGAGGGCCCGGCTCCGATAACATTTTAAATTTTTAGTCCCACTAAAGATCTCCGCTGATTTGGCAAAAGGCAACTTCTGTGGAAATAAAATGAACTTTGTCCCAAAGGCAACTACAGTCTGTGGAAAATGACACAATCTAAACGTGTTACGGAAATCATTTGGAGACCACTTTAGTCTCTCGTCCTGTTTTTCTGCTGTTCTGTTTCTACTTAGCCAAGGCCTACAACTATACTGGTGAAGGTTTTTAAAACAGTCATGTAATTTATTTGTAGGTTACATTAGTACAATTAATTGGTTTAGTTTGATTAAATAAATTATTAAAAAAATCATAAAAATGAAAAAATATTAAAGATTTTGTTCAATCAGTTTTTTGCTCTGTTCGTATGAGCTTTCGGATCAATAGGTTCAATGTCCTTCTTCAAATTAATATCCTAGCCAGTTCTCGGTTCGACCGGTTGATCTTGTCTGATTCAAACAACCTTGATTAAGATCACTCAAAATTGATCTTATACAGGCGAAGCTATAGATTTTTGGGGTTGAGATTGAGTTATATATTTTTATAAGAACTAAAATACAATTTCAACATTGCATTGGCTTACATATGTAGTTTTTAAAAGAATTAAATCAAAATTTATTATTTTTTGAGTGATCAAACTATAATTTTATTATTTATTAACTTGTAAGATGGTAGATTTTAAGGTCTAAAGCACAATTATCCCATTTTAGGGAGAGCCAAGGCCCTTGCCAACCTAGCTACCAACTTGATTAAACTCAAAAATCTTATTATTGTGAATCTAAAATAATTTGAATTTAAAATAACTCCAACCAAACATATACTTTAGAAATATTTTATATAGTCAAACATATTAAATATTAAATTAGTAGCAATGATTATTATTAAATATTTTATACATAATTAATTAATAAAGTGGATAAAACATGTCAAATATTTTATATAGATCTTTATAAATATTTAATACATGTAGTTTGTAAGAAATATATATATACAAACATATTAAATATTAAATTAATAACAATGATTATTATTAAAAGATCGAATTGAGGTGAGCCATTCACTTAATATATGTACATATTAAATAAATTATTCATAGAGATTTTCTTTTCACTTGTTTTCGATATATTTTTGTTCACTTGTTTGCAACGCTTTCTTTATTTATTAAAGAATTCTCTATAGTCTCGTAACGTGCTAACGATTCAATCACCTAAAAACAAATCAGCCTTGCATCACTCGTATATATATATATATATGTATCATAATATCATCATATAGCATTGAATACAACAATATCAATATTATATCATATAGGATCAAATGTATATAATCACATAGGATCATAGAATCATTATATCATATATGAAATTACGAACATGAATGCACATAAACTGGAATGTGAAACTGATACGCCATAAATACGGTGAGGTATGTCATTGCTAGAGTTCTCAAGGGATTGTCTTCGCTCTCCGGTTGATGTGCTAGAGCATGTACATCATCTGCCGCAGAGTCTCTTCCCGATCCGTCCTAAATTTACTGCCATAGTCATCGGTCTCTCGAAGCAAACGTGTAATGATAGGCGTAACAAGTTTCAATTTTTCGTTGATATCATCCATCGCAGCCTTCAAAGTATATCCTTCAGTGAGCACGCTATCAACGGAGTGCAACAGTGACTTTTTCTTAATTTCCAATTGGTCAACAAGCGCCCTTATGGTGGTTGCACTAGAACCGTAGATCTCCATTATAGTTGTTAACTTCTTCTGCTTCTTTATCTCTTCCTTGTTCCGCTTCCACCACTTATTGCACCATGTTCCCAGCGGAACTATAGCAGCCGTCAACGCACCTGCCAAAGCTGTTATGACAGGCTTTGCGAATTTGGTTGCCGCCGCCACAGAAAAAACCAACAGGGAAATAAAAGCGGCAACAAAAAAGGCCATTGCCACCCTCCTCCATGTTTCCCATGATTCCAATTTCTTTTTGAGCGTTTTCTTCCGAGCACGCACCTTCCCTTGCATCGATTCGTACCGCCTATGGGCCATTTTTTTCAGTACAAGGAACTCCTTAACGAAAGGTTCTTCAGCTTCTTTGAACCTCCTCAGTTCCCCCAAGGCCTTAACAGAATTTTTCTCGACGGTCCCGACTTCTAATATGTCCTCTTCATCATAACATTTAAGCGCCGACTCAATAATTCCGTGATTGTTTCGAACATGTTCGAGGCAATCCTTAAGGGCAGTACAGAACTCTAAAGTCTTTTCGAAGTTGTCGAAGTATTCCTTCATCAAAGACTTCAAGTCCGAATCAACCGCAAGTGAGTTAATGACATTGTGAGTACGATTCGGGAGAGTATCACTATCACTATTAGCAACCCAGTTCAAGCTCGATTCAGCTTCGGATCGGGAATCCGGTCGTACTTCAGTTTGGAATGACGGTTCAGAACTACTGGATGATGCCATCGTGGCTGATAAAAGATTCAACTAATACACAAATCTAAGTAAAACCCAGCAATCAAGTGAAGTAAGGTCGTCTTCTCACACGAAAAATTCCTTAGAAAATCCCTTGAAGTTCAACAAATGAACAAGATGTTAAAAAACCCAGAAATGGTTTTCAAGTGTTAGCCGAGGGTTCAAAGACCCTGGCTTTGAGAGTAAAGTTCTTATTGTTGTAAAATAAATAAATAAATAAACGTTGACCTAAAGCCAATTATAAGCTGTGGAAAATGACATTAGGTGCATAATTTGGACATCACATTTGTCTTTGATTAATTGGTTCTGTTTTTAATTAGTAAACAAAGACTCAGATCTCTACTAGTCAATTAAAATAAAATCCAGTCCCATCAAACTTGGTCTACCTCCACATCCCGATTTTTTAAATTGTACCTTATTTTAACGTATAAGAATTAATTAATCTAAATCTTATATTTTTTTAATAAAAAAAAGATAAATTAGTTAAATTAGTTCATGTATGTTAAATCAAAAGATAAACTAATTTTTTTTTTAAATTTCAGTCATTTTTATTGTTAAAAAAAATTATTTATATACATTAACATTATATATACATGACACACTACCTATCACTATCTAATTATTTTATTAGCCGCGTTGATTTTTAACAATATAATTAGATGAAATTTTTAACAAAATTACTAATTTGTCTATTTTCTAAATAGAGAGAACAAAATATAATATATCGTACTAGTACCTTTGTGATACTTTTATCCTCTCTATTCTCATAATGAATTTTAATGATCCATTGAGATTAGAAAACAAGCATATCCAATTTAAAGCATTTGTCAATGTAATAATTTTTCAAGGTAACAAAGAGCTCCGATTCATCGCCGAAATCGGTCCAAAGAAAACCGGATTTGAGGGAATAGGGATAGCACTTTAAGAGACTAAAGTACAAACACAGAAATGGTATGATGATTTTATAAGCTTCAATAATCCACAAATCCAAGTAAAACCCAGTAATCAAGTGAACTAATACGGTTTTCTCACACAAAAAGAATTCCTAAAAAAATTCCAAGAAATGAACAAAATAGGCAAAGGTTGAGCAAGATGCTAGAAAACCCAGAAATGGTTTTCAAGTGCTAGTCGAGGGTTCAAAGAAGGTAAAGTTTTGATTTTGGAAAGATTAAATAAACAAAAAACCTTTGGCACTGTGGAAAATGGATTACAGTTTATAAACTTGTTAAGTAAGTAAATCATTCGGGTATCAGTTTACTCTCTTGATTCTCTTGTTTTATTATGTTCAGTCAACAAACACTTAGACCTATACTATTCAATTTAAAGTACTTGGATTCTCTACAACCTAAACTAATACACATTGTCACGATATACTTAAATTTTATCCTTTTTTAATCTAATCAGTTGGATCGGGAATTAACTTAAGGCAAAAATCTAGAACAAGAGGTTGGGTCAGTTAATCCATTAAATGGTATGAATTGGATGAATTGATTTTTTTTTTATGATTTTTAATCAAATCGATCGAATCAATAAATTAATGGTCTAACTAGTTCAATCACCAATCCAATTTTGAAAACATTTGTTATCGTTTGAGTTAGGATTGAAATTTCAAAATTTGAGAAGTATATGAATTAAAAATAATCAAATTGAAGTACAAAAAATGAACTCCGCCACTTACTCATGGTATTTTTGTAATAAAGTACACCAACTTCAAAGTAAGAGAAAGAAATCAATTGACTTGTGAATTGATATAATTTTATTAAATTAAGTTAAAATCGATTGAGTCGACTGTTAAAATGAATTTTATTAATTATAATTTAAATTTCTCCATTGAACCGAAATTTAAAATTTAATCATCTCATTTAATTTGGTAAAAATTAAGAAACACCTTAAATATTCAATCGAAAAAAATCAATTACCTATGTTCAACATTAAATTTACATATCATATGAGTGCTTCTATTATTTTTAAAATAAAAATAAAAGTAATCAAATCTTAAAGACTAAAACTAAAATAAATCATTATTTTTATTTTTATTTCCAACACATTGATGAAGTTCAACCCATCTAATTTAATCATTTGGAAGTTTCGAACAAACACTTCCTTTTAGTATGAAGTTTTGAGAATTCAGATTCTTTCAATTAACTCTTTCAACTTTCACAACTTACTCTATTGCTAAATGTAAAAAAGATATCCGGTTCATCGACGGAAAATCAGTCCAAACAGAACCAGCCTTATAGGAGTATCCATAGCACTGTTATAATATGAGTACAACATCTTGTAACACCCCTAACCCGTACCCAACGTCGGAATAGGGTTACGGAGCATTACCGGACTTATAAATCAATAAATAAAAACATTTCATGTTTAATTCTCATTCAAATCAAAAGCCATTCATATACATTCATATAGTCCCTAATACGAGCCCTCGAAGCCCAAAATAAACATTAAAAGTGGTTCGGGGCTAAACCGAGTACTCAAGAAATTTTTAAAAAACATGGAATATTTTCAAGGTGCAGGGGTCACACGCCCGTGTGTCCATGCGGTGTGGCTCACACGGCCAAGTGACACGCCCGTGTCCTAGGCCGTGTGGGCATTCAATGTAAGGCACACGGCCGTGTCCCAGCCTGTGTCCATACCCGTGTAACTCTCTGACTTGTGTCACACGGTCGAGCCACACGCCCATGCGCATGGCCGTGTGCCACACACAGCTGAGACACACACCCGTGTCTTTGCCTGTGTGAATTATTCTGTTTCTAAATTTTAAAGATACAGGGGACACACAGCCAAATGACACGCCCATGCGGCTGAGACACACGCCCGTGTCTCTGCCTGTGTGGACATAAATAGGCCATTTTCCAAGCCATATTTCTCACCCAAATCGGTACCAACCTAAATACAACAATTTGCATATAATCATGGCATAATTATGCATCCAAAGCCAACCAATATCAAGCTTATAACATGTTATAATATCACATACCATCATGATACGTATATCAATATGACAAGACCATTTACGTATATATACATAACAACATGTATCAAAACAAGCCAAATCAAATGGCTAAATACTTGACCAAATCATATAGGCTACATTAGCCAAACAACCTATACATGCCATTATAACCAAAATTATAAACCGTAAATACCGAAATAGCCGATAGATAGTGTGATGAAATCTCTGACAACTTCCAACCCGAACGAGCTTTCGATATCTATAAACCACAGAAAAATAAATAGAGTAAGCAATTAAGCTTAGTAAGTTCGCAAACTAAAAATAAATAAAGTTCACCGCTTCAATTTATAAGCGTAACCATTTAAGTCGATCCGACATGTCTTGGTCTGAGCCTAAACAACAATAACGTCTCAAGGTTAAATATCACAACTCAATTTGGCTCAAAAGCCTAACATATAATTATAAATAAAGATAGCCATGTATTCATATAAAACCGAAAATTCCCTTTTCATGATCACAAGTATATTTCCATTTAGGTAATTACCATTTCAGTGCATAACTTATAAGTTTAACGTGGTATAATCCAACCACAACTTAGCCAAAGCCTAAGCACATATATACCAATCATGTTAGTCATGTAAATTCACCTATGAATCAACAATCATGGATGAACTCAACAGTTAATTAAATTTCCATATATTTCCTGTACTAATCTTATGATACATACCTCACCCAAAACATGTTAGCTGAATAACAAATGGTTAAAGGATGCCATAGTGTCTTTCAAAAATGGTCTTATTCGTCAGATTCATGATGCCATAGCGTCTTTCAGCTCAGGGTCTTACTCGTTAGAATCGTGATGCCATAACGTCTTTCAGGTATGGTCTTACCCATTTCTGGTATGATACCATAGTTTATTTCAACTATGGTCTTATTCAATTTCGATATAGTGTCATATAAACAACATATATAAACTAAAACACGGATAAACTCAACAATTACTCAAATTGCTTACACATGTATCATATATTTCATATATCCATATACCATATAATATCATTCTCTATGTAACACATATCTATACCTGTAATAGTTCGTATCGAACTCATGTCATATCATATCAGAACCTTGCCTGCTAAACCATTTACCAAATTAACCATGTATTCATATATCATATACAAACCATTTCCATGTAATTATGTAAATACCTGTGCTAGTTTGTTTTGAACTCATATAAAATCGTAACAGAATTATGTATGATTTTAACCATTATTAAGTTCCATATACATGTAACATATATATATCGTGTGTCCGTATATCATATATAAACCATTTTCATATAAATACATGTACTAGTTCGTATCGAACTTGTATAATCTCGTAATAACACTATGCCTGTTGAACCACTTAGAATAGCATAGGATACACGGTAGTACACACGAAGTGTACTGAATTGTAATCCGTCAACTCTTATACATGTATGCTCATACGAACAGTAAACGGTAAGCTCATCCAAGCTGAATATCGGTAAGCTCATACGAGCTGCAAATTGGTAAGCTCCTCCGAGCTAAATATTGGTAAGCTCTTACGAGCTATGGTGAGTCCGCAACATATGCAGGATCTCAACCAAATCGGTAACCCTAATGACATTGCCATTTGTATCCTATGAATTTCTAATGTTCAAACGGGATTCGGTATTCTTCGTACATCGTCGATTATGCGTTTGACAATTTTACATCATAATTAAACCATTCACATACATGTAATTCAATTAAAACATATAAATGAAATTTAATTAAATGAACTTACATCGACGAGTTTACGTAATTTCAAAGGCGATTAATCCGAGATTTTCTCTTTGCCTCGATCTAACTTCGCATGAGGTCTAATCGGATCTAAACGAATGAATTCAACTCAATTCAATACTAAACACATTCAATTTAGTGGAACACTCAATTTGGGCAAAATTACAATTTTACCCCTATAATTTTGACTTATTTACAATTTCGTCCCTAGGCTCGTAAAATGAAATTCAGAAAATTTCATCACACTCAAGCCTAGCCGAATATAATATAAGCCTACAGCAGCCTATAAATTTCACAATTTCACATGTTAACACACAATTTTCATATTTCTCAATTTAATCCCTAATTGATAATTTCATCAAAAATTCATTTACAAAAGTTGTTTATCTTACAACAACCATTCTTTTTCTACCATTAAACTTCAAAAACAGAAAATATGCTCTCATGGAAAAACTCTAAATTTTCAACCATGTTGCAAATTAGTCCCCTATTTAGGTAGATCAAGTTACAACGATCCCAAAAACATAAAAATCATCAAAAATTGGACAAAAATGCATACCTAATTTGAAGAATAAGCTTGGCTGAAATTTAAAGCTTCAAAACCCCATTTTCTTTGTTTCCCACGGTTGAAGAAGAGAAAATAGAAAAAGATGATAGCTTGATTTTGTTTTATTCACTTTATTCCAAATTTACCCTTACCTTACATTACAATTTTTCATGATTACAAATCCATGCTCATCCACTATCACCCGTAATGGTCTAATTACCATATAAGGACCTCCACATTAAAGTTCTATAGCTATTTAATACCTTTAGCTAATAGAACACAACTTTCGCACTTTACGCGATTTAGTCCTTTTTATCAAATTGAACATGTAAACGGTAAAATTTCTTAACAAATTTTTTATAACATATTACTATCATGCTGTAGATCATATAATAATATAAAAAATCAATTTTTTTACGTTGGATTTGTGGTCCCAAAATCACTATTCCGATTTCACTAAAAACGGGCTGTTACACATCTACTACGAAACAAGCATGTATTAGATATTGTCAAAAACATCGTATATAACATTGGACTAGCATGTACGTTTCAGAATTGGCATGTTTATAACTATTCACCTTATGAGTAGAGGCGGGATTTCATTATCTCGAGAGCGTAAAAATTCGTACTAAGTGGATCTTTTCTTCCAATAGCTCAACATGCACCCTTATGATGATTATCTTACTAAGAAGTGGAGCATAGTACATTGTAGCTAACTTCTTCTACTCTTTCACCTTTTCCTCGTTCCGCTTCCAATGCCCATCGCACCATTTCCAGGCGGAATTATAGCAGCCGTCAACGCACTAGCCATCACAGAAAAAACCAACACGGAACCGAAAGCGGCAACAAACAAGGCATTTGACACCATCCTCCATGTTTCCAATGATTTCAATTTCTTATCCAACCTTTCTTTTTGAGCACGCAACTTACCTAGCATTGATTCTTCTTGCCCACAGATTGTGCCTTTCAGTACAAGTAACTTCTCAAAGAAAGGCCTTTCGGCTGCTTTGAACCTCTTCAGTTCCACCAAGGTCTTAACAAATTTCTTCTCGTTGGTCCCGACTTCTAATCTGACCTCTTCATCGAAACACTTAACCGCCGACTGATTAATTTCATGATTATTGCGAGTACGTATGAGGCAATCCTCAATGGCAGTACAGAACTCAAAAGTCCTTTTGATGTAGTCAAAGGATTCCTTCACCAAAGAATTCAAGTCCGAACCAACCGCGAGTGACTTGATGAAAGGGTCGATGACAGAATCATCCAAATCTTGCAGAGTTGAACTATGTCTATAACCAGCCCTATTCAAGCTCCATTTGAATTCAGACCGGGAATCCAGTCCCGGTTCGACTTGCAATGACAGTACGTTCTTGAAGTTCAACAAATGAACAAAATAAGAAAGATCTTAAAAAACCCGGAAATAGTTTTCAAGTATAGACACTAAAAACATCAAATCTTTGAGAGATTATATAGATGTATGAGCTTTAAAGTACCTGAAATTTCAGCTGATGACTAAAAAGGGTGCTTTATTATAATGAATTTAGTTAATGCGCGAGAAAATGGAAGGAAAGTTGAAGGAAAGTGTTTGTTTCAACATGTGGGGTATAGTGTTCAATGTCCCTGACTTTGAGAGTGACCAGCTTGATGATGATCGACAGTTCAGAGGCGGCAGCAGGGACTGGAGGGCCCGGCTCCGATAACATTTTAAATTTTTAGTCCCACTAAAGATCTTCGCTGATTTGGCAAAAGGCAACTTCTGTGGAAATAAAATGAACTTTGTCCCAAAGGCAACTACAGTCTGTGGAAAATGACACAATCTAAACGTGTTACGGAAATCATTTGGAGACCACTTTAGTCTCTCGTCCTGTTTTTCTGCTGTTCTGTTTCTACTTAGCCAAGGCCTACAACTATACTGGTGAAGGTTTTTAAAACAGTCATGTAATTTATTTGTAGGTTACATTAGTACAATTAATTGGTTTAGTTCGATTAAATAAATTATTAAAAAAATCATAAAAATGAAAAAATATTAAAGATTTTGTTCAATCAGTTTTTTGCTCTGTTCGTATGAGCTTTCGGATCAATAGGTTCAATGTCCTTCTTCAAATTAATATCCTAGCCAGTTCTCGGTTCGAATTTGGTTGATCTTGTCGATTCAAACAACCTTGATTAAGATCACTCAAAATTGATCTTATACAAAGTAAGCTATAGATTTTTGGGGTTGAGATTGAGTTATATATTTTTATAAGAACTAAAATACAATTTCAACATTGCATTGGCTTACATATGTAGTTTTTAAAAGAATTAAATCAAAATTTATCATTTTTTGAGTGATCAAACTATAATTTTATTATTTATTAACTTGTAAGATGGTAGATTTTAAGGTCTAAAGCACAATTATCCCATTTTAGGGAGAGCCAAGGCCCTTGCCAACCTAGCTACCAACTTGATTAAACTCAAAAATCTTATTATTGTGAATCTAAAATAATTTGAATTTAAAATAACTCCAACCAAACATATACTTTAGAAATATTTTATATAGTCAAACATATTAAATATTAAATTAGTAGCAATGATTATTATTAAATATTTTATACATAATTAATTAATAAAGTGGATAAAACATGTCAAATATTTTATATAGATCTTTATAAATATTTAATACATGTTGTCGTAACCATTTTCTTGATGAAACTGGTAAACGACGCGGTCGACTCGATTTTTTTGAAAATGAAAAGGAAGGGAGTCGCCACCGATCTTTATTTGGGTGTGATCGGATCACCTTTATTTTAATAAAACGTCTCGATTTATTAAAACGATACTTTTGGTCTACGAAAAGTTGAGAAAAATGGGTTCGGAAGTCTATTACGTGCGAGGAAGGATTAGCACCCTCGACACGCCCAAATTGGTACCAAATTGATTGATCGATGTCCTAATGTTGAAAACTTTGGAATGATTTGGAAATAGATCTTCTTTTATTTTTTAAAAACTTGGAGGAATTGGAGGAGACGTTAAGGCTCTCTTATTTTCGAAGAGATAAAGTATCATGTCCAGTAAGTTAGGTCGCGACACTTTAGACTCTTGAAACTAAGCTCGCTTTTTAAAAACTCGATTTTTATTTGGAGAGGATATTCCGTCATTTGTCGAACGAGAAACCGTAACCCAGTAAGTTAGGGCTTGTCTTCCCGAAGGTCCAAATTAGGAATATTGCCTCTATTTTAATAAAAACTTATCCGAAGTATCTAGATGTCGAGTCCAGTGAGTTAGGGCGCGACATTTCGAATATCCGAGATTAAGTGTTTTGTTTAAAAATTTAAATTGCGATTTCAAAAGGGACATCCCGTTGTTTAGCTTTAAACGAGAGAAACCTAACCCATAAGTTAGGGCTCGATTCACTCGAATTGCTAATACTGTAATGTCGATTTAAAATCGGAATTTGTGATTTTAAAGGGATCTTCCGTTGTTTAGCTTAAACGAGAAAAATCGGAACCCAATAAGTTAGGGCTCGATTTTCCCGAGTTGCTAACACGGAAATATCGGTCGTTATAAAATCGAGAGGTCGAAGAACAGAGAAATGTCGATGAGAATATGAGTAATGGCGACAGAAAAAGTATCGTGACAATGGTGTATATGTATGATAAAAATAATAATAATAATAATGATAGTAATATATAAAATAAATAAAATTATATACATATGAAAGCAAAATATAATAATAGTAATAACATAGTGATAAATATAATATATGTGCATAGATGTAGTCAATAATATATGTACGTAAAATGAGATAATAATATTGATAATAGTAATAGTGATTAATAAGTAAATAGTATAACACATGCAAAAGAATAAGCAAGTATATAGTTTAATATAATAGTAATAGTAGAAATATAGTAATAGTAATATACATATAAGTAATAATAATAATAATGGTGAAAATAAAATAATAATAGTAGCAATAATAAAATAATAATATAGTATGTATGTGCATGGAAATAATAATAATACTGTCATAGAAATAATGGTAGTATAGTAATGATAACAATAGTAATAATAATAATATATGTGTATAAAAATATGGTAATATAGCAATAGTAGTATTAATAATAATATAATAGGATGACAAATAATAGTAATAATAATGACCTAGTAATAATAGTAATATAATAATAATAACATAGTAATAATAATAAAAATATATATGTATATGAAAAATGATAATATAATATTAATAATAATGCAACACCGACAACAATATAATAGGCAATAATAATATATATGTACATAAAAATATGATTATAATATTAGTAATAATGCAATAATAAACAAACAATAGTAAAATAAAGAAAAGGACAAAAAATGATTGCAAGATCAAATAAAAATTATGAAGTAATAATATAGCAAATGGGCCAAATTAAACTTAAAACAAAATAGAAGGGGTCAATTCGTAAATAAAACGAAATTTCAGGTCAATTCAAGCAAGAATAAAAGAAAAGGACCAATTTGCACACGCGAGAGAAAACAGGGGACCACGTGACGCAATAAATCCTTTCGGCCAAAACACGTAAAATGAGGAGACCAAATTGAAAACCAAACTAAATGTTCGGGCGATTTTGAAATAATAAAAATCTAATTAAAAATAATAAAAATACGGAATGATCGGAAGCGCAATAAACCCCTTTGTAAAAACACGCGGATCCTCCCGGGCGGGTCGGGTCGACACGCGATCTTGCCAAAAACGGCGCGTTTTGACGCTTAACGACTGAAGCAAAACGGCGCGTAGATTCTGCTGCTATAAAAGGCCGATTTTTCCGAAAAAATCATTTGATCGCCATGTTGGCAAAAAAAAAGGGTGTTTTCTCTCCGCCAAGTCCAGAATCCGGCGAGAGACCGCCGTCGACGACGGCGTTGCGCGCCACCAGCGCACGACGGTGGCGGAAAAGGTAAACGATCTCCTTTTTCTCTCTTTTTCCTTATAAGATCTATTAGCATATATATATACGTATTTTTAAAAAGGAAAATCCTAGTTTGGATATGAACAGTTTCAAAAGGGAAAAGAAAAGAAAGGTAAAAGAGATGAACCACCTCTTCGTTAGAACCCTTCTATTTCGTGTTTTTCTCTGCGCCTTTTTTGTTCGAATCTGGTTGTGTTTTCGTATTTGTAAATATATTGCCCAATGATCAGTGAAATCAGCTTCTTTTTATTGCTCAAAAAAGGTCCCCACACAATGGTTTTTGCTTGGCTTTATAGCCATTTTTACACGATTTTTTTTGTTTTTGTCTTGTCTTATTTTCCTTGCAGTGCAAGTGGGCGGTGGCCGTGACAAGGGCGGTGGTGCAAAGCGCGGTCGGTAAGCCGGTCGAGAGGATAGGGGCGGCACACCTAGGGGGCTAGGGTTTCTTAGAAGAGTTTAGGATAGTGGGCCAGGGTTTGTTTAATTTGAAATTGGGCTGATCTGTTGGGTTTGGGGTTTGTTTGTAAAGTGGGCTGTTAATGAGTAATGGGCTAATGGGTTTTGACGGGCAAAATTTGGGTATTTAGGTTTGATTGGGTTTTGACGGGCAGAATTGGGCTACAACACATGTAGTTTGTAAGAAATATATATATATACAAACATATTAAATATTAAATTAATAATAATGATTATTATTAAAAGATCGAATTGAGGTGAGCCATTCACTTAATATATGTACATATTAGATAAATTGTTTATAGAGATTTTCTTTTCACTTGTTTTCGATATATTTTTGTTCACTTGTTTGCAACGCTTTCTTTATTTATTAAAGAATTCTCTATAGTCTCATAACGTGCTAACGATTCAATCACCTAAAAACATAGCAGCCTTGCATCACTCATATATATATATATATATGTATCATAATATCATCATATAGCATTGAATACAACAATATCAATATTATATCATATAGGATCAAATGTATATAATCATATAGGACCATAGAATCATTATATCATATATGAAATCACGAACATGAATGCACATAAACTGGAATGTGAAACTGATACGCCATAAATACGGTGAGGTATGTCATTGCTAGAGTTCTCAAGGGATTGTCTTCGCTCTCCGGTTGATGTGCTAGAGCATGTACATCATCTGCCGCAGAGTCTCTTCCAGATCCGTCCTAAATTTACTGCCATAGTCATCGGTCTCTCGAAGCAAACGTGTAATGATAGGCGTAACAAGTTTCAATTTTTCGTTGATATCATCCATCGCAGCCTTCAAAGTATATCCTTCAGTGAGCACGCAATCAACGGAGTGCAACAGTGACTTTTTCTTAATTTCCAATTGGTCAACAAGCGCCCTTATGGTGGTTGCACTAGAACCATAGATCTCCATTATAGTTGTTAACTTCTTCTGCTTCTTTATCTCTTCCTTATTCCGCTTCCACCACTTATTGCACCATGTTCCCAGCGGAACTATAGCAGCCGTCAACGCACCTGCCAAAGCTGTTATGACAGGCTTTGCGATTTTGGTTGCCGCCGCCACGGAAAAAACCAACAGGGAAATAAAAGCGGCAACAAAAAAGGCCATTGCCACCCTCCTCCATGTTTCCCATGATTCCAATTTCTTTTTGAGCGTTTTCTTCCGAGCACGCACCTTCCCTTGCATCGATTCGTACCGCCTATGGGCCATTTTTTTCAGTACAAGGAACTCCTTAACGAAAGGTTCTTCAGCTTCTTTGAACCTCCTCAGTTCCCCCAAGGCCTTGACAGAATTTTTCTCGACAGTCCCGACTTCTAATTTGTCCTCTTCATCATAACATTTAAGCGCCGACTCAATAATTCCGTGATTGTTTCGAACATGTTCGAGGCAATCCTTAAGGGCAGTACAGAACTCTAAAGTCTTTTTGAAGTTGTCAAAGTATTCCTTCATCAAAGACTTCAAGTCCGAATCAACCGCAAGTGAGTTGATGACATTGTGAGTACGATTCGGGAGAGTATCACTATCACTATTAGCAACCCAGTTCAAGCTCGATTCAGCTTCGGATCGGGAATCCGGTCGCACTTCAATTTGGAATGACGGTTCAGAACTAATAGATGATGCCATCGTGGCTGATAATAGATTCAAATGCTAATACACAAATCTAAGTAATAAAACCCAGTAATCAAGTGAACTAAGATCGTCTTCTCACACTAAAAATTCCCTGGAAAATCCAAGAAAATCCCTTGAAGTTCAACAAATGAACAAAATAAACAAGATCTTGAAAAACCCAGAAAGGGTTTTCAAGTGTTAGCACTAAGCCGAGGGTTCAAAGACCCTGACTTAGAGAGTAAAGTTTTGGTTCTCTGTAGAATAAAGGGTAAATTACATCAACAGCCACTCAACTTTAAACCATCTGACAAAATAGTTATTTTTATTTCAATTCAATCACTCAACTTTCAGAAAATAACAAATCAATCATTTTAACCATTTTCCGTCGATTTCCCCGATTCCGTTTGCTACAATTCTCTAAACAAAGGTATTTAGGGTTTAAATTTGTAATTTGTCACTGTTTAGGTCTAATTGTGAATGTCATCCTTATAATTTATGAAAAATAAAAAGTTAGTCCTCAATTTTGATATAAATTATTAAATTGTTGATTTTTACTAATTTCAATTTGTTGAAATGCTGATTTTTGGGTCAACGGGCAAGATTTAAAATTGAAACTTGAACTAATTTTCAAGATTTAACATTGATACTTAATTGAACTAATTTTTAAGTTTTCATAATGTACAATGACCAAATCTAAATAAGACTAATTTTAAATGCATTATCATGTCAACGTGGCAAGTTAATTTACTACATCAGCGGTCTTATTAAGATAGTAACAGAAAATATTAATAAGTGACTGATTTATTACTTTTTAATAATATCAATGATTGTTTTGTTATTTTTTAAAAATTGTGTGACTGAATTAAAACTTAAGTGACTGTTTTCTCAGCTACTTCAAAATTAATTGATTGTTATTATAATTTACCTTAAAATAAATAAATAAATCAACGTTGATCCATAGGCAACAGTCGGCCATTGAAAATGACAGAACTGTAAATTTGGGCAGCATTGATTGGTGAACAAAGACTAGACGTAAACGAGTCAATTAAAATAGAATCTAATGCCCATCAACAAGAAATATGAGTAAAATTATATTTTATTTTTTCTATTCAAAAAAAATATATAAATTATTTAATATACATTAAATTATAAATTTTATTTATTTTTACAATTAAAAATTAACATAAACCCTTATGTAGACCTAATGATCAGAGTATCTACTACTCCAAAAATAATATGAGTTCGAGCTATTCTAATTACATTATTATTAAGACTTTATTTTTCTTTTGTATTTAAAAAAAATAATATGACTAATAAAATAATCAAAAAATTACGATACTATTAAATAAATAAATAAATAAATCGTTTGGCACTGTGGAAAATGGATAACAATCTGTAAACGTGTTAAGTAAGTCAACACTTTACTCTTTTGATTCTCTTGTTTTATCGTGTTCTGTTTTTGGTTAGTCAACAAGCACTTACACCTATACCATTCAGTTTAAAGTGATTGGATTCTTTGCAACCTAAACTAATACATATATTTACTAAATAAAATTTTGAAAATAACATAATATTACCAATTTAATAGTTATCATTAAGGGTTTTTTAACTGAATCGGTTAGATTGGGAATTAGTTAAAGTATCAATTTAGAGTAAGATATTGAGTCGGTTTGATCCATGAAATGGTACAAATTGGTTGAATCGATTATAATTTTTAATTAAATCGATCGAACTAATGAACTGATGGTCTAATTAGTTCAGTCACCAATCCGACTTTAAAAACATTGGGTCAGGATTGAAAGTTCAAAGTTTGAGAAGTAGATAAATTAAAAATAACCCAATTGAAGTATAAAGTACACCAATTCGAAATAAGAGAAAGAAACCAATTAATTTGTGAATCAATATAAATCAATTGGGGTAAAATACCCAAATATATATAATAATAAAAAAAAATTATGGAAAAGGGCCGGTTTCTTGAAAATTTACGGAAAATGGTCATTTCTCCACAAAACGTGTCCACGTCAGCGCGTTTTGTGGGGATAAACCAGGAAAGCGCGCCTCTGGGGACGCGCTTTGCCACATCGCAAAGAAATGCGTTGTCGTGGACGCGCTTTGCCGATGTGGCACAAAGCGCGCCCCAAAGGCACGCTTTAGCCCCTACAATGATCAAAATTTTTACAATTATTAATCACATTTGAATATCATATAAATAATTTAAGCAATCGGGCTCGAATCCTTATAACAACTCTCGTGCTTAATATAAATAATTAGTGGATCTAAATTTTAATATATATATATATATATATATATATTAATTCGAGTATGAATTTTACAATTATTAACCACGTCTGATCAATCTATTGAATATTCAATTTAATTTAAAATCTACACATTCATGGGTTAAATTTAGAGAATAATTTTTTTTTTTTTATCTTTGAACCAGCCTAAATTTAAATATTTTTAAAATATATAAACATTAGCGTAAAAATATCTTTTTAATATTTTGTTATTTTTAAATAATAAAATGTACTATTTAAATAGTTTTAATTTAAGTTGCGATTACATCCAACACGATCCATCACCATCTCTAATATAAAATAATGGATTTAAATTTGCTAAAATCCAGAAAGTTCTACCAGATCTTAAAATTCTAACAAATAGGTCCTATGAAATCTTATTTATTTAATATTAATTTTCAACATTATTCTAGATCACAAATTAATTTAAGTGGGTCCAAATGCAACTATTTTACTAATTATGACAAAAGAAAATAAATAAATAAATAAAAACTTCTTATTTTATTAAATATATTAAAACTAAATTACAAAAATTAAAAATTAAAAACAACATCTTATTTATTAAATATATTAAAACTAAATTACAATAAAATAAAAATAAAAACAACTTCTTATTTTATTACATATATTAAAATTAAATTACAATAAAAAAATTAAACAATTTCTATTTTATTAAAGATATTAAAATTAAATTACAATAAAAATTAAACAACTATTATTTTATTAAATATATTAAAACTAAATTGCAAAAAATAAAAATAACTTTTTATTTTATTAAAAATTCAAATTAAATTACATACAAAAAAATTAAATAACTTCTATTTTAGTGAAGATATTAAAATTAAATTACAAACACAAATAAAAACAACTTTTATTTTATTAAAAAAATAAAAAATATATTACAATTTAAAAATAAAAAGCCCATCCGAATCAATGTTGATGTCGGTTTGAATCGATGCCACACGGGGTGGTGGCGATACGTGTTTGGATTCCTCCTTCTTCTAGCTTCCGTGGGTCGTGGAACCTCGGGCGGGGATTTGATTCCTCCGCAGCTTAGTCCGGTTGTGGGTGTTGCGAGGATGACCCACCTTGATAAAATAACGACCCGGAGGTGTTTGCATAAACCACGGCGGGGTGTCTCAATCTCGTATGGCGAATGAGACCGGTAAAAAGAAGTGCTCCCGACGCCTCCTCCCGTAATCCCTCACGCGACGACGGCCTCAAGATCGGCCGGCGTCGGAGTAGTCGAACGGACTCGAACCCGCCATGCATTCCAACTGGGGTGGGGGCTGGAAAAGGAAACATATATGGATTAGGATACATATAAGGGCTAGGGTACGCACTTTTGGCATAAAGGCTAAAGGTCGTGATGTCGGTGTCGCCGATCGAACCGATGGGCCCGGTGATCGTGTTTCACTGTTGATGGCCCCGCCTCATCACCCCTTCTCCTTGGATTTAAAGGGCCCCGACGTTCCTTTGTTAACGGTTGCCGCCGCCTCTCTTCTTCCGACAACAAATACGCTTTACCATGGATCCTAAACCATGGCATGTATTCCAAGACGCGACGCTAACTCGTGAACGCACGATCGGTTCTGGATAGGTAAATAGTCATACCGGTTCTCCACACATCTAGATATATGCTGACCAAAATCTTGGTCAATCCGCAGTAACCGCCGTAAGTCGACTTTGTGCTCATCATCGAGCACCTCGTGTGGCGCGAATCGCTTGTCGGAATCAAATTATCGCAGAACCCGATCCGATCGGTGCATCTCCACGGTCGCATAGTTGATCAATGGGACCTTCACGTGCCAAATGTTTGGATTTTGCAAGAACTCCTCCTAATTACTTGCCGAATTGCTGGATCCTCGTCATTTGGTGTCCATTGAAACTATATTAACATGACCAAAATATTAGTTATATACATAATACTAAACACTAAGTACGAAATACTAAATTATAAATACGAAATTTGAAACTTACTTGTGATTCCGACCGTTGGTCTAATAGAAGCCGTATATCTTCAAGCTCGATAGGTATTCCAAAGATAACTCATTAATGGTTCCACCTAATTAAATAAATTTTTAGCATAAAATTATACTATAAATCTACGTAATAATTGTAAAATATAACATTAAATTTACCTCGTTATCGGTGGGAATGAATATGGGTGGTCGAGTCGAGGACGTAAAAATGGAAATCGAAACCGTGCCCATGACTGCAGTAGTGATAGGCAACCTCCGATTTTCGCTTTTTCGCCGCGCCGCCCCGCACATCTCCCGATACAACTTCGATAGCACGGCAGACCCCCAACTCAATTCACCGGTTGCTCTAAAATCAACAAGTTTCAGCAGCCATCTCAAGTGTACGAGGTTTCTAGACAGTCCCAGATCGATAACCTCCAATTATCTCAAGAATGTATGCCCGAGCATACCGTATTCTTTCTATTTCGATCGAATCATCATTCGCCCGGAATGTGTCTCGTAACCAGCCATCTCGATCCGACCTCCATGAATGTTATCCTAATGGCACCCGTAAGCTCGTAGCATACGGCCATCCAATCGGTAGAAGTTGCGGACCGGTGACTACCGACACCCACCCCACCGGCAATCCCAATCGCAGAATCGCACATCTTCCGAGTGATGGTACACTCTCCGCATGGAAGATGGAAAGTGTGCGCCTCGGGTCTCCACCTCTCTATCAACGCATACCGATCAAAGTCGGCTCCAACTTGAACCCCGGCCTATCGTGGCCACGTGCCAAAAACCCGCTTCTGCGCAGTAATTCTCGATCAACGGCGATGGGGACCATGCATATTGCAAATATAACATTGCAACACCCGATCTACAGATCGCTTTAAAAATTATAAAATAAAAATTAATTAAAATTGCATAAACCTAAAAATATTAAATAATATTGAAAAATTAAAATTAAAACTTACCATTTGCATTTGATCGACGGAGATGTGCTTGTTGTCTAAACGAGTTAATTCCTGCCATTGGTAATACTGATCGAAAATTTTAAAAGTTTCAAAAAAATATATTAAAAAAATTAAAAAAGGGCTTTTTGTAAATATTAAAGGACTATTTCGAAATTTCAGAGGAAGTTTCAAGGACTTAAAGAGAAATTTGAGAGGAATTAGAGAGAAGAATGAGTAAGGACTAAAGTGTGAAAAAATAAAAGGGTTGGGGGTTTTATAGGTTTATTTTTGACCGTTGCGGAGAAGCGCGCGCCCACAGGGGACGCGCTTTGTGCCACATCAACAAAGCGCGTCCACGTCAGCGCTCTTTTGCTGATGTGGCACAAAGAGCGCCCCTGTGGGTGCGCTTTCTGGCGATCCCCACAAAACGCGCCGACGTGGACGCGTTTTGTGGGGAAATGACCCTTTTTCCGTAAATTTTTAAAAAACCAGCCCCTTCTCTGTTAATTTTGTTTTTCTTTTTTTTGGTATATTTGGATATTTTACCCAATCAATTGAACTAAAATAAAAATAGATTGAATCCGCGGTTGAAGTGAATTTTATTAATTTAATATAGTTTTAATGTCTCCATTGGACAAAAATTTAAAATTTAATCATCTCATTTAATTTAATTTGGTATAATTTAATCATTAAAACATTATTAGTTAATGTTGTTAATTTACATAAAGCTATTATTTAAAAAAAAAAACCACACCATTAACAATTAACAATTAACAATATTAAAGAAAAAAAAATCAAATCTGAAATGATAGCATAATAGAGGGACTAAAACCAAAATAAATATTTATTTTAATTTTAATTTCTAACACATTGATGAAGTTCAACACATCTAATTCAATCATTTGGAAGTTTTGAACAAACACTTCCTTTTAGTATGAAGTTTTGAGAATTCAGATTCTTTCAATTCAACTTTCACAACTTACTCTATTTGCTAAAGGTAACAAAGAGATCCGGTTCATCGACGAAAATCGGTCTGAACAAAACCGGCCTTACAGGAATATCCATAGCACAGTTACAATGTGAAGTACAACAACACCTGCTACGAAACAAGCATGTATTAGATATCGTCGAAAACATCGAATATAACATTGGACTAGCAGGTACGTTTCAGAATCGGCATGTTTATAACTATTCACCTTATGCGTAGAAGCAGGATTTCATTATCTCGAGAGCGTAAAAATTCAGTATAAGACAAACACAGAGGTCGCTGTTGCTAGAGATCCAAAGGCATGGCTCCGGTTGTTGACATGCTAGAGTGTGTCATCATCCGGTGCAAAATCACTGCCCTCGCCATCCTAATATCACGGCTACACTTATCGGCTTGTTGACCTAATTTCTCGATGATTTCCATAAATTCTCCCAACTTTTTCTTGATTTCATCCATTGCAAGCTTCAAAGCATCTTCTTCACCGAGTGCAAAATCGGCAGTCTTCAATAATGACTCGATTTTAATCTCAAAATTGGTCACGAGCACCCTTATGTCATCCATATCATAAATCGTAATGCGAGCAAAGAGCTCCATTGTGGTTGTTAACCCCATCTGCTCTTTCACCTCTTTCTCGTACCGCTTCCAAAGAGAGGTGCACCATTTTCCAACCGAACCAATAGGAACTGTCAATGCACTTGCTAAAGCTGTCACAACAGGTGGTGCAGATACGGCTGCTGCCACCACGGAAAAAATCAACACAGAGACAAACGTTGCTACAAACAAGACATTCGACACTCTCCTCCATGTTTTTAAAGATTTCAATTTCTTATCGAGCTTCCTTTTCCGAACTAGCAACTTCCCTAGCATCGATTCTTGCTGCTTACAGACCAAATCTAACAGTACAAAGAACTCCTTCGGGAATGGCTTGTCAGCTGCTTTAAATCTCCTCAGTTCTTCCAAGGTCTTCACAAATTTCTTCTCATCGACCCCTACTTCTAACCCGACCTCTTCATTGAAATACTTAACCGCCAATTGAATGATCAACTGATCATTCCGAGCTCGTTTGAGGCAATTTTCGAGCATGGTACAAAAATCTAAAGTCTGCTTGCTGTTCTCAAAGTATTCCTCAACCAAAGAAAACAACTCTGAATTGTTCCATATATCTCTTTGACATTCCAAAATGATTTTCACTAATGCCTGATTTGTTTCGAGAAGACAACTGGTAACCTCTTGGATCGTGTTAAAGGATATCGATTGAACACCCGAACCGACAGTAAGCGTGCCGATGACATTGTTAGTATGTTCCTGGAGAGTAACATCGAAATGTTGCAGAGTCGAATCTTGTCTACAAGCAGCCTCGTACGAACTCAAATCAGCTTCTAACTGAGAATCCGGTTTAACTTGCGATGTCGATTCGGCATTACCCCCTTTGGTTTTACTCGATTGACATCCCATCATGGCTGATAAAGATTCAAAATGGTAATGGAGAATACCTTAAAAAACCCAAAAGCAGTACATACACACACACATCAGTTTACATGCTAATTTAACTCTTACAATTTGTACTTATTTGATTACAGTGACTAAATTGATCCATTTAACAATAGAGGGACTAATTTGATCTGGTACCTATAATGCAGGGAGCTTCCAGGTACTTTAACCCTAAAATAACTCGTATCTTAAAGTGAAGCTTCACTACAAACATCAATTCTAGCTAAAATTGCATTTAATAATCCACAAATCTAAATAAAACCCAGTAATCAAGTGAAAAATACGGTTTTTTTTCACACAAAAATACCTAAAAAATCCACACAATAGGTTCTTGAAGTTCAACAAATGAACAAAATAAGCAAAGCTTGAGCAAGATCTTAAAAAACCCAGAGATAGTTTCAAGCATATAGACCAAAAAGATTAAATCTTTGAGAGATTCTATAAATGCACAAGCTAAAAAGTACCTGAAAGTTCTTCTCAGTTGAAATCCTTAGCAAATAAGCTAATAAAGCTATAATCTAGCCACCCAAAGGAGCAAACTTTACACACACAGAGAGTTAAAAAAGGGGGCTTTTTTTTTTTTTGGTGAAGGGAAATGCATTGAGTTAATGCAAGAAATGGGGGTTGAAGGAGGGTGAGAAATTTGAAGGGAAATGAGGCGAAGTGTCGTCTACTACTTGAAACATTGTCTCTTTCAACTTCGAGGAGGGGTTTCAAAGGCCAAACTTGGGAGTGAAGCTTTGGTTTTTATTTCTCTAGCTTATGATGATTGGATAGTAGAATAAAGATAGCTAATGTGGAAAAAACAATCATCTTTGGCCCATAGTTGGAAGGGGGGATATTTGTAATAAATGTATACATGTATACAAAATCTGAATAATCTAAACCCAAATTCGAAATTGACTCAAACTAAAATAACTCGAAAGCTTTAAAATTTAAATTAGTTCAATCTAAATTAATTCAACCAATCAAATTATCTGATTGATTAGTCTAAGACACAACACATCTAATTATTTTATATCTATTTTCGGCTCACAAATTTTATTCTAGAAAAATAAAATTAAACTCTATGTGGAAATAATAGTCCACATCTAAAATATGCATGTATGATAAGTTAATTAATTACATTTAATTTTCTAAGAATCACAAGTTCGGTAAAATTAATTTATCATACATTACAATAAAATAATATTATACATTCATTTGCACATATTCTTCTAAATATGCATACAATTATAAAAATGTCACATCTTATCAAAATTAATCACACATAAAGAAGATAGAGAATTTAAATCTTGATTTACACTATAAACATAGCATAACTTGGCTCTGATACTGGTTGTTGAAAAATTTCGATTCGAAAATGGTTTTCTTGCACAACAAAAAATAAAAATTTTGAAAACCAACTTGGTTTGTGATATTTATAACAATAAACCCTTTATTGAAATTGCACATGTGTTTTCAACTAGACGGATCATTGTCATTATTGGCTTTCAATCAACCTTCTTCACTATTCTCGTACTACAAACTATTTCGAGTGTGTGTTCGAACGATTTGAATCAAATATAAAACCAGAAATAGTTTTCGTTATTTTAGTGTGAAAACAGAAAATCTCTTCTCAATAAAACCGACAAAATTTTAATTCTAGAAAATATATTCAAATACTTAGAGAATAAAACACTTTCTATTTTCGGGAAAAAATGCAATATCTGAAATTTGTATATTTAACCTACCAGTGTCATCTATTTATAGAGAGAAGAAGTAGAACTCTTATTGAATTGTAAAAGTTTATTTTAACCATAAAAATGAACTTTTAGTCTAGCTAGAAGTATAGAGGGAGACACCCAATTAATAATATTAGGGTTTGTCATCTCCCTCATTAACATGAGAGGGTTTTGGACCTCTCCCATATCGGGTCCAATTACAAATATTTCCTACACTTTTAACCCAAAGTGATATCTGTGCCAGGCCGTGTGATCCATACGGGCAAGGCCAATCTGGGCTTGTGGGCCCACACGGGCATAGGCGCCCATTATGCTGAAATTTTTCGTAGGGTTGCACGGGTCGTCCTAATCGACTGTGGACCTACCATAGGGTTGGTAAAGGCTTACTAAACTTTAAACTTATGTGATCTGTTAAACTGATGTACTGTTATGAGTATGCCTATATTGTTTATCTGTTATCTATTTATGAACACATGTCTAACATGATTTATTTGTTAATTCTGTATGCATGTTCTGATATTTGATTGGGGTGTGATGATATATATTGGAGGAAGTGTTCTGAAAGGCAGATTACGCCTAATATCTGGCAGCACGGCTCCATTATATTTGATATGTGCCGCATCGGTACAATGTGGTGTGTAGGGCTATGTGGGTGTTTTACACCCCACATGGTGTGTAGGGATGGTCGGAGATGGTGTGTAGAGGATAGGGTTAGGATATTTGATTTCTGATTCGATCTGTTTATCTGTATTTGTATCTGAAATGGGCTTAGGCCCGACTTTGCATCTGTATCTGTAATGGGCTTAAGCCCGAGTCTGTATTTGACTGATTCTATTTTCTGTGTGCATGCCTAATTCTGCTGGGTTACACACTGAGTTTACGTAAGCTCATCCTTTTCTGTTTATTCTGTACAGGTAATCCACAGAGTTAGGCGGATCGGTGCAGCGGAGGACTCGACGGTGGCCACTTGCCAAAACTGTTTAATTTGTTTTAGTTTTTATATAAGTTTAGCGTTAAGATTTGAGAGTTTGTATTTTCTAAGACTCTTTGGACTGTTTTAAACTGTTTGGCTTTGGTTTTTGGTTTTATTTACTGTTAACTGTGACGGTTTATCAAAAGCAAGGGTTTCTAAAATCTTGAGAACGGTTTTCTAAACACAACGATTTTACATGCTTCCATTATAAATACGTTTTAGCTCTAAATGTTTAAATGAAAGAGAGTTTTGAAATCAATAATAGCGATATAAGATAGATGAACTGGAAAGGGCTTTTAATTTAATGATAACGATTTTTCAACCCATTTCATGTGACACTTCTGGATTCAGCCATAATGTCTAGGCCGGGTTTGGTGTGTTACAGGTTTTGGTCCCCAAATTATACATAAGATATCTTTTCTAATATCCCATCATTAGGAAAGAGAGAGCAGATATTCTCTGAATTTCTTGTGTGCTAATTTGGAAGATCATATCCCCAAAGTCTGGTAAAATTTCAAGGAATTCATGGATTTAAGTACACTTCCGTATCTAGTTTTGTTCTTGATTTATTCTTGATTATTTGACATGATAGATCCTGGTTTATTCAGTTTTATTTTAGATTTATTTTACAAATCTAACATTGCGACCTTCAACACATATTCTTCTCCGAGCACGATATCAATGGTCCTCATCAGTGACTTGATCTTAATTTCCAATAAGCCCACATCCCCGCTTATATCGATTGTACGAGGAGCAAAGAACAACATTGTATTTGTTAATTTCTTCTGCTTTTTCACCTTTTCCTCGTTATGATTCCAACGCTCATCGCACCCTTTCCAGGCCGGAACTATAGCAACTGTCAATGCACTAGTCAAAGCAGTCACTACAGGCTTCACGGACAAGGCTGCCCCCACCGCGGAAAAAACCAACACAGATATGAAAGCTGCAATAAACAAGGCATCTGACACCCTCCTCCATGTTTCCAATGACTCCCATTTCTTTTCGAGCGTTCCCCTCCGAGCTCGCAACTTCCCTTGCATCGATTCCTACTGCCAACGGGTCGTGCCTTTCAGTACAATGAACTCCTTAACAAAAGGCTCTTCAGCTGCTTTGAACCTCCTCAATTCCTCCAAGGCCATAACGGATTTCTTCTTGTCGGTCCCGACTTCTAATTTGTCCTCTTCATCGTAACACTTAACTGCCAACTCAATAATTCCGTGATTGTTTCGAGCATGCTCGAGGCAATTTTTAAGAGCAATACAGAACTCTATAGTCTTTTTGAAGTTGTCATAGAATTCGTTCACCAAAGCCTTCAAGCCCGAATCGACTGCGAATATGTCAATGACAAGATCAGTATGATCCCAAAGAGTGGAACCATGTCTACAAGCTGCCCTGTCCGAGCTTGATCCAGCTACGGACCGGGACCATTCAAGACAGGCAGATGATGCCATCATGGCTGATAAAAGATTCAAATACTAACACAGAAATGATGAGTTTATAACCTTCAGTAATCCACAAATCTAAGTAAAAGCCAGTAATCAAGTGAACTACAATGGTTTTCTCACACACAAAAAAATACCTAAAATATTCCAACAAATTATCAAAATAAGCAAAACTAAGGTGAAAACTTTTTTTATTTTGGAAAATTAAAATAAACAACCTTTGCAATGTGTCGTAAATATGTTGTTTCCTCGTATTCTATTTTGGATTAGTCAAACAAACTCTTAAGTTTCAAATAAAAAAAAAATGTCTTATAAAATTCAATTAGACATTTCCATCCGAATTTTAATGTTTTAGTCTAATTAATGACATGATTTTTGTAAATATTACGAGGAAATAACAAGTTATCATTGATATCTCACATATGATCATATGTTTGTTGCGTAACATTATAAAAACAATAGAATTTGACATTACAAATTTAATGGTTGCCATCAAAATCTTCAAAACCGGATAAGTTGAATTGGGAATTAATTGGAGTACCAAAGAGTTCCAATTCATAGACAGAAAATCCCACCGAACAAAACTGGCCTTATGGGAATATCCTTAGCACTGTAACAATGTGAAGTAGAACAACAATTCTAGCTAAAATTGCATTTAATAATCCCCAAATCTAAGTAAAACCCAGTAATCAAGTGAAAAATAAGGTCTTTTCACACAAAAATCCCTTAAAAAATCCACACAATATGTTCTTGAAGTTCAACAAATGAACAAAATAAGCAAAGCTTGAGCAAGATCTTAAAAAACCCGGAAATAATATTCAAGCATATAGACCAAAAGGATTCTATAAAGCTGATAAAGCTATAATCCAGCCACTCAAAGGAGCAAACTTTACACAGAGAAAGAGTTAGAAAAGGGGGCTTTAATTATAAGGGAAATGCATTGAGTTAATGCAAGAAATGGGGGTTGAAGGAGGGTGAGAAATTTGAAGGGAAATGAGGCAAAGTGTAGTCTACCACTTAAAACATTGTCTCTTTCAACTTAAAGGAGGGGTTTCAAAGGCCAAACTTGGGAGTAAAGTTTTGATTTTTATTTCTCTACCTTCATGATGATTGGAGAGTGGAATAAGGATAGCTAATGTGGAAAAAAAAAATGTTGTTTTTGGTCCATAGGAAAATGCAGTACTTGAAGTAGAACTATAAAGGCGGAACAAAGTGATGAAAGTGGGGATATTGGTAATAAATGTATACAGACATTCATAACTGGAAAATAACGGAATCTAAACGTGTTCGTAAATCATTTGGACATCACATTCACATCACTTGAAGCTTTAATTCTGCTTTGTTCTCTTCCACTATTTTGTTTGTGGTTTATTCATACCGCTTGAAAGTGAAATTTCATGTCTTACTCTAATGTTCAGGTAGGTTGTTGATGTATGGTTTGGATTCCAGTCACATTATTATTAGGTTATTATTTTCTTCTTTTTTTAATTTACCAAAAAAAAAAATACATAAGTAAGAATAGTTGGAAAATGGGGTTAAGCTCGTTTAAAATATGAATTATATTTGGAGGCTAAAAATTAAAAATCGACTCGAATCAAGATATTTGGATGGTTTATAAAATTCAAGTTTAAAAGTCGTAGTTATCCAAAATCGAATTAAATTTTATTTTTATTTAATATATAATTAATTTCAATTTTTATGATATAAAAATAAATGTTTTGTATTTAAAATAGTGAAAATAATTTAAAATATCTTGAAAATTATTGTTTTTTTAATACTTATGGACAAAACTTTGAAATTTTGTCAAATAATATTCAAAAGCCATAAATAAAATCTCTTTTTTCCAAAAATAATTTTAAAATATAAAATCAAAAATTAATATAGGAAAAATAGAGAATCGAACCGAACCAAATTATGATGGACAATTTAAAAAATCCAAAATACTTGATCGAACAAAACCGATATTAACCGTACCCATAGTTGTGTATATATGGATAAATTTTGGTAAAATATTAAACCCATATTTCAAGTCGAATCATATAGAACACCTAAGTCCACGACATCACTAAACTAAAATTTAACTACACCTTTTAAAACTCTAAAATAAGAAAATAACAAAGGAATTTAAAGAACCAAATAGAATATTTAATATTTGATTGAGTGTAAATAATACTTACAACATAGATCTTTATATAGACCCAAACTCCAACTACTCTTATGTTTTTAAGCAACATGGGTTATAAGTTATTATATAAACTTACAATCCCTTGTTCTTTTTTTTATTCCTAAGTGATGTGGGATTCCTTTGTTGGTATTCAACACTCCCCTTCGACACCAGCTTACTTCATTTCTAAAATACGGAACTGATGATAGAAACTTTCAATCTTGTTGTCATTCAAACCCTTCCTAAATAAGTTTGCAACCTGCTCTTCTGTCTTAATATGTCCCAACACCTCATGTTGATTCTCGCAAACACCCTATCTCTTTGCTCGATGGAATGCTGCCCCTCGATCCTATCCTTGGTAATGCCTCTATGGCTCAAATCATGGTACTTTGCTCCCCCTTGTATTGGCTCGATCAACTCCTCTTGGCACAATCGAATAGAACCCAACCTCTGTGGCTTCCCATGGTGCTCACCCTTGGCTTTTGATTCATCATAGGATTTTACTACAACTGATAGCCTTGCTCCCCTTGGGCACTCCCTAGCATGGTGCGGTCCATCACACAAAAAAACAACTCAAGGGTTTCCGTTCGCCCTTTCTCATACTTGTCATGGTCTTGTCCCTCCTTTGGCATGGCTTTCTCTCATTAGTCTCATCCTCACTCGAAAAATTCTTAAACTCAAAAAATTCTTACCCTCAAATTCTTTCGATGCTTCCCCACTCAATCTTGAGCTTCAATGCTCAAGATACTCGAACCGGTCCTTCTTGAGTTCTACTAAGGACTTGACGATTTTTTATATATAAAATCAGATTTTGGTTAATATACAATTTGATACTTGAGTTTATTTTTGTCCTAATTAAATATCTAAATTTGACTTTAATATTCAATTTGGTACTTGAGTTTTTTTTTTTTTTTTGAGATTCCCAATTAAGTACCTATATTTTTTTACTAAAGCACAAGCGTCAAAAATTCATTCGGTCATATAATGTTGTTTGGCCTGGATTCTAAATTAAACCAAATATCAAATGATATATTAACTTCAAAGAGAAACCCTTTTTTATTTAGAGCGAATCAATACGAAATTCGTCCAACAATTTCGAAAAAAAAAATGTGAATACTCAAACCAAATTACACAAAAAAGTGTTTATTTTTTATGGGGTTTGTAGGGAGCTATGATTCGGCTGTTCAAAGTAAAGGAAACCCAGAAAGTTCTCTCTCAAAATTCAAATGGCGAAGCCCCTACCAAAAAGCAATCTGCAGGAGAGTTGCGTTTACACAATGGTCTTTTTCACTTATTTTTTAATTAATTGTGTTTTCCCCCCTCATAATTTCCTTTCTTTATAAATTTGTCCTTTGTATTTGCAGACATTACTGAGCTGAACCTACCTAATTGTTGTACCATATCATTTCCTAATGGAAAGGATGATCTCATGAACTTTGAGGTTACAATTTCACCTGAAGACGGCTATTACGTGTAAGAAATTGTTTGTTTTTTTATCCCTCTTTTAAACGGTAATTTCCCGATTGAATTGATGTTTTATGGACTCGTAACACCAACTCAACAATAACTTAAATATATTACTATAAATATATATGGGTTTATTGCACCAAATGTTCATAACCATCGCCTAGATTTTAAATTGGTACATATATTTTAAAACATTCTAATTGAGTCTTTAAAGTATCGATATTGTAGCAATCAAATCATTCCATCATCCTAGCCACTAATTTAGGTGTTAAATGTCTATTCAAATTTATTATAAAGCATTTGAAAATACGTGTGCATCTATTCTAACGTATTTAAAAAGGATTATTTCATAATTTGATCCTTAAACTATACAAAATTCTTATTTTGGTACTTAAACTATCATTTTTGTCTCAATTTTCCCCAAAAATAGAAGTTGTCAATACGAATGTGACACATGACACATCTTTATTGGACGTAAGTAATTTTGGGGTAAAATGGAATTAAAATGATAGTTTAGATACAAAAGTGAGAGAAAAAAAAGTACCAAAATGAGAAAACAAACATAATTTAAAGTCCAAATCATGAATTAAGCCTAAAGAAAAGGACATGCCATTAAATTTTTATTGACACTTTTTTAAAATTCCAATTCTAAACTATTCATGCATTGTGATTTGAATATACCTAAACTCAGGGTGTAGCTAAGGGGCAGTAGGGACGTTTGCCCCTCAGTCAAATGGTATAATTGTTTTTTTAGGCTTTTTAAAATGTAGAACATTAAATTTAAGCATTTTAAAATTAATTAAATGGAAAATTTCAAATTTTGGCCTATCTAAAAAACAAATAATTTAATTTAAGTATTTTTAACACAATATTTTTAGCTTTACCCTCCAAAATTTCTTTTATAATTTTATCTCGGCCTCCTTTAAACAAAATTCCTGGCTTTTCCCTTGCCTAAAGCCCTAAACTGATACCTAGGCTGATAAAAGAATTTGATTGATACAATACTGATACCTAGACCTAGACCTAATCATTGGTCAGGCCTATGTAGAATTTTAGACATGTTTTTTAGGCATGGACCCAACCCGGCCCAAAAAATGGGCCTAAAATTTTGCTCAAGTCTGGCTCAACTAAAAAATGCTAAACCCGAGTCCGATCTAATCCGCCCGTATTAAATATTTTTTAGATTATTTTTATAAAAAAATAAATTTAAAAATATAAAACATTAAATGTACTAAAAATATTAAAATAAATATTTCTCAACAAATTAAAAATAGATGAAAAGAAAATCTAAAAAAAAGCCAAATAACTCACTCATACTACCACAGGCAATTTAGTAGTGCAAATTTCATAAAATGCCACAAGGATTAAGACCAAAACAACTATCCAGGTTCATCACAACATTCAAAAACACCCAACCGGAAACATAGCCAGAAGCTCTCTGATTTCAGCTAAACATACATAATACTACTATTATGCTACCTACTAATTAACTAAAAACCTTCACTTTCCCACCTTTCAAAAGGCTTTCAATCTCTTTATGAGGGTTTAGCTCCATTCTTTGAGCTGATTCGGGTTAATAGAAGGAAAAGAAATATTGGCATGTGATTCAAATCGGGTCAGGTCCGGGTTAAAGAAGTTTACCTAAAGATCGGGTCATTTAAAAAACGAGTCTTATTTCTTGTTAAGAAGCTCATTTTTTGTACCTATATTTTTACCTAAATCCTTTTACTTTTCGAATTCGAAGGCCTGACTATTATCAAGTCTATCGATACCACAAATATTCAACTAAAACGATTTGAAGTTTAGAACCAATTTAGAAATTTAGGCTATGGTTTAAGTAGGTCCGGTACAATTAACCCTTTAAATATTTTATGTATTGGGTTAAATGTTTGACTGACTGGCTGCTATTTTTGACAGTGGTGGAGCATTCAAATTCTCCTTTCAGGTTTCTCCCGTGTATCCCCATGATGCACCCAAAGTTAAATGCATACCCAAGGTATACTAAATCCCGTTTTACCAACCCATCGTCTCTTCCATTAACTCTCACCAAAAACAATACCTGTCGTATTGGAATTAGTATTGTCGATTTCGTATTGATGGTGCTTATTTCCATCCATACGCATCGATATAACTAATTCCCACTTTTACCTAGAGGTGTACATGGGCCGGGCGGCCCGACCCGAAATGTGAGAGAGTCTGGGCAAAAATATAGGCCCGAAAAATGGACTTGGATAAAAAAATAAGGCCCGTTTAAAAAATGGGCAGGGCTCGGGTAAGGCATTTTTGGCCCCGGCCCGGCCCGAATTCACTAAAGGAAAAAAAACTGTTTTTTAATATTATTTTCTTATTATTTTGCTACCATTTTACTATTATGTTTCTATTATTTTGTTGTTATTGTTTAGATATTATATAAAACTTATTTTATTGTTAATTTTGTTATTATTTTAAAGATATTTGTTAATTTTGTTATTATTTTAGAGGCATTTGCTTGTTAAGTTACATCTATTTTAGTGTTATTTAAGTCTACATATTTTTTAAAATTTATTTTCAATTTGTTGAAAAATATTTATTTTGATTTTTTTAGTATTTTTGATGTATTATATATATTTAAAAATTATATAAAATAATATAAAAAATTAATACGGGCGGGCCGGGTCGGGCCCGGGTTTTAGCATTTTTATATGGGCCGGGCTTGGGCAAAATTTTAGGCCCATTTTTTGGGCCCGGCCCAGCCCGAGCCCAATGAACGGGCCTAAATTTTTAGTTGGACCCGACCCGACCCGGCCCATGTACACCTCTACTTTTACCAATCCCATCAATTAAAACATTTTATATTAATTGTTGCATGAATAATATTTAAAAATATAAAATTCCTAACTTTTTACTATTCCGATAATAAAAAATAAAAACTTTTATAGAAATATTGTGCATCCCCCAAAATTTATTTAATATCATTCATTTGATATTTGTAAATATTTTTATATACATATATTTTTTTTTTTTAAAATATCGATAAATACAAAACGATACATCGAAATATATTGGTACCGATATACACTAATTTCAATAAGAAAGCAGAACATAAATCGATGCGGTATTGACTACTTTGATTAAAACCCATCCCTTGTAACGAACCCTAAGTTTTTATTTTTTATTTTGCAGGTGTATCATCCAAATATAGACTATGAAGGAAACGTATGCCTGAACATATTACGTGAAGATTGGAAACTAGTGTTGAATATAAACACTATAATATTCTATGGATTATACCATCTTTTCACGGTATTTTAATTACTATAAAATAATTTTGTTATAGAATTATAAATAAAATATATCATTACCTTTAACTTAAAATCCAACCTACTTTGGTGATTCGGAATCCAATCCGAAAACTTTCTTTATATACATATCCAAAGACCCTCTACTCTTTATATTATAAATAAAATTTTCTTTTTGTATTGAAGAGTTTCGAAATTACAATCTAGTACCTAATTTTAGTGTTTTGCATGTGCATAGCCATGTTAATCGAGAGTGATTGGTGGGCTACCTTGTATACCTAAAAATAGGTACATTTTCCCATAAGTGGGTTAAAGTTTTTCTAGGGGAGTGAGCTTGAGTTTTATTAGCAATTAAATTAAATTCTGCTATTGTTTTCTGAACTTTATGAAAATTCCAAATTTAATCTATATATTTTAATTTAATTACTTTTTATTTTATATTTTTAAAATTTTAGAATTTTAATTATTATCAAGTGGTAATTATTAAATTTATTAAGCTCAATTATTTCTAAAATTTGATACGGTAAACATATTATCATATATGTAATGCTATGTTAGTTTGTTATTTCTACATATTAATATTCAATAAAAATTTAGTTAATAGATTCACTATTCCCGTTTGTGTCAAGACTAAAATTTAAAAACAATAATAACGTTATGATCCAATTGAAGAATATGCAGTGTATCTATAACTGCACGTATAGTACTAAATTAATAATTGAATTTAACCAAATAAATTTAATTGTTACTGTTTGAGTCAGGATTAAAATTTCAAAATATGAAAAAATATAAAAAATTAAAATCAACAAATTAAAAAAAGTACAAATAATAAAATATTAAAAAATTAAATATAAAAAAAATTACAGAGGTTAATAGTAAAATTTAAGATAAAATTAATATTTGGGTTTTAATACAATTAAAAATATCTGAAGATAACATAAAATGAATAGAACTTTATTATTTGTCATTACATTTCAGGTTTTCAATGACATGTGTTCGACATGCATCACTATTTTTCATGCATAATTAATATTTGTTTTTTTTATTTGTTCAAAATTTCAACATGCATGTATTTACTTGTTATACTATATGTTATAATAATAGCAGGTATGATCGTAAAGTAATAAGAAAAAAAAAATATGCAGATTTTACGTGAAAATTTTTTATCGGGAAAAATCACAAGTAGAGGAGAAAAAATTTACTGATATTAAAAAAAACAGTACAAGAGGTTTTCTGATGTATTCAATTTAAGGGTTTAACAACTCTTTTATAATCAACGTCTAATAGAAAGAAGTATAATCCTATATAGATTCAACTTGTACAGCAACGCCCTCGGCCTTTCGCCCCCACAGATCCCTAATTTTGTCTCTCTATTTTATTTTTTTAACAAATGAGTTGCACATCGAACTTTTCAGGCCGAGATTCGAGTAACACAACTCTAACAATTTACTATTTGTATTTTTATATTTAGGACATTAGCCTCTCTATTTTTTATATTTCAATATTTAGATCCAATTGTTAACACTGTTGAAGTTATTTTGTTAAATTTAGGTTCATTACAACGGTTTTTTTTTTATTTACATTGCCACCAAATGAGTATTTTATTTATTCCAAAATGTCACACCAATAAATTTAACAGTATTAACAATTGGATCTGAATTTCGAAATCTAAAAAATAGAGAGATTAAATTCCTAGAGATAAAAATACAGAGGCTGAATTGCAAATTTGTGAGTGTACAAGCACCTATGGCATATTTTAACCATATTTTTTAATATATTTTGAATTTGTATTTTTTATTTTTGTATCATCCATGTCCGTTTTATTTGTTCTCATCGGGGCAAAGCCGTGTAAGGCGAAGCGGCAGTAATGCATGGGCCCGCCCCTAAAAGGTAAAATTTCTATTTAGGCCCTTGAAATTTTTTTAAAATTTTAAATTAGTAAAGGTAAAATTGCACTTTGGCCCCCCCTAAAATTATAAAAATTCGATTTAATCCTTTACAAATTAGAAAGATATAAACTATAAAAAATTAAAATTTCATCCGCCCCTAAAAAATTGTCCTGCTTAGCCCCAGTGCAGCTGGCATGGGCCCCGGCCCCCTAAAATGTAAAATTACTATTTAGGTCCTTAAAATTTTTTAAAATTTTTAAATTAGTAAAGGTAAAATTACACTTTGGCCCCCCTTAAAATTATAAAAATTCGATTTAATCCTTTACAAATTATAAAGATATAAACTATAAAAAATTAAAATTTCATCCGGCCCCCCTAAAAAATTGTTCTGGCTTCGCCCCTGCTGTTCATGTTGGGAATTCATGGTTGTCTCTTCCAACAATGTCGTTTTCAATATTCGAACCTGTATTCTCCCCTCAAAAATGTAATAAACCTTATTACTATATCCAACACTTATTGACTTTGAATTTTCTAATTTTTGTCGTTTTTTAAAATCAATTTAAATAAAATTTTTATTCAAGAATTTAATCCAATCAGTTGAGATTCAAATTCAATTCAATCCAATTTTATTATAAAAGTGCATGAACCAAATTTGAATTTAATATAACTCGAACGTTTCTCCTTTTCAAACTTAATTTTAAAATTTTAAAAATGAAGGATCAAAAATAAAAAATCAAGGACCAAAAATGAAAAATTAATTTTAAAACTTTAAAATCTAAATTAATTCAAATGCTAAACCGTAAATAATTCCAAAATCTTAAAATTGGAATCAACCCAAAATCAATGCAACTCTTCTTTGACTTGCCTAAACAAAAGTTAATTTTTTTTCAACATGTCATTAAATCCCGATCCTAAAATCCAGTAAATGCCCCGCCCTTTAAGGTTTGTTTTCTTTAAAAATACTGGCCTAATATCATATTTAGTCCTTGATAATTATATCTTTTTGTCAATTTGGTCATTATTCTTTTTTAAGTTAAATTGACCTTAAACATTAAAAAAAAGGGTTAAATTTAACCATCTATCCTTTTTAAAAATAGTCAATTTGATTTTTAATGAAAATATTGACTAAAATGTTAAATTTATAAACATGGTAGCTTGCATACTTCATCTTTTTTTTATGAACTTTTTATAATTTTTCTTTGAATTTTGAATTTTTATTTTTGAGTATTTTATAGTTTTTATATTATTTATTGATGTAACATATAAGACAAATAATGACATGGTAGCGTGAAGTATACGTAAATTGCCATATGGATTGTCACGCCAACATCGTTAAAAATTTAATGTTTTAGTCCACATTTCTATCAAAGAAAAGCAATTTGATGGCAAAAATGTCATGGAGGCCCTTATAACAGGTGTAGATTGCATTTTGCATTTTCTACTAAAAAAATGGGCAAAATAGTCGTACATTAGATCACAAAGCAAACTAGTCCTTTCTGTTAAAATTTTCATTCATTTTTACTATTAAAAATTGACAAAATAACCAAACAATAACACATGACGTGCCATGTATATCTCATACTGACGTAGACCAATTTTTACCAATAGAAATTGATGAAATTTTTAACAGAAAGACTAATTTACTCTTTGATCTAACGTATATGGATTAATTTTCTTATTTTTTAGTAGATGGGTCAGAATACAATCCGACTCCTAGTATAAGGGCCTCTATGGTACTTTTACCGTAATTTGACTCATTTTAAAAGGTTAATACCAAATTTAGCTCGATAAGGACCAAATTGATAGAAAATATAAATGTTGAAAATTAAAATTATTATTGTACCAACTTTTTTACCTTCGACCTTTTTTTTTAAAATTCAACTTGACCAGCTATTAAGGCTCAAAATTTCTGACAAGTCTTTGGACAAATTCCATTAATGTTTTGCGTTTCCTTTTAAGGTACCAAAATATTCTTTTTCTTTAGTGCATGTTTTGATCGTTTGTATGAAAAGGATCTTCACGTTAATAAATTACTAATCGAAAGCATGTGACATGTTTAATGAATTCTTGTCTTAAAAAATAAAAAAGCTTAATTGCATGTCGTTTTTCTTTTTGGTCCCTGTATATATCATGGCCAAGCTTGAGCTATGGTTTTCATCTTGGTCATTTAGTTTCAAAATTTTGTGGGTCATTATGCAAACCGGGAAGGTTCATGTTGCTCTTGTTGCCAGTCCCGGCATGGGACATCTTATTCCGGTGCTCGAACTCGGAAAAAGACTAGTTTCTCATCACGGGTTTAGTGTAACTATCTTTGTAGTCACGATGGATGCCTCTTTGTCTCGATCCCAACTCCTTAAAGTATCGGAGATCACGGATGATTTCCTTGAAGTTGTTTTGTTGCCGGCGGTGGATATTTCGGCTCGGGTTGATAAAACCATTGGGATCTTAAGGCAGATGGCGATGGTGGTCCACGAGGCTTTACCGAGCTTACGATCCGCGATATTAGCGATGGAAGTCCAACCCATCGCTCTTATTGTCGACATGTTTGCGACCGAAGCTTTTGTTGTTGCGGAAGAGTTCATGATGTTCAAGTATGTTTTCGTCACTACTAATGCTTGGTTTCTTGCCCTTACAGTCCATGGTCCAAACCTCGATAAGGAAGTGGATCGAGATGATCACATTAACAATCAAAAGCCTATTCACATTCCCGGGTGTGAACCGGTTCGGTTTGTTGATTGTTACGAGCAATTTCTGCGACGAAACAAGGTGTATTTCCGCATGGGAACTGAGATATCCACAGCAGACGGAATACTAGTGAACACGTTTTACGATCTGGAACCACGGACACTTGCTGCTTTGCATGATACACGGAAGGTAGGACTGGCTCCGAAAGCGCCCGTTTACCCAGTTGGACCGTTGGTGAGGCCAGTTGAGCTGAGTTTGAGAGGTGAAGTTCTGAGCTGGCTCGATATGCAACCTAAAGAATCGGTGTTATATGTTTCTTTCGGAAGTGGTGGAACCCTTTCGGCGAAGCAAACCATAGAGTTGGCATGGGGCTTAGAAAACAGTCAACAACGGTTCATTTGGGTGGTTCGTCCACCGGTAGAGAATGATTCAGCAGCGACAGTTTTTAAGTCAAACGGCGTCTACAATGACTTCCTGGACTACTTGCCCGAAGAGTTCTTGAATCGGTCCTGCAAAAACGGGTTGGTGGTTCCAAAGTGGGCACCTCAAACTGAAATCTTGAGCCATCCATCCATAGGTGGATTTTTGTCTCATTGCGGGTGGAATTCAAGTCTGGAGAGTATCGTCAACGGTGTTCCGATGATCGTGTGGCCATTATACGCCGAACAAAAGATGAATGCTACGGTACTAGCTGAGCACATTGGGGTGGCAACCAGATCGAAGTTGTTAGCGCCACAGGGTGTGGTTGGGAGAGATGCGATAGCGGCAATGATTCGAAAGATCATGGTCGATAAAGAAGGTGAAGCAATTAGAGCTAAAGTGAAAATGCTAAAATCATGCGCTGTAAAGGCTCTTAGCAATGGCGGCACCTCTTATAATGCTCTGGCTACAGTCGCCGAAGAGTGCAAGATTGGAATGCAACGCCGGAATGCAAAAACAGGCTGATCTTCATCTCGAGTTTGATGCTTCATCAGTGTGGTGATGTTTAATGTTGCAGATTATTGATGAAATAATTGAGACTATTTTCATTCCTAGAAGTCTCAACATTCCCACATATAAAAACAATAATTACTTCATAAAGATAACATACAAATTAGCAAAAATAGAATAATCTATAGAATAAATCTCATATTTGATAAGAAGTAAAGGTGCAAACGAGACATCTGTACTCGCAACCTATTCAAGTTTGATTAAAGGAAACTCAAATTCAACTCCGCCATCCTCAAGGTTATCTCAAACTTAAAACGAGCTGACTTTGAGTATATTAATCCTCTATTAAAGTAGTTCACGAGTCTAATCGAATTTTTAATTTACAAATGCATTTCTAACATTTTAATATTCAAAAATATTTCGATATGGAATGAGCTTGTGCTCAATAGTGTAAACGACCTTAATTGAGCCCGAGCTTGAATAGTTAGATTTTAATTAGAGCCAAGCTCGAACTCGGATAATAGTATTAAATCAAACTTGACTCGAGTTTCAAGCAGCGAGTTTCGAATCGAGCTTTGAGCTTCTTATAGTTCGAGCTTGGTTCGATTATAGTCGAAGTCGGAATGCTATGGTTTCACTCACCCAATTCTCAGATCAGATTAGCAATAGATACAACAGTTCATTGGTAGAAAAAATGGTGATTCAAACACACAGAATTACACAAAATGCAACACAAATTTTTTTCTCTTTATTAAATGAAAGCTTTTGAGTGAATTACATGGAGAAAATTATACAAAACCAAGAACCCTAATTCCCAAATATAGACATCTTATTTGATAAGACAAAGCCCATAAGAATATCAAATCATGTACATGTTTCTCAACTGAAATGGAATTTGGCAAAGAGGGTACCAATAATTCGTGTGACTATCTTTTCATGCTGGATTGCTAACAGTACAAATATGCCAAAAGACCAATTCACAAACCCGAAACACAGTTCAATTTAATGAAGAATAGATTGAAAAACAAAAGTGTGTTGGGGGGGGGGGGTATGTCATGCCTGATAAAGCCGCTTGATCACGCCGGCCATGTACTTCCCTTGATGCTCTGCGAGAGCTAGCTCGGTTTCACTTGGTTCTCTTGTGCCATCACCAGCGTAAACACCGGCACCGTATGGTGAACCTCCTCGTATGGAATCCATCTTGAACATACCAGCTCCGAAAGTGTAGCCAATAGGAACAAATAGCATTCCATGGTGCACTAACTGGGTTATTGCCGTCCAACTGAACAAGACAGTAGCATGAGAAGCATTAAAATATTGACAAATATAGTCATTTGGTACATAAGTTCGTCGATAAGCAAATAAAAACCGTATATTTGTTCACTATTTTGCGAGGGCAAGGCCACTACCACCTCAACCAACGTACATATTGTTAGTTCAAAGGAACTTTGAATGATGAAAAGCTATAATCACATGGAAATGGACCAATGCCAAGATGTGATTGATAAACTAACATCAGTGAATTCAAGGATGTAATATGTTGGAAAAACGGATAGAATAACATGAATTAGAGAAAATTCTTTGTTCTTCCAAGAGAAAAAATGAAGTTACAATCAGAAAGGGCATACTACAACAGCTCCAATGTTTGATGAAACAGATTGCATTTTGCCCCTCTACTCAAAAAATGGGCAAATTAGTCCCTATACATTAGATCAAAGAGCAAATTGGTCCTTTCTATTAAAACTTTTATTCATTTCTATTGTTAAAAACTGACATGGTTGACAAAATAATCAAAGTGTTACTTGAATCTCATACGAATAAACAGGGACAAATTTTTTAATTGTAGAAACAGATGAAAATTTTAAGAGAATGGTAAATTTACTCTATGATCTAACCTACAAGGACTAATTTGTTAATTTTTTAATAAAGGGCGTAAAATGCAGTCCCGCTCCTACCCTCCAGTTCCCTATCTATTTGATATCAAGAGAGACTATCTGCCATGGTTGCTAAGCTTTTAAGCTAATCTATGAACACTTTGCTCATACATACATGATAACTTCAACTAAACAGCACTAACCCCATCGCCAACATTGTAAAGTTACTAAATTTCTCTGCAAAATGTTCCATTAAAGAATCAATTTTTTTTCAACCATTAAAGCAATGAAAATAAATCACAATTATAGTAAATTACGCGGTGGTTTCTTGGCCGCCTCCTTGAGTTCCGGTGCTAACAAAGAATCCAGCAGGTTTCCCGGCCAGCGTTTGCGCCTTCCAGAGCTGACCCGTGGAATCGAAAAACGCTTTCATTTGAGCCGCCATACACCCATACCTCGTCGGAAACCCAAACAAAAACCCATCAGCTGTCGCCAATTCCGCTACCGTAATCTCCGGAATTTCTGGGTCTTTAGGCGGAACCTTCATGAGCTCCAATACATCGGCCGGAAGTGTCTCGGGGACCCGAAAAAGAACCGCCTCCACACCTTCCACGCCTTCCACCCCTTTCTTCATCCGCTTCGCCAGCTTCTCCACGTGCCCGTACATGGAATAAAAAACGATGAACACTTTCAGGGTCGCGGCGACGGATTGGGTGTTGACGGAATCCGCCGTCGAGGCGGGGATTTCGCGGGTTTCTTCATCGGAGGCGGGGATGGGTGCGGTGTTGACGGGTGTTGTGGAAGACCCACGGCGGCGAGCAGGGTCTTCGGCGGAGGAAGGACGCTTTTTCTTGCTGGGGACACAACCACCACCCTTGCCCATGGAGGATTAAGGATGAAAATGGAAGATTCAAAGAAGAAAAAGGCCTTTTTGAGGAATTTGAATCCAAATTAAGTAAAACATAGAAGATGAAAGATTCGCATGAATTTTCCTTTTTCAATTCCTTTATGAAAATGAAATATATATACTTCGGATTCCAATGACAGCAGTGGGAAAAACAGAAAGTTAACTAGAGGAGTTTGTGGCCTGGTCCACTTCTTCCGTAGTTCGATCGGTTGATCCGGTTCGATTTATCAAAATTTTTAATTGAGATTATAAGACTTAATAGTATGAGTGCCGGTTGAGTTCGGTTTGATCGAGTTTTTTAATTTTAAATAAATTATACTAATAATCACTCAATTATTAATAATTTTTTTATCATAACTGTTAGTAAATGTTTACAAAATAGTTCCTAAATTATTCAATTTTATCTTTTTTATTACTAGTTAACTAATGTAAAAATGAAAACACTTGTATATCCAATATTCAAGATACATTTTAACGGTTTTAACGATTAAACTAATAAGTTGACTAATGAATAAAAAACCCGATTGATAAAATAATGATACTTTTGAAATTCTATTGAAACATTTTAAAGTTGGATGATTAATTTAGAATTTGAGTGATGGGCCATAATTGTAAGACAATGGCCCATTATCCCATTAGATGATGGTTTAAAATCCATAATATAAAAGCCTATATGAACCAAAAATGTGGGCTTCAATTTCAAAGGCATAAAGTGGCATGACATAATGCCCAAATAACAATGGACCATCAAAACATATATTAAATCATTAAAACAAACTTTAAAATTATGGTTTATTTTTATATTCTGTTTCATGCGCTTCAATACATTAGAACTCACGTCTTCCTGAATCGGTAATAATGTCCTTGCCAATTGAACTAAGACTCAATCGACTAAGACATTGTTATATTTAAATCTAAATTTAAAATAAATTTAGTTTTTATTTTTATTATGTTATTGGTTAATTCAATTTTTTTAATTAAATTATTTAAATATTTGAATACGATTAGTTATAGATTTTTCTTAAAAAAAAAATTATCCGAATGTAAAATAATTATAAATTTTTTGAGACCAAAATGCAAATATATCATTACACCGTCTTGGGGCCTAAGACACCACTATCGCTGGCCCTTATCTATGCCCCAAATGTTCCCAAGTTAAAGTAATATATATATTGAATAATTTTATTATAGGTTCTAATCATATCTACTCTTTTTGGCATAATGTCTAAAACTATTCATAGTCCCTCCTCAACTCATAAATAGGAGGATAATGCGCTTTAGCGCACTCGAACCCACGTACTCCTGAATTGGCAACAATACATATACCAATCAAGTTAAGATTAAATCAACTAATGTAATATATATTTAGATAAAAGATTTAAGCTATAATAAATTTGAAAATATTATTAATATAATTTAGGTTATAATTCAACCTTTGACAATAATACCTAAACATATTGACTATTTTCTTTTCTCTTAAATGAGTAATTAAAGTTTAAATCACTTGTCCTAAAAGGAATCAACAAGTTTCCACACCCTACTATTTTTGCACATGGTTAAGACACTAATCTCTCGATTAAGCAAAAACATATCCGATACTTTGTACCAACCAAATAAGTATACACACACAAAAAAAAAAAAAAAAACCTATACAACATAGAGTATAATATGGTCTGAATATTACACAAAGTTCAGTACGATGGTGCTATAAAATAAGATATTTATATGTCTTCTCATTGGAGACTCTTTCGAGAAGGTGCTTACTATTTTTCTTTTTATTTGAGATTATTTAGGTTAACCACTATAGATTTTAAAACATTCTAATTGAGTATTACTAATATCGTGTTCATCATTTCACTCTCCAAAAACTTCGAATCATTCTCTTAAAGTTTGTCTCGAAATAATCTGACTCAATAAAGAAACTTTGTTGATACACAATATCAATGAAGGTCAAGATGAAGAGGGGAATGGTGTCCTCGTCCAGACAAATAGAGCCCAAGCCCCCCCAAATGGAGTCTTTGGGATTATCTAAATCACGAGCATTTCAGGTCGGATAATCAAGTTGGGTTATTATATATTTTAGTAAATTGTACAACAATTTGTACCTCACCTTGGAGCTTACTATATGGGTTTTAACTTGAAACTTTACTGAGCAAATTTTATTGTCCGGTAGTATAGTACAGGAGTCAAGAATTGTATTGCAAAATACTGCGAACTGTGTTTCTCGTAAGTAAAAATTTGTCCCTTACAATTCCCCTCTCCATCTTGACTTCCGTTGATATTGTGTATCAACAAAACTCAATTCATTAAACCTTTCTATACAATCAAATAGAAAAACCTGAAAGCATCATATGACCCATATCTCAAAAGCCTAAACTATGTTGTGGATTGAGTACTCCTTTTTGCATCATGCATTAGGAGTTCCTCAACTCGGATCAAAGAATAATTAGATCCGTCAACCTAATTGTTAGCTTAGACATTAAATGTAATATCAAAATTTGAAGTTGAGTAGCATATCGTAAACACATAGACCAAAATTTAAATGCATACATATTTATCATATAGGCAAATTAGATCTAACATATTAAAAAAATAACTAATTCATGTTGCATCTTGTTATCGCATGTTTTATGCAAATTTCAAATACTTTAATCATAAAATACATTTTTGATTTGACATCTTGTGACCAATATGAATCATAGTAGGAAAAAATCAAGGCAAATTTAGAATTTATCGATATTTAAAATATAAACATATCAGATAAAAAGTTGTCTATACAATAAGTACAAATATATTTCAAATACGCTTGAATTCAAATACAAGTTGAATTTTAATACCTAAACTGACAACTAAACAAATAAAAATGACTTATTTAATACGATATTTACACATTAAAAACTCAATTAAACATTTATTTAAATTTCAAGCTGTAATTTTATAACCCCTTTTGTAAATTATCTCAAAATAGTTAGGTACATGTACAAATTTTTAAATATCATATCAAAGATAAAATAAATGAAAAGTTGGGTGTATGAAAAAGGAATCAATAAGTGTTAGATATCAACAATAAGGCACATTACACTCTTAATAAGAGAACTCATGTATAAATTTTGGAGATAACATTATTGAAATGGAAGACCCTGCGTGTCAAAAAAATTTATCTTCATAAATCGTAAAACAAATATGAAAAAACACTCTGATTCCAAAGAAAAGAAGAAGTAAGATGGCAATGCCATAGCAATGGATCACTAAGAGATACACATATTCTAAGAAAAAAATGTCTCAAGTGCTGTTGTTATAAGTGTATAACAACTATCTCTCTATAATATCTAAAATTTTAGCAAACAAATGGACTGTTATATAGAAAGTTAATTGTATAAATTTGATGATTGAATAAGTAAAAAGTCTGGTGTATAAAAAAGGAACCAACGTGTGTTGAGAGTAATAGCAAAGCACATTACACTCTTAATAAGAGGATTCGGGTCTAAATTTTGAAAATAACATTATTCAAATGAACAACCAAGAACTTCAAAAAAAAAATCTTTATAAAAAATACCATAATTCTAAAGAAAAACGGAAGAAGCAAGGTGGCAAGGCAATAGCAATGGACCACTTAAAGAGATGCACATATTCTAAAAGAACACAAAAAAGGGGGTCACACACACCATTGTCTTCGGATCATAGGACAATTTGAACTTTGAAGACCAATCTAAGGCCAACCCTTTTGTTGCACCTAGCGAGAATCCGTACCTATCCCCCCAAAATCCTAAAACCCTTACCATACACGTGTTAACGAAAACTCCCAATAAAAAAAAAACCCCTAAAAAAAATAACCCAAAGTTCAAAAACCTAAGAAGAACACTATAATGGCTACCATGTGCTAAGCTTTTGAATGGAAATGGGAAGAAATAAAAAGAAGCAAATAGACAGCTTGGAATTTCGTAAAAGTTTGGGCACTAAAAAGTATATGCTTGAAATCATCCACTTGTCCTCCATCAAACATTTTTTCTTTATTTTATTCTTCTTTCGTACGATTTTTTCATGTGGTTTTTAATCATAAATTATGGGGTTTGTTTAATGACTTAATCTGAGTGTTCTGGAATCATTAAACATTATTTAATACACACCCAATGACACGAAACTTAGCTGTATAAGGAATATTAGATCATGTCACGGATATGGTAAATTTTTTATTTATAAATAAAAATATTATTGCTTGACTTAAAAAGATTTTGTATAAAAATATGATTATAATTGCCTATTGAGTCTCGGCTCGATTGGCATGGGCATTATTGTTCGAGTGCATTGAAGCGCATTATCCTCCTATTTATGGGTTGGGGAGAGACTACAGGTAGTTCTAGAAATTGTGTTAAAAAGAGCAGATATGATCAGAACAATGAAAAATCTAAGTTTTGCCTAGAATTAAAGTATAGAGAATATAATCCTACTTTAATTTATATTTATGTGTGTTAATGTGGACTCAAAAAGAAAATGAAAGTGACAAGCTTTCCATAAAAAATTAACTTCCCAAATAAAGTTATGAAAATTGTGTTAATGAAATTGAATAATGTTCACCTAAGCTGAAGTGGGTAACTATCTTTCGTTTTAAGTGTTTGACTTGGCATCTTTTTCACTAATAGGTAAGATATGGGTTAGGTCTTAATTAATTTATTAATTACTTTTTACCTTTTTTTAATTATTTTTTTGAGTTCTCACGTGACAAAGGTGATTAACATTTTAGTATAAATTAAAGGCTTTGAGTATTTTAAATTTTGGATTTGATTTGATTAAAAGTTTAATTACCCTATGCTACACTTAAAGTCATAACTAATGTAGATAATGCCCTAAATTAAGGCGTAATTCAAGGGTTGATTCTAAGTTTAAAAAATGAAAAGAATAGAAACCCCCCCATGTCCTAAATTGTTAATTTAATTGGTGCATTAGACCCAAAAAATTAATTTCAAAGTAAAAAATTAGTATCAAAGATTAGAAGTCGATTGAGTCTTAATTCGATTAGCATGACATTGTTGTTGATGCAGAAAGATGTGGATTCGAGTGCGCTAAAGCGCATTATCCTCCTATTTATGAGTTGGGAAGGGGCTATGGGTAGTTCTAGGTATTGTGTTAGAAAGAGCAGATACAATCAGAATTTATAATGAGATTGTTCAAAAAAAAGTATCAAAGATTAAAAAAATTACAATAAAAGACTAATGAAGTGTTGAGACTTGCCTTAGATTCGAGTTCCACTAGTGCAAATTATATGTGGACAGGTTAATTAATTTGTTGAGTTAATTATTCAACTCGGAGAATTAATTCTAATAATAACGGTTGATATAGTAGTACATTGAAGGCAGGGGCGAAGCCAGGATAACTTTTTAGGGTGGCCGGATGAAATTTTAATTTTTTATAGTTTATATCTTTCAATTTGTAAAGGATTAAATCAAAATTTTATAATTTTAGGGGGGGCCAAAGTGCAATTTTACCTTTACTAATTTAAAATTTTTAAAAAAAAAATTTAAGGGCCTAAATAGAAATTTTACCTTTTAGGGGGGCCGGGGCCCATGCCAGCCCCCTGGCTTCGCCACTAACTGAAGGGGATAAATTTATTTATAAAATTTTTATTTTCTTTCATTTATGGAATGATTGAATTTCAAAGAAAGAAAATGTACAAATCCATCAAAAAAAAATTATTTCAGTTGATCTAATTACGGTTTTAATCCTTTTATTATGTTGAAATTTGAAATATAATGACATAATTTGGTCTATCTATTTTCGTAATGTTATTAGTATGATTATACTAATGATATGCATTTTTTTCAAAGAATAACTTTAACGATTCAACTCTCATGTAAATTTATTATTGGTTAAACATGATTCACTAGATTTCTATTGAGGTTTTTTTTTTTTTTTTTTTTTTTGAAGTGTACATGTATAGGTATAATTACAAACAATACATATTTGAAAAAAACTATAGTTAGAATTAAGCATTACAAAGCACAATCGGACAATAGCTTTGGAAAGGACCACACATGATGAGATTTAAGTTAGAATAAATTTGAAGACAATCTAAATATGATTTACGTAATGTGAGAGTCGAATCTAGACCATTAAGATCTTAAGACCTTAGAGTAATGCCAAGGTCTAATTAGCTATTTTTATGTAGCTTTGACCATGTCATTGAATAATAGTAAAAGAAAATCTAAGGTCGTCACTTTTAACAGAAGTAACTATTGACGTTATCAAATTGAATTTACTAATAAAGTAGAGAACTGAATTACTTGAAATCATAGAGGGACTAAAACCGAATTAGACCATAAGAAAAATAGTGAAAGAATCCCTCTTCCCCTCCGACTAAAGCATGGTGTAAAAGACAAAAGGGAGGAGGGAAACATGGACTGTGGCAATTGGCCTATAAAACACAGACAGAATTGACTTTGAGATTGAGAGAAAGAGAGAACAATGGAACCTGATTGGAAAAGGACATTGATTTTTGATAAGCACTCAAATTAATGTGGAGCCACAGACTTAACTATCATATTGCAGCTTTTTTATTTTTTATTGTCACTATATGCTAGAGGATTGGGTAAGGGGCCAACTTTATGTGATGAAATGCAAGCACGAATATGGGGTTTTTTCAGACTTTCTTGAGGTGAACAAAAAAAGTTGGGTCCAATTGCTAGCATCTCTGTTATCATGTGAAATTACTGATTGGTTGACAGGTTGAAAAAACAAAAAAGATGTTCCCAACGTTCATTAATCTAAGTGCAATTTGTCATCATAGGCTTTGTGTCATTTTCATATGACTAAATGAAAAACCTAGAGAGGAAATGTGTACAACTATATAAAAATCTATAAAGTATGAATATCAAATAAAGTTTTTCTGTCAACTTATTTAATGGTGTGACATTAAATGTTGGTTCAAATATCACATAAAGCATGTTTAATTTGTAAACATGTTTGTATTGAGGGTATAGTCATGGAGGGCAGAAAAGCCCTTCGTCATTTAATAATAATTTTAGTTATCGTAATTACTAATAGTTCAATTTACGCCCTTCTAAAACAATAGTTTTAGTCTTGGGTTTGCAAAATTTTTGTTGATACAGGGAATCAACAAAGGGGAGATAAGGAGGAGAAGATGGTGGGTGTTTGGAGGCTGGTTCACCTGTGATAGGTGGAGAGCTGAAGGAAGGAGTTAAGAAGGAGGCGGAGAAGGCTAAAGAATGCTTAGGTTATCGGGTGGAATACTTGGCCTTGACGGTCCCTCTCTATCTCATGCATTAGGCTATATGTAAGGGAAGTCTCCTTGTTTAGTAGTGTCATGTCACCAGCAATCCAAAGTGTAGGGCTATCCATAGGGGCTTGCTAAGTTTCCTCGTACATGTCCAAGCTGGAGTAAGGGTGTAACAATTTTATAACTTTACTTTGGCCACCCCAATGCCAAATTCCTAAAATTTCCCTTTTATGTATTTGCTGTATAGACAACTTGGATATGACATGTTAAAAGAACAGAAATAATCCTCTTAAAAATTTATTGAAATTGCATGATTTCTTTAACACACCAGATTAAAGTCGTCCACTATAGTTACACCATGTTTACAATTTGATCCACATGTATGTTCCGTATCAATTACGAATTGACATTTAACAACTAGGTTAACAGAAGGACTCAACAAGAACATTTTGAAGTTCAGAGACCAGTTTAAAATCAAAACCACGATTTGGATATGTTTTGATACAATTTGATCTACATATTCGAAATAAGTCCTACGTTAAATCCGAATTAACATTTGACACCTAATCTAATGGAAGGACGTGGTTGATACAATACTGCTGCAATGAACCCTAAAACTTGGGGTGTTCCATATGGTATTGTTTGCTACACTTTTGCACTTTCTAACATCTATTAGAGAACAAAGAGAATATGCTGTTTTTATAGCTGTATTACAGCAAAGTAATGGGAGAAATTGATTTTCAAAAAGAAATTGTATATACATATGATTTAAGATCTAAACGAAAATTAAGAATATTCTTATTAAGTTAATGAGGAATGGACCACTAGTTATTAAGATTTTGCTTTGTTTGATAAACATTTGTGTTAAAAATCTCCTTAATTATGGGGGGAAACTTTGATTAGCCAGCAAAATCTAATCACCAAATAGCTGTTGAGCATATACTTGAAGTTGGAAGGTTGGGAAACAAGAGCTCTACATGTCGGGATAAACATGGCAAATCATTAATTTAATTTTTGTTTACCCACTTTGAATTAATTATTTAATTAGTCCAAAAATAATATATGGTTTTATTAAATTCACAAACAACAACTCAAAAGCATTGGGTAAAGAAATCCCTTCCCCCCCATATGCCATGCGCATCTTCTTCAACTTCATTTTATTTATTTATTCATATACTGCCATGGATGTTTAGAGAATCTCTCACTCACACTCTCTCTCTCTTGCTTCGTTTCATCCTTATCCTTTTTCTTAACACCTTGGTTAAACTTTAAGAAATCCAAGGTTAACCTTGGTAAAGGAAACAAAATGAAAGCTGGTATCATCCATGATCAAGGTTTTGTCTTCTAGTTTTGTTAAGAGTCTTAACAGGCGGATCTTGAAATTGAGTTTAGAGAGGTCTAATTAAAATTTTCAAAAATTTTGAGGGTTTACTTTAAATTTTTAAAACTTTTAGGGGCTTAATGAGATTTTTCAAAAATTGTGGAGTTTGATTAAAATTTTAAAAGTTTTGAAGGTTTTAATAAGAATTTCAAAAAAAAGTTTAGAGACTTAAGTGAAATTTAAAGAGATTTTTCAAAAATAATAAGGGGTTAATTAATTTTTTATGAAAATTTTCCAAGAAGGCTCATAGAATGAAAGCATCGTAGAGTGCTTCAATAAACAAAAATCGTGGTCACTAAAGAGCTGCTCAAGCTCACGGCAAGATTCAAACTCAATACTTCTAGCAAGGACGAAGGTAAAGAGGGCAGGCAGTGACCTTGGTCCCCCTCAATAATTTATGATTTATCTATGACCTCTTAAAACAATTTTCTAACTTCATTTATAAACTTTCCACCACTTAGGGTGGGTTTAGATGGGCGGTACGTTTACCCGCAGTTAGTATAAAAATAACGGTGACAGTGAGATTAGATGCTATAACGATACTGTAGCTAAAGACAAAAAGTAAACTAAACTAAACGCAACGCACCATGCCTAACCGCCCATCCAAAACCCACATTCGAACTAATTAATGTGTCTCGATTCTAGTGAGAAGATTACAAATTCTACAAGCCTAAAGCTACATAATTAGCACAAAGAAAAGTAAAGAAACACCAACTTGATTTAAAAACAAAAAGCCTTTTTTAACTTTCACTTAATTAGCAACCAAGAAATCAATAAATAGCATTATAAGCTTTTATCTCTTTCCCACCACTAGTGAATTGACTCTAGAAATGCATGCTTTTCTTTTTCTACTACATTCACCCTTCCTACGTTGACAAACTTTTATCTTTGTCCCTATTTGGACAAATATACATACATATACATTATTTATATACCTATTTAGACAAAGATTTGCATTATAGCACTCATTTTTAAGGCAAAAAACCTTAGCCAATTTACTCCATTTTAGAGACAGGTTTTTTATGGCATAACCCTATCCTTCCATGTTACGTGTCCTATATTTACTCTAGTGGATAATAAATCTTATTAGCCAAAAAGCAATTTTACTCATAATGGATATGGATTCCTTTGAGATAAAAATTGTGAAAAATATAAAGTTAATAAGCTTTATAATTTCCTCCTCCTTTACCAGTGCTATTGTTTGTCGTTGGGTTTTTTTAGTACATTAAATCGTAATGGTTGGAATCTTGACATGAATTTTAGAGATGACATTATTGAATGAAGTAGTCACAAAATTTAAAAAAAAATTATAAATCATAAAATCGGATATAAAGAATATGATAATCATATTAAAAACTGATATCTACAAGAAAGGAGAGGCAAGCAGCAGCTTTGACTCTTCTGGAAATGAAAATTATGTTTTTAGCTTGAAGATTTATAAAATTTTAAGTAAATAAATGGTAAATTTATAACTTGACCCTTCAAAAATGATAATTTTTTTATTTAATCATTCTAGAAAATATAAAGATATATGCCAATACAACCAATACAATAGTGAAATTGAATTTTAACTATCATAAATATATATAATTCAATCCCAATCCCCAGAAAAAAATTTCGACCTTATCAAACCTACGATATCAAATAATTACATTAAATTTTGATTAAAAATTTTAAATATAATATTGTAAATTACATTTTTATAAAATAAAAAAACAACAACGACGATAAACACACCTTGAATCTACAATCAAATGGAGTGAATCCCAACATAAAATAAAACTCTCTCAAATAGATAAGATTCAAAATTCGACTTTCTACCCCACTTATCCTACATGAGTGGTAAGGTATTGAGTATTAGGTTTTAGACCCAAGGTGGGGAGAGGAAGATGATGATAAATATGGCGGCGGCTGGCTATTGGGGGGATTTTAACAGTGGGAGGAAATGTATAGGAAAAGAAGGTGATTGGTGAGCAGGTGAGACAACTGTCTACATCTGAAACTGAAACTAAAACACGTGTTTGGATGGAAACAAGGTGGTCCTAAAAAGTGGTACTTTTATGGGGGTGGTGACACGAAATAAAGTGGTTTGGTTGGCACCCCCATGTGCCCTTCTCTTTGCCACCAAAAATCTCTCTTTGTGTTTTGTCTCCCCCCTACCCATTTCCTCTTTCTCTAACCTCTTTCAATTGTTTTGGTTAAATTCAACTCATAATCTATTATGCAATTGTAATAAGATTCAAATTATATGTTATTCTTTCATTAAAAAATAATTAATTTTTATACCTTAGATGAAAAAAAAAATTTAATTTTTACAATTGAAAATTAATTTATGTATATCAACATGAGGTACACATGACACATCACATTTCACTGTCTAGTTATTTCGTCAACTATATCAGTTTTTAACAGTAAAAATTGATAAAAAAAAAGATCAATTTCCTCTTTGATTTAATGTATAGGAACTAATTTATCATTTTTTTAGTAAATGGGACAAAATATAATCTGATTCCTACTATAAGGACTTCTATGATATCTTTACCTCTATACATTTAATTTGGTCATTTTAGTTTCTGTACTTTTTGAGTTGATCGATTGTAGTCGTATTTGATCAAAATGGTAGTAGTCAAATTCATTTTATTAAATTCTGCTACTAGTCTTGTATTACGTGTAAAGTTATAGATTTAATTCATGTTCTCCAATTTAATCATTTTTAGTTCTTGATATTTTTTAAAATTTGAAATTTCAATCTTGACATAAAACGATAATCATTAAACCAAATAACTGGCTTTCTTATAAGTGATAAATGAAATAGCATATTGATTAAAACTAAAACTTAAAAATTTAGAAAACACCAACACTGAAAATGACTCATAATCTACGCATATAAAACTTCAATGGCTCGAGTTTGAGTTAGACATTAGCATTTTCTCTCTATATCTATTAATTGGCGCATATCCCTCACTAATTATTTCTTTTTTGGTAAATTACAAAAGGAGAGCAAAGTTCTAACAGCAACGCAATCAACGCGATTCGAATCTAAACTACATCTGAGATTGTAAATACCCTAATCATCAGGCCAACACGGCCCCACTAATTTTCTTATTTATTAATGTTGCTTCACACAATATGGAAAAGACCATAACGTAACGTAACATAACTATTGTTTTACTTATGAAGTATTTTACTAGATCACTACTTCCCCGGTCGTGAAGTAATTTTATTATTATTTTTGGGTTATGGATGGTAAAAAGAAATTGAAATTCGAAAATAGCTATAATTTGAATAAATTTAAAATTTTTATTTAAGCTTAAATTAAGTTAAACTCGAGTTATTTTGATAAATAAATTTTAATTTTATAATTAAATATAAATAAAATAACATGATTTTATTATTAGAAATAGAATAGTAAACTCTAATTCGAAAAAACTTAATTCAAGATAATATTCAAAATTATGTGTGATTTTTGGTCAAATGTATAATATTATACATGAATTTTGGTTTTATGTAATTTTATTTATGAAATATTAATTTGATTCAATTTTCATAAACCTATGACACTTTTATTGATATAATATCGTTTTACGTTTACATATGGCATATACAAATAAGTATACTTATCTAATATAAAAAAAGATGTATTTATTTCTTTAAACGTGTACGATTGAATCAAAATCAAAATTTTATTTATACACACTTGAACTGCAATCAAAGTTTCATGTATATAATTGTACCAAATCAAAATTCATATATGAAATTACATATTAAATCAATATTCATATATAATTTTGATATTTATCCACTTCGATATTTGTGCACATATATATTATAATTAAGTACAACATAATCAAACCAACTAATATAGGGGCATTAGGTAAGTGGAATAATATCAACTTCAACCCCTTTCAATTGTAAAATATTCAATATAAGTTTTGAACAACCTTTTTACCTTTAACCCTCAAACTTTTAAAATTTTATTTCGAACCCAATATCAAATTCTTTACCCTTGACATAAATAACTCTAAAAATAAACTATCCAAAATTTTAACTTTCACTCAATTTGGTCTTGGAACTAGTGATGGGTAAAAAAGTTTAAAAAACTTAAAATTAAAAGCTATGGGGTTATTGGCTAAAGCCAAAAAGGATAGCATGAGTTGGCTAATAGTGGTCATTAAAAGAGTTGGAGATACCACCTAATTGGACAACAAAAGGTGACTTGCCATTGCATGTCCAAATCCAGAGGCCAACCATAACTCATTTGTTTATTGATTTGGGATCCCAATAAACCCTTTTGATTTTTTTGTATTTGTATTTGTTCCCTTGCTAACCCTTCACCTTCTATCTTAATTACCTAATTAGGAAAGCCTAATCCAAACCCCATCTTTATTTCAGGACTAGGAAATTTCATGGAAGCTATCATTCTTGAATTTATATTGTGAATAATCAATAAAAATCATGTGAGATGAGGAAAATATCTTTTTCTTCCCACCTTTTAATTGGTATATCTATTTTCCCATTTGGAATTTTCATTTAAAGTGCCTTATCTACTTTTTTAGTCCAAAAATATCATCTTACTATAAAAATAAAACTTTAATTCAATTTCGCAATAAAAATTATACTAAATAAAGGGTTTTTATCAGCCTGATCTCTAAATAATTCCCAAAACAAATTTTAAAGTTTTTGATTAAGTTGATATACTCTCGTAATCAAGTCTCAACTGGTATTTTTTATCTTTCACTCACATCATGAATGTAATATAATCCAGTCTTCGATAATCAGATAAAGTTTAAATTGTAAGTGATAATTATCAGTATTATTACAATATATTTTTCCCTTATCTCTAAACTTGAACTTCTTTTATATATAAAATCCCCATACATGCACAAGTTTATTAGAAAAGTGAAAACAAACTATTTAAAGCATAAACTTTCTTTTTGTCCCAAATTTGATATACCAAATATTGAAACACAACAAAGGGGCATTGTTGTCATTCAAAATGCAAATGAAGTTGCCATCTTTGAATAGTGTACTCCTTTTGTAAGTCCCACTCAACCCTATAAATAAACAACATTACTTCACAAACATATCCACTTCTCTTGGCATAGATAAAACCCATTGCTAAATTCAAGAGCAAAAAAAAAAAAATCTTAAATAAGAAAAAATCATCATGACAACCCAAATGAAAGAGCTTGAAGATCCAGTGGCTCTAATCACCCAAATGTACCCTTGCATATACACTCAAGTTGCACCACAACAAGGTAAATAATTTGTGTACTTAAACTCAAATCCTTTATGATTTCTTTCATTACTCTTGGTAACTTATAGGAACCCTTTTTTAAAATGGCAGGGGAAATATCGAAGCCTAGACGACGACGGAAGAAGAACAAGGGAGGGGAAAGCGGGGCGGCAACCGCGGCGGAGACAGCTAAGAAAAGGAAGCTTAGCCAAGAACAAGTTGAGCTTCTTGAACTTAACTTTGGGAATGAACATAAACTCGAGTCCGAGAGGAAAGACCGACTCGCTTCAGAGCTCGGTCTGGACCCTCGGCAGGTCGCGGTTTGGTTCCAAAACCGAAGAGCTCGTTGGAAGAACAAGAAGCTCGAGGAAGAGTATAGCAAGTTGAAGACAATCCATGAAGGTGTTGTTCTTGAGAAATGTCGCCTTGAATCCGAGGTATATATATATAGAGAGAGAGTTCATACATTTTATGAACAGAAATGATTTAGTTGAATGTTTAAACACAAACTCTTTTCTTTATTTTAAGCTTTTAATCATTTTTAAAAAACCCTTTTTTTCTTTTGGTTTCTCAGGAACCAAACAGATGTTAATAATACTATCAGGCTGTTTCCTTCTTACCCATATAAAGCATGTCCTGTTTTATGGTCAAATTTTATTTTTAGTCCCTCTATTATTTTCAAATTCTGGATTTTCTTAATTATTCTAATTAAAATGCTTTCCAACTCATCATACTATCATAAATTTTTCTTTTTGGAAAACAAAAAAAAAATCCAATTCAGTATTTGGACTAACTAATAATGTTATACAAATAGATAGATCAAAAACTGCTAAATTAAAGAAATTTGGGAGTAAATCTAAAATTTAAAATAGTAAAAGCACCAAAACTAAAATTTTGACTTTTTCCTTCACGAGGGCTTAGTTCCGCAATTTATGAATTTTTTTAAAGAAAAAATTAATTATTAATTAACAAAAAGAATAATTAAGAGCGTTGGTTCGAAAAAAATCAAGCAAGTGCTTATCCCTTTCATATCTTTTATCCTTTGAAAACAATAAAGACAAAAGGGTTTACCCCACCATGAATTAGAACATGCATGAGCTCTAGGCTCGAAGAAAAACAATGCCATGTTGTTGGGTTTAGTCCATTAAAAAAACTTTCTAAAAAGAAAATTCAGACAAAAAGAAATAAAGAACAATGACATGGAACAACAAACCTTTGCCTCCCTTTATTACACAACAAAAGAGTACTTGAAATATCCCTAATCCAAAACATGTGCCTTTTATGTGAAATTCGAATCTCAAAATTTACGATTTCTTTTTCTGGGTAGGTTTTAAAGTTGAAGGGCCAACTTCGAGAGGCTGAAAAGGAAATCCAAGGATTGACAGAACGAGTAGACGGAGTTTCGAGTAATAGTCCGAGTTCGTCGTCGGTTCTTTCGATGGAAGCCATGGATCCACCACCTTTCCTAGGGGAATTCGGAGTACAAGGATTTGAGGATCAAGATGTTTTCTATATAGGGCAAAATAGTTACATTAATGGCATGGAGTGGATGAATCTATATATGTGACTTAACTTTAATATGTGTAGATAATTATGATATTTAAAAATATATCAAATATAATGTAATTATATCCTAATTAACTTTAAATCTAGAGATTAATGTTATTAACTACTATATTAAGTAAACTTACCTTTTGACTAGGATGGTTGAGTGAAGTAACTATATTTCTTCTTTCTTGTTTCCCCTCTTGATTAATTAATTATCATAATTTCCCTTCAATTTTTGACTAATAAAGAAAATTTTATACACCCCAAAGACTTCAAAGTCTTTAACCCATTGGCTGAAATTAGTTCATCCATATTTGAAACTAGGGTTCGACCTGAATACAATTAGACTCAAATCATAAAATAGATGACAACGTATGTGATTATAAAAAAATAAAATTATAATTTTTATGATTGCTTATGAAAGTAGCTTTGAGTGGAAACTAGTAATAAAAACCCTTTTTACATAAAATTAAAGCAACAAATTAGATCAAATCAGGATAGGATTTAATTGTATACTTTGGACTTTTGAAATTTAGTCCATTTACTTTTAATTTCAAGAATGTAGTCTTTTTATTTGTTTAATTTAAAAATTAAGTCCAATTGATAACATTGTTTACTAAATTTTGTTAAATCTGAATATATATTGTATGAGCCCAATTTAGCTCGGGGCTCATTAACAAACCAGAAACCCAAATACAAATACAAAATAAATAAATAAATAAAAAGGATCCAAAAATTAAACAGTTCAGTTTTTTTTTACGAAGCCCAAATTACAAAATCAAACGGCAGGCCCAAAAATAACAAATCACAAATGGCCCAATAAAATAAAATAAAAACCTAAGCCCAAATGGCCCAAAATTAAACTGACTTTCAGCCAAACAGTAGAAATAGAAACCCTAGGCGTGCCACTGCCTCCTCCACGTCAACTTCCGTACACAGCTGCAAGCAAGACAAGAAACGCACAACAGCACAGAGGCAAAAACGGTAGCAACAAAACAAAATAGGGTGACAAAGCATTGTATTCGGCTATAAAAGCCACGAATGAATCTTGTATTTGTTTTTGACACACCAATATCAATCAAAAAAGCATAATAGAAATTTCTAAAGGTGATTCCTTTTTTTCTTTTGTTTTATTTTCGAATAGATTTATTTTGTAAATAGAAACAAAAAAAACAACAACAAAAGAAAGGTTTAGAGAAAACAAACCTTCGCGCTCCGTCGCCGGGAACGGCTGAGGTAGCCACTTTCGATGAAAAGTGGCCGGAAACCGAAGGGTTTTTAACATTCGGGTCGTTTTTGTGAGGATTTCGGGAATTTCAGGCCTAGATTTAGGTTTAGGAGGGTCAAAGTAGTAAAATGGGGATTTTTGGTGTTTTTCGGCCACCGCGGACGGTAGCGCCGCCGCCGGTGACCTGTGGCCGGCACGACGGCCGATGACCGGACCTAGGGCCGGACCGGAGAGAAAGAAGAGAGAGGGGGAGAGGATTTTTTCTGGTTTTTTTTTTTTTTTTGAAGAGAAAGAAGAAATGAATTTTAACAAAAAAAAATTGAGTTATATAGGGAAAGCAAACGGCGTCGTTTTGCTAAAGGCCTTTAAGTGCCAAAAACGGCGTCGTTTTGACGCTTGACCCGCGCGTCGACCCGACCCGCCAGGGGGGATCCGCGTGTTTTATTCTTTTGGGATATTTGCGCGCTGGCCCCTTCCGCTTTTATGGCCTGTTGCGATTTAGTCCTATTTCTTTTCTTTTCTTTTTTTAATTTCGCCCTGAAATTTTATTTTATTTTATTTTAGTTCTCTACAGAACAACGCGTTTAGAGGGCCTGGGATAATTTCCAATTTGGACCCCCTCTTTTGCGCGCGTTCGATTTTAGTCCTTATTCGTTTTTTTTTATTTTAAATCTATTACGATTTTTGCCTCTAATTTTATTCTAATTTCAATATAGTCCTTTGATTAATTTATTTTATTACTCGATTATTAATTTGTCCCTGATTCTTTTTTTTTTCAAGTTAATATTATTTTTTTTATATCCATTATTTATCTTTTTATATCTAAGTTTTAATATTTCTTTTACTAACTTATTTTTATTTCTTTTACTTTTAGAATCCTTAAATTTAGTCTTATGTGTATGTGTCTTATTTACTTATTTATTATTTTATTTTTATAATATTATTACTATTATTATTATTATTATCACTATTATTATTTTTTTATCATTTTTCAACTGTTTTACCTAATATTTATTTATTTGTTCGCTTATTCTCACTTTTTAATTGAACCTTTTTTAGTTTTCAATTTCAAATTTATTTATTATTGCCTTTTATTTAATTGGCTTATTTTATTTTTTATTTATCTTTTTCTTTGCCCTTATTATCGTTATTTATATTATCGCATTCATCATTATTATTTTGTTATATGTATTAATACCGTGATTTATTGTTACTCTTTTTATGTTTTATCAAGCATATTATGCCATTATCACTACAATTTTATGTCGCATTAATTTTTACCAAAATTCAAAAAAAGGGAAAATTCTTTAAAATGAGGTCATATTTCGCGTTTTGGGAAATTTGAGAGATTGTACCCTAACTTACGGGGTGTCGGTTTTCTCGTTAAACCTAAATAGCCAAATATCCTTTTAGATTTCAAAATACATGAAGTTTCAATAAAAATTAAAGGCGAACTTGTTCTCGAGGGTTCAAATGTTGCATCCTAACTTACGGGATGTGGCATTTTATTATCTCGGGACGAATGGGCCTTTGATGCTCATTTCAATTTAATCCAAGCGTTTTTTAAATTAACATTAACAAAAAAGGGGATCGTTTTTTTTTCTTTTCAAATTTTCAACATTCGACATTAAGACATTAATTAATCAATTGGGTACCAATTTTGGGCGTTACGAGGGTGCTAATCCTTCCTCATACGTAACCGACTCCCGAACCCATTTTCTGAATTTCGTAGACCAAAAAAATCGTTGTCTTAAAAAATCAAACAGTTTATTAAAATGATCGAATTGCAATGTGACCCGATCACATCTCATAAAAAAAGGATTGGTGACGACTCTAATTTTTTTTTTATTAAAAATAAGTCGACCCCATTTAAAAAAAATGGTTTCGACATATATTATCAATTCAATTTTAATTTTTAAATCTAAATTTTGAATATTGAAATGCCACATATTCAAATTTAATAGAAAATTCATTAACAAATTTTATCCATTAGACTTCAAATTAGACATATACAAGGACTAAAATCCTAGAAATAAATGTAAAAGGACTACATTTCAAAAATCAGAAGAGTACATGGGCCAGGGGCATAATTAAACCATTAGAATAAAGCATACATAAAAATGATGATGATCTTCACACACTTAGGGGACGTTTGGTTCAAGGAATGTAAGACTACATTTTGTAATTTCATTACAAGAATGTAAAATTATGGGATGTTTGGTATGTTTGGTTGATAGAATGTAAGATTATCTAGAAGCACATTTTACTAAATTGCCTTTGTTATAGTTTTTTTTTTTTTAAAACAGTTTAGTTCCTTTAATATTTTTAGTCTCAATTTTCATTAAATTATTATAATTATTTTTTTATTACAATTTACATATTAATAAGTAAATATACGATGTCAAAATAAATTTATAAATAATAATTATAATAATCCTTGAATAACGATTGCATCACCAATCATAATTTTAAAGTATAACATCCGATATTTCACTCTTAAGAAAAAGAGTGATTTTTTTTAATTAGACCTAAATTTTATTAGGAAAAAGAAAGATTGAACTGATAAAAATAATGAAATAAATGGTAAATTGGTCTAAAGTTTAAGATTACTCTCGTAATCTAAGATTACTTAAGGAATAGGTGGTAATGAGATCATACCCTATACTACAACATCTTAACACTATTTGGGATTGTGGGATTACAAAATGACTGAAATGTTGAGAATTTAAACAATGTAATCTTATCCCAAAATATAACATTATATAAGATGGAATAATATTTGATACACTGTCGATGCATAAGTCTTGTGCATCATCAGTATTGAATAATAACATGTTAATCGTAACTATTATAAATAAATATTAATAACTCTTGAATTTAGGATCTTGAGTTTAAAGGTTTAGAGTCTCGAATCTCAAGTTTAAAATTTTAAATTTAAGGTTTTAGCATTTATTTATAAATCATTCACTATTTTTTTTATTTAATAATAAAATATTATGTTATTATTCTCTGATAATACTTAAAATTTATACACGCCAATGCATCTATTATTCTCACGAGGAATATTTAAAATTCTTCACATTCATGAGGAACTTTTGTAGGGCATCATCATCTTTAGGGGTGTATATTCGATTGAGTCGAGTCGAATCGAGTAAAAAAATTTCGAGTTAGTCGAGTTGACGAATCCTATTTTAGCAACCAAACTAAATTTGATATTTTTCGAATCAAATCGAATCGAGTCGAGTTAACGAATCCTATTATTTATATTCAATGTTGCATTTACATGGACCTATTATTTAATTAGTAGACAAAGTATAAGATTATTTAACTACATAAACAATATAATGGTTTTGCCTTTTAACTTAATGAGTAAATATTTATCAAAATGACGTGGTTTTACCTTTTAACTTAATGGTTTTGACTTTTAACTTTAGAAAATGTAAACTTTTATCAAAATGACGTAGTTTTGCTTTTTCTTATTCAGATTTTCGAATAACTCGAATTGTGTAATTCATATTCGAGTTAAATCAAAAAATTTAATTTTTTATTCAAATTGATCCGAATAACTTAATTAACTCAAATAACTCGAACTATTTAATTCAAAAATTAATTTTTTTATCAATTTTTTTCGAATTGGCTTGCGTGAGACATTATATTATATTTGCATTTTTATGGCCAATATGTGTGGCCATGAAAATATCATTGTCTTTGTCTCAGCCATTGCCACTTGTTACAATGTAGAATTTTTTTTTACCTCAAACATTTGACTCAATTATTGATACATCTTTATTTTAAAAGGGTTGAATTTGATGCCCTTTGTAAAATTTGTTTAACTCAATTTTAAAATTATCTAAAATTAATTTGAATTCGGAATCACTTAATTCTTTTGGTGGAATTAAAACTCGATTGAACTCAATTTGATCATAAAAAGTTAACGATCAAAATTTATCTAATACAATTCTAAAATTATCCGAAACAGAAATAATTTAAACTCAAAATAATTCAAATTCGAAATCAACCAAATATGTTACAAAATTGAACATATAAGCATAAGTGGGGTATTTACATATGGAAATATAGAGGGTATTTGATTTAGCTTTTTAAACAACATTATGTTACAAAAAAAGGAAAAGCAGATCATGGAAGGGTATATTCATGAAATATGCCGACAAAGATTACGATGATGATATAAAGGTCCTCATACTAAGAGTCAGATTGTATTTTGTCTTTTCTACTAAAAAATAGACAAATTAGTCCTTATACGTTAAATCAAATACGTTAAATCAAAGAGCAAGTCAATCTTTTTTTTTTATTAAAAGTTTTATCTATTTGTATTATTAAAAATTGGCGTGGCATGCCAAATGTACCTCATGTTGATGTACAATGACCCGTTTTTAATAGTAGAAATGGATGGAATTTTTAACAGAATGATCAGTTTGCACTTTGATCTAATATGCGGGAACTAATCTGCCCATTTTTTAGTAAAATGGATAAAACGCAATCTAACTCTTAATACTTTTATCCAAAATAATATTAAATATTTGCAATAATGAAGCTAAAAAATGAAAGGATAAAATGATAAAAAGATTATTGATGATATATAATGAACTCTTAACAGGGACTACCACAAGGACAACACAAAAAATAAAAGAGATAAAAGCAATATTTAACCTTTAAACTTTGTATTTTTTTTCATTATGTTTCTTAAATTTTTTTTGTCTATATTATTCTCAGAATTTGACAGCTTTTTTCAATTGATTCCTAAACTTAAGTTTCATTAAAGTGTGACGAGATGACACTTTAATATTATGTCCTATTATCACTTGAAATTTTAAAAATTATATATACTTTCTTCATAATATTTCAATATAAATTTTTTTTAGAATTTATATAAATTTTTAAATTTTTAGATGATGATTCGAATTTCTCCCTTATTGGAATCCAAGTCCAATAATCAAATTGAGAAAAAAATATCAAGTACCAAAATTAAATAATGTGAATCAAAAAAAAAAAAAAACCCTCAAAGACCAAATTGAAAAAATTGTCAAATTGAGGGATATATGAGGAATATATGCTATTGGGGGACATTGTTGTTCTCGCCACAAGATTGCGTGAAATATCACAATTTTGCAATTTAAGGTTGTTGGTCGGTGGCCAAGATAAGTGTTGTGTTGAAATATCACACTGTAATGAGCTTCTGTTTTCATCAAATCTCTTTATTTCAATTCCACTGCTCTCTAAATATGTCACGTTAGGTCAAGTCATGCACGATTAGTGGTAACATACTAAGATAGCTAACATTGACTTAAAATTTCAAGAAACAGTCAAATGTCATAAAGGTACTTAACAGAGATCTTTAGTTGATCTCATGGGTCTTACAAGACTTAGAAGCACATGTCAAATCTTTTATTACCCGTTTTGATCATATAAGCACATGTGATAAAATACATGCTATGATATTACTCTCTTATATCGTAGAGTACATGTCTTTATCAGAATTTCAATATCATACAGTTTATTTCTTACTAACTTAAGAGATTGCACCGTTATTTAGTAAAAAAACATATCAATATGGTAATTTTTTTTTTTTTACAAACAATAATTATTTCATCTATAGAACCTAGTGATTTTTCAATTTAATATTATCAAAAATATTTTATAATCTATTTTGGAAATTTTCAATTTTTTTCAATTCCCCCCCCCCAATTATTCTTTAGGGCCATTGAGAGTCGACTTTGCTTAAAGTAAACAGCCCATCCATTAGTGTATCTTTACAAGCCCATTCGTTTTAGGCTATAGATCAACAATGCAATGATGATTCATTATATTTGGGTTAATTTCATCAACATATTTAAATTATCGTCTAGATTTTAAATTCATTCCTAAACTTCAGAACGTTCTAATTGACCCTCAAAGTATCAATACAATATTAACGGCTAATTCATATACGATGTGGATAATGTTTAAAGTACATAGATCAAAATTTACATATGTGTGTACCACCAGATAAGTACACCAGTGTTTACAATTTTATCGTCGTATTTTAAATATATTTCGAGTCGGATTTGAATCAACCTTTAATACTTAAGTTAATGATTAGGTTAATGAAAGAATATTGTGAATTTAAAATGAGAGCAAAGGCAAAGAAAATCAAGATAAAGAGCTCATGAAAAATAGGTCTTGTTCGAATCTTGATTGTGTGTAACGCTTTAAGTTTACCTGATTTGGAGCCATTAGAATAAGATCTGATTTTATTACTTATTAGATTAGTCTTATTCAAGAATAAAATCATACTTGCATTTTCAAGATTCGGATAAAAACTTCAAATTTACAAATAATTGTAACTTTTTTTTATGATATATATTATCATTATAACTTTGTTTATGTTTTTTTACGCTCGGTTTATGGTCCACGTTCAGAGTTTAGAGTTCAGAGTTACTACTCTCAATAATATCGTCTCAAAAAAAACTTCAACCCCCATCGACCGGAGCAAAGCAAAAAATAAATAGAATTTGATTCAATTATTGGGGTTTAACCCCTTGGATACATATTTGTTTGGGTTACAAATTTTGGGTTGCATTCATATTTATATAAATATTATTACATATTATTTATATAATTTATATATACTTTTATATATATATATATATATTGCATAAAGAAGAAACTAGGCACTTAAGGGACTCCATTCTCCTATACCTCTTTTAGTACAATTTAACTACCAGCAATTTTTTTTAATTTAATTACCAAATTAAAATTTAAAAACCCCCATGCAAAAATACTAAATTTCTAAAATTCCAGCTAGGCTAAATTTCTTACATTCAACACCTCCATGCTGACGTGGCAACCAAGGCACTCTCGTACCAGCAAAGCACCAACTCAGCTTGTCGTTTCGCCACGTGGAATCCCCTGACCTGAACTTTCCCCAGTAAGCACTCCGCTTGGAACTCCGCCAACTGGCTCAAATGCACAGCCCTCATCCCCGACCCACGGAACCTCTCCCTCCACGGGGGAGCCGTACTCCTCGCCGCCGTTTCCACTGCCGCTAGTATCCTTGGCCGGAGAAGCAACGTCTCTATTTTCCTCACCCACTCCCCGTTCCCCACGACCGCCGCATCCAAAGACTCGAACATCATAGCGTAGAATTCCAGTCCGTTAACAAAATTCTTCCGGAACGATGTCGTACCGGACTCCATCCAAACCTCGTTATCAACAAACACGACGATGGTAGGATTAACCCGCTGGAGATCGTTCAAGAACGCCGTTACGTTTAAACCCAAAGACCGGAAAATCAACGGAGATAAAAGGATCGCCGTTTTTTCACCGTCGATGAACTTAAAAGCTTTAAAAGACAACATTTCGAAAGTACGAAGTAAAACAAATTCAATCTGGAACCTTAATTTAAGCTCTGAAGCGAACTGTACAAGGTTGTCTTTAATTAACCTTGTTTCTATAGCGTATTCTTCTGGTACCACCGCTGTTACACGTATGAACTTACGTGAATGGTCATGTCTTTCAAACATTTCTCTCATCAACGACGCGTATTGACCGCCGAATCCGATATCGAAATCGATGATGTGAATCAACGGTGATGATCCATCCAGTACTGCTTCCATTAAAGCTTGATTGGTCGTGAAATGACTAAACATCGGAATCGGATTAATCCCTGAAAAAGCTTTGTAAGCTTTGATTGTTTGAACGATGTCGTTCCACGACGATAACCGAGTCGTACGAGTTAACCCGCCGGTGAGAAGAGATAAAAGAGCTTCTTTGAAATAAAACGCCGCTCTTTGTAACGGCTTCCCGGACGGTGACCGTAGCCGCTGACCAAGCCGAGCTAATATCACCTGAGCTAGCTGCAATTCCTGGGTGTCGAAACAATCAGCGGCTCGTACAAGCTCTTCTATAAAATCAAACCCGGAATTGAAGTTCCCCATATTATTAAAACCATAAGTAGTAGTATTAGAAATATCAATATTATGAGACGGGTAGAAATCATATAGATTGTTAAACTCAGTTGGGTGAGTTAACTCGCAGGAAGTAAACTCAGGGAGGTTCTGTATATGATTCTCTTGTGGTGGAATAGTTTTGATGGACGGTACTGATTCATCATCTAATCCCAAATCTTTCATGATGGAATCCCAATCCATGTTTCGTAACACATGTTCATCCCACTCAAGTGGAGCTTGATGCTGCTGCTGCTGTTGTTGATGCTGATGATGATCCACCGGATTATCATGCCCGGGGCTCGGGCTTCGCCGGAGTTCAAGAACCGAAGTAGGCTCATAACATGAAGTTGAAACAGTGTTAATAGTAGCACCATGGAAACTTATGTTCCTAGTACTACTAGTGTTACTATTGTTGTTAGGTTTAGGGCTTTGGCAATGGTTGCTTTGTGGAGAAGAGACAGGGACTCTCATAGCTTTTTGGGTGGGGGGTTGATTATGTTTAAATGAGTGTTCTTTTAGGGTTTGAAAGTGTAGGAGAAGATGATAAGGGGCTTTTAGAGGTTATAATTGCAGGCTTTTTATCTTTGCATGGAGGGGTTGAGGGGTCAATGGGGGGGGGGGGGGAAGGGTATGGGTTGAAAGCCATGGCATTATATGGGGATGATGACATATTATATACATACACAACATAAGATCAGACCTGTCTTTTTTTTTTTATCAACTTTGAAGCTTCAAACTCAAGCTTTTGCTTTCGTTTTATTTTTATTTTTTTCTTGTAGAGGATTCTCACCCTTCATTTTTGTTTCATTTCAAGATTTATTTTATTAGGTTTTATATATATTTATATTTTGGAGATTTACAATTTGTCATTTTCACAAGAAAAATTATATTATTACTCGTTCAATTATATATATTTTTTATCTAATCATGAAAAGTTATAATATAATCATTCAATTATTCAATTCTGTCGTTTTCAGTCACCCAATTATCTTGAATTTTTGGGTATTTTCATTTTTACGTTAGCTAATTGGTGATTAAAAAAGACAAAATTAAATTGTTGTGTGATCATTTTATAACTTCTCATAATTAAATAATAATAAAAAGAACATGATTAGATGATTACCAATGTAGTTTACCTTAAAAAGACGTAATAACAACATTTACATGGGATGAAATTCGAAAAAGACTCAATCTTAATTAATAGACATGAAACCACACCAGTCCTTTTGAAAAATAAGACAAAGGAATTACTCTAATATCATAAGACAATATATGTCCAAACAAATAGAAAGCTAACCTTATAAGTAACATAACCAATGGTGTCTAATTTAAAGTTGGTCAAAAGTGAATTTTTAAAATTTCATCAAAACTATATGAAATAAAGTTAAACAAATACAATATGCTATTTTATATTGAGTTAACAAAATAAAATAAAATAGATGTTAAAATATGAAGATTGATGCTTTGGTTAAAAGAGAAAGAAGTAAATAGAAAAAGGGTGTTTTGAATTTGGATCCAAAGATGACAAATAAGTCAACATTTTGTGACTTAAAGTCTCATCTTTTTTTCTTTTTCTTTTATTTTGGTTTGCCCCCACAAAAGTAATAAAATAGGGAGCTAAAGACAAAGCAAATTCACCCCCTCCCCCATTCACATCACCTTAGAAAGGGAGGGCATTATCATAAAGTAGTTTTGAGACTTTGAGAGTCCACTTTAGGAACCTCAAACCCCCCCATGATTGATTTGTAAATATATCTCTTTTTAATCAATATCTATAGATATATACAAATTTATAATTTTCTAAAAATTGAAGGATTATATAAGAAATTTTTCATCTTTGGGTTAAAGTCACTTCCTACCTTCCTCCGTTCCCCTTAATTATCTTAATAAATTTAGTGTCACGAGTGAACTCAAATACTGTTCTTAATTAATATTTTTCTAAGAAAAGACAACACTAAAACTTTTTCTAAGTAACTTTTCATCTTTAAAACTATCCACTTTTCTCTTTAGGAAAGATTATATTGGATGTGACAAATTCTTTTTTTTTTTACATACATTTTGTTCTAGTTTAGTAAAGAAGAATTAAAGGGAAATGTATATTTGTAAGAATTTAATTAAAGAGTTTTAGCCTTTTAAGTTTTATTTCACTTTTGTTATACACCAATGATCATCAATTCGAAATCCAGATAAGATCCGGGTCGCTTACTCGCGATCCGGCCAGGCTCCACCAGATGGATATGTGCGAAGCATACAGCGAAGAGATAGCCAAGGGAGCTCGCAATATCAGCTCGCACGGGCTGAGGGGAGTTCATAGTCCCAACTCGCATATACACAAGGAGTTCGCATGTAGGGGACCGCGAGGCCTAAGAAGTGACCCCAAACGGTATACTTACTTAACATGCCTGAGGCCTGCTCAAAATGTCAGTCCTATAAATAGTGATGTCAAGTCCATGAACAGTGATAATATATAAAAATACCCGAATGTTCCATTTAATGAAATAGATAAAAAAAATTACCCAACAAGTGTGAATTATTAATAAAATATTAAAATTTTACGGATTAAATCTTAATTGAATTTACATTATTATTATCATAATAATTACGGTTTTTTTTTAATCTTACCTTCTATTTAAAAGGTGCGAATAGATTTATCTATAAATTTTAAAAAAAATACAATTAAAATTATAGTGCATGAATAATTTACGAGTTAATTTACATTTCAACTTTATGATGACCAAAAGCCTTCGTTGACTTTAATAGATACAACCGGTCTTAATTCAATCAACCAAATCTTTGGAGCTGCAAGAAGTTCAGATTTTCAACTTAGAATCTCCGTCTATTTTCTCGACAACCAAACAACTTTAGAACAACCACGAATGATCTCTCATCCTAGAAAAAAAAAAGTTAAACGAGGCACCTCCCCATTGATGAAAAATCATATCAAATTCACAGTAGAAATGTTCAGGGTTCGGATTATTCACCCGATTTCAAAGTTTCGTTCGAAATATAGATGGGTTTGGACGAAAATATAAAAACCAAAAAATATATTTGAACATAAAAAATAAACCTATTTAAAATATGAGCTGAGCTTGCACTTCAACAATTAAGCCTCGAGCTTGGCTTGACATGTTTTAATATAAAAAAAAAACTATTAAAACATTAAATAATGAATTAAAATTTGTTGAGGGGAGTTGGGTCTCGGACCCTCAACGAAAGGTATTATCCTGCTCAAGGGTTTTGTCTCCCTACTCCGAAGAGAACCCAACCAGGTTCACGAAGTTAAAACAGGTAAGAAATATAAGGCCTTAGTTGATGGTTTGATCTCCCGCAAGCACACTTTCCATAATTAATTTCTAACAATACTGACACTTCTCTCGTAAATTTGTAGGTAGTATCTACATAAATCAAAACGCTCCTTAAGAGAGAAAAAATCCCTGAACGAGACAATACCTTTCGTTGAGAGTCCCAAGATCTAACTCTCCTCGACAAAAATAATATATATTTAAAAAAACCTAACTATTTATAAATATAAATAAATATAAACAAAATTTTAAACCATATTTAATATCAAGCCGAACTCAAACAAATATAAAAACAACAAACATCATACATATACGTAAACAAAATCAATCGCATAAACCTTATCAAAAAAATAAAAGAATAAAAGGTATTATTCAAGAATCGAAAATAGACGTTCACATTAGGGTAATAAACAGGCAGCAGCCCCGTCGGCAATCGCTCTGGTCAAAAAAAAATTTTAGAAACAAAAGTTGGGGCTAATTCATCCAACTTCTCAAACTACCGCTTAAAATTTAAATTGGTCCCTAAATTACAAGATGTTTTGATCGAGTCCTTAAAATATAAATATTGTATCAACGATCTTTCCGTCAACATAATTAGTGGTCGTGGAATGTACATAAATACATGAATCAAATTGTAAACATATATACAATTATTTAGAGAATAAACAACTCGAATTTAACATGTTGAAATAAGATCGTATTGTATCAATAAAATTTAAGCGGACCGTTTCTTTTTTCTTCTAACAAATCAAATCCATACGATAAATATACATTGTGTTTATAATTTGATCATTATATTTCATATCATATTTAAGCTAGCTGATTAAGGGCAAATGGAATCGGAGCCAGGAGCTAGGGTCCAAAAAAATGAAAATTTAATTAGGCCATCCCAATTAAAAAAAAAAAAAAACTCATTAAGCTTTCAATTTTTTTTTAAATTTTAATTAAACCCTTTGATTTTTTTTTTGAAATTTTAATTAAACCTCTCTAATTTAAAAAAAAAATAGGCCCTTTAAAATTTAATGTCAAGATCCACCATTGCACTTAATGTCTAATGTAAAGGAGAAACTAACACAAAGACCAAACTAATACAACACTAAATCTTTGAGGATGTAAAGAGAAATTAATTGAAAGTATAATGGAATTCGTGTTGACAAGCCAAGTGATATGGCTTGTCTTTTCAATAAGGGAAATTGGACCCACAAATGGACATGCATGGAATCATGACGTGATTGGCCAAGTAGGACCATGACAGGGCCCCACTAGACGGCTTTTCTTGTCGGATATGCATGGATTTTGCCGATGACTTTAACCTAAAAAAAAAAAAAAAAAAGGTCCCGTCCATGGTAGTACCTACCTAGTTGGAGGTTAGTTTATTGTGAGTTTTAACTGATATTTGTTAGTGTAATAAAGCGCGTAGAAAACACGCCCACGTAGGACAGCTTTAACTTTTTGGCGGCGAGAGACCAGAGAATATATTCCGATCGATGATGGACAGTGTGGTGCCTTATTTTTCCATCGATATGATGTATCTCTATCCCATCTATTTTACGTACCATAAACAAACACATTTTATCCCATGCCTCCACCCCTTTTTCTTAATGCAAAACTTATTTTCCTTAAAAAATTGTTCTAAAAAATAAATGTTCGAATTTTAATATTGTTGGTAAAGGTCAAAATTTTAGATTCTTTAGTATTCAGGTTTGAATCACATCAAACGTAATTTTTATGTATGAATTTTTAGTTTCACCATGTGTATTTGTTGTGGGTGAATTTTGTCAGATTATATGTTAGTTCTTTGCTTATTTATGTTTTGTATCAGTTTGACTGTAACTACTTTGTATTCTAGGGTGAAGCTAGAAATTATCTTTCGAGGGGTCAAAATTAAGTTATGTATTTTTATAAAAACTAAAATGTAATTTCACCATTATAGTACTAACTTATAATTTAATAAAATCTAAAGGAGTTCATTTTAGGGGGGCCTTGGTCATTGCCAGCCCCTCCTTCGTGTAGCCCATGTTTATAGTTGATCTTATATGTATTTATAATTGTACTATACTTGTGATTATAATATATTTATATTTGTAAACTTTTAAAAAGAAATTCTCAAACTATTGCCTATATTTTAACTTGGTCCAAACACTAACATGATCTAATTCAGTCTTTACAGTTTTGGTATCGTATATCAATCAAGTCCTTTTGTCTGCCTAAGCATTTCAAATTTGACGCAGAGCATATTTGTAGCATGCGTATCAAGTTATAAATAAATGTGTACCTATTACATGGACAATTTGGGTTTAAAATGTTTACACAGAAAAAAGAAATTAGCCTTTTTAGATTTTATTGACACTCATTTTTTAGAACGTCAAATCCGAGATATCGATGAAGTACATACGTGTTTTTTTTTCTAATATTATATCCAAATTATCAATGTAATAATACACATGCACTTGTTTTAAATATATTTATATTGACCCTGAATTTACATTTAGTGTTTGAATTGACAGCTAAATTAACGGAAGAACATGATTGTTACATTATCGATACTTTTGAAGATTCAATTAATTTTAGAATTTATAAATTATTTAAAATCTTAACAATAATTTAGAAATTTTCGGTGAAAGTAACCTATAAAATGTTTATATATGTATATATGTTCATGAATTGCATAATAGTATCACATTAGAAGCCTTTAAAACTAAATACATATAATTTTATTTTATGCATTATTAGTACACTAAATAGATTTTATTTTAACAATCTCATTATAAGTTTTGATCATACTGTTCTTTTTGACATAATGTCTAGAACTACCCATAGCCCCTCCCCAACTCATAAGTAGGAGGATAATGCGCTTCAGCGCACTCAAACCCACATACTCCTGCATTGACAACAATACCCATACCAGTTGAGTTAAGACTCAATTGACACAATCTTTTATAACATCTTTTTGTGATGTAGTACAAATTTCGTAATCAAGCTATTGTGGGCCCTTAGTGTTTTTCAAAATAATTTATACTTTAAACCTCTTTTTTTCTTTATAATATAAAAATTAAAACACTATTAGATTTGGATGGCTCTATATGTGTGAAAGCATGGGGAGGGATCCAATGCTATTAAATTAGTCATTAATTTGTTAATATATGTTTAACATTGTAAAGATTCCACTAACAAGTGTGTGCTTCCTACTTGTTAGAGTTATTACTTAAAAAATAAATTATATTTATAATAAGAAGAAGAATATTACTATTTTGTATTAAATAAAATAATTAATAATTTTTTATAAGAGGAGGAAAAATGAGTTGTCTAGGGATCAAAATCAAAACCTGATATCAAATAAAATCATTTTAACGAAAGTCCTTTGTCACCATAATGTGGGTTCGGTCTAACAATAATATTTGTTTTCAAATCTTCAATTGATAAAGAAGTCAGTTGAATCATAGGTGGAGTACAAAGACGAATCTGAAGGAGGCAGGCAGGGGCGTCTTGGTCCCCTAAAATAAAATAAAAATCAATTTAATTCTCTTATAAATTAAAAGGTAATGAAATTTCATTTCAACCCCCTAAAAAATGAAAAAGAAAATCTTTTAATCTTTTAAAAATGAAAATTTTGCATTTATATATATATTTTTTAAATTTATGATTAAGTTTCGGCATCGGTTAAAAATATTTCTAGATTTTTTCCTCGTAAAATGATAAAAAAAATTATTTTCAAATTTTTAATTAATATCGATCTCGAATTTTATCCGTTAACAACTCCTAACCGTTGTATAAAGAAAATAAAATTACTAAAAGGGAAACAATAAAGTTAGGCATTATTGTTTTGAAAGAGAAAGGGCAAAGGCAAAGTGTAAACAAAAGCCTCTAAGAAGGCCCCATGGTAAAAGGAAGATGTTTTATAAATTAAAAAGCACTTTCTTTTGTACCAACCTTAGTGTTGTATATGGAGATTTAATCAATTAATTAATTAATGATTGCTTTAAAGAATGAGAGCTTTATATGCTTAATCATGGATACTTCAACTAGAAAATTTGGAGAATAAATCAAGCAAAGGATTGTTTTCACATCAGTCCAATACAACAATATCCATGGTAGTGGTCGAGGGTTCGATCTTCACTTTGGGTATGAAACAGTTTTAAAATTCGTGGTCAGCATCTACCTTTTAATGTGCTTACAAAATGCGGATGATTAGTTACCAGACTCGCTTCGATAGATACCTTGAGAAATAAAAAAAAAAATTATACTAGTGTATGAGATTAAGTAATCACCGACATACCATTTACTTATCTTTGTTGACATCAACCATCGAATTGTCGGTCTTTAGATTAATGAATGATCATATAGGTGAATTCTTTTTTCACTTTTTATTTAGAAGAGTAGTTTTTTAACGAATCACATTTTCATTATAAAAAAATAGGAAGACTATCATATGTTTTTTGTTATTTTTTTATTTTTTCAAAATGTTAAATTAAGGACATGTGGTAAATTTTTAATTTGACTTGTAGAATTAAAAATTTCCGCCGTCAATATACTAAATACTTATCTTTAAAATATTATATATATAAATTTTAAGTATATTCATATTATTTTAACTATTTTTCTTCTTATTTGCTTAAAATATTATATTATAATTTACACAATGAATTCATTTGCCATGAATCATGACAATCAGGTCTTAGCACAATTGATAAAAGACGGAGGCAGAAGTCCTAGGTCTTGAGTTCACATGTTTCAAATTCACCATAAGCAATTATATGTTTGGGTTTTCGAGTCTCACCATCTGTTGTTAACATATGTGGATTTTAGTTTCATTTCATCTGCGCTAGTTTGGATCATCCCAATTTTTAGTATGTTTGTACTATACTAATTTATTCTACTTTATGATTGTTTGAACATATATTTATATTTATACTTAAGTATACTTGTTATAATAAACATTGATAATGGTGGTAGAACGATCGCAAAGTAATAAGAAAAGAAAAAATAAGAACACGCAGATTTTACGTGGAAAATCCTTTCGGAAAAAACCACAGACAGATGAGGAGAAATTCACTAATGTTAAAAACGAGTGATACAAGAGGAGTTTCAACTACATCTAAAATTTAAGGGTTGGAAACCCCTATTCTAATCAAAGTCAAATAAAAGAAAAACAGTTCTGCACGAATATAACTTGTGTTGTATGGTCCATTCCTCAATCCAGTTTTTTGCTTAATGGGGATTCGGCGCTTTATCTCCACAGATCCCCTTATTTTGTTGTTATATTTATTTTTTCAATAAGTAACGGAATTCGAGTCACACAATCTCTAACAAATACTGTACTTGTGACATGAATCATTAATATATATATTAAAATACTTGAAATAAAACCCTAAATGATTCCATTAGCATCTAAATTCCAAAAGAGCCAATAATTGTCCAACATCTCTAGATGATAAAACCCTAATCTTTTTCATAACAGTTAACAAAAAAACATTTTTCTCATAGACACATGATTTACATTGCAACTTGTAAAGAATACTTATAGTATTTTATGGGAATATTTTTTTAGTCAAAATACTTAGGTATTAAGGTTCAATATATATATATATATATATATATAACACACGGGACGCACACGTTAAAGGCAAGAAGAAGCAGCTTGAAGTTCACAAAAGTTTGAAATTGGAAGATGTTTAGATTCTGATTTATATCATTCACAAAAAAAGATGGTCTCCCATTACTCCCTAAAAGAAAAATAAAGGCAAAGGTTGCCTTTGCCTTTGTCTTTTGCCTTTTGGGTATTCATATCAATAATCTACTCAAAAAATAACATCAACACCATATGAACACATGGGTAAAGTTAGTATATTATTTTGGGCAAAAAATGAATAACACAATTTTGAGGTTAAAGTACCTTTATAATTACATAAATTTTAGAGGGATTAAAATGATAATTTTACCATGTTGAGGGCGAAGTCATTGTTTGCTCTTTGTCTCTAACTCCGCATGAACAAATTTGAAGTAAAAGTATCATAGAACTACCGTAAAGTCAGATTCCATCCATTTCTACTGTTAAAAACCACTCTTGTATGTCAGCATGCGGTATACGTGTTAACGACGCCAATTTTTAACAATAGAGACTCGTTTATATGAATATTACTACATGAAATATTGTGGGGGTGGATCTTTCAATCTTTTACTCAAATATGGAGGACTTTAAGGATATGTTGATTTTGCTTTGGGATAAAAAATACCCTTTGATTCAATTTTATTTTACTTTTTACTTTTTATTTCAACCTAATATTGTAACTATATAGAGATTATTGTGATTCTTTCACAGTCCACATATATTATATGTGGGATCCTATTTGGTGGACCATTAGGGGTTGCTAGATAGGTTAAGATCAAATGGTATGTGGTGTATGATTAAAGGGCTTAAAAGACTTAAAAGGTCTTTTTATTTATTTATTGAAATGATGAAAAGGCCAACTCTGGTAAGTCCACTTGATTTAGAATTTTTAAGTATCAAGTACTAATTTGTAAAATTCAAAAAATAAGATTGGATTAAAATATTTATTTATTTAAAATATGGGTCGGGTTTGAGTTTCAATATTCAAGACCCAAGATTGATCTGGCCTCTGTTGTTATCTATTTCGTAAATTTTTGTTTTATTTTTATATATTATGTAATTTATATCAAATTAAATTAAATATATAGTACTGTAATATGTGTGGACCTAAAACTGGTTTGAGTGAATCATTTACAAATAGGTATGAGTTTATGCAAAATTTGTGGCCTATATTTAGGGTCAGGTCGGGCTTGGACATGCGTAAAACGTATTGATATCTTACGTAGACCTGATCAATGAACACATCTACTTTTTAATATATTTCAATTTGAGATTTATTTTATATACTTTAATTTGACATAATCTGATTTTTTTACATTTATAATGTCATTGGGTAATTCATATAGTATAAAATCCTAATGTAGATTTTTTTCCCCTATATGTTAGATAGAGAAATGATACAAACTGATTAAATTAAAGGTAAACAACCAAAATAATCACTTTTGTTTGTCTCATGTTATATTTTAGTCACTGAAGTTTGAAATGTTACGTTTAGTCACTTACATTACCGTGTTATAATATTTTAGTCACTAAGCGTTAATTGTCGTTAACGGTGTAATGGTAAGCTGACGTGGCACATTAAATCATTATTTCAAATGAAAATTTAGGTTAAATTATACAATTAGTCCCTATATTTTTTCATTTTGAGTAATTTATTTTTTTTCTTTTATATTCTTTGAACTTTCGTTTTTTTTTTCTTTATTTTCCATTCTCTTCTCCTTCTCCCTCTGTTTTCCTCCCTTCTCTATTTTTTTAACATAATTTTTCTATATTTTCTATTTGTTAAAACTAATCCCTATATATATATATTTTTTTTTTCTTTTTTCAAACAATTTAATTTTTTTCTTTTCCCTCTTTATTTTTCTCTTTTCTCATATTCTTCACTATAGAAACATAATATTCGTCTACCAAATAAACCAAGTCCTTGTTTCTTCCACATGATTTCTAAATTGAACTTCACTGAAAACCGAATATCAATCATTCTTAATCAAATATTGATTTTGATATAACCTAATTTTGAAACTAAAATTGGATCTAACTAATCAATATAAAAAATCATATCATTAATCAAATCTAAACATAAATTGAATTCTTTATATTCAAAACAATTTTTTTTTCCGTTTTCAAATTTTTATAGAATCGTGTAGATTATTCTTTTCCTTTTCTTTTATTTTCTAATGAATAAAATTAAGCAAACGATAAAATTGATCTAAACCTTCTTGGATATTCCCAAGCAAGTTTGATTGGAAGTCGAGCATGGATAAACCGAAAAGAGAAAGGGAGCATGGAACCAAACTGGTTTAGGTAAAGTTGAGGGTAAATTTCGTATGGTGGTTGTATTAGTCATTGAGAGTGTAGAAATCGTTTGAAGAATCTATGAAACTATATAATTTTGAGAGGGCGAGAATGTTGTAGGTAAGATAGATAAGGTGGTCGTGGGAGTTTGTTAGGAGGTTAAGGCAACGGGCTCAATAAATTTTGTTAAGGATGGACTGCCATAAGTCACGACTGGCGAGGTCTTCGAGTGATGCAAGCTTGTGGAATAGGTCATTGAGAGATCCAAATTGATTCGTTAAAGCGATGATAGACGATGAATGCTTGTATGTAGGGTGAGAATATGCGAAGTAAGTTTTATTTTGGTTTCAACTTTCGCTTTTTTCTTTTTTCATAAACATAAAAAAGTTTTAACAAATGAAAAACATAAAAAAAAAAAACTATGTTAAAAGAGATGGAGAAGGGAGAAAAACAGTGGGAGAAGCAGAAGAAAATAGAAAATAAAGAAAAAAAAGTTAAAAGAACATAAAATAAAAAAATCAAATTGCTCAATGAAAAAATATAATGACCAATTGTATAATTCAACTTAAAATTTTAAATTTGAAATGATGATTTAACGTGTCACGGCAGTTTACCATTTTATCGTTAATGACAATTAACAGCTTAATGACTAAAATGTTACATCACGTTAACATAAGTAACTAAAACATAACATTTCAAATGTAAGAGACTAAAATGTAACCTGAAATAAACAAAAAATAACTATTTTTATAGTTACCGTTAAATTAACTAGAAAACCAATTAAACTCACGATTGAACAGATTTTCTAAAATTTTTAATAATTAAAATTGAACCGACAAAATTGACCAACCGATCATCTGATTAATTCTAAAAACAATGCATATTTCTACATATATTTTGTTAAAAAAAAATTATTTTTATTTAATGGGCCTCATACCTAAGTCCATCAAAATGGATGAATGAGTTCTTAACCTCTTTTAATTAAGCATTTTTAGTAAATTGAAGCAATTAAAGCATAAGATCAAAACTTTGTAAACTAAAGGATTAATGGAAAAGCAAATATGAATTACTTGTTTTCCATGGACAAAATTTAATTTAACTAATGAAGCTTTCCAACGCCTAAAAACCCACCATGAAAACTACTCTTAAAATTTTATACAAGGCCTCAATCGGTTCACCAACTCGGAGAAAACTCACATGTCAGCGGAGCTAGTAATGAAGGAAACGACCACGGTGATGTCGTCAAGCTTGCCGCCGTTATAGCGATACCCGGCATCTTGAGCGGCTTTGGCAAAGGGTGTCTGCTTGTTCTTATCCACTGCTCGTTCACGAGCCAAAGCTACTATCTCTTTAGCAGTCGATTCAGGACTGAAGCCAGCTCTTAAAGCGTGGACAACAACAGCAGCAATCTCGTTATTGTATAGATTATCGAACAGCCCGTCAGTTCCGGCGACAATGACATCACCTGGCAGAATGGGAATTCGGAAAACCTGGAAATGTAATTCCGAAACAATAGTTAGGTTAAGGATATTGAGTTGCAATTAGAGTCAAGAAAGAAAAATGAAGTTTATATTGTTTCAACTTAGTCCTTGTATTATAGTCTCTGGATCAACTTAGTCCCTCTATCATTAAATGGATCAATTTAATCTCTATACAATTAAATAGAATCAAATAAGTCCAAATTATAACTGAATTAACATTTACTATGTAAAAATTGTCTTGAAAATTATTTTTTTCTATTGCAATTCAATTACAAACAAAAAATCTCATTTACAAAATCATAAAAACTTTTAAAAAATTAATTCTGTTAAATAGTAAATGATATTTTTTAAACTAAAAAGTTTAAATCTTTTCCAACTTGGCCTTATTTGATTTTTTTTAATAGTACAGAGACTAAATTGATCCATTTAATAGTAGAGGGACAAATTTGATCTGGTCCCTATATATAGGGACCTCTCAAGTACATTTTCCCATAATAAAACATGTTTTGATTATAACTCTGAGCACCAAGCCATTTAAGAAATGCAGCCAAATGAGGTCCAATGGTCAATTTTTATCGATCTTTAGCGGGCGTGGTTATATATATGTATGCATGCATGCATTTATGTGTGTGTGTCCAATGGTCAACTTTTATCGATCTTTAGCGCGCATATATATATGTATGCATGCATGTATTTATGTGTGTGTCCAATGGTCAATTTTTATCGACCTTTAGTGCACTATGCATGCATGCATTTGTCAAGACAATGCCATTTCTACTATATTCAAAGATATTGCCTTAAACACGGTGAACAAAGAAAGGAAAACCACTATGACAGATTCCTTGTATTAGGGCGGAGTAACGAGTCATCGACTAACCTGACCAGAGCTCGGTAGATCACCATTATTACCGCTCTCCAACTGATAAGTAAAATTGAAACCGTGTTGCTGCACTGGGGAATGGAAAACAGTTGAACCATCTCTAACAACTATGAAACCACTGTCCCCCAAATTTATTGCACGTAGTCCCTGTCGAGATAGTAAGTACATGAATCGGCATGAATGTAATCAAACTCGGGCAACCCGAGTTATATACCAAAATTCACTAACAATCAAACTCGATGAGACTAGCCTTTGAAAGTGAAAACAAACCTCCTTGTGAAGGGCAATGATGCACGCAGTTGAGGATCCTTGTGATTTTGTGCTTGAATGGGCCTTCTCTAATACTCTGGCCGGGTCGACTGAACCTTTGGGTTCATCTCGAATTGCTTTCACCGAATTAGACATAAGTTCACGAGCAAATTCACCAGCATCAATACCGACTTCAGCCCAGCCACCTACACCATCGGCTACTCCTATGGCTTGTTCATCAGCACAAATGAAGTGCGCATCCTCCCCTCCCTTTTCAACCTTAGCGGGATGGGGGAGATAACATGACCCAGAAACAAGTGTCAATGTTCGCTCGCTCGGAATAGCTCTGAAATCAACACCAAATAACCAAAATGTGGAAACTGAGTACAAGCATAGATAGCCAGTGTCGGAAATGTTTAAAGCATATAGTAGGGTAAATACAAGATGAGGACATACCGTTGAGGCAAACTTGTGGTTTGATCATCACTAGAACTGCCATCAAATGACACATCGTGGACAGCCCTAGAAGAGGAACATGGCAAAGGCGAAGTGCGAATACTTTTAATCCTTGGACCAAAAGGAGGATTATATTTGGAATTTCTCGACATTGTGGGAGAAACATAGTGTCCACAAACAAAGAGGGGTTGTTCTTGCTTTCTCAAAACCATACCAGCTTTTCGGCAACTGATATGGCTTCGATCAGCAAAATAAACCCCTTTAGGTTTCAAAAACTCAAAGCCATTCCCGCAACTCGACACTAACTCGTCCACATAAACGTCTCCGAAAACAACCTTGGAACCAGACACAGCCATAGTTTTTGCCCTGTTACAAAGATGGATTAGAATAAAACCTAGTATCGGATATCTAATTACTCGGAATAAGGAAAAAAGACTAACACAACAACCCTTAAATTCCAAAACAACAACAATTACTGTCTTGTTGAGGGTCGGTCAGCTCCTTTGGAAGAAGTCTTTGAAGTGTCGCCCGCTGAGCAACCGACCCGACTCCCAACAACCGGAGGTATTGTTCCCGACGAGAGTTTTGTCTCTCGTGCTCTGCCCCGAACCAGCTTGCCATGAGCGACTACCTTGAGAGCTTGGTTCACAGAGCCAAGGCCACCTCGACCATACGTAGGCGTATGGCCACCCACCCACCAAGGGCGAGACGCTCACGGTCGTACACTCATGTACAGTCAAGGCACCCCCCTCTGCAGCCGCTCAAGACACACTAGCTTCCGCAGAAGCTGGAGACAAAATCCTCTCCCGAGGACAATACCTTCGGTTGTTAGTGGTCCAGTCGGCTGGCTGGCGGACGACACTTAGGAGCCGACCGAACCTCAATATGTCTAAACAGTGAAACCAGTTTAATTACACAACTGGTTCCTGCAATTGTCCTTCAAAGACTAATACATAACATATCAACAATTAACACTAATTCTACTCCAATGAAGCTTATTTCTTTCAAGTTTCAACACATAGAACCCTCAAATACTAGAAATTTCACCATTTATGGATGATAAAAATGCAGATATTTTTTACTTCTAATATCCAGTAAATACATTTCAATGTATGGTCCCTAATAAAAACAAAACAAAACAAAGCATAGCTTAAGTTTAATGATCCTATTTCAAAGCTTAAAGCTTTCTGCAAAACAATATGAAAACAAAATATGGGTAATTGTAAAAAAAAATTCACAAAAATTGAAACTTTTCGCAAATACCCAACAACCCAAATGCGAAAAAGGATTGAAAATGAGTAAAATTGAACCTGTTCAAGTAGCTTTGTAGCGTTTAATCTGCTAATATTCGATGCCAGAGGAACCTTAGGTAAAAGCTATTATCGAATCAGTAAAAAAATCCTAAAGCGAAAACAAACAATCGAGGGTGAAAGAAAAGAGAAAAGATCTGAAAGCTAAATTGGGTCTTTTTTACGGATTGACGATCCGACAGATGACCCGGATCCGACTCGAATATCTCCGGAGCTTCTTCTCTCCCTCTTTTCCCTTCCCCTCTTTGGCTTTAGTTACAAAGAGAGGGGATAATGAAGGTGATTTATATCGGTCTAATTCTAGTTTTGGTCCTTTTAGTATGTTGGAATATGAAATTTAGTCATTTGAGGGGTCAATAAATTTTTGAGGGGTCGGAATTAGTTGTATGTTTTTATGAGAGTTAAAATATAAATTCACCATTTTAATAGTCGGTATCTTTATAATTTTTTAAATGACTAAATGAAAGTTTTATCATTTTGGGAGCTAAAGTGTAATTTTATCATGTACTAATTAAAAATTTTATGAAATTTAAAGGACCAAAACTAAAATTTTCATTTTAGGGGTCAAAACCATAATTTGACCTTTGGATATCAACTCCCATATATTGTTTGTGATAAAAAAAAAATAGTTTTTGATAACTTTTCTGAATTTAATCTTTAAACTTGGATTCCGTTAAGGCATGATCACATTGCATTTAGAGATTATGTCCGATGATCATACCTTACCGAGATTCATGTTTAGGAACCAAAACGAAAAAAAAAATCTATCAAGTTTAAAGGCTAATGTAGACAAAAAAAAATTTAGGGACCAAAGTGAAATTTTTTATCAAATGTAAGGACTAAAAATTAATTTATCCCAAATAGTTATGACCGAAATAACCCTCAAATTTTCCATTCGAGCATCAAATATATACCCTTTTCAAGATTCCTATTCTTTGTTCAATTTTAAATGTGCACCAATGCATGCATGTTGGTGACAATATCAAAGGATCTTTTTGTGAAAAAAATCAATTAAAATAAAAATAAAATCTATACAAAAATATGACAAAATTTATCAACTTTTTTGTCCATGCTCTTTTTGTGACCAAACATAAAAAGATCACTTAAAAATATTATTAAAAAAAAAACAAAATCAAGGATGTGGTTAGTGAAAATTTTGAGAATATATAAAATAAAAATTTTGTTGGTTCGATGTATTGTTGTCAATGGAGGAAGATGTGGGTTCGAGTGTGTTAAAATGCATTATCGTCCTATTTACAAGTTGGAGAAGGATTATGAATAATTTTAGAGATTATATAATAAAAAAACAGATATAATTAGAAATTGTATTAAAATTATTAAAAATATATATTTAAAAAAGACAAAATCAAGGGTGTGATTAGTGTAAATTTTGAGGATATATAAAATGGAAATTTTGTAGATATAGAAATGGACAAAAATATTAAGCTAGGATTAAAGATTACCACAAGAAAACAAAGGAAAAATAAAAATAAAAGAGAGAAGCTTCAAATTCTTATCTATTTTATGCTCCCTAGAAATAAAATCAATTATGGGCCATATATCTATAATCTACAAATGTACAAAATTATTCCATCTTGATTTTTTTTTTTGTTTTTTTTTTTTTGGGTAATGATGAGTTGGATTCGGTTTTCGATTTTTTTTCATTTTGGATTTTGGGTTTTTGTATTTTATTTTAATAAAAAAGAGTTTTGTTTTTGGGTTTTTGTATTTTATTTTAACAAAAACGAGTTTTGTTTTATGATTTTTGGATATTATTTAGTGAAATTTCAAATTTTTAATAAATGTTTTTAAAAAATCAAGTGAATAAAAAATAGTTAATAATTCTTATACAATATTTTTAAAATTAGTTTTTTTTTTTGGTAAATTATAATAATAAGGCAAAGCTCGAACAACCAACGCGACTAGCATGACTCAAACTCAAGTCACACCTGAGATAATAAACACCCTTAACCATCAAATCATCAAATGAAATTACTTGATAAAACATAATAGGTGGGAATCTTTGAAATCCAAAACCCATGAATGGATGCTTATGCCTAAAAACAACCCATATCTCCAAAATGGGTTTTGTTTGTACCCTTTGATGGATCCCAAATGGGCCTTTACCATTTATTATCATTAAGGTTAGGTAAAGAAATTAAAAATCGATTTGAACTATAGTATTTGGTAGGCGTTTTTAAGATTTTTTTAGTGTACTAAGTTTGGTAGGTACTTCAAGTTCGTACAATTTAGGTTCTACATTGGACATGTTAACCATCATGGGAGATTCAAGTAACTCATTTTCCATCGATTAAGTCTTATCTTAATTGGAATGGGTATTGTTGTCAATATAGGAAGACGTGGGTTCGAGTGCATTAAAATGCATTATCCTCCTATTTATGGGTTGGGAAGAGGGCTATGGGTAGTTCTAGGCATTGTATATAAAAAAAGATATAATCAGAACCTATAATGAGAGTCTACCCACCCCTTTTCTGTGTTAATCTCTCTTTGATTTGTATAGTTAGACCTTTTTCTCTAAAAGAGAGATTATTATCAAGTTCCCTATTTTCTTCTAAATTAGACATTGGTTTGTTGGTTCTATGAAAACTCGTATCTTGAGGCTCAATTTCAACAGATTGACTCACTACTTCCCTTACACTAAATTTTTTCTTTAATATTGGGGTAGGAGGTTCTCTAATATTGAGGTAGAAGGTTGGACTGGTTTGTTATCTAAAAAAGACTTATAGTTAGCGTGGTGGATGTTTTCAGTTAGACCTGATCATGAGTCGGGTCACATGTTCAAAGCTCGAAGGTCACTCGAAAAATGGAAGAGTTTGGGCAAAAATAAAAACCTAAAAATGGGCTTGGATAAAAAATAAGTTTCGTTTTCTAAACGGATTGGGCCTCAGTAGGATTTTTTTGGTCCAGGCATAGCCCGAATGAGCCTAAACTTTTTTTGTTGCCATTTCGCTATTATATTGCTACTACTTGTTGTTATTGTTTGGATATTATATAACTGTTGTTTTATTGTTCATTTTGTTACTGTTTTAGAGGGATTTGTTTACTAAGTTGCAACTATTTTAGTATTATTTAAGTATAAATACTTTTTTAATTTTTTTTTAATTTGTTGAGAAACATTTATCTTAATGTTTTTAGTGTATTTGATGTATTATATTTTTTAAAATTTGTTTTATATAAAAAATTAATCTAAAAAATTAATACAGATTGGTCGGGCTCGAGTTTAGCATTTTCAATCTAGGTCGGGCTTTGACAAAGTTTTAAGCCCATTTTTCAAGTCAAGCTCGGGCCTAAAAAACAATCCTAAAATTTTACATCGGCCCGACTCGACTCATGATCAGGTCTAGTTCTAATTTTCCTTGAAGAATTTTTAATTTCTCTTATATCTTTTTAGACACCTTTATATCGACCCGACCCGACTCATGATTAGGTCTAATTGATTTTATCTCTTTTAATTTTATTATGTTGAAATAAATCCTTTTTTATAGTTCACAACTTGGGATTTGTTGAAATAAATCCTTTTTATATTTTAATCACCTTCAAATAAACGAATAAATTTTAATTTTTTATAGCTAAATAGACACTTAGCATGAATTAATTTTTATTTAAAATGAGGATTTTTAAATGTAGAAACTTTTTTAAGATCAATAAAAAATAGGTCCTGAAAGGAAAATTAGTTATTTTTTTTTATTATTTTAGCTTTTTTTTAATAAGATTATTTCGATGAAAAGAGAAAATGTGAATATAATTATATGAATCAACTCAATATATATATGTTTTATATTTGATTTTAGCATTAAAATATTATTTCCGGTCTCTAAAAATGGTATATTGACATCTTTGTCGATCAATTCTAACATAAGCGGTAACATATTTATCCATAAATATAATCTACATGCTATAGGTTACGAGTTTAATCTCATTATACACAAACTCTTCCGTTTACACCGTGGATGAGGTACTCTCACAGGGGCAAGACCATGGGGCTAGCAAGGGCCCTGCCCCCTCCAAATGAAAAATTATATGTTCGACCTTATAAGTTTTATAAAATTATAAGTTAGTGTATGGTAAAATTGCATTTTAATCCCTAAAATGATAAAATTTTAATTTAATCATTTAAAAATATAAAATTATAAGTTAATAAAATCATAAAATTATATTTTAACTCTTATAATAACGTGTAACTTAATTCCTATCTACACTCTTAAAAATTTTTGACTTCACCCTTACTTTCGCATGTAGTTTTTAACATCGTTATTTAGTTGTGTGAACCACTTTTCATTGACTAATAGTGGTGTCCCCGTGCCCTTTTTAAGAACGGGAGACCAAATTTTGAATCTAAAATCGAATATAGACACCTTAAAAACGAAACAAAATTAAATAAATAAGTTCTGTGAAATAAAATTAAGACAAAACCCCACTAGGTGGTTATGAAAAATAAATAAAACAAACGGGCAACAATCAAATAAGCTCAGTTCTAACGGTTCATACCACGTGCCGACAAATAATTGGCCGAAAGCAGTGAAATAAACCAATCATCTAAAGAAAAGTAGTTTGACTTTACAAGAAATAAAGTAACACCGACGACAGCTTCTTTGATCTTGTTCGAATCCAGTTCGGATCCGACCACTGCACTACACGACAAAACACCTCTTCCTCACAAACCCCTCACAGTAAACAGTAAAAAAGTTAAAATATGCTGTTAGTCCCTATAATTTAATAATATTTGATATTTAGTCTTTATACTTTAAAATATTTTTATTTAAAAATCTATGTCTAGTTGTTAAAAATAGTAAGTATTTTATATTATATTTTTTCAATTTGGAATTTTAATTATGCTGTCACAGTATGACACGATAGAATATAAAGATGTTAAGTTGATAAATTTTGATAAAAATTATCAACAACGATAATAAATAGACTAAAATTTTTAAATGGTTAAAATTTGTTTCAAGTCATTATACTCTTCAACTATTTAGAATTTAGTCCTTCTACTTTTCAAATATAAAAATACATAGAATTCTTCTTGTTGCATAGCTACCAAAGTGAGTATTAGTGAATCTAACAGAAGAAATTTAATAAGATTAACTATTAAATCAAAATTTTAAAATCTAAAAAGTATATAATTCTAAATTTATGAAGAATAAAAAGTATTCAGGGACTAACTGCTAAAAAAATACTGAAACCCCACTTAAAATTAATATTTAAATATGAATAAATAATTCATATATCTTCTGAAAAGTAAACCAGCTACGGCAATTGAAGAACTTTAGAACACTCTCTCTCTATCTTTTCTTTAATATTTTTTGCTCTAAAACTTTCACACGAAGTTCTGTATTTCATTTTTTGTGTGTTCTTTTTTAGCCTTGTTAATATATATATATATATATATATATATATTAACTTATCCATATATAATCCTGGGTTTTCTTTCCTGGGTTTTCTTTCCTGTGTTTTAATTGATTATTATTTGCTCATCTTTGACCGTTGGATCATTCAGTTTGCTGGGGAGGGTTCTTTGATTCGATTTGGTTACTTGGTATTTAATTGATCTTTTTGGGGTTTTGGATTCAACTTCAAAGTTTAAACCTTTTTTTTGGGGGGGGAAACGTAAGAAGTTGATCTTTCAGTGTTTTGGTTTAATCATTGAGCTTCTGTTTGGGTACTGTGAAAAATTTTGGTCAAAGCACAGAACTGGTAGATGGCCTAAAGATTTTATATATATATATAAAGCTGATTGACTGGTAGATAAACGAAGCTTTACAAAGGGGAAAAAAGAACCTTTTTTTTTTGTTCTAGTAATTTGATTTTTTTAAAGCTATGCCGGTTGAGGTTGACAATTCCTCCACCGTCTCCGGCGAGGCCAGCGTCTCTTCCACCGGTAACCAAAACCCACCTCCCAAATCCACCGTTAAGAAGAAACGTAACCTCCCTGGAATGCCAGGTACTGTAAAAAAATTTAATTATCCAATAATCAAATCAGCCTTCATTTTGGTACTTTGTTTTGTTATGAATTTAATTTTTTTTTTATACAGATCCAGATGCAGAGGTGATTGCTTTATCACCTACGACTTTGTTAGCTACGAACCGATTCGTGTGTGAAATTTGTAACAAAGGGTTTCAAAGGGACCAAAATCTTCAGCTTCATAGACGAGGTCATAATCTGCCATGGAAGCTGAGGCAAAGATCGAGCAAGGAAGTGAAGAAGAAGGTTTATGTTTGTCCTGAACCGACGTGTGTTCATCATGACCCTTCGAGAGCTTTAGGTGATCTCACGGGGATTAAGAAGCATTTCTGTAGAAAACATGGTGAAAAGAAATGGAAATGTGATAAATGTTCTAAGAAGTACGCTGTTCAATCGGATTGGAAAGCTCACTCTAAGATCTGTGGCACTCGAGAGTATAAATGTGATTGTGGAACTGTGTTTTCCAGGTGTTCGACTTAATTCCTAGGTGATGAAAAATATGGGTTCTTTTTTCTGGGATTTGATTGCTGATTTGGGGGTTCTTTTTGTTTATTTTTTTGTAGGAGGGACAGTTTTATTACCCACAGAGCTTTTTGTGATGCGTTAGCAGTGGAGAGTGCTCAAACTCAAACGAATCCCAGTTCGGAACCCGACCCGAAAGTTCAGGCGGCGGATTCATTGCCACCGCCTGCATCTCCGCCAGTGTCTGCTCCAAGTGCAGTAACTTCTTCAGATATGCCGATTCAAAGTTCTGGTAAAACACATAATTAGAGAATTTTGTATCTTGTTAGTTTCGGTTTTGCCCTTTTTTGATATAGTTTGAATTGAAGCAAAGACAAATTTTATTTATTTATTTTGTTGTTATTATGTCTTTGGATGAATCTTTGGAGTTTAGTAGTTTTTGTCTGTTATTGGTCTTTTGTCGATTTCATGTTTAAGACTTTAAAATGACTGTATATATGTCTTATATACGGGTTCTTGTTGTAGTGTTGACTGAAGATCCAAGTATTGTCGTGGAAAAAGCTCCAGCACCAGCACCGGCACTGGCACCTGCTCCACCTCCGGCTAGCTTAAATGGAAGTTGTAGCAGCAGCAGCGGTGTATTTTCGAGCTTATTTACCACCTCGACTGTATCTGCAAGCATTCGACCTCCTCAACCTCTGGCACCAGCTCCACCATCGGCTGGCTTAAATGGAAGTTGTAGCGGTAGCATCAGCCTGGTTAGCAGTGGTGCTAGCAATAGCAGCAGCAGTGGTGTATTTGCAAGTTTATTTGCCTCCTCAACTGTATCTGCAAGCATACAACCTCCTCAACCTCCTGCTTTAACCAATTTAATTCAAGCTGACCTTGCTCCATCTACATCAATCGAACCAATTTCTCTATGCCTCTCAACCAGCCATGGCTCGTCAATATTTGGGACTGCAGGGCAAGAGCATCGGCAGCATGCACCGTCGCTGCAACCTGCTATGTCAGCCACTGCACTACTTCAGAAAGCTGCTCAGATGGGAGCAGCAGCAAGTAATGCATCCTTGCTTCGTGGTCTCGGTATTGTTTCATCATCAGCACCACAAGAAAATTTACAATGGGGTCAGGCACAAGTGGACCCTGACAATGCCTCCATTGCAGCAGGGGTTGGACTCGGGCTTCCCTGTGATGGAAGTTCAGGATTAAAGGAACTGATGATGGGAACCCCAGTGTTCGGTCCTAAGCAAACTACTCTCGATTTCCTTGGATTGGGGGTAGCTGCCGGTGGCAACCCCAATGCCGGCCTGTCAGCTCTAATTCCCTCTATCGGAGGAGGATTTGATGCTGCCACGGCGGCAGCATCATTTCGAGGTGGAGATTACACCGACAAGGACATTGGAAGAAGCTCATGATACATTGTGAAGGGTTATCTATTATCAAAATATACGGCATTGCAGAAGAAAACGATGGCAATATATAATTCCGATAAAGAATAGCGGTTGCCGAGGTTAGCACCTAGCCATCAAAGTGGCAATCGGGGTCTGCCTTCTATGTAACAATGGTGGCAAAAACAACTTCCTTGTAGGGGTACATAGCCTTTGTAGAACAAGGTAAAAGTTGATGAACCAGATGTATATAAAGTATGTTGTAGTTAGAAAAATTGGAACACAACATCTCTGTAAAGAGATTTTGGTTACTTTCAGACATGTTTGTGTCTGTTTATTTTTTTTTTAAAGCTTGGAAACATCAGCAAAAGAGCAGGTTTTTCAAGCTTGAAAAGCCAACAATGGAGTGGTTCAAAGTCAACTTTTAAACCTCTATTTGTGTTCATTATATTTACAATTAATAATTTTAAATTATTTATTTTTATTTATTTGACTTTTTAATTACTTCATTAATTTCCATTCTTCACTAATTAGTACATTAAATACGTGGATCAATTGATTTTTGCTTTGTTTTAGACCAAATCTATAGTTTTTGGTTCAATTAATTCGATCAATTAATTAATTTTCGATTCGATTAATAAATTCAAGTCATTTTAAACTTAATTCATGATCCTGTCTCTTCTTCAAAAAGAAAGTCATTGAACCCCATGAAAATATAATCTCAAATGATCCTTTATAGCAAGGACTTTAAATGCTAAGTTATTAAACCATGGCCCTCCTTGATTCCATGTCTAATACCCCTAATTTGATTTTTTTGCCTTAGAGAAAATTAACTTTAGAGCCCTTTTAAAGTGATCCTTTGATAATTTGGCCCCAAAAAAGTTATCCTTTGATAAAAAAGGGCAAAAAGGTCAAATCATGATGAATAATGAAACATTGATGCTTGCCTTTTCTGCAGTTGTAGGACAACATTAATGTCTTCTTGTCGACTTATCTATTAAGCGGGGCCCCGGTCCTTAATTAATTTGATCTTGCTTGGAATCCATTTTAATTCTGTTTTTTTTTTTTTCAAATTAGAAATATTATTTTGTAATTCGATTAATTTGAATTTAAATTCAATTTAATTTTGTTAATATACAATATCAACAAGGGTGGAGAAGGTGAGGAGTGGGATGGCGATCACGAAGGTCAATTCGCCTTCACCAGGGCCGAGAGCTAAAAAAGTGGGGGGCTCAAGTGGAGGAGGATAAGAGCTTAGTATGTTAGGGTTTTGAGAGAGAAGAAGAGTCTCCTACTATGTTGATATTTTGAGGTATTTATAGAAGAGTGATGAGTGGCCCACTCGTGAGAAGAGTATACTTGTTAATAGCGAGTGACCTAAGGGTCCAATCGGATGGTTAATGTTGGGCGGTCCCTTTCATGGGTTATACGAGGCATCCAAATGGTATAAGACGGAGGGTCACTCGCGAGTGTCTCTCCGATCGATTCTTGTGTTGCCACATGTTCCAATCAGGGTAAGGATATAGCAAATTAATTTGATCATAAAAGGTGTGAAAAAATCGAACTCGTCTAACCCAAAATGACACATGTTATAAATGAATCAAACTTGAAATGACCTAGACGAATAATCTAAAATGACCTTAACCTAAGATGATTCGATCCAAAAAAAAAAAAAAAAACCTAAACCTAAAATGGACAAATCATTAATAGTTTGAACTCAAAATAACCTTAACTCAAAATTGATCTAAACACGAAATAATAGCGTTGATACAAAGGATCGAATGTGTTCATTGAGGATGATTCTCACAATAACCATGCGGAGACTAGTAAACAGTGGTAGCTAGAAGAAGGAAGAAGAAACCAATTTGGTAGAATAATGGTCCCCTACTACCACATCCCATCATTTATATCAATGCTTTCAACAACCACCAAAAAAAATATTTTGTATATATAAATATGAAATTTTCAAATATTGAATTGACTTGAATCGAATTTATCTATTTTTTTTGAAAACATTAATTTATTTGATTGATCATTCTAAGAGAGATATATTTGAATTGTCATCCTAGTCCTCAGCCATAACTGTTATAGACAAGGGCGAAGCTAAAATATCTTTTTAGGGGCTAAAGTATAAATTTAATATTATACCATTTGGGGAAAGGATCAGCGCCATTGTCTATAGAAGTAACTTCTCAGTTTTCATAAAGAATGAAGATCAAATTTTAATAAATTAAAATAGGAGGATTAAATTTTGAAAAATTTAGAGTTTTTTTATGCATTTTGACGGTTCAAGTATCCAATTGAGTGAAAAAAAAGGGGTTTAATTGCTTCTGTTTTTTTAAGTTTGAGGGCCTTTTTGATATATTTTAAAAGTTCAAGTACCCAATTAAGTACAAAAAAAAGGGCAGGGCTTAATTGCTTTTTTTGAAAAAGTTTGAAAGCCTTTTTGATGTATTTTGAAAGTTCAAGTACCTAATTGAGTGTAAAAAAATACAGGGACTTAATTACTTTTTTTTTTATGCTTACTAATTCACGTTAATGGGAATCAACGGTTTGGATCTCTTAGCTACGAGTCCTTTACTTAATGTGGAATAATTATTATTAAGGACATGTTAATTTATTTAATAAGGACCTACATCAAAGCTTCAATTAGTTCTTCTCATTATTTCACCTTTACAATTTAGTCCCCGTGTTATTTATAAAACAATTTAATCTATTTTATTATTAGCTAATTTCATTTTCAAACTATGTACAACTCGTAATTTTTTCATTTTAATTTTTTGAACATCTCGACTTATTAAGGGCTAGTTTGGCAATACTTTTAAAAAGTACTTTTGAAAAGTGCTGTGGAAAAGTACTTTTGAGAAGTGCTTTTGAAAAGTTTGATTTAAAATTTGAGTGTTTAGCATTGCTGTTAAAAAATACTTTTGAGAAATAAAATGTCCATTTTAGACATATTATTATCAAGTAACAAATATACATTTAAATAAAATTTAAATTAGTTAATATTATTATATTTTAGTAAGAATATAAAAAAATTACTATAACTTGTTAATATTTTAATATATGAAATATAAATTTTAAATATTTTTAAGTAATAAATATTAATTACTTATAAAATTTAATTAGAATATATAAACTACATTTTAAATATTTAAATATAACCATTAAATATTTGTAATTAGTATTTTAAAAAATATTTTTTTTATTTTTAATAAATGATTTTAACATATTTGTAATTAAGCACCAAGAAAAAAAAAAGGGAAAGTATTATGTTATTGGAGGGGTGAAAAAGTAATTAAACACTAAAAGTGCTTTTGGGAGAGGAAAAGCTAAAAATTTTAGCTTCTCTTTTTCAGAAGTGCTTTTGAAAAACATTTCTGAAAAGCCAAAAATTCCAGCCAAAAGCAAATTGTTCTGCACAACTTTTTTTTTAAAAGTGCTTTTGGAATCAAAAGTAATTTTTTTAAGCACAGAAGAACAGGCCCTAAATTTGGTTTCGAAATTGACATTTACGACACTGACGAAAACAGTATTTCTTTTAAAATTTATTATAATCCTTAATCACCATTTAAAATTCAAAAAAAAAAGTTTGAGCAACAATTTTATTATTTGGTATAATTACAAAATAATATTTCTAAGTCGACGACAAGACATTAATGTTCTCCAACAAAAGGCAAGCATCAATGTCTTGACCTTTTTACCCTTCTAATGTTTTAAATTTATTATCATGCAACTAAGTACAATTGTACAAACACAATATCTCGACCAAAAATAAATACTAAAACAATATCAAAGCATCATTATAAAAAAAGGTTAAATTATTATTTGGGTCCAAATTTGGCAAAAAAAAAATTACATTGAGGTCTAAATTTTTTGGTATCCAAGTTGGTTTTCGAACTTGGTAATTGTTCTCATATCAGGGAGTGAACTAGACAATTTTTCCTCACATTAGGACTAGAATTTGTTTTATTCAAGTTAATCCCTGAACTTGACAGTTATTCTCACATCGAGAGCCTGAACTTTAGGGTTTTCAAGGAAATATTATAGACCAACTTGGACCAAAAATAATTCAAGCCCCAATACACGAACAATTGCCAAGTTCAAGACTAATTTGGACAAAAAAAAGTTCAAGCCCCAATGTGAAAAACTTGCCAAGTTCAAAAATTATTTTGGATAAAAAAAGTACAAGCCCCAATGTGGATGTAGTTGCAAAGTTCAGACCCAAAAAAAACGACTTAACCCTTATAAAAAAAAGGGTAACTACTTAGTTGGTCATCCAACTTTTGGGGTGCTTTCATTTTTGTAACACCTTTAACCCGTATCCATCACCGAAATGGGTTACGAAGTATTACCGGAAAAGATTCAACTTTCATACATTCAAATAAATCACTCATATCACATTCGAAGGCAAACATTCGTCTAACATTATAAAATATCTAAGCCAAATATAAACATGCTAATATCACTTTTCTTGCAATGTAACATTTATTCAGCTTAAATACTTATATTTATAACCTAAATGACCATTCCATAATTAATGACTCATTAAGCATTTTTTTCAATTCAATTAACCACATGTCAATAACAAATCAATAAACAATTATCACATTACACATAATAATCTATTTTAATCTCATTTGTCGAATTCACTAATTCTTGATATTAAGTATATCTCATGCATATCATAAATATTTAACAACTGAATTACAAATGCAAATCATACAATCATTGCAATTCAAAATTTAGATCAGATTAATGATTATAACTTAATCAAATATCAAACGGATTTATAATACCATGCACAGATTCCTATCAACCATATTATAAGCTCATATATTTACACATATGGCCGAAACTCATAGCATTTTTGCAAACATCATATATTTAATTACTCTTTCATTATAGGCTCAATCCAAGACTGAACACACATATATATATAGCATAACCGATTCCTTTATACCACATCCGAAATCAACAACCAACCTCAAAATATAATCACATAACACAACTATAATCAACCATGGCATACCACATGATCAAGCCATTTCCATACATATAGCATTTATCACCTAGACCATTCATGCAAAATATATATAGCATTATAAGCAAAAATGAGCTCAAACCATAACCAAAGCATAACAGAAATTAACATGGAGATTAAGCCATTTTCGCATGGCTCAAATTATACAAACCAAAATTCCATTGACTCAAAACATATTCCAGCCTATACATGCCATAATTCGAGTTTGATTATTTAAATACCGAAGATAGTCGATAGTGTGAAAGACTTTGCTGATGATCCCCGAGCTTGTAACTTGAATCCGAAATCTATAAAACAGAGTAAACAAAAACACACATAAAGTAAGCTAACTTAGCTTAGTAAGCCTTAAGCAAATTAAACAACTAATGCATAATATCATCTCAATACTGAATTATTTAAATCAAATAATTCAACTTGTACATTTGTAATCACATTTAATTTCAAACTTTTAATTCCATATATATATATATATATAACGTAGAATTTCATAGAACAATTCCTCCTTGATCAAATGCTCATATTATCAAAACATTTAATTATCATCCAACCTTCAAAATCAACATGTAAACATATAACCAAGTGTATATACAATCATATACTCAAGCTCAAAAATCGTAAAATAACATCTCATACACAAACTATCCATATGGCCGAATATACATGATCTTGTATACACATATTAAAAGACCAAATCCATAATATTCATATCATTCGATCATAAGACTAAATACACATACCATAATCATATATATATACTTCATTTACATCACACATGATTTGTAACAAATAACCAAGTTACTTACTTACCTTATTTTAAGTAGGTAACAAGTTAATCCATACCTGGCCATTTAGCTTGTTTAACATATTCAAATACCACATCAGCATTAAAATCTTTTAGGCATGAACTTATATGTAATCACCGGCATAAAGCCTGCTAGGCATAAGCCTGTATCATACACATGCACAAGGCCTGCTAGACTTAAAGTCTGATTTTTATACACTGGCAAGAAGCCTGCTAGGCATAAAGCCCGATTTAATTCACCAGCACAAGGTTTGCTAGGCTCAAAGCCCGAATATCATTATTGTAGAGCTGACTCATAAAAAAATTAATACATCGAACATTTCAGATATTCCATATAATTTATACGGACTTTCAAACATTATAGCTCAATCGAATTAAACTCAAACACATTATTTCTATGCTTATTCACATTCGGCTAACTCAACAATAATTCCAAAAATTCCAAATCAGCATATTACTAAGTTACATTCAAAATTAACGATGTTTAATTGCTTAAAGACTTACCTCGGATATCGACAAACGATGTAAATCGACTATTCAACTATTTTTGTTTTTCCCCGATCCAAGTCCGGTTTCTTTGGTTCTTGATCTAAACATATTCAAATTAAGCTCATTCAAAGATATTTTCATTCAATTTAGTCCAAAAACACATAAATGGGTAAATTACCATTTTACCCCTGACATTTACAATTTTTACAATTTAGGCCCTATTGCACAAAACACAAAATATACAAAATTTCAAAACACTCATATTTGGCCGAATCTTACCCATTACCATACAAGTCCATATATTTCATTTATTTTGCATTTTAGCCCCTCAATTTATTATTTTTGCTATTTAGTCCTAATTACTCAAAATCATCAAAAACTTCAATACAAAACATGTTAATCTAAAACATATCTTAAATATTTCATCATCAAACATCTCAAAACACAAATATTCATCAATGGCATAACTCAAAATATGCATCAAAATCAAAAATTATAGCATGGGTCGGATAGTATTCGAAGCAACAATCTTAAAAACGTAAAAATTATCAAAAAACGAAACATAAACATACCTTAATCAAGCTTCTAAAATGCCGAACCCTTAAACCTTTTGTTTCTTTTCTTTCTTACAACATTCGGCCATTTCAAAGAAGAAATGCATGGCTTTATGTTATATTATAATGATTTATAATATTAGTTTATTAAAGTAACCTTAATAAATTTATAACAAAACATTATAATATAAACCTCTTACCATCCACTTAACAAATTGATGGCTAATTGCAACATAAAGACTTCTATTTTAAAAGCCAATGGCATTTTAGCCCTTTATACATTAAACTACCCAATTCTTAATCTACGCGATTAAGCCCTTTTTATTTAATCGGATATCCAAACGATAAAATTTTAAAACGAAAATTTAATACACACAAATTCACACATTATAAACACCAAAAATATTTTTCTGACTCGGATTTGTGATCCCGAAACCACCATTCCGATTAGGGTCTAAACTGGGCTGTTACAATTTTAGTCACCCAAGCGTTAAATCTCTAACGACGGTTAACTGTACACACCACATCATGTTTACACTTTCATTTTGGTCACCCAAAAATATTTTTTTGAAGTATTGATTGGGGTAAAAAATCAAGGATTAAAGTGAAAAAGCGATAGAAACTAAAATAATACATAAAATTGTCAAATTGTACTTGTTTATCCCATTGCCAAAATTCTAATTTTCATTTTTTTTTAATATTGAAATTTTAAATTTTAAAAAATTAAAATAAATTGTTGAATTTTATTTATCTATTGATAATATCAATTGATTTGTTACTATAATATTAAAATTAATTAATTTAATCTCCTTTTAAAATTTTATTTTATGCTTCTAGATTATCCTTAACGAAATCAACTCAAATAACTCATTATTTAATAATTGTCTACGAAACTTAAATTTCTTTTGATTATACGATATCAAATCTTCTATGCTAAGCTAAAAGTAAAGGAAAAAAAAAACTTGTAATTAATTAAATTAATTGTTTGTTATTCGTTTGGGTAAAGAAGTGATGAAAAAATTATGAGTTTTGTTTGGAATTAAAGATAAAATTAATTAATTTAATTAATTGTAATAATTTTTTCTTTGCTTTTAGCTTACCATGGAAGATTCAAGATCATATAATCGAAAGAAATTTGAGTTTCGTAAACAACTATTAAAGATAATCATTTTCATTGATAGTTTTTGACAAATAATTTCAAAACATCAAAATAAATTAAATAAATTGTTGAAAAGAATTTATCCTTTGATAATGTCAACTACTTTGCTACGATAAATTTTGAATCTTAATATTTAAAATTTATATTTCAAAATCTAATTTTAGAATGTTCAGTAATGGATAAATGAGTACAACTTGACAATATTTTTTAAATTTTTTTTAGTTTCTACCACTTTTTATACAATTTGACCTAAAAATTGAGTGACCAAAATGAAAGTAACGTGTCCATTAGAGATTTAACGCTTAAGTGAATAAAATAAAAGTGTCCTAAAAATTGAGTGACCAAATTGTAAGGATACCCAAAATAAAAACGCCTTAAAAATTGGATAATCAATTAGGCAGTTTGCCCTGTAAAATCACTTTAAAAGGCTTGTAATTTAAATAATAATATTTTGAAAAACTTTTTTTTTTTAATAAAAGCATCACCTTAAAAAGGCTCTAAAGTTAATTTTCCCAATTGCAAAAAATCAGATTGGGGGGTTTTGGACAATAGAATCAAGGGGGGCCATGGTTCAATAACTTAGCATTTAAAATCCTAACTATAAAGGATCATTTGAGATTACATTTTCATGGACTTCAATGTCTTTTTGAAGACTTGAGAAGGTGGAGATAATAATAAATTACTCCTTTTATAATTATTTGATTAAAAAATTTCGTAATCCGAACAATAAATCATTCAAATTTAAAATTGATCGGATCTAAATTAATCTTTTTCAAAATAAATGGCTTATTTTTTTCTCGATAAAAAATAGTATTTTTAAAATCGAATCAATTTGATTGATTGAACTTGAACCAATTATGCTAGGAATAGACCGGTACACCGTTGATCTTTATACAAAAAACTAATATTTTCAAAATCGGATTAGTTGAACTAAAAACAAAGTTTCTATTGATTCTCGCAATTCCGTTCCAAATCAAATCGAAAATCAATGATCTAATTGATACCCGCAAATCCCATTTCCAAAGTTTCTTCTCTGTTTCCCAATTGATGGAATTGTGAGATGGAAATTCATAAAGTATTTAAAAAGTCAAATAAATAAAACAAACAAATTGAAATTATTAATTGCAAATAACATGAACACAAACACAGAATGGTTTAAAAGTTGACTTTGAACTCTTAATCCAAGCCCAATAATCATATCAGAATCAATCAAAATCCCACCATTTAAACCAATTTACCACTCCACTGTGAAAAGCTTGGAAAAAACCTGCTCTTTTGCTGATATCTCCAAGCTTTAAAAAGAAAACCAGACACAAACATGTCTGAAAGTAACCAAAATCTCTTTCTAGGGATGTTGTATTCCAATTTTTCTAGCTACAACATACTTTATATACATCTGGTTCATCAACTTTTACCTTGTACTACAAAGGCTATATATACCCCCACAAAGAAGTCATTTTCGCTGCCATTGTTAGGTAGAAGGCAGACCCGGATTGCCTCCTTGATGGCTCGGTGCTAACCTCCATAACGGCTATTCTTTATCGGAAATTATATATTGCCATTGTTTTCTTCTGCAATGCCGTATATTAATGTATCACGAGCTTCTTCCAATGTCCTTGCTGGTGTAATCTCCACCTCGAAACGATGCTGCTGCTGTGGTGGCATCAAATCCACTTCCGATAGACGTAATTAGAGCAGACAGGCTGGCATTGGGATTGCCACCGGCAGCCACCCCCAATCCAAGGAAATCGAGAGTAGTTTGCTTAGGACCGAACACCGGGGTTCCCATCATCAGTTCCTTTAATCCTGAACTTCCGTCACAGGGAAGCCCGAGTCCAAGCCCTGCTGCAATGGAGGCATTGTCGGGGTCGACTTGTGCTTGACCCCATTGTAAATTTTCTTGTGGTGCCGAAGATGAAACAATACCGAGACCGCGAAGCAAGGATGCATTACTTGCTGCTGCTCCCATCTGAGCAGCTTTCTGCAGTAGTGCAGTGGCAGACATAGCAGGTTGCAGTGGCGGTGCATGCTGCCGACGCTCTTGCCCTGTAGTTCCGAATATGGACGAGCCATGGCTGGTCGAGAGGCATAAAGAAATTGGTTCAATTGATGTAGATGGAGCTAGGTCAGCTCGAATTAAGTTGGTTAAAGCCGGAGTTTGAGAAGGTTGTATGCTTGCAGATACAGTCGAGGAGGCAAATAAGCTTGCAAATACACCACTACTGCTACTGCTGCTAGCACCACTGCTAACCAGGCTGACACTACCGCTACAACTTCCATTTAAGCCAACCAGTGGAGGAGCCGGTGCCAGAGGTTGAGGAGGGTGTATGCTCGCAGATACAGTCGTGGAGGTAAATAAGTTCGAAAATACACTGCTGCTGCTGCTGTTACAACCACTGCTAACCAAGCTAACACTACTGCTAGAACTTCCATTTAAGCCAGCCGGTGGTGGAGACGGTGCCGGTGCTGGAGCTGGAGCTTCATCCACAACAGTACTTGGATCTTCAGCCAACACTACAACAAGAACCGATATATAAGGCATAAATATAGAGTCATTTAAAAGTCTAAAACATAAAATCGACAAAAGACCAAAAACAGACAAAAACTACTACACTCCAAAGGTTCATCCAAAGACATAATAACAACAAAAATAAATAAATAAATTTGTCTTTGTTTCAATTCAAACAAAATCAAAAAAAGGACAAAACTGAAACTAACAAGATACAAAAATTCCCTAATTATATGTTTTACCAGAACTTTGAATCCGAATATCTGAAGCAGTTATAGCACTTGGAGCAGATACCGGCGGTGGAGCAGATACCGGCGGAGATGCAGCCGGAGGTGAGCGCCGTGGTGATGAATCCGCCGCCTGAACTTTCGGGTCGGATTCTGAACTAGGATTCGTTTGAGTTTTAGCACTCTCCACTGCTAACGCATCACAAAAAGCTCTGTGGGTAATAAAACTATCCCTCCTACAAAAAGATAGAAAAACCCCAAAATCAACAATCAAATCCCAGAAAAAAGAAGTCATTTTTTTTTTCACATGGGAATTAAGTCGAACACCTGGAAAACACAGTTCCACAATCACATTTATACTCTCGAGTGCCACAGATCTTAGAGTGAGCTTTCCAATCCGATTGAACAGCGTATTTCTTAGAACATTTATCACATTTCCATTTCTTTTCACCATGTTTTCTACAGAAATGTTTCTTAATCCCCGTGAGATCACCTAAAGCTCTCGAACGGTCATGATGAACACATGTCGGCTCAGGACAAACGTAAACCCTCTTCTTCACTTCCTTGCTCGATCTTTGCCTCAACTTCCATGGCAGATTATGACCTCGTCTATGAAGCTGAAGATTTTGGTCTCTTTGAAACCCTTTGTTGCAAATTTCACACACGAATCGGTTCGTAGCTAACAGAGTCGTAGGTGATAAAGCAATCACCTCCGCATCTGGATCTGTATAAAAAAAATTTTTAATTCATAACAAAATAAAGTACCAAAAAGAAGACTGATTTATTTATTGGATAATTAATTTTTTTACAGTACCTGGCATTCCAGGGAGGTTACGTTTCTTCTTAACGGTGGATTTGGGAGGTGGGTTTTGATTACCGGTGGAAGAGACGCTAGCGTCGCCGGAGACGGTGGAGGAATTGTCAACCTCAACCGGCATAGCTTTAAAAAAAAATCAAATTACTAGACCAAAAAAAAAATTTATTTTCTTCCCCTTTGTGAAGCTTTGTTTATCTACCAGTCAATCAGCTTTATATATATATATATATATATAATCTTTAAGGTCATCTACCAGCTCTGTGCTTTGACCAAAATTTTTCACAGTACCCAAAGAGAAACTCAATGATTAAACCCAAACACTGAAAGATCAGCTTCTTACGTTTCCCAGAAAAAAAAAGCTTTAAACTTTAAAGTTGAATCCAAAACCCCAAAAAGATCAAATCAATACCCAGTAACTAAATCAAATCAAATCAAAGAACCCTCCCCAGCAAACTGAATGATCCAACGGACAAAGATGAACAAATAATAAACAATTAAAACAGAGGAAAAACAAACAGAATTATATATGGATAGTTACATATACATAACAACACAGAAACAAATGAAATAGAGAACTTCGTGTGAAAGTTTTTCGAGCAAAAAGTAATAAAGAAAAAAGAGAGAGTTCTAAAGTTCTTCAATTGCCATAGATGGTTTACTTTTTAGAAGATTATATATATATGTATATATGTATATATGAATAAATAAATATATATTAATCTTTTATCAAAAAAAATTATTTTTAAGTGGGGTTTCGGCAATTTTTTTATTTTTTATTTTACGGTTTACTTATGGGGTTTTTTACATTGAGCAAGTTGTCGGAAGGTGGTGTTTTGTCGTGTAGTGAACTGGTCGGGTCGGAACTGGATTCGGACAAGATCAAAGAAACTGTCGTTGGTGTTTGCTATTTCATGTAAAGTCAAACTGCTTTTGTATATGATTTATTTTTTTTACTGTTTTTAGCCAATTGTTTGTCGGCACGTGGTATGAACTGCTAGAGCTGAGCTTGTTTGATTGCTGCTCTTTGGTTTTATTTTTGGTTTAAACGAGCGAAAGTCCCCGTGCTCTTTTGAAATTTAAAATTTAATGCCTGTATATTTTTATTTAAAAATATTGGTCCCTCCATTTATTTTTGCCGTTAAAGTTAACAATATCATAAAATAATCTTTTTAGCTCTCAACATTTACAATTTTCTTTTCAATTTGGTCTTTACATATTGAGGAGAATTGTCTTAATTTTATTTAACTTTGACAGGTTATAAGGGAGTATTACGAGGACTCCTAACGTTGCCAATAGAAGTTTAGGAAACGGAGAGTCAATAGAATTTCAATATGCCCAGAATTGTCTTTCGTAGGATTTTGTCTTTCAAGTCCACCACAATAAAATTTGTGAAGTGCCATCTACACTTTAAAAAAACACAGTTGAAATGTCTCACCTATCGTAAAAACTAAAGAGTTCATGTATTGTGAGATTTGAATCTATGTCCTATAACATGTAGCCATTGATGGGTAAGTCTTCTCGTTGAAGGATCAAACCCTCAACACATCTCGTATTGCATTATAGAGGATTTTGTGTTCGATTTTAATCTGAAGATTTCGTCTTCGTCCCCAAAAAGAGCATAAAGATTCCCCTATTAGATAGTGGAGGGTGATTTACACTGTTGAATAACAATATGAAAGCCATATGCGCTGTCGACTTTGTCACAAATAAGTCTATAAAATGTCACCTACGATTGCACCTAAATCTACTGCAAAAGGAGAGCGTCTCACCCACCATGAAAATTGAAGAGTTTGTACATAATTGATTGCAAAATAAGAATATTGCAAAATTAAAGTAAAGTTAATGCTCATTCAAGTTTTACAATGGTAAAGGATTTATTTCAGCATAATAAAAACAAGAGGACTTAAAGTGATAAAAAAATTATTTTTTTAACCTAAAAATAAATAATCCCATTTTAATCTCAATAATTTTTCTTTTAAGTTAGGTGACCTTTAGTAAATACGAGTGAACTCATTGACTATTTATTTAAAAAAGGAACATTAATGACAAATCCAACTACCCCTTCAAGTTGATCACCTCTTTACTTGATATAGTAAATTTTCGTTATTAACAAAATTAATTTACTACCCTACATAACCTTAAATTGAAACCCTTCAAACTCCAAATTAGGAATGAAGTAATTAATTTGCAATTTAATTTATTATTTTTAATTTAAGTAAATTTTTATGTATAAACTTTGATTCGGTACAATTTTGTTTTTATTTTGTTATTTTTTTTAGTATTTAATTTCTCATTTAAATCATTTTTACGTAAAAAAATTATGAACACTTAGGATGTACCACATGTCACATTTTCATTAGTAACCTTTATTTATTTTTTTAGATAAAATAGAATGAAAATGATTGCTAGTCAAAATAGAAAAAAAAATTAGATACCAAATTAAAAAAAAAACATTTACAGTTTTGTTGATACGAAGATGGATAAATGGTAGAGATGGATGGTTTACTCTATTTAAAATAGATCGAAGAGTTATTAGATAGAGTGGTTGAAATAGCAGGAAGGAAAGAAGGAAAGAGGAGAGAATCTAGCCTGTGGTAAGCTAGGAGGAGGAGAGATGTAAGTAGCTTGGTCTCATTCCAAGACCTCTGGGCTTATAAACTAATCATCTCCTGTCTTGAAGTGTCACGCGTCAAGGGCAAGTGACCTGGTACGATAGGCTTAGATAGAGTGGTACTATGATGTACCCTAAATCATCTCGGATGAAATATGGTGATTGAAAAATAAATTTGCATGTCAGGTAAATTGAAAATCGAAATATTCGACAGATTCCACAAAAGTTGTATTTGTGCAAAATTGAAGCACTTGGCGTGCACGCAATTAACTTTAAGTATCTTCAATGTTTTTCATGAACTATATTGTAAAAGCACAATCACATGAACAAAAAGAAATGAGTTTTTTAGTGTTAGTGTCAATTATTTGTATTTGATTATTGTTTTTGAGTTTCAAGTGGGAAAGCTAAGAAGGGGATATATACAACCAAAAGGCCGGCATCTTTCTGGTCTAATTATGCTTTAGTCCCTATTCTCTCGAGACTTGTAAAATTTAATCCCTATATTTTTAATAAAAATTCTAATCTATTTACTTATCTAATTTAAAAATTAAAAAACAAATTATTGACTTTTTTTTATTTCAATTTTTGAATCAGACGTATAAGAATAATAAATTCTTAAAATTAAAATTGATAAAATAAATAAATTTCAAAACTTTAAAGAGTATGATGGCATGGGCATGCCAGATATCAGATACGGTAGGCAAGGGCCTTGCACCCTTGAGCACCTTTATTTAAGTCCTTTAGTTCTTAATTGAATAGAAAAAAAAATCATTTTCAGTCCCTGCAAAAAAAATGCATTTTAGTCCTTTTCAATTTTGGTCCTTCCAAAATTTTTAGCACAAGACCAACTTTGCCTATTGATCCATTAAAAAAGGTTGATGTTATCTTATTCCATGTGCTTTATTAAAAAAAAAAAGGACCTTTTTGAAAAATTTCCATTTTCTCCATCTTTTATACTAAAAAAAAAGTGTTGTCTGCTTCTTCTTCTTTTTTCCTCCTTTGTTTATTTAGGTTAACTAAAATTCTAATACATTGTATATGTCCATTTCTAAATTAGTGTCTTTTGACTTCCCACCAATTTCCAACCTGGGATTAAGACTTTAATTTTCAATGTTCCAATAACTAATAGATTCCAAGCCCTAAATTTTATCTGGATTCAATAACGATTGCACTCTTAAGGAGAGGATTAAAATTCGAATTTTGGAGACGACATTGTTTGAAGGGACAGTCACGAACCCCAAACATGGATTATAAAACAGACATAAAGTATACAAAAAAAAATTGAGTATCATATACATATTTTTGTTTAGTGTGAATTATATTTCATAACCATATTCAAATATATTTTTAGGAATAGCGTCGAGGGAAAGTATGCGTTGGCCACCCAAAACAAAAGATAAAAATTAAAAGTTGTGAAACTAGTGACGGATCTTAACATTAAATTTTGTATGACCTAAATAAAATTTTCAAAAGATTTGGAGGATTTAACGAGAACGTTTAAAAATTCTGGTAAGTATAATTAAAACTTTCAAAAATTTTAAAAGCTTAACGAAAATTGACAAAAAATTTAAAAGTCTACTTAAAAATTTTGAAAATTTAAAAGGTTTAATGAAAAATTCCAAAATTTTCTTAACGTGGGTTTGGATGGGCGGTGCGTTTACCTGCAGTTAATGTAAAAATAGCGGTGGCGGTGAGATTAGATACTGTAGCGATACTGTAACATGAGACAAAAAATAAGCTAAACGCACCGCACTGCACTCAATCGCCTATCCAAACCCAGGCTTAGTTATTATTATAACAAATAATATTAGTAAGGAGCCAAAGAAGGTTTTGTTTGTTTTTAAATGTTTCCTTGGCCTGTTGTTTTCATGATATGTGGTATACCAAGTCACGCAACCTTGTTGAAAACTACAGCCAAATTGACTTCTCATTTATACAATTTTTTAAGGGTAAATTACATTTAATGCTATTAAATTATTATTAAATTTATATTTTGATCACTCAACTTCAAAAAATTATAAAATAGTCACTAGATTTTCTGAAAGTTTTTATTTAAATCAATGGGTTGTTAAATTTTTTTTTTTTTTTTAAAGTCTAGCTAGTATGATCCAAACATGATTTGGTTATTGGTACGGTGGATCAATGCTCATAGACGTGTCGAAGAACATACTTTAGATCCAAGTCGATCTTTCGATCAATGTAGAAGATTGAAGAAGAATGTTGTTTGAACTTTGATTCGTAGATTTGTGAAGTTCAAGTTATTACATGAAAATAAAACTAAATTGTAGAAGAGAAGAGGGAAAGCTTTTGATGGGTGTAGGCAGTTCGAACAGAGTAGGCCATACAACAACGGTTTTAACAGCACAATAACTTAAATGAAAACTTCCTAATAGTTAAATAATTAGTTCGAATTTAATTCTGAAACAGTCCAATTTGGTAATAAAAAATTAATAATTTGAACTTAATTTGATTCTAACATAAATTGATTCAAATTCAGAATAATTTGAAAAAAAAATTGAAGTTAAAATATCTAATACCCATAGTTAAAAATAATCTAAATATATAATGACCAAGGGGTGTAGCCAAAAAAAGAAATTTGAAGGGGAAATAATTAAATTTTAATTTCATGGAGGGATTAAAATGTAATTTTATTGTTGTCTCAACTTAAATTGTTATAACTTTAAAGGGGTTAGAGTATAAATTTGTCAATTTTTGGAGGGACCAGAATTGAACTATAACTCTTTGGAGGGAGCGAAAAATGAATTTCACCATTATATTAGTTTCTGGAAGGACCATAAATTTACCATTTCTTTTTCTTGGAGGCCTCGGTTTGCCTCCTTACAATGCACTTGTAATAATCTAACTCGAAAAATCCAAACACAAACAAAAATTTTTATCATCTATACAAACCCGAACCCAAATATTCTTTTGAACAATTTCATTATAGGTTTTGACCATATCTGCTCTTTTTAACACGATGCTTAGAACTACCAATAGCCCTTCTCCAACCCATAATTAGGAGGATAATGCGCTTCAGCACACTCGAACCCACGTCCTCCTGCATTGACAATAATACTTATATCAATCAAGCTAAGACTTAAGTAACAAACCCGAACCCAAATTTACCTAAATTGAAATTATCTCCAATTGAAAGTTCCATTCAAATCTATAATCAAAAGCTCTTTTGACTGGAAATTTAGAACCACTTATTTTAGCATCTTAATGCTAAGTGCTTTAAGATAAATATGGAAAATGGAGCAAAAGTGTCAACAATGATATAATTTTGATCTTGAATTTCATTGATTTCTTTTTGATGATTTTAAAGTCAAATTACTATGAATTTGCAAGATACAACCTTGAGTAGATAATGACTTTAGTAAAATAAAATGAATTAATTGTAAAAAATTGTGAAATTTCAATGTTAAATAAGTGGTAGATCCAGAAATACGATTTAGGGGTAGAAACGAAGTTAGAATTTTTTTTTGGGAGGGCCAGAATTAAATTATATTTTTATAATAGTAAAAATACAATTTTGCTATTTTAATAACCTATATCTTTATAATTTTTAGAGGATTAAATCAAAATTGTATCATTTTTGGGGGGCCCAATTACAACTTTACCATTATTAATTTAAAATTTTAAAAAATATAAATGACCTAAATAGAAATTTAGGGATGGGTGGGGCCCTTCCAGCCCCCTAGGTCAAATCCTATATTATTCTCTCTGTATAAGTTATGGATTTAATCTCTATATTTTAATTTAGTTTATTTTAATCTTTATTTTTTTCGAATCGGTCAATTTTAGTCTTTATTTTTTTCAAATTTTGAAATTTCAATCTTAAAGCAAACGACAACTATTAATTCCATTAACTGCCTTTTTCTTTTTTTTTTTTAGTAATATGGGCAAATAGCAAGATCACATAGCATTTATATGTGATCAGATGAAAATTTATAAATTATTTTAGTAGGTCGAAACTTAATTATAAAATTTGGAGAGATCAAAATATAAATTTATCATGTATTAATTTATGATTTCATCGTTTTTGAAGGGACTAAACAGTTTTTTTTTCATTTTGTCAAGACACAGTTTTTAATTTATAATTTATTTATAAGAGGACTGAATTGATTTTTTTTTTTTCGAGAGCTAAAACTCTTACTTGTCCCATTTGATTCGCCTTTGCATGTCGCAATATGTTGGAAGCATCAAATCGTGAAAATGCCATAACTTAATGAATTTAATAGACATTGTTAATACTAAAATTATAAATTTCAAAAATATAAAAATAAACAAATTAAGATATAGAGAATAAATCCACAATTTACGGTAAAAGTACTAATATCAATATTCATCAGCCTTCATCAATGGGGCAATTATGAAGATGTGAGAGATGACCCAATGCCTATAAGCAACAAAGGTCTTTATCTTGCTGGCCTGGGTCTTTCTTTTGGGCTCAGCAAGTGAGCTTGATGGTCCAAACCACATTTTTTATGGTGGGTCTTTTGCAGTCCCTCACCTTTTCAATATTATCAAAATCGGACCGAATTGACAAGTTGAATCGAAGTTCCATTGGTCTTACATTCTTATGTCGTTAGTCTTTGTATTTTGAAAAATTTTGAGATTTAATTTTTATACTTAAAAAATTAAGAATTAAGTCCTTTTGCTTTTATTTATATAAAAATTTTAATCCAGTCATAAAAACCACAAGTATTTATCGTCAAAGTTTGCCAACTTTGAATTTTGATTAAGCAATTCTTATATGACGCAACATATAATTGAAAGAAAATAAACATGATAAATCGATAAATTTTGATACAAACTACCAACAACGATAATGATTAGACTGGAATTTTCAAATTGAAAAAAAGTAAAACGATCAAGGACCAAATCTCAAATTTTACACAAATACAGGGACTAACAATTTAACCTTTCTAAAATTATAAGTTATTTTAACAGTAAAATTATACTTCTGACACTCCCAAGACGATAAAATTTCTTTTTGATCCATTGACAGCAATGGAGCTTCCGTAACAATGGCTATAACACACTTTCACATCATCAAAAGCAACAAGCCAATATGATCATGGTATTAAATTAAGCACTAAAACAGCAAAAAAAAAAAAACTGAGCCTGCAACAGCATGCTGTAAACCAGATACTTGCACTATATATATATATATATATATATATATACGATTTTTTGATGCATTTTCATGGGAAGAAGTGCTTATCTTAGTCAGATTCTTCAAGTTGGTAAAAGAATCTCTCTGATATCGTGTACTCTCTTCGATTCTTCCCTATTTTGAAATTACTCTTTACTGTCTGTTAAAAAAAGTTGGTTAAATTTCACCATTAGTCATTGTACTTTGTGTAAGTTGGGAATTTAGTAGCAGTTAAATCGTAGCAGTTAAATCCGTTAGGTTAAATTTTACTATTTGTCTTGTTGAGGGAAGGTCAGATTTTCTTAAAAGTCTTTGAAGTGTTGTTTGCTTGGGAGCCGATGAATCCCGTAACAGAATGTATTGTTCCTGTGTCGCGGTTTTGTCTCTTGACTTTATGGAGAGCCCCGAAGGGTTCACAAAGTGAAAGCTCATCGTTTGGTGGAGATACAACCTGCAATAGCTCATGGTGCAAAGGTAATGTCATATATGACTTATGGTTCGAATACCCGCGGACCCATTCTACATAATTAATATTATGCACAATACTAATAACTCTCCCATGAGCTATTGTAAGTCATATCTCTGTAAACCTAGCTTGACTTTAAAAGCTAGTTTAAATGTTTAAATGGATAAATCTTAAAACTATACATGAACTTTGATTCACTGTGCAATTTGATACATTAACTTTGATTTTATGCAATTATACACATGAAACTTTGATTGTGATTCAGATTTATACATGAAACTTTACTTTTGATTTAATTGTATACATTTAAGTAAATACATAAATTTATTTATATATTAAATAAATATAATTATTTGTGTATGCAATATATAAACGTAAAATGGTTCTATAATAATAATTGTCAATTATTTGTGAAAATTAAATCGAATAAAAATCTCATGTATAAAACTACATAAAATTAAAGTTAATATATAATATTACATATCTCGTATTTAAAAAAAATTATTATTTAAGTCAAATCCGAACCAACCCAATTCGACCCAAAATATTTTTTGGTTCAAAATCAGACGTAAATCAAGTCGGGCCTACCAGACCGAGCGGACTGCCGTCCGCCAGGGCATTGAACAGCAAATAGTTATCTGATCGGTTCCGGAGGAGTCTCCGATAAAGCTTATCACTGACGGATCGTACATGCCCAACAAGTATCCGGTCGGGAGTGCAGACCGGTTCTGGGACTGAGGCCAAGCACCACACGCGTCTTACGTGTCAGTAACCGGCAGCTATGTCCCTTTTTCCTTTTTCTGTTTACCACACTGGCTGACAGATATGATAGCTGGTTGAGACAGTAGGACAAAAGTGAGTTCAACAAGAAATGAAGGGTATAATACTGGTTTTGGTCCTTCTACTGCATTGGAATTTTCAATTTAATCTCTTTAATTTTAATTTAGTGTAATGTGATGTTTTACTTTTATGATATTAATTGTAAGTCCAAATTTATGCTTACCTAAGGCATGCTAAAGTATTTGGTGTTATCAGTTTACACTAATTAATAACAAGGGGAAGCACTAGTGTCACGAACAGAACAAAGGAGTTGACAACCAAGGCCCATTTTGATTCCTCTCGTTCATTGGAGGTCATTCGGCTCGACAGGATTGACTCATTACTTGGAAGAGACTTAAAGTATATCTATTTGAATCTTGGTTAAATTGTAAATTGTATTTTTATCAGAACAATTATTGTAAATCCCAAAGATAAAATATAAAGAATTTAAATCCCCGAAGATTCTCTTATTATAGATGTGAATTAATCTCAACCATAAATTTAATTTCATCTGTACCGTTGGATCTAGGGAAGCTCAACTATAAATATAAACCCGTTCACTTTTTGAGAGTTAGGCTGACTTAAGTAGATTTGAAGCAAATAAAGCCGAAAGGTTTGTCAAACTTAAGTTTCAATCCCATGACACGAGGGGGTTGGCAAGGGCTTTGGCTCCCTCTAATTTAATTTTTATTTCTTTACAATTTATAAAATTTTAAGTTAATATATGGTAAAATTACACTTTATCCCTCAAATGATAAAATTTCAATTTAGTCCTCTGAAGAATTATAAAGGTATAGACCATTAAGATGATGAAAGTGCATTTTAACTCTCTTAAAAATATATAACTTAATTTTGACCCCCACAAAAAAAAATTCTAACAATGTTATCGGTTTAGATTCACTAACAACATTATAAAAGAAGACGAATTGAATTATGTAAAATTAGCAGTGTTATCAACTTAGACTTAGTAATAACATTATAAAAGTAAAAGAATTAAACCATGTTACATTAACTGTGCTAGTTACTAATGATATTATAAAAATAAAAGGACTAAATTATCACACAAAAATAGAAAGATTAAAATTTAAATTTTAATATAATAAAAGGACTAAAATTACAATTAGACCAAAGATAAAAGTAATTAAAAAAAAAGGGAGCGTGATCAATGGAATAATCACCGTGCAAAGCGGAGAAGATATCAAATCCAACAATTTTTGAGAAAAAAAATTCAACAAATTTAATGAAAAAAATTAATATTTCATACATTACCCCTTAATTTTCAAATTTCGCAAATAGAATTAAGGATTGACAAATATACCATTTTACTATCCGTGTATTAAATATTAATATCAAAAAAATTATGATTTCAAAACTCAACCTCTTTGATGGTAAAATTTTAGAATATCCTTAAATAATATATGGTAAAATTATAATTTGGTCTAAAAAATGTTAGAATTTTAATTTAATATTTTTAAAAATCTTGGATATGTAAGTCAATTTAAGGGAGAAATTGCATTTTAACTCATAGAAATCTGTAACTTAATCTCAACTCTCTCTAAAAAGAAATTTTAACTTTGTCTCTACGTTGTCTTTTGGGTGCCAACAAAAAAACTTAATTATTATGATGCAGATAATGACATATTATAGATAATTAAACTTTTTTAAAAAATTTAAATAATATTTCATTATTTACTTCACTATAAATTTATAAATAATAATAAAAAAAGATTATAAATATTGAAATTCACATTAGACTAAATTAATACATTTTACAATGACATGAGTAAGAAGATAGGGTTATAAACCTTAAAGAAGTGGGATAATTTATAAAATTTACCAATTACTTACGTTTAATACTCAATTTAACCCACAAGAAACTCGAAAACTAGTTGATCTTCGTGAAAACAAAGCTTCCCAAATCTCAGAAAAAGCTTCAACAATGGCGCCATGGTGATCTCTTGAATTCAAAGACAAGAAACAATGCAGCAGCTGTTCCAAATCTTTTTCATCAAACATTTGTTTCTCTAATATCATGTCCATCATCGACTTTTTGAAATCCTCGTACGGATCTTCCGATTTCTTAACCACCGCAAAGCTGTCTCTCACTTTGCCTTCCACCGTACACGGCACCATGCGTTGCAAGAAGCTCGACAATCTCGCTGGAGATTCACTCTCCTCCGACGAAGAAAACCTCAATGCGTAACGTTTGGGTTTAACTTTCTTGGGTTTCTTCTTTTTTTGCCTTGTTTGCTTAGTTTCGTGTATGGCTTCCAAGTTGGCGGCGAACATCATCTCCGATGATGAATCGGTGGAGACTAGGGTTTCCGTTTCGTCTTCTTCTTCGAAGCTTTCGCTGCTGAACAATATGCTTTCGGCCGATGAAGTGCTTACACGGAATTTCGGCGTCGTTTTCTTCTTTTTGTAACGTCTTTTTTTCTTCACCGTGTTGGGAGGCGGCGGCGGCGGAAGCTGAGGTAGTGGTGGAGGGAATGAATCGTCGTCGATTTCGGTATCGTAGACTTTGTTGCGTCGTGGGGTTTCGTTATTATTATAAGCTTTGGCTATAACATGCCATCCATCTTCTTTCTCCCAGTGAAACTCCAACGTCGGCGGCGGCGATTCACTGCGGTCGGTTTCAGACAAGTGCTTTGCCGACGATCTTGACCGGAGGCCGCATCCGATTGACGAAAACGCGGAGGTAACGTGTCGTTTGAATGAGGAGTGATGAGGCAACTTTGACGAAGGTGGTGGTGGTGGTGGTGTTGGTGGTAAATGGCGAGTGATAGGTTGGTTGTTGACTGAAGAAAGTCTACAAAATGAAGGGACAGGATTTGATGGGAGATTAGAAGGGTCTTTTGAACGGCAAGATTTGAACGAAGCGAAGACTCGCGGTATCTTAAACTTGAATCGTTTCGCCATTTTCTTTGTTCTTTAAATTATGCGTTTTGTTAGAGAAAAGTTAGGCTTATATATAGTGGGAGAAATGTTAATATTATAGGTGAAATTTCTTGTCAAGTCCCTCTATTATAAGGATTATATCAAATTAGTCATATTATTATAAATAGATCAATTTAATTCTTGTACTATTAAAAAGAATAAAATAAGGTCAAATTGCACTAGAGTTAAGATTTACTGCTAAAAAATATATAAAAATTATTTTTCCATTCGCAGTTTAACTTTAAACATTTTTTTTTACAAAACCAAAAACAACTTTAAAAAAATTAACTTTGTTAAACAATAATTGACATTTTTAAACAGTAAATATTACCTCTATTGAAATTCGATCTTATTTTATTCTTTTTAATAATACAGAGACTAAACTAATCTATTTAATAGTAGAGCAACTGATATTTTTTTATCCCTATATTTAATGGACCTGATAGGTACATTCAACCAATTTTATATTAATTAGGTAGCCAGTTTGAATATTGTATAGAGTATATTTAAAATATGTGCATCAAATTATAAATACTTCTTATATTTATTGCATAAACAACTTGAATTTAACATGTTAAAATAAGTAAATAGTGTAAATAAAATTCAAGACAGTTATTTTGTTAAAGTTCATATTGTAGTTAAACACGTGTTTTAAATATACTTCATGTCAGATTGAGTTAACATTTAACGCCAAAGGTAATGATTAAGATGACGAAAGGGCTTGATTGTTATGGTGCTAATACTTTGCAAACTTAATTAAAATGTTTTAAAGTTTATGACAATTTAGAATCCAGGTCATAATTTGAGGGTGTGTGATGAAATTATCCCTTTTTTTTTTTAATTGTCGGCTGCTGAAGGAAAACAAGGGAAAAAAAACAGTGACTCAGTGAGTTTGTTAATGCCGTGTATGAAAACAATCACTTGTTTTGACCACTTTTCCATTGCTTTCTAGGTGAGAGCCTAAAAAAATTCAAACATATTATTATATGTTTGAAAAGAGGGAAAAAAAGTATCACTAAAAATGTTGATAATTCTTGAATTATTGATCCATTAAGACTTGAGAGAAGGGCAATGATTTCTATCATTGGAATTCAATCTACGTTATTTTTACTATTAAAAATTGATATGGTTGACGAAAGAATTAGATAGTGACATGTAGTTTACCATGTGTACATCATGCTGACGTAAATGGAACAATTTACTATTTAATCTAATGTACAAGTACTGATTTGACTATTTTTTGAGTAGAGGGGGCAAAATGCAATCCAACTCCTAGTATATGGGCCTCCATGCTACTTTTACCAACTAAATTGACATAATTTATAAATATTAAAAGTTAAAGTTGTCATTATGTCAATTTTAAAAAATACCACTATTAACTAGTTGATTACCAAAATAAAATAAAATAAAACAATTGAGTGATTATTTTATAAATTTTTATACTTAAATAATAATAAAAAAATATTAATAATTGGGTGACTATTATCGTAATTTACCCATTTGTTAATAATGATGATGAAGTTGGTAAAAATACCAAGGCAAGAAAGCCAATGGATAGAGGGTCACCACCATTCATTGAAATTACCATGCATATATAGAGGTATAACCCTAATCAATAGCAATCATGGGGATCACTGCAAAAAATGGTAGGAATCGTCGATTAGCCCTTCTTTTTCCTTTCCCTTCATCAAAAGCAGTGCTCATCCATGGCCTACCCTTGTGCAAAAAGGAAATATACATACATAGTTCATACTTTATAGCCATCGTCGTCTTTAGTTATATACCTGAAAACATGCTGGGACAAATGCCTCAGGTGATCTTAGTGCACCACCTGTCAGTTTTTCTGGCTCATCCTGCTTAAAAATTAAAGTCTTTGGGGGGCCGGAAGAGCCGCCTTCCAAGATAACAGACCCGACTGTCATTCACGACGATACAATCTAAACATTTGGGGGAATGTTGTAATAAGGGATAAAGTAATATTTAATCATTTAACTTGATAACTTTTCCATTTTGGTCCATGTTCTATAGCAATGGCGGAGCTAGAAACTTTTTTTGAGGGGACCGGAATTAAATTGTATATTTTTACGACTATCATAAAAATATAATTTCACCATTTTAATAGTCTATATTTTATAATTTTTAAAAGATTAAATCAAATTTTTATCATTTTGGGGGGGTAAAGTGCAATTTTACCATTACTAATTTAAAATTTTATATATTATAAAATGTCTAAATGAAAAATTTTCTATTTTAAGAGGGCCAAGCCCCTGCTAGCCCCCCTTGGTTCCACCACTTTTCTGGAGTGAATAATTTTATGAGAGCTAATGTAATTTCATCATTGTATTGGCATATATCTTTATAGTTTTTTCGAAGGATTAAATCAAAATTTTCTCATTTGGGAACTATAATTTTATCCTGTATTAACTTAAAATTTTATAAATTTTGAGGGCTCAAACAAATTTTCCTACTTTAGTGTTAGTCTTGGAACTTGACAACTTTTCCTAATTTGGTCCCTAAAATTGGATTGCGTTAAAGTGTGATAATGTGGTATTTAATATTGTTCTAGGTTATCATATTTTAACGAAATCCAAGTTCAGGAACCAAACTGGAAAAAAATTGTCGAGTTCCAAAACTAACGTGGACCAAAAAAATGTTCAGGGATCAAGTAGAAAAATTTGTCAAGTTTAGGAACTAAATGTTATTTTATCCCTTGTAATGATAATGATTTGTCTATACATTCACAACAATATATAATTATATAATTCATTGTACCGTATATCTCAAACTATTACCTAGATTTTAAATGTCTCTAATATTTTAATTGAGTCCTCAAAATATCAGTATCGTATTAATCAAATTCTTTTGCTTCTCTAGTTACTAACTTGGATATTAGATTCTAACTTAGGCATGATATAACATAGAGGGGCGAATCCAATAGGATCAAGCAAGGGTTTTTAATTGAGCCAATACACCTAAACTAACGACTAGGCTATCAAAAGGACTTCATTCAAAAAATATTAGTACTTTGAGGGTTAAAATAAATAATTTTAAAGAGTTTGGAGACATATGTAGTAATTAACCCATATAATATATATATAGAGAGAGAGAGAGATTTATAGGTGCATACAATAGTATAGTGATGGAATTTATTTTCTTATTGAAAACTGCTGGATTGATTTAAAATATGATGAATATATGACCAGGGGTGAAGCCAGGGGGGCTGGCATGGGCCCTGGCCCCCTAAAATATAAAATTACTATTTAAATTCTTAAATTTTTTAAAATTTTTAAATTAATAAAGGTAAAATTACACTTTGGCCCCCCTAAAATTATAAAAATTCGATTTAATCCTTTACAAATTATAAAGATATAAACTATAAAAAATTAAAATTTCATCTGGCCCCCCTAAAAAATTGTTCTGGCTTCGCCCCTGTATATGACAGTATTGGAGTAATTTCAAATGATGTCACGACAAAATTCGTATCTTAAAGTTGGAATTTTCATGGTCCTTTCATCTCCAATTTCATTCATATCTTTTTAGAAGCAAGCAAGAAGAATAATGTAACATTCCCAAAAGAGATTGTTAGATTTAGTGGAAAACAATTAACACGAAAGAATTTGATTGATATAATAATGATAATTTAGGGATGTAATTAAAATATTTTGATGTTTGAGGAATAATATAAAATAAAGGTTATAGTTTGAAGATGTTTAGTGCAATTGACTTTTACTTGAATAGTAATTACCCTTTTAATTATAAGGATTAAAGAGTGTAATTAGAGTGTTAGAATTATACTAAATTCAATGAAATCCGCTATTTACATCTGTTATCGAATATGTTATCGTGTATAAATGCAACTACACCCAGATCCAATTAACGTATGACTTTCTAAATATACCGTTATAATCTTCATATTATCACTTAATTTACTCTTTTTGAAATTCTAATCCAAATTTTTAAAATATAAATTCCCTAAAACTTCCTTATAGTTTTTATATTCATTAAATATATTATTCTTTTTCGATAAAAATATCATAAAAGTTATTATTCTAAGAATCAGATTATATTTTTTTTTACTCAAAAAGAAAAAAAATTAATCCCTGTACATTAAAGATTATACGTAATTGACATATCTGACAGATGTCTGACAGAATAATCAGATAATTATACGTAACTGTTTACTGCAAAAGGATTGAAGAATATTATTAATTAATTAATGCTATAATTTTCAAAAAGATTCTTTAAAGCAAAAGTTTGCACGCATAGGCTTATTATCCATTTACTTGCATTAATCTTAGGCTGAGGAGCCTAATGGGAGCTGCCTAAACCCTAAAGCTATGTTACACCTCTTGGTGTAAAGGTTGAAAATATTGAAATTTTGGGTTAATTGCCAAATGTCCCAAAATTATTCCCATATTTTATATTGGTCTTTGAATTTCAAAACCTTATTTAATTTCTCAAAGTATCAATATTCTATTAATCAAGTCTTCTCGTCATCTTAACTATCAATTTAGGTGTTAAATGTCAGTTCAGACCTAATATGAATTGAATTGTAAACACGTGTATACTTAATGCATGAACAGTTGAATGGCATGCTTAAGAAAACAGGCAGTGTTAATAAAATCAAATTTTGGGTCTGATCTAAGTAGTCCATACAATAAGTCCACATATGCTTACAATTTGATCCACTTCAAATTCGAGTGGAGTTTAACGCCTCAGTTATATGACTACATTGACCAGATGACCTAACCGATATAATATTAATATTTTCAAAACTAAATTAAAAAATCTAGCCGGGATCTAAGGACTTCTGGCTAAATTAACCCTTGAAATTTAAATCCAAATGTGTTTGAACGTTTTTAATTTACAAGTTACTATTATTGTTTTACTTTATAGGAAATGAGATATGGCAGAGCAGTAATGATAGCATTGAGAGCTCAAACGCGTGCAATAGGGAAAGGGGTAAATTGTAAAAAGATGAAACACAAAAAAGGAAAATCTCTAGGGCAGAGAGAAGATTGTAGACACTAAAGAAAGAAAAAAAAGTCAATCCAAAGAAGCTCCATTTAAGCTCACATGGTGGGGATCCAAGGAAGCCAACATAATCATCCATATTCCAAATGTCCCCCCTCCCCCTCTTTTTTTACATTTAGATCCTTTTCATAGGGACATAACTCGGGTTTTGGTCAAGACTTGTTTGCAGTAGGGGTGTTCATTCGGTTAACCGACCCGAAATAATATTAATCGAATTAACCGACCTTTCAAAATTTTTAACCGTTAACCGAACCAAAATTTTTTCAAAAAAATTAACCGAACCAATTTTTTTCCGATTAATTCGGTCGGTTAACCGAATTAACCGAAAATTATATGTTTTTTTATTTTTGGTTAAAAATTAACCGAATTACCTGAATTAACCGAATTACCCGAATTACCCGAAATTAATCACTACATAATTAAAAAGATTACATAATTTTAGTTTTAGTTTTAGAATTTTATTTTTATTTATTAAATTATTTGTAATTTTTATGATTTGGTTGGATTGGGTAATTGGGTTGGGTTAGATATTTGGGTTTGGATTGGGTTTAGGGATTGGGTTTAAGTGAATAGTGGACCTATTTATATATTATAATTTTATTTATTAATTTTTTCGGTTAAACCGAAAAATTCGGTTAACCGACCGGTTTCGAACCGAATTAACCGTTAACTGAAAAATCACAAAATAATTAACTGACCCCCGACCGAAAAAATTCGGTTAACTGACCGATTAACCGAATTCGGTCGGTTAACCGAATTTTTTCGGTTTTACCCGAATTTTGCACACCCTTAGTTTGCAGCAGTAGCTAGAGTTTCTATCTCGCATATAGATAATACAAGTTCAAAAAATCGGGGGCTAAGCTATAAATTTTTTTTTTCTAGGGGTAGAGATTGCGCTATATATTTTCACGAGAGTTAATATGTAATTTCATTATTATATTAACATATATCTTTATAATTTTTAAAAGGACTGTATCAAAATTTTATCATTTTTAGGATTAAAATATAATTTTAAGATTTATTTACTTAAAACTTTATAAAGTTTTCAACAACTAAAGACATGATTCATTTCTTCCCTTTATCCTTAATATAGCAATGATAGGAAAAAAAATGTTGGTTTTGAGTTTTCATTTAATTTTGGTAATATTATGGTTTGGGTTCTTGTGTTATGCTCAAGTTTAGAATTTAGTCCTTACATTTTAAATGATAAATATAAGTCTATTTTTATGATATTATTAGTTAGTTTAAATAGTTGGAGCAGATAAAACATGTCCTAGCTCAAAAGCTTGTTCGTGCTTATTGGAACCTTGGAAAACTTGAGCCAAAAATAATCTCGATTGAGAAAATCAAATCCCGAGCCCAAAATTGAGATTGATATGAGACAAAATTTGAAAAACTTAAAATTATAATTAAATAGAAGTTAATAATTAATATAATTATATGATAATATTTAAAATAAAATGTAAATCCATAAATGATAATTATTTAAATTATGATAATTTATTTATAAATATGATATGATTATATTAACAATAAAAGTAATCAATATTAAATCTTTATGTTAGTTTATAATTTAAAAAAAACACTAATTTTTAGTATAAAATATTTTTTATGCGATTGTTTTATATTTATAATGAATATACAAATTTAATAATTATTTAAATTTATGAAATTTAAAATTAATGATTATATAAAATATATAATGATATGATATATTAATTTAGTATAAAATCCTCTTTATTATTTTTAAAATAATAGCTAAATTTATTTTATTTTATAATTAAATTTGTATATAATGTATTAGTTTTATTATGCAAAAATATATGTGCCAAGTCAAATCTAAAAAAAATAAAATATTATGGTCCAAAGTTGAGTTATATTGAATTGTATTTATCGAACTTGACGAGTAACTTGATTCTTGGACAAATTTAATTATAACTTAATCAACAATATTTCTATTTATAGGTCGTGCATTTAAAAAAACCGAAGTATCTTATATATTAAACATTATTTTAATCAATTTTGTTAATTGAATAAGTTGGGTTGGTTTTGGGTTGAGTTAATTCAAGTTTTGAAATATTTGGTAATTTCGAGTTTTAATCATTATTGAATTTGAATAAATTTGAGTTTGGATCATTTTGGCTTATAGTTATTCATATTTTCTAGTTGAGACATTTTGAGTTTATATCATTTTAGGTCTGACGCTCGAGTTTAGGTTAATTTGTGTTAGTTGTTACGGTCATTTAAATTGTCTTAGGAAGATCCAAAGATGATTTCTAAATTTTTAGAGGTTGAAGTGCAAATTTATTATTATATTAACTTATATTTTCTTAAAGTTTGAAGGGGCTACAAGGGAAATTTACCCTTTCAAAGGGGTGGGGGAAGGCCGCTACCAGACCCCTTGTCTACTCCCTGATTTTGGGTCCAAGTTATTTCGAGTTCAAACACAACGAGCTTGGATTATTAACCTTTTACCATCAAAGCGAATTACTTCAAATTAATCAAGTTTAAGTTTCCAGCTAAAATGTCATTTAAATAAAGGTTATTGATTCGTAGCATTAATTTAATTAAATATTTAATAAATTTCATAAAAAAAATATAAATTTTAAATTGTATAGTAATTGAATTAATTTCACGAGTCATTAATTATGGATAGAGGTATCTATAGGTCGGCCTATTTTTTAAATAAATTTTATTTTTTACCTAAATTCATTTTTTAAACTTATATTTTTATCCAAATCCTCTCATTTTTAGACAGATATTCAGGCTGGACCGGCCATAGACATATCTCGTTACCGACAATGAATAATGCAATCTAATTAATATCATGAACCTATGGAAACGACAACGTATAATGTCGGTAGCCCTGTTCATACGATGCATCGACAAAGTAGTCAAGTACCATCACAAAACCGTTAAATCACCCATCAAAATTCACATCGAGCGGCTAATATTTTTCCTAAAAAATATAATTAAAGTAAAAAAATAGCGAAATTAATCTAAAGCGAAGTGTCCCGCTAATAATAAACATACAATTAATTAATAATTTCTTCCCTCCATTAAAAAAGCAAAATCTCATACTTTTAATTTCTTAATTATAAAAAAAAATAAATACGAAAAGAAATTTATAAACAAAAATTCCTGAATTTCTTTTATTATTCCTTAAAAAAAAATCGAAATGAAGGATGATGACACTCTGCCGACGACGACGGCGACGGCGACGGCGAATTTGAAAAAGGAAAGCTCAGATTCATGTTTATTTGGTCGTGGCCGGTATAAGTTTTGGGCATTCGCGGCGATTTTGTTGCTGGCATTTTGGTCTATGTTCACCGGAACCGTTACTCTCCGTTGGTCCGCCGGTAATCTCAATCGTCTTTCCGATGATATTGGCAGCCCCATTCACGACGATCTAGATGTCCTCGTACGTTCTCTCTTTTATATATTTATTTATTTTTTTGCATTACGATAAAGAAAATTAAAAATATATGTATTGTGTATGTGTGTGTGTGTGTTTTAATTTTCTGTTTGTTAGGAAATGGAGGAGAGGGAGAAGGTGGTGAAGCACATGTGGGATGTGTACACTAACAGCCGTCGGATTAGATTACCGAGGTTTTGGCAAGAGGCGTTTGAAGCTGCATACGAGGAGTTAACCAGTGATGTGCCTGGAGTTAGGGAGGCTGCAGTTACTGAGATCGCTAAGATGTCCGTACAATATGTGGATCTTGATCCTCCTCCTATCCAATCAACGGTGAGGATTTAGGGTTTCGTTTTTTTCTCTTTTTTGAACCATTGCTGTGATTTGATTCATGATGTAATTAATATTTGTCGTTTTAGTTTAGTTCTTTTGTTTTTTGGTGATTTTGAACAATTGTCGCTGTTCATGCACTTAAAACAGTTAATTGAACACATTAATAATTGACCAAATAATCTGAGTTTTTGGCTAATTACTATTGGTCCCCTTAGCTTGACTAGATTTTATTTCCCTTGATTAGAGTTCGTTTTAAACCGATTACTATTTTGCTATTTTTCTATGTGGTTTCGTTTGAAATTTGATTTCTATTGAATTTGACTAAAAGAGGTAATTTCCCTTGTTATTACAATTGGCTGGTAGTAGCTTAATGGAACTTTCCTTCATTGCTATTTCTATTTTATATGCAGATTCCATTTCGGTTCATGCTTCTTCTTCTTCTTGTTCTTGTTATTTGTTTTTCCTTTGATCCTCCCAAATGTATGATGTATATTTATATATCAGTTTATTAATTATGCCATCATCCAATGAGATCCTGAATTTGGATACTTAGCAGTCTTGTAGACACCAACTAATTTTTGGAATACTTTAGTTGTGTTCATCTTCATTTCGTCTGAGTCAAGGAAATTTGTTTCCGTTTCTAGTTGAGTTACTCTTCTCATTAGCTCTAAACATTCTGTTAGAGGATTAAGGAAGTTCAAGTTTTTTTTTTTAAATAATTCACGCTAGACCGTGATGAATGCAAAGTGCCACTTGATCTGTAGAGGTGTGTGAAATCAGTTCTGTCAAAGCTGTAGTTCAATCTTTTTCCGGGCTTTTTCCCCTCTAGAGTTTGAAGCTCCAATTAAGTGACATTTTCCAAGGTGTTGCAATTAGGTTGGAATATTTATTTTGCAAAATATTGGATGGGGGTGAATCTGTAAGGTTTTTTTCTATAATCCACACTAGACCGTGATGAATGCAAAGTGCCTCTTGGTCTGTAGAGATGGGTGAAATTAGTTCTGTCAAAGCTGTAGTTAATCTTTTTCTAGGCTTTTTCCCCTCTAGAATTTGAAGCTCCAATTAAGTGACATTTGCCAGGGTTTAGGTTGGAATGTTCATTTCACAAAATTCTGGTAGGAGGTGAAGGTGTAAGGTTTGGCTATTCATTTTTCTGTTATTGAATGCTATGGTGCATAAGGCGGAAAGGAATAAGCTTAGGTCAATTGAATGAGACCGGTGCATGTTAAAATTTTATGCAGAAAGGCAGATCCTATCAATCGAATTAACCAATATGTCAGCTCATGACAATCAACCTGTTTGACAATTGGAGCATATCTGACTTTGACATGAATTTGCAGCATGTTTGTAAGGAAAGAAACTATGAGCTGGGAGCATACTTCCTTTTCTTACCATGCATTTGACCCCTGGCCCCCTTTGGTGTCAGCATTTTCAGAATTCCAATACTAGAGCTTCTAGACTTTCTTTGTTTGCTACTATCTAGATTGCTATATATTATCCTATTAGCTATTATGACAATGGGTGTCAGCATGTTCACTTAAGTCTTAATTTGCACTCTCTTTTTAATGATTGTCTCCATTGGAATCCTTTAATTATGTGGTTAATTTTACTCCTAAGATAACATGAAACTTAATCAGTTGAAGTGCCCTCTATTCTATATAATATGTAATGGCTTTACTGCTCACATATCGAACCAATTAAGTTACATCAAATCATTTCATTCTTTCATTTACTATTCCAATTGTTTGCATTTTAGTTAATGAGCAACACATTCTAGATCTCAGAACCTGTTTATCTATTGAAGAGCCAGGGTCTATTCCTTATTGGCAAAAGTATCATGGAGGCCCCTGTATTAGGAGTTAGATTGCATTTTGCCCCTTTCACTCAAAAAATGAGCAAATTAATCCCTGTATGTTAAATAAAAAAGCATACTAGTCCTATCTGTTAGAATTTTCATCCATTTTTACTGTTAAAAACTGACGTATTTGTTGGAATAACCAGATAATTACACATGGCAGAAATGAATTAAATTTTAACAGAAGGACCAGTTTGCTTGTTGATCTAACAGGGATTAGTTTGCTATTTTTTGAATAGAAGAGGCAAAAATGCAATCCAACTCCTCATATATGGTACTTTTACCATTCCTTTTTGGATGTGAATAATCGCATAGTAGAAACCTTTATCATGGATGAGAATCCAAAGGGTAAAAATATCATATCCATTCCAACTTTTAATGTGGATTTGATTATAAAGCTAGTAAAATTCTATTTAGTAACAACTGAAAGTGTAAATTCTTTATTTCATGCTGTTTGCTGTTGTATGAAACTGTGTGGGGAATTTAATTCATATCAGCCTCGGGGTTCTTACCATTTACGTTGGCAGAGTGTAAGAGAACTGAGCAAGGGTCTGAAAGGCAGATCCAAGGTAACTTCAAGAGGTCAATGATGTGAAGAAAGCTGCCGGACCGAGGATTTTAAATGTCTTCCCAACTTTTTAAACTGTCATTTTGCTGGTGAGCTGCCCAAGTTTATCAGAGGTAATGATCGGCAAAACCGTATAGTTTTACTTTCACATTTATTCTCACAGTGACAAGCTTTGTATTTATGTAAGTTAGGTTCACGATTCCATCTTAAAGTTTTTTTGCTGTCAATGTCTTGTCCTATGGATTGGGTGGTAAAGTTAAAAAACAACCTTACCTTAGCCAGAAGATTTTGATTTACTTATGTTCAAGTGAACAAAAAAGTTTTTAACCCATTCTTGCTAAATATGGGGAATGGGAGAAGGAGATTTGAAAGGGTACTTCAATTCATATATCAACACAGTTTTGAGTATGTAGTAGTGGATACTCTTTTTTTATATATTTTTGAGAAAAAATGCCTTATCATAAATTTATTGAAATTATGCTTTTATTATTAGTAATTTGTTTATTTACTTGGTCTATTTTTATTTACTTTATGAGTAATCATAGTTCTTGAGTTGGTTTCACTTGATTTGGAACATTTAACTCTAGTTCTAAAAGGGATTTAGACTGATTAAGTTGGGAATCGGTATGGACTAGTTAAATGGGATAAAAAATTTGGTTGATTGGTTCAACCACTAGTTTAGTTTTGAAGATGTTAATCACTATGATTTTGGGTCAGTCCATGATAGAGTGCACCTCGTGCAGTCGAGTCCTTGAAGAATGGGAAGTCCAAAATTTGATCCAATCAATTCAAGTTCAAACTTGATCTAATTCGATTTCATTTAAAAGGTTAACAAATCGAAATTAAATTAATCCAAACTTAAATAATTGAAACTTGAATTATTTGAACGTAAAGTGATTTGAACTCGAAATGATAAGATCTTATAACAAATGAACTCGAAACTTGAGCCTCGATGGCTTAAAAAAGGAAATGCTTGAATTAGTTCATTATACATGATACTTGATTTAGTTGTTTATAAAAGTTTTTATATTAAGAGTTAGATTTTATTTTACTTTTTTATTTAAAAAATAGACAAAAAAAGTAAGTTTTTTGTTAAACATTTTATCCATTATTATTATTAAAATCTGGATCTTATACATTAGTATAAGATACACGTGGTACGTTATATATATCACTGTCTGATTATTTTATCAACCACACTAATTTTAACAATAAAATTGAATGATATTTTTAACAGAACAAATATCAATTTACTCTTTAATATAATATATATAACAATTAATTTACCCTTACTATTTTAATTCTTTTAAATTATTTATTCTTCTAATACATTTATCAAAATTATTTTTATGATATGTATATACGTATTTAGAATTTCAAAAGCATATTTTAAATTTTTTTTAACCATCAGCATTAAATACAAAATCCATATTTTAAAAATTTAAATAATAATTTAATACAATTTAGCCTTAAAATTTGGTTTAATTTCCCTCAAAACAAAATTATTCCCATCGCTAATAAAAATTCGTTTCCGTTTCATACATCGTAATGCTTAGCTAATTATCCAGCTGTCTATGGATAAACCCGAATGGCATTTCCGTAAATTTAAAAAACTTTATAGGCAATCTTCTAATCTCCGCCCTTGCTCTTTCTTTCTGATCTACCTACATTCCTTTCCCTTAAACAAACACATCTACCTTCAATCTCTACCGTTCATTTCATCCACGTCACCGATCCGTGTCCTCCTTAATCCAACGGCTCACATTTTCCCATTAATCCCCACAAAACCACCTCCTTTACTCTCTTAAAAAAAATCCGCACCCCTTAACCCTAGCCACGAACCACGAACTACGAACTTTTGGAACAAAGGAACAAAAGGAAATTGATTTTCTTTTTTAAATTTTAATTTTCAAGCGTTTAGAACTTGAATCAGAAGAATCCTTAGCGGTGCTTTTAGCTGTTGAAATAGATTAAAAATCGAAAAAAAAAAATTCTTTTGATCTTTAGAAATTTAGGGTTTGGGATTCGTTTATGTATTATTGTTTTTTGCCCCAAAATTTCATAGCTACGAATGAACTTTTGATTTTTCTGCTTACTGTGTTTTTTTTAGTACAAATGACGCTTTTTAATCTCTTCCTTTTAGAACTTTCCCTTTGAATCTGTGTATTCTTTAGAAAAATATAGGTAAAAGGAGCTTTGAATTTAATATTGTTTATAGAAATAGGTATATGAGATAAAAAAACGGTGTCGTATTTGATGGACGAGATCTGGGAGAGAGCCGTGGAGACAGCGTTAGACGGCCAAACTGACCACGCGGCGGCTCGAACCTTGACACTTGACGGTGCGGTGAAGTGCGTTCAAGGTCGCTTACCGCCGCCGAGCATCTTGGAACGATTTGAGAATCTTCAACACCTTTCAATTGCTAACATAGGTGTTTCGTCTCTAGAGCAGTTTCCTCGTCTTCGGAATCTTCAGAAACTTATCCTTTCCGACAATAGGATCGCAGGTGGCCTTGAGTTTTTGGTGGAAGCTGGCCTCGAATCGCTTCGAGACCTGGATTTGTCGAACAACCGGATTCAATATATTGAGGATCTTGCTCCGCTTGCGCAGCTTAAGCTTGTTTCGCTTGATCTTTATGAGTGTCCGGTTACAAGAGTTAAGGATTATCGGTCTAGGGTTTTTGCGTTGATTAAATCGCTGAAATATTTGGATAAAATGGATGCTGAGGAGAATGAAAGGCCGGAGTCTGATGAAGAGGAGGAAGATGAAGAGGAGGATGATGAATATGATCCAGGTAGTGGTGAAATTGACGGTGAGGATCGGCCATATAGAACGGAAAACGGACATAGTGAAGGCGGGGAAGGGATTGTTGATGAGGATGAGTACGAAGAGAGTGATGCTGATGAAGAAGAGGCAGAGACAGGTAGAAGAGTAAATGGACAAAGCTACGAGGCTAATGGTTTTCGGATTGAGGAAGTAGGGAGAGATGATGATGACGATGAAGAAGAAGACGAGGATGATGAGGGGGAGGATAATTATTCTGGTGCTGAAATTGATGACGACGATGAGGATGAAGAAGATGTTGTAGAAGTTAATGAAATTGGGGATAGTGATGATGAGGAAGATGGGGTAGAGGATGAGGATGACGACGATGATGATGATGATGAGGATGATGAGGAAGAAGAGGTAGATAATGATGAAGGGGATTTGGCTGAGCCAGAGAGTACGGGGCGGTTGACGAGTACAGAAGGGGAGATTGATGGCCATGAACATGGAGAAGATGATGGGGATGATGAGGATGATAATGGTGAGACTGGTGAGGAAGTTCATGGTGTTGAAGATGATGTGGAATTTGATGATGACGGCGAAGAGGAGGTGAATTCCTTATTGCTTGCTATGATTTTTTAACCTAATTGATTTGTTTTAGATTCTACTTTCTGCCAACTATGATTTGTTTGATTGGAATGGTATAGATAGGTCAGTAAACATGGATGCATTCGTATAGGCCTTAAATCACAGTTAAGCATTTCATAAATGAGACTAGCTTTGTTGTTAGAAATCTGTTGAAAGTACCATTGAGGCCCCTGTACCTAGTACAGATTGTATATTGCCCCTTTTACTTGAAAAATGGGCAAATTAGTTGCCCTCTAATATCAAAGAGTAAACTGTTTTTACAAACATGCTGTTTTTATAGTTCTGTACATGCCTTTGGTGATTTTAGTACATACATTACTTCGAAACATACTTGTTTTGGATGTTTAATTTAACCCCAAGCTGTATGAAATGCTTTTCTTGAAATCTGTCAAAGTCAAAGTGTATCGAACTGTTGATATTTGTTGTTGTATGTTCTTATTGCCAATGAAGGTGAATTGGGTTTTTGTCTTTGATTTTTGCTTTAATCTGATTTTGAGCAAGTTCTTTATCGTGAAAATACACTTGTTAACTAGTTCTATGTTGCTTCTTTGTGGCATGGTTTAAGCCTTCCCGTCCAAAATATTTTTCTGAGGGGACTCAATGTTCTCTTTTATGTTCTTCTGGTTCTCTGACAATAGTAGTTATTCCACTAAGCAGTTCATTTACAAAATCAATTGCAACTTGATTGTCGGACATTATGTTCCAATGATTGCAGTTAAAATAGTTTTGCTGCATATTATATAAACCCATTCTTTATCCTTCGGAAAAAACGATTGGCATGCGAGTATTGTGGTTGTGTTTTTACTCTGTTCATCCTTGTTTTATATATGATTGAGAATTGTCTTTAAACTTGTTTTATCTACCGGTAATGGTAGGACGAAGACTACGGTGAAGGTTACCTAGTTCAACCTGTTGACCCGAGGAACAATGAAGAAAACAATGCAGAAGAGGAAGAAGAAGAAGAAGAAGTCGAAGACGACCATGAACTTCAAGTGCTGCCATCATCTTCGCAACGTAAGAGAAAGAGAAACAACAATCAGGAGGACGATAGCAATGATGGTGAAGAAGATAACGATGACGAAGATGATGATGTTATCGAGTTTGCAAAGGCATCAAAGAAGCATCGTTAGTTCGTTCCAATTCCGGGGTTAGATTCTTTTTTCCCATATTAATGCTTTTAAAAAAGAAAAAAATCGGAAAAACACCAAATGACTCGATGATAGATTTTAGATTGGTTGATAGAGTGAAAAAATGGTGTATGTTGGTACATGTTTTAGTTCAAAAAGTCGTTAGGGCTTTTCTTTTTTTTCCTCTCTTATATATAGACGTTATTACTTTGTTAAATTCAAATGGCAGTTATGAAGGAATTTTACCGCCTATGTTTGTCACTTCTCATGACTCAGTGAGTCAATTTCTAAAGTGGAAATTGGAGGGAAGTGAGAGTGTATTTATATTTTACGTAAAACCCTTTGTAAGGTTCAAGGATTGGTGAAGTGAGTCACACCTTTGATTCATAGTGAGTGAAGTGAGATTCCTGGACCAACTCACTACTTTTGTTTATCACAGGTGTCAAGCTGTGATTGGTGGGATGGGTATTTAATTTAAGAAGTGCAGCAAGTGGGCAATGTGGCAAGCTTTATATTGGTTAATATATAGTAAAAGAGGGATCAGGTTAGGTGTATTCTCTTTTTAGGTTCGCATGATGATTGTCAGATTTCAATTTTTTTTTAGTGAATATGATCCAACGGTTTGAGATTTTACCCATTTGGTCTCTGCCATTATCACAATGAAGTTTTGTCATTTTTGTATGGTCCAATATGATTAGTAGATATTGAGGAAATTACTTGAAAATGAAATTGCAGCTTCTGAGGATAAATTCTGTTCCAAGTCTCTGTGCTCTACTTTTCAGATTTAAATATTTAAGTACAATTACTAGCAAATTTAACCGAAGGGGTTAACAATTAAACTTAAAATTTGAATTTTTTTTTTTTTAAAAATAGAGGGACTAAAATTTGAATCCCTATAAAGTATAGGGACTTTGACTTTGAGCATATTTTAACTATCCAATGTTTTAATGATTTGGGCCAGTCTGAGAATCATTCGTAAGTAAAGCCCAATACCTTCACGGTTTAATCGTAGCTAAAGTTTTGCGTTTTGATGGCCCACTTTCTCTTTTTGGCCCAATGCTTATTTTAATTATCTATTTCAGCCGTTTCCAACCTCTCTTAAGGGTAGATTCATAAAACTCAATAAAAACTCATTGAATTTGAATTTATAATGATTAGGGGTGATAACAGTTTGATTCGGTCGAACTTATTTAAAAAATTGAGTAATTCATCATAATTTGAATTTTTTTATATTAACTTTTTAGACTTATTTTGATAAAATAACTTTTATTTCTATTTCCTGACTTTTAAATATTATTTGATAAAATTTCAAGATTTTTTCAATAAATATTAAAAAAAAAATTTCAAGAATTTTTAAATTATTTTAAATATAAAATATTTATGTTTATATGATAAAAATTAAAATTAATTATATATTAAATAAACATAAAATTTGGTTCGATTTAGAGTAATTGTAGTTTTTGAACTTATATTTCATAAACTGTTCAAATATCTAAGCTTTGGTCGATTTTTTCTCGGCCCTAATAATGACCAAAGTCTCAAATTTGAATGACTTGAAAACAAAATAACATGATCCCAACTTAATCCAATTCCAAAATATCCAAACTTAAAATTATTTAAAGATTGTGTTGAACTAAAAATAATTCCAACTTATAATCACCCAAAATATAAGTTGAAGTAAACAGAACTTAAATACTAACCTTAAATTCAAAACAATCCAATATCAAAATTATGTGAAATTGAAACTTCCCAAAAACCAATCAAAATGGGTTGTGGCTCGCACAAAAATTAAGCTGCTATTTCCCATTAAGCTAAATAAATAGAGACGGTATCGGGTAAAATATCTAAATATACCAAAAAAAAAATTTATTTACGGAAAATGACCATTTCCCCACAAAACGGGTCCACGTCAGCGCGTTTTGTGGGGATGCAGCAGGAAAGCGCTCCCCCAAGGGCGCGCTTTAGCCCTGCAACGGTAAAAAATATATTAAATATATTAAAACTAAATTACAAAAAAATAAAAAATAAAAAACAACTTTTTATTTACAAAAAATAAAAAATAAAAAACAACTTTTTATTTTATTAAATATATTAAAACTAAATTACAAAAAAATAAAAAATAAAAAACAACTTTTTATTTATTAAATATATTAAAACTAAATTACAAAAAATAAAAAATAAAAGCAACTTTTTATTTTATTAAATATATTAAAACTAAATTACAAAAATAAAGAATAAAAATAACTTTTATTTTATTAAAAATTCAAATTAAATTACATATAAAAAAATAAACAACTTCTATTTTATTTAAGATATTAAAATTAAATTATAAACACAAATAAAAACAACTTTTATTTTATTAAAAAATAAAAAAATTATTACAATTTAAAAATAAAAAAAACTCGTCTCAATCAATGTTGATGCCAGTCGGAATCGAGTGCCACACAGGGGGGTGGCGTGATTCTGTACCGGATTCCTCCTTCTTCTAGCTTCCGTGGGTCGTGGAACCTCGGGCGGGGATTCCGGTTCCTACGGCGGTGGAGTCCGCGTTGTGGGTGTTGCGAGGATGACCCACCTTGATAAAATAACGACTCGGAGGTGTTTGCATAAACCACGGCGGGGTGTCTCAGATCCGTATGGCGAAGGAGACTGGTAAAAAGAAGTGCTCCCCGACGGTGCCTCCTGTAATCCCTCTGCGATGGCGGCCTCAAGATTGGCTGGCCAGTCGGAGTAGTTGGGAACGGACTCGAACCGGGCCAGGCATTCCAACCTGGGGTGGGACTGGGAAAAGGAAACATATATGGGTTAGATACATATAAGGGCTAGGGTACACACCTGGCATAAAGGCTAAAAGCTGTGATGTCGGTGTCGTCAGCTGAACTGATGGGCCCGGTGACTGTGTGGGCGCTGTTGATGGTCCTGTCTCATCACCCCTTCTCCTTGGATTTAAAGAGCCCCGACGTTTCCTTTGTTCATGAAGTTGCCGTCGCCTCTCTTCTTCCGACAACAAATACGGCTTACCATAGATCATAAACCATGGCATGTATTCCGGCACGCACGCTAACTCAGGAACGACGATCGGTTCCCGGATAGGTAAATAGTCATACCGGTTCTCCCACATCTCGATATATGATGACCAAAATCTTGGCCAATCCGTGTGCAACTGCCGTAAGTCGACTTTGTGCTCATCATCGAGCACCTCGTGTGGCACGGAATCGGTTGTCGGAATCAAATTGTCGCAGAACCCGATCTGACTGGTGCATCTCCACGGTCGCATAATTGATCAATGGGACCTTCACGTGCCAAATGTTTTGATTTTGCAAGAACTCCTCCGGAATTACTGCCCGAATTGCCGGATCCTCGTACGGTGTCCATTGAAACTATATTAACATGACCAAAATATTAGTTATATACATAATACTAAACACTAAGTACGAAATACTAAATACTAAATTATAAATACGAAATTCGAAACTTACTTGTGATTCCGACCGTTGGTCCAATAGAAGCCATATATCTTCAAGCGAGGTAGGTATTCCAGCATAACTCGCCGAATGGTTCCACCTAATTAAATAAATTTTTAGCATACAATTATACTTTAAATCTACGTAATAATTGTAAAATATAACATTAAATTTACCTCGTTATCAGTGGAAATGAATATGAGTGGTCGAGTCGAGGACGTAAAAATGGAAATCGAAATCGTGCCCATGACTGCAGTAGTGATAGGCAACCTCCGATTTTCGCTTTACTCGGCCGCGTCGCCCCGCACATCTCCCGATACAACTTTGATAGCACGGCACCCTTCAACTCAATTCATCTACGCTTCTAAAATCAACAAGTTTCAAAGCAGCCCATCTCAAGTGTATGAGGTTTCTAGACAGGTCCGGCATCAGATAGCCTCCAATTATCTCAAGAATGTATGCCCGAGCATACCGTATTCTTTCTATTTTGTCGAACCATCATTTGGCTCCGAGAATGTGTCTCGTAACCGTGCCATCTCGATCCAACCTCCATGAATGTTATCCTAATGGCACCCGAAGCTCGTAGAATACGGCCATCCAATCGGTATAAGTTGCGGACCGGTGACTACCGACCCGCCCCACCGGCAATCTCAATCGCAGAATCGCACATCTTCCAAAGTGATGATACACTCTCCGCATGGAAGATGAAAAGTGTGCGTCTCGGGTCTCCACATCTCTATCAACGCACTGATCAAGATTGGCTCCAACTTGAACCCCCGGCCTATCGTGGCCACGTGCCAAAAACCCGCTTCCATGCAGTAATTCTCGATCAACGGCGATGGGGACCATGCATATTGCGAATATAGCATTGCAACACCCGATCTACGATCGTTTAAAAATTATAAAATAAAAATTAATTAAAATTGCATAAACCTAAAAATATTAAATAATATTGAAAAATTAAAATTAAAACTTACCATTTGCATTTGATCGACGGAGGTGTGCTTGTTGTCTAGACGAATTAATTCCCTACCATTGGTAATATCTGATTGAAAAATTTAAAATTTTCCAAAAAATATATTAAAAAATTAAAAAGGGTTTTTGTAAATATTAAAGGACTATTTTGAAATTTCAGAGGAAGTTTCAAGGACTTAAAGTGAAATTTGAGAGGAATTTGAGAGAAAGTTGAGAGAATGTTGAGTAAGGACTAAAGTGTGAAAAATAAAAAGGGTTGGGGGTTTCATAGGAATTTTTGACTGTTGGAGGCCCAACGGTCAAATTTTTTTTTGACCGTTGCGAGGGCTAATTACAAGATTTTGGGAAGCGCTTTTGCCACATCAACAAAGCGCGTCCGTCGGTCGCGCTTTGTCTTGATGTAAAAAGCGCTCCCTAAGCGCGCTTTTTTTCTCTTCATCCCCACAAAACGCGCTGACGTGGCCGCGTTTTGTGGGGAAATGACCCTTTTCCGTAAATTTTTAAAAAACCGGCCCTTTTCCGTAAATAAAGTTTTTTTTGGTATATTTGGGTATTTTGCCCGATGGTATCTGATATTAATTGAAAAAAAAATTAAAAATTCCAAAGATAAATGGTGAATGGCTTTAGTTCATTCGTGACCAAGGGGCAAGAGCCAAAGACCCTCTCTAGTCCCCACCTGGTCCGTTTTACTGATATGGATAAGGTCCTAAAATACTAGCAAAATCACCTCCAGCACCAACCACCTACCAAAAAACACTCCTCTCTTTCCTCTCTTCTAGCCATGGATGCCTCAAAAATGCTGCTCCTATCACCGCCATCAACCTCCTTACCTTCACTAAAACCCCATACTTTCATCCTTACATATAAAAAACCCAAGTTACACACCCCACTCAAAGTCCTAGCCATGGCGAAGGACACCAGTGAAAGCGGCAATGGAACCATAGACAAAGCCGCAATAGCCGGTGGCTTGGTTGCCAACCCAGTGATTGCTTGGTCCTTATATACACTCAAGACTACAGGGTGTGGTTTACCCCCTGGGCCAGGTGGTTCCATAGGAGCACTTGAAGGTGTTAGCTACCTAGTTGTGGTTGGGATTGTGGGTTGGTCTTTATACACCAAAGCCAAAACTGGTTCGGGTTTGCCTAATGGACCTTTTGGGTTGTTGGGAGCTGTTGAAGGGTTATCGTTCTTATCATTGCTAGCCATTTTGGTTGTTTTTGGGTTGCAGTTCTTGCAGAGTGGTTCCATTCCAGGTCCTCTTCCTAGTGATCAGTGCTTTGGGTAAAGAAGATAATGTGGTATAGGACCATTGCTAGTCTTATCTTTTGCTTTGTGGCCATGGTTAATTAAATTACTCTATTATTAACTCTATTAAGCAATAAATGATATTATTTAAACAATAAATGTTAACTCTTGTTCCAATTAGGCCTTATTTGATTCTTTTTAATAGTATAGAGCCTAAATTGATCAATCTAATAGTAAAAAGACTAATTTGGTTAAATCCCTATAATAAAAGGACCTCTGAGGTACATTTACCGATTCTTAAGTTTACACGTTTATTAGTGAGTTGCTATACCAACCTTCATGATGGATTTAAGGAAGAATTACATGAACTATGAAAATATATTCTACATAATCAGGGGTGGGATGAAATGGGCATATTGATGTTTAAGCCCTTCTACTATTTAGTATTACAGTTCATTTTTTTTGCATAAAGATTTTAAATTTAACCCCAACATTTTGTATTCTTATCCTGACCCTAGCCAAAATTTTCTATATAAACTAAAAAATAGGCAGTAAAGTAGGAAATAGTAAAAAGAAAGTTAAAATATGTTGTTAGTCCCTTTACTTATATAGAATTTAAGATTTAATCCTTGTACTTTAAAATTTAAAAATTCAATCCTCCTACTTTTTCAATTTTAAAAAAATCTTAATTCAAATTATTATCATCGTTGGTAGTTTCTATCAGAATTTGTCAACTTATCATATTTATTTCTTATCAATCATATGCCACGTCATATGAGGATGGCCTAATCAGACTTCCAAGTTGACAAATTTTGATAGAAAAATACTTACGATTTTAGTGATTGAGCTAAGATTTTTCAATCGGTTAAAATATGACATAAGTCCCTATACTCTTTGTAAATTTGTAAATTCAGGTCCAACTATTAATATTGTTACAATTATTTCGTTAAATTTAGGTTCATTATAATACCATTTTTTTAGTTATATAGCTACCAATTTTTATTATTATTTCAAAATGTTACACCAACACAATTAGACCTAAAATTTGAAATCTAAAAAGCAGAGCAACTAAATTCTTTGAAATAAAAGTAAAAATTCTAAATTTGTAAAGAGTACAAGGACCTATGTCATATTTTACCTTTTAAATCGAAAAGCAAGAGGGATTGGTTTTTATTTTTTTAAAGCATGGAGACTAAATCGCAAATTTCATCAAAGTATAAGGACTAACAAGATATTTCAACCTAAAGAAAACTGAAAAACAATAACTAACTACCAAACTAAACAAGGGTGGCTGAAACACAAGAAGAGGTTAAAAACTCCTGCTTTGTCGGAAACCACCGGCGAAACGACAGTGACTCCTTTCTTTCTCCAATGGCAGTTTTTATATCCAATACCTCTCACTTTCCTCTGAGAATCCCCTTTCATTTTCTTCTTCTTTCAGGTACTTCTCTTTCCTATTTTTCTCTGCAAATTTTTTCATCATTGCTTAACACATAATGTCATTTGTATATTACAGATTGTTGAAGGTTCTTCAACAATCAACAGAACCCATTTATATATATATTTTAAATGAATTTTTCAGGGTTCTTCTTCAATTGTTTTGTTTGATCCAATGGAATAAAAAAAAGGGTTCTTCAGAGGATTCCTCCTAATACCAAAAAAAAAAAAAGGAAAAGAAAAATGGAAGCATCCTCTGAGTACTCTTCATCTCAAGGTCCTCCAGCACCAACATCAGGTTCATCACCAAAAAGCTCTTCGCCGTCGTCGTCGCCGTCGAAATCGTCTTCTCCGCCTTCGCCTTCGACATCGCGTTCGCCGGCGTCACCGCCTCGGTCGGTGGCTTCTCAAAAGAACGATGATAATTATCAATCTCCTCCGTCTGGTAAAAGTAGCAGCGGCAACGGCCACAACCACCATTCTCCTCCTCCTCGTAAAAATGGTAGTAATCATCATAAAGGATCACCACATCCCAAAAGTTCATCAAATAAGGACGATGTGGATGGGAAATTTGTTATAATAGGAGCAGCTGCTGGTGCTGGATTATTGCTTTTTGTTGTTGTTATTTTCTTTGTTGTTAAATGTGGACGTCCAAAGAAGAAGAAACAAAATCCACAATTCCAACCACAAGGTAATTTAAACGTACAATATACAGTCAATATCATTCTTTTGTTTGTTTCCCGAGAATCCTTTATTTCTCCATGGATGACACTATGGAAAAAAAAAAAAAAAAAAACAAGGAAGAAAGCTTGGGATTTTTCCAAGTGCACACCATAAAGCTTGCATTGCCATGAAGAAGGGTTAATTCCTTCGTAAATTTCTCTTATCAAGGAAAAAAAAAAAGAAGAATAAAGGTAAAAATACCCTCCGATCTCTTTCAATTTCGAAATTAAGCAAATTAGATCTTATAAAATAGAGTAATTTAATTTCTTGTAATTTCGAAAAGAACAATGAACTTAATGTTTTTCATCCGTTGTACTTGAATTTGATTGGATAATAATAAATTTAGCCCTCAATGTTGCTAGTTAAATTTGTTGAAATTGACACAAATATGTAAACATCAAGAATCAAATTTGTTATTATACCAATCAATTTTGTGTACAATTGATGGAAGATAAGGTCGTAATTTTTTATTTTTAAAATTGACATGGATTAAATTGCTTTGATTTTTCTAGAGGGACCAAATTGCTCAATTTTGAAATTGAGAGGGACCAAAGAGGTATTTTTACCTTTGTGAAGGGATTAAAATGGGCTTGGTTGAGCTGGGCTCAAGCCTTGAATGTTCAAGCTCGAGACTGGCCAATATTTTAAACATGCCTAATTTTTTTAAGCCTATATTTCGAGTCTAATATTTTTGTTCAAACCCTCTTAAATTTTAAGACAAACCTTTAAATTTGTACAAGTAGCCAAACTCATGAACATATATACCAATAAATAACTTCAATTATGTGGCTTATGTTACAGGTAGCGGTGATCCACGTTATTATAACACAAATGGGGGAGTACCACCACCAAATGGCTATGGTGGCGGCAATGGATGGAGTTCATCATCCCCAATGCCACCACCAAGTGGTGGCAATGGATGGAGTTCATCATCTCCAATGCCATCGGGACCAATTTATAGTGGTTCAGGAAGACAAATTTATAGTGGTTTGGGACCAATTTATAGTGGTGAAGCAACAAGTAACAATTTCTCAAGTCCATACCATCAACAAATGCCACCACCACCCCCAAACTTTTCTATTGGGTTCAACAAAAACAGCTTCACTTACGAAGAGCTTTCGGTTGCTACAAACGGATTTTCTCAAGCGAATATGATCGGTCAAGGTGGTTTTGGATACGTTTTCAAAGGTGTATTACCAAATGAAAAAGAAGTTGCAATAAAGTGCATGAAAGCTGGTAGTGGTCAAGGAGATAGAGAATTCCAAGCTGAAGTTGAAATAGTTAGTCGAGTCCATCATCGTCACCTCGTGTCACTGGTCGGGTTTTGTGTCGCCGGCGATCAACGAATGTTGGTCTATGATTTTGTTCCGAACAAAACATTGGAACATCATCTCCATGGTAAAAAAAAAAAAAAAAAAAACCTAATCCCTTGCTTCATTCAACATACATTTTAGGGATTTGACATGAATTAATGTTGTCCTAAAAACCATTACAATTACAGGAAAAGGTGTTCCAGTCATGGATTTTACTTGTAGACTTCGTATTGCATTAGGTGCTGCTAAAGGACTTGCTTATCTCCATGAAGACTGTAAGGATTTCCTAACCTCTTCTTTTTCTTTATATTTTCAATCTGCTAACTCTAGTTCATCTTATCAGTGGCGGGTCTTTGGAATTAAATTTTAGGGTTAAAATTTTTTAGAAATTTAATAGAAAAAATTTTAAAAAGTTGAAGTATCCAATTAAAATTTTTAAAAATTTTGTGAGATTATAGAAAAAGTGGGGTTTCTATTTTTTTTTTGTCGAAGTTAGTCACTAATATTTTTTTAAAAAAAAGTTGGACCAAAAAAAAGTTTGGGCCCCAATATGAAAATAATTACCAAGTTCAGGGATTAACTTTGTTAAAAAAATATTAGTGTAATATAAAAATAGTGTAATATAAAAACCATTTAATATTTCATGATATTTCAAATATTAGTGATGAAATTTTTTTTATTTTAGGTCATGTTGGAGTTCTCAAATTTTAAATAAAATCAAATTCAAGAAGAAATAAAATAAAATATGGGTCAATGATGAATCACGCAAAAAAAAAAAAAACTGTTATTTTTATCATGCTATCTTTCTTGCATATACTTTTCGTAAATTTGAAATTTAGTCTTTAAATTTTTATATATGAGAATTTAATCTATTTAGTTTTCAAATCTCAAAATTTAGATCTAATTATTAATCCCGTTAAATTTTTTTAGTTAAAATTTTTGGTGTGACATTAAAAAGAAAATCTCATTTGGTAGCTAACTAACTATATAAGTGAAAAAAATGACATTGTAATGAATAAGAATTTTTACAGTGTTAACAATTGGACTTACATTTTTAAATCTAAAAAGTAAAAAAAAAAAAAATAAGTTTCTTAAAATAAAAATACAAAGACTAAATTTCACATTTACGAAAAATACAATGACTTGATGAGGAGGAATCAACTCCTTTATTGGGAGAAGTCTTTGAAGCATCGTTCTCTAAGCAGCTAACCTGGACCTTGAATAGTAGATGTGTTGTTTTTTCGGTGTCTATGCTCAATTTTAGCCCCGAGTTTTGTCTCCCTACTCCAAGAAGAGCCCAAAGAGGTTTACAAAGTTTAGACGAGCATGCCTAGGTCCACCAAAGAAACATTTTATCATTTTAGACTTGGTGGGGTTCGAACCCAAGCCCTTAAATGGTAAGAACACTACCACTTGGCTAGCTAACCTATGCACTCCCGTCTAAACTCTGTGAACCCCTTTGGGCTTTCCTTGGAGTAGAGACAAAAACTTGAGGCTAAAACCGAGCATAGACACCCCGGGAACAATACCTCTATTATTCGAGGTCCGAGTTGGCAACTCAGAGGACGATACTTCAAAGACTTCTCCCAATAAGAGAGTCGATTCCCCTTCAACAAGGCACCTTTTTTGTTGAGGCGGAGGTTGGTCTCGGACACTCAATAGTGGAAGTATTGTTCTCGAGGTGTATATACTCAGTTTCAGCCCTCGAGGATTTTTCTCCCTACTTTAAGAGCTTGAACGAGTTCACAGAGTTTAAGCAAGAACGCCTAGGTCCACCAAGGAAATGTTTTATCATTTTGGTCTTGGTGGGATTCGAACCCAAACCCTTAAAGGGTAAGAACACTACCACTTGGCTAGGCATAGGCACTCTTGATAAACTTTGTGAATCTGTTCAGACTCTCCTTAGAGTAAAGAGATGGAAATTCGAGGCTAAAATCAAGTATAAACACCTCGGGAACAATACATTTACTGTTCAAGGTCCAGGTCGGCTACTTAGAGAACAATACTTCAAAGACTTCTCCCAATAAGAGAGTTAATTCCTCATAAACATAACTTATAGCATATTTTAACTTTCTTATTTGTTGGTTGAACTATGCAGGCCATCCTCGCATTATTCATCGTGATATCAAGGGTGCCAATATTCTTATCGACAACAACTTTGAAGCTATGGTATCTTTTCTTTTAAAGATTGAAATTATTTTTCTAATGCACCTTTTAAATTCAATTATCTAATTATTTCAAAATTACCAATGTTTTTCTTATTAAATTTGTAGGTGGCTGATTTTGGGTTGGTTAGACTCACTGCTGAAAACCACACACATGTTTCAACTCGTGTAATGGGAACATTTGGGTAAGACTTTTTTTTTTTTTTAACTTCTATTATAATAACCCTTCAATTGAGTTGATGTCACAAGTTATGAGGTACCAATTTAATTGGGAAAAATTGAAAATACCCTCACTTTTCAAAGTAAATTGGATTATTTTGAAGGTGTTTTTGTCATTTTTATATATTTTACATAGAAAAGGGCTAATATACCATTTGGTACTATATTTGGCTTAATGCTCAATTTGGTACCCAAACTAAACAAACATCATGTGACCAATAAATATTTGACATGTGTGCTCTAGTAAAAAAAACATAGGTACTTAATTGGGACAAAAGAAAAACTTAGGTACTAAATTGAACATTGAATTCAAACTTGGGTAATTTTATTGGACAAAAATGCTCAAGTGTCAATTTGAAAAAACTTGGGTATCAAATTAGGACAAAAAAACCTTAGGTACCAAATTGAACATTGGAACTAAATATAAGTACCAAATAGTATATTAATCTTATAGTAAAATACACGCACACATCCATGGCTCTTTAATCTTTCACAATTATATTTTACCATTCAACCGAAATCTAATTTACTATTTACATAAACTTTTATAGATATATTTGTTACATATTTTATTTTTCACTCATATTGTGAGTGCGCCACAATCAAATATGTTGTATCCACTTTAATTTCAACTTTTTTTTTTTTTGGTTTCTAATATAGGTACTTGGCTCCCGAGTATGCTTCAACTGGCAAGTTAACAGAGAAATCAGATGTTTTCTCATTCGGGATTATGCTCTTAGAACTCATAACTGGAAAACCACCTGTTGATCTTACTAATAAAATGGAAGACACCTTGGTGGATTGGGTATATTCTCTAACTTAACCTTTCATTAACGATTTAGTTCGAATCGATTTTGGAATAAACTCGTGATTACTAAATAATATTTGGGTTTTTTAGAAAACAACCCACATGTTAAATATAATCAAACTGAATCGCACTAAATTTCAAATTTGTGAACAGGCTCGGCCACTTTTGGATCGAGCACTTGCGACTGGTAACCATGATGAGCTCATTGATCCACGTTTGGAGGGTAACTACGACCATGGTGAGATGCAACGCATGGTGGCATGTGCTTCAGCTAGTATCAGACACTCAGCCAAAAGGCGCCCAAAAATGAGTCAGGTTGATAATCATCTCTACCTTCTATAGATGTTTATAAGTCGAGATGGGTCGAGTTTAAACCATATTTATGTATGGTATCAATATCATATATAGTTGCATAGCCCATTTTAAATATGGGTCTCAAAATTTGTCCATAGTTGTTTAAACTAGACTAGATTGACCGATTAGATCGAGAACTGGCCAAGGTAACGGTTCAAAGAAAGGCGTCAGATTAGTTAACATGCGAATTGATTATACCAGTTAAACCAGGATAAAAAAACAGGTTGACATGTGATTGAACCAGGCTAGAAAATCGATTAAACCAGTTTTTTTTTTATCTTTTTAAAAGTTTTTAAATTATTTTTTTATGATTTATTTAGTCAAATTGTACGAACCAGTCGGCCAACAATTCGACTGGTTTGACCACTAGTTTAATTCTGAAAACCTTGATTTTACCTAAACTCACCCATATTTACAAATAAGTAACTCAAACTTGTTTAGATCTACCCTTATTTTTATTTTTTAAAATATATATTACTTTTATTTAATACTTAGTTATTATATTATACATTTCCTTTACTACCATTATAAATTTACTCTCTTTTTTTTTATCAAATTTTTAAATATAAAGAGGTTAACATATTTTCTAATATTTACATTATAGTATAATATATATTTAATTTTCATATTATATAAATTACATAATATATATAAAAAAAGAAAAAATTATATATTATAAACTTGAAAATGGATTGGGTTGAGTCCAGCTAAATATGCTTAAATTTTTGCTCAAACACATTTCTTGAAATTAATATTTGTGTTCAACTCCTAAATATAGAATAATCCTTCAGGCTTAAATGGATAGCTTAATCTTTATAAATATATAGGGTAAATATACCTTTTGGTACCTAAGATTTTTATGGTCTAATTAGGTACTTAAACTTGACTTTAAGGTTCAATTTGATACCTAAAGTTTATTTTGATCCAATTAGGTACATGAACTTGGCATCTTGATTTAAATTGGTACTTAAACTTGGCTTTTTGGTCCAAATTAGTACTTACGTTAAATGACTTGTTTGAACCAATTTAAACTACGAAGCCAAATTCAACTAACTCTTGGATCAAAAAAAGTTTAGGTGCCAATTTAAACATTGTGGCCAAGTTTAAGTACCTAATTGGATGAAAAAAACCTTAGGTGCCAATTTGAACCTTGCAACCAAGTTCAGGTCAAAATGTATATTTACCAAGGTAGTCAATATCGCATCAATTGATGCACCATTTTCTATTGGAACAGGTGCATATCGCTACTGATCTGCTTCGATGTACTGTTTTAGATTCATCATATTTTTTAATAAAAAATTAATATATGCATATAAAAATATTTACAAATGTCTAGTGAATTATATTAAATAATTTTCAAATATAAAGTATTCGTGCACCCGTCAATACAATGTTGGTTAAAGTTTTTACTATTCATTATCATAATGATAAAAATTTAGAGATTTTATAATTTTTTTACTATTTTTCACGCACCAATCGGTACATAATATTTTGACTGGTTACATAAACTTTATTACTGAAGCGGTGCACACAGATGAGAATCGATGTGAAACCGACCATACTAATATTTACCCTAATATATATATACTTTGTTGAGTGTTTTTATGTGTTTGTCCTTCAAAGAGGCTAATTTTCCTATTTATATGATACGGTCCCCTAGATGTGATATCCTAGGTAAGCCCATGCAAGCTAACACGTAACGTACTTTAGGATTAACACGTGTTCACTAAATATGAGTTTGCTTGCATGATGATGTGAACCCATCACGCGGGATGCGAATACCCCACGTGCGAACTCATACTAACGAACTATGTAGGCTATCACAACTGGATCGGATCTATCTCTATTGGGTACCTGGATTGCGGGTCGGGCAAACACCTTAACATACTTTAATAATTCTTTATCATTATTTAATGAAAACATGTCAATCATTGGAACCAGATTGTACGTGCATTGCAAGGAGATGCGGCCTTAGATGACTTGAATGTGTGGGTAAAGCCAACCGATAGCAACATCAGTTCCTTAGGTTTACCAAGCCAGGAATTTTCGAGCAGTGAATACAACTCATCTGGTGACATGCAGAATCAACGTCGTTCTTAAACATGTTGGAGCAAAAACAAAACCCTAAAGAAGAAAAACAAAACAAAACATTGGACAACAAAACGATTTTTTTTTTTACATCAATGTATTTTGGTTTTTTATCAAAATTATTTCCAAGACATTTTGTTGCTTTGGATCATTGTTAATTTAAGGTGGTTTTTTTTTTTTACCTATTGTATCATGCTTTCTTTTATTTATGCATAGAGTGGGTAAGGGGTGAAACCACAAAATTACTTTAGTGAGGGCAATAATGAATAATAAATTTTAAAGGGATCAAAGTATAATTTTAATATTATATTAACTTATGATTGATTAAATTTAAAGGGCCTCTATAAAAAATTTATCATTTTTGGGAGGCCAAAGTTATTGACTACCCGTCTTTGCCTCTAGAATGAACCATGTATGGTGAATGATCTTGTTTGTGAGATGATCATGATAGTCAATTCTATTTTGGTACCGCTTATATTGGTTAGAACGCTTCGTTTTGGTATTACACTAGTACAACCAAGGGCAACACTCCCCTAAAATGGGAAAATAACAAACTTTTTCCCTTTAGATTTTATAGAATTATATGTTAGTAAATGGTTAAATTTACACTTTGACCCCCCCCAAAATGATAAATTTTAATTTAATCCTTTAGAATTATAAATATGTAAGCTAATGTAATGATGAAATTGCAATTTAGTTCTTATAAAAATAAATAATTTAATTTTAGGCCCCCAAAAATAATTTCTAGTTTTGCCCCTAGTAACAAAAAACTTCAGGTTCCATTAAAATTAACCCTCAATGCCTCAAAAAAGCAAAGCTGCAAAAAAAATTACACAATGTGTAAATGTTGAGAGTTAAATTTTTTAGAATCAAGATTAAATTGACACAACATATAAATGTTGAGGGTTAAAATTGATATTATGCCAATTTTAAAAATCGCCACATCATCTTTTCGTTAGCCATGTGACAAAAAAGATAAATTTAAATAATTGTGTAACAAAAAAAAAACTTACCAATATCAATATTTGGGTGAGTGACTACAAATTTAGTTTATTGATTGTCTTTTAATGGCGCAAAAGAAAAATCAAAATAATAATAATGAAAAAGCTTGTATATTAGGTGGTTTTATCCAAAAAAATATCAACTAAACTTAAGTCAAGATACAAACATTCTTGTCCAAGTTTGGGCTAAGTTGGATTGAGTCGAGCCTTCATAAATAAGTTAATTAATGAGTAAGTTTTAATTAAAAAATATTAAATAATTTCTTTTGACTAGATTATGTATGTTTATGATTTGAATAAAAAAATAAAATAAAATTTAAAAAAAAAATATGACTTTGATTGAAAAGGTAAAAGTTGAGACAATAAAAATTATAATATTTTAGGTTCAAATTTTATTATTTGGTGTACTGTCAAAGGTGATTTTAAACTCCACAAGCAGAGTGAAGGAGTTAACAAGTGTTCTATAAGAGTATAGTAAAATAATAAAAAAGATATTAAAAAAAAAGAGACGTGACATTTTTAAAAGCTGCTTATGAAATAAAAAAAGTACATTACCAATGTACCAACTACTAACGCATATATTATATTTGATTTGTAAAAAATAATAAGTTTTTGGTAATTTCACAATTGCATTAAGATCTCATTAATGAGTAACACAAATTCACTGAAACTTATATTGTATGCCTAACTAACCTTTATTTACTTATTTTTAGGGTAAACTGCACTCAAGATTACTAATCTATTAATAAGATTACATTTTGATCATTAAACTTCAAAAAGTTATAAAATGTCATCGAACTATTTAAAAGTTTTTATTTAAGTCACTAAACTGTTAAGTTTTTATTTTTTATTTTATTTAAAAAAAGCCCAACTAGCAAGATTCAAACGGCAATTGGGACAGTGGATCAGTACCCATCGATGGGTAGAAGAACATACCTTAGATCCAAGTTGATCCGATGGTCAGTGTCAAAGATCGAAGAAGAAAGCTGTTTAGATTTTAGTTCATAGATTCGTGACGTTTAAAGTTGATTTATTAAAAAAATTGAATGGTAGAAGAGAAAGGCAACGAGAACTTTCGATATGTGTAGGTGATGCGAATAAAGAAGACATTTACAATGATTTTAACAGCCTAATAACTTAAATGAAAACTTTCAAATAATTTAGTAACTATTTTATAATTAATTGAAGTTGAGGTACCTTAACTTTACTAATAATTAAGTTAAAAAAATCTAAACAGGAGGCAACGTGGCTGCTCTTCTTTCCAGCCAAAACAATCTGTCGTGGCTGTAAAGTGCAACAGCGATGTATCTCTCCATGATTCTCCTATGTGGCACTCTGTGGGCCGGTCATCACCCTACCTAATTTGGTCATCTATCACTCTGCCGTTGACCTTTGCCTTGTAGGCTAAGAGATTTTATTGGTAAAATTCTAGTTTTGGTCCCTCTATTATGCTCAAACTTGGAAATTAATCCCTGTACTGTAAATGGCATAATTTGACTCTAATTTGATTCTATATTTTCATAATCTCATTAGTACTATAAGCTATTTTAGTTAAAATATTGACACAGATTCTTTTTTTTTTTTAAATATCCCATACAAAGAGACGAAGCCAGGGTTAGGGTGGTCTTGGTCCTTTAATTAAATGGGCTAATTGTAATTTTAGCCTATAAAACAAATTAATAATAATAATAATTGGGTGAGTGACTATTAATTTAGTTTATTGATAGTCTTTTAAGTGGCGCAAAAGAAAAATCAAAATAATAATAATGAAAAAGCTTGTATATTCGGTGGTTTTATCCAAAAGAATCTCAACTAAACTTAGGCTTCGTTTGTTACACTGAAAATAATTTACAAAACTTAGGCTTCGTTTGTTTCACTGAAAATAATTTCTGAAAAATGATTTCTGGAAAATGATTTACTTTTCTGGAAAAGTTAACATTTTCTGGTGTTTGGATGAATCTATGTAAAATATTTTTTATTTTTTGTTAGATTTCTTAAAAATATTTCATAAAAGTTGTTTTCAATTAAACAAACATACATTTGAGATTTTCTTATTTTTTCATTGTTTAATTGAATTTATTTTTATCTATAATTTTATATTTTACATTGTTTTTGCATATATTAAAAATATTATGTTAAATTCAGATTCATTACAATGTCATTTTTTAATTATATGACTACTAAGTGGGTATTTTTTATTTAAAAATGTGACATCAACAAAATTGACAAAAAAAATTAACGATGTCAACAATTGGACTTGATTTTCAAATTTGGAAAGTAAAGGGACTAAATTCTTGAAACTAAAAGTACAAAGACTAAATTACAAATCTGTGAAGTGTACATAGACTTATGACATATTTTAACCTTTATACTACAAAATATTTATTATTAATATATTTATAATTATAATAAATATTTATTATTAAAATATTAATATTGAATATTTTCAATAATATGTGAATAATATTATTTAAAATTATTATTTTTAAAATTTATTATTAAAATAAAATTGAAATATTAAATAATTTATTAAAATAATAAATTATATTTATTATATTAATAATTTATTATATGACTAAATATAAATAATTAAATATGTATGTTTAATAATATTGAAAAATATAATATTTTAAATATTTTGAAAAATAAAAATAAAATTTATTATCAATATAATAATATTAAGCTTGATTTAAGTTAATTTTTATATAAAATAAAATTATCTATAGATGAGCTCTTTTTCGGAAAATGACTTACGCTTTTTAAAAGAGTAAGTTATTTTACAGGTAAAATGGCTTATTTTACCTTGACCTGTAAGTCATTTTTCATTGACCAAACTATTTTCTGTGAAACAAACACAGGAAAATGCATAAAACATTTTCCGTAAAACCTTTTACATGTAAACAAACGGACCCTTAAGTCAAGATACAAATATTCTTGTCCAAGTTTGGGCTAAGTTGGATTGAGTCGAGCCGTCATAAATAAGTTAATTAATGAGTAAGTTTTAATTAAAAAAATATTAAATAATTTCTTTTGACTAGATTATGTATGTTTATGATTTGAATAAAAAAATACAAAATAAAATTTTAAAAATAAAATATGACTTTGATTGAAAAGGTAAAAGTTGAGACAATAAAAATTATAATATTTTAGGTTCAAATTTTATTATTTGGTGTACTGTCAAAGGTGATTTTAAACTCCACAAACAGAGTGAAGGAGTTAACAAATGTTCTATAGAAGTATAGTAAAATAATAAAAAATATATTTTAAAAAAAAAGAGACGTAACATTTTTTAAAAGCTGCTTGTGAAATAAAAAAAGTACATTACCAATGTACCAACTACTAACGCATATATTATATTTGATTTGTAAAAAATAATATGTTTTTGGTAATTTCACAATTGCATTAAGATCTGATTAATGAGTAACACAAATTCACTGAAACTTATATTATATGCCTAACTAACCTTTATTTACTTATTTTTAGGGTAAACTGCACTCAAGATTACTAATCTATTAATAAGATTATATTTTGATCATTAAACTTTAAAAAGTTATAAAATGTCACTGAACTATTTAAAAGTTTTTATTTAAGTCACTAAACTGTTAAGTTTTTATTTTTTTTTAAAAGCCCAACTAGCAAGATCCAAACGACAATTGAGATAGTGGATCAGTACCCATCGATGGGTAGAAGAACATACGTTAGATTCAAGTTGATCCGATGGTCAATGTCAAAGATCGAAAAAGAAAGTTGTCTAGATTTTAGTTCATAGATTCGTGACGTTCAAAGTTGATTTATTAAAAAAATTGAATGGTAGAAGAGAAAGGCAACGAGAACTTTCGATATGTGTAGGTGATGCGAATAAAGAAGACATTTACAATGATTTTAACAGCCCAATAACTTAAATGAAAACTTTCAAATAATTTAGTAACTATTTTATAATTAATTGAAGTTGAGGTACCTTAACTTACTAATAATTAAGTTAAAAAAATCTAAACAGGAGGCAACGTGGCTGCTCTTCTTTCCAGCCAAAACAATCTGTCGTGGCTGTAAAGTGCAACAGCGATGTATCTCTCCATGATTCTCCTATGTGGCACTCTGTGGGCCGGTCATCACCCTACCTAATTTGGTCATCTATCACTCTGCCGTTGACCTTTGCCTTGTAGGCTAAGAGATTTTATTGGTAAAATTCTGGTTTTGGTCCCTCTATTATGCTCAAACTTGGAAATTAATCCCTGTACTGTAAATGGCATAATTTGACTCTAATTTGATTCTATATTTTCATAATCTCATTAGTACTATAAGCTATTTTAGTTAAAATATTGACACAGATTCTTTTTTTTTTTTTAAATATCCCGTACAATTAAAGTTTCAACCAAGCTATCATAGTTGTTGCATTTTTTTAAATATCCCATATTAATGGTGTTAACTATTTGAACTAACAAAATAATAGGGAATGATATCAAATTTATACATGAATTTTGGTTCAATGTGTAATTCGATGCATAAACTTTGATTTGGTGTAATTATACACATGAGACTTCAACTGTGGTTCATATGTATACACAAAACTTTGGTTTTGGTTCAATTGTACACAATTAAATAAATGAATACGTACATTTGTTTTCATATCTGATTAATATAGTTATTTGTGTATTCAATATGTCAACGTAAAATTATACTAGTTTGATAACGTTGTTAGTGGTTTGGGAAAATGGAATCAAATCAAAATTTTATGTATAAAATCGCACAAAATCACAATTCATGTATGATATTGTATATTTGGTCAAAGTTTATGTATAATTTTGATATTTACCACCAAAATAATATCATCAAATTAAAGGATCAAATTATATGAAATCGAGGCATAGATACTAAATTTTAAATTTTAGCATAATCAAGGGACCAAAATCAAAATTTGACCAATTCCATTTCATTACCATAAAATGGACAATAATAATTTATTTATGGGTAAACTACACCAATGTTACTAAACTATTAGTAAGTTTACGTTTTGGCCACTCATGTTCAAAAAGTTACAAAATGGTCACTAAACTATTCAAAAGTTTTCATTTAAGTCATTAGGCTGTTAAAATCATTGTTGTGTGGTCTTCTCCGTTCACATTGCATCTATCAATCGAAAGCTCTCATTCCACTTCTCTTCTACAATTCAATTTTTTTTTCATGAAACAATTTTGAACGTCATGAATCTATTAACCAAAATCCAAACATATTTCTTCTCTGATCTTTAACACTGACTGTCAAATCAATTTGGTTCTAAGGTATACTATTCTACTCATCAATGGGTATTGATCCACCATATTAATCGTCGAACCATCGCTTGGAGTTTATTAGCCAAACCTAAATAAAAAGGCTTAATTTACAATTTGACCCTCGAAATATGCTCGCGTTCCCACTTTGGTACCTAAAGTATCATTCTGTTATATATTTTGGTCCAAATTTTTAACGCCATTAAAAAAATAGGTGGCCAACAAAAACATGCCGCGTGGTATTTTTAATTAAAAAATAATTTTTATCATATATTTATACATCAATTTTAAAAAATATATAAAAACAGAATTAAATATATAAAAAATTCATAAATTATAAAAAAAATATTAATCCCATAAAATAATTAAAAGTTTTTAACTCAAAAATCCAACAGAATTTTTGGGTCATGTTCATCATGTAAGAAAAGAGAGGTTTAGGTTCTCTTATATTTTTGCTCACGATAATCTAAACAAAAAACAAACTCAAAGTTATTTACAATCTCCTTTAATTAATTTTTTAATTACATTTACTTTAATTAATTTAAAATTTAAATAATCTTTCTTTTAAAGTTTCAAACCAAAACCCAAACAAACCTCAAATTTTTTTTAGATTTCGGCGTCAATGGCCTCCGTCGGCCACCATGCTCCACCATCGGTTGTCACTCACTGGTAGCTGTTTAAGTCTAAATTTCATCATTCTCTTGTTTTCAACCTCTCTTTTTATTTTTAGCATTTATTTTTTCAAAAGAGCACTAGATTTTTATATATTTACAAATAAATGTCGAAACTTCAACATCAAATCTAGGTGCTTTTCACCGTCAAATTCTCTTCAAATTTCAGTATATTTCTTCCCTCTTTATAAACTTCTCTTTCACTATTTAAATCAACTAAACAATACCAAAAATTCCACTCTTGTTTTGGACAAAAATTGGGTTAATGAATTTTTATGACTTTCTTTTTTTTGTTTGTATAATATTGATAATTATGATATGAATATGCATATGTGGCAATGGAGAGGAAGATTTTAGCCATAATTATTTGTATCGGAAAGAAAGATGGAAGAGGTAAAAAGATGATGAAGAAGAAGAGAGAGGAAGAGGAGAAAGAACCTGAGAAAAAATGAATTAAATTTTTTTATTAGCTAAATTTAATTTTAATAAATATATTTTTAAGTAAAAAATAATTTAAGTAATTTTTTTTATAAAAATATAAAATCCATGTGGCATTATCTAATTTGTTGAACTTTTTTTAGCTTCAGTTAACTTTTTGGGATAATAAGGGATACTTTCGATACTAAATTGAGAAAAAAAAAATTAGGTACCAAAGTGAGAAAATTGATATATTTTGGAGGCCAAATCGTGAATTAAGCCAAATAAAAATTATGAAATAGTTCAATGACCATTCTGTAATTTTCTAAAATTAAGTGATAAAAGGTAAATTTTGTAATAGTTTAGTCACCTTTCCTTTAAACAAGGGAAAGTGCAACAAACACCATAGTGTCACATGCATCGACAAGTAGCTCTTCTTCAAAGCACCAAATTCCCAGAAAATTCATACAAAATCCAACCACACGCCTTTCATAAAAAAACACTCCCATTGCTCAGTAAACAACACCAACAATTCCCAAAAGAATTACTATAAAATTTAATACAAATTTTGAATTAAGCCGGCGGCGATGTGGCGCTGCGTTTCTCGTAGCCTTCGGATTCCATATTCGAAGCGATCGGTCTCAAATGACACCGTTAGATCCCACTTTTCCAGTTTCTTCTCCACCGGTTCTGTACGGTTCTTTCTTTTCTCTCCTTAATTTCATGATTTTTGAAGTTTTTTTTTTCTGATTTTTTGGCTTTGAAAAGTAGTAGCTGATTTGCTTTGAAAAACTTAATCGTAATTTTTTTTTATTTAATTTTTGTGTTTTTTATGCAACTCGATTACTTAGCGGAAATCATGCAAAATGCGTATTTTTTTTTAGTTTTCTGATTGGTGATGTTGTACGTAATCGATACAGTGTTTGGATTGTGATGTACATTGTGATTATTAGGGAAGAGAATACACGATAGTGGATCATACATATGATGCTGTTGTGGTTGGTGCTGGTGGTGCTGGGTTGAGAGCAGCTATTGGTCTCTCTGAGCATGGATTCAAGACTGCTTGCATTACTAAGCTTTTCCCAACTCGTTCGCATACTGTTGCAGCTCAGGTATAAAGCTGTTTTTGGTTTTTGTGATTATTCAGTGTGTATTTGCACTGTGACTATAGATTGGTGGACTTCACAGGTCCGGTTTTTATGGGCTTCTTGCTTTTAAGATTTTGATGGCTTTATGCACTTGCCTTGCAATTGTTTCCTTTGTCTGCACAGAGAGTTTGGTTGCATGATAGTGATGGTCTTTTCTCCAAGCAACGGAACATGAAACTTAGGAGATTTGTTTTTGTTACCATAAGCATGGATTTTTTTAATAATGGTTGTTTACTAAATGATTTATTTTTATCTAGCATCGGATCATTATGGGAAAGTAGAGTCATTGTTTAGTTATATGTTTAAAGTACAATCTCTGGAAAGCTATTGGTTTTGTGGGTGGTGCTGTTTGCTGTGCAATTCCATTAAAAGAAACAATGTCTGATCATTTACATTTATTTTCAGGGTGGTATAAATGCTGCTTTGGGAAATATGACTGAAGATGACTGGCGATGGCACATGTATGACACAGTTAAAGGAAGTGATTGGTTAGGTACATGATGTTTGATCTCGTTATCTTTGTGATTTTGTAGTTTACTCATAAATGGCAGATGTATTTAAGCTTATGCTGCTACTAGATATTTGGATTTGTAAGAGTGATCTATTTTTTTAATCAGTCTCTCTTCTTAAGTAAAAGGATATTTTTACCTTAACCTATTCTCTTGCTGAAGTAGTTTGTTTATCTCCCTACATTTGTTGAAGTGACATCAACATATGTTGATCCTTTTTCCCTTCAAAATCTGATTATCATTAAACTACTGATATTAAATGATCAGTGTAACAACAATCTGACCCGTGCTTAAGGCATAAGGGCTATACTGTGCACAAGCGTTTTATATTGCATTAAATACCTTTTATCTTGCTCCCCTATAGATAACTACCTTCCTAGCAATCTTTTTCTCTTCTGTTTTAAAGTGAGGGTGGATTTTTGTAGGTGATCAGGATGCAATTCAGTATATGTGCAGGGAGGCACCAAAAGCAGTGATTGAACTAGAGAATTATGGGTTGCCTTTTTCTCGAACAGAAGATGGAAAAATATATCAGCGTGCATTTGGTGGTCAAAGCCTTGACTTTGGCAAAGGTATGAAAACAAAAATTCGATAATTGGCTCAGATTGTTAGCCGGTATAATTCTCATCTTGGCTCAATATTTTTCTGCTTTACCAGGTGGACAGGCATATCGTTGTGCATGTGCTGCTGATCGGACTGGGCATGCTCTATTGCACACTCTCTATGGCCAAGCAATGAAACATAATACCCAGTTCTTTGTGGAATATTTTGCTTTGGACCTGTTGATGAATAGTGATGGTAGGTTATTGCTGGAAACCTGGTTCTCAATCAGCTCACCTTATTCTCTTTGGGCCTTTGACAAAATTTTTCTTTCATTCATGTTTTCTTTGCAGTGTGATATGGTTAACTTTTGTTGATTATTAATGACTTATGTGCAGGGAGCTGCCAGGGAGTGATAGCTTTGAACATGGAGGATGGAACACTACATCGGTTCTGTGCTGCTTCAACAATTCTAGCAACTGGGGTACTGTGTGTGTGTGAGTAGTCTTTTCTTCCCCGGAATGAAGGAAAATGGCATTTAATTTTGTTGTCTGTTTCTTTCAGGGATATGGTAGAGCCTACTTTTCCGCAACCTCAGCTCACACATGCACTGGTGATGGTAATGCTATGGTTGCACGAGCCGGGCTTCCACTCCAGGTTTCTTGTGTCCTTTCTAAACTTGAAATATGTTTTCTGGAGCTGCTTTCTTAACCCTTTCTCTGTTCTTTTCTCTCTTGGTGTATCCTTCTACAGGATTTGGAGTTTGTGCAGTTTCACCCAACTGGAATATATGGGGCTGGGTGCCTCATCACTGAAGGTTTGTGCTTATTCAACTTCTTATGAAGAGCAGTGCTTTATTTTTATTTCTGGTTGCATGATTTAGGGTGTTATTGTACCTTTTTGTCTTCTTTTTTATAATTTGATTTTAGTTTCACCCTCTTCTTTAGTTGAAGATGATAAGGCTCATTTCTAATTTTATTCTTGCTATTTGTAGGGTCTCGTGGTGAAGGTGGTATTCTTCGAAATAGTGAAGGTGAACGCTTTATGGAACGCTATGCCCCTACAGCCAAGGATCTTGCTTCAAGGGATGTTGTTTCAAGATCCATGACCATGGAAATCAGGGAAGGTCGTGGTGTAGGTATGATTATCTCCTTATTTCGGACATTTTCATCATCCAGTGTCATTTGTGTTTTTCTTGATTAAGGAATCTGTTTGGGGTTGCCAGATGTACTGAGATATTGCATTATAGTGCTTGTGCTGTAGAGTAGATATGCGGTTTCCTTTTTCTGGCATTTTGCTTGATTTTATTCTTAGTTCCCTGAAGTTTTAGGTATCAATTTTTCACACTCCAATTTGTAGGTGCTCATGCCATAAGAAACTGTTGATTTCCTATGTTGTGTGATGCAAACGTTTACTCCAGTTACTAGCAAAAATAATATGAATACTTTCACAACTTGGGATTATTAACTGTGATATTTATATCCCATAGGACCTTTGAAGGATCATATTTACCTCCACTTGAATCACTTACCACCAGAGGTGCTCAAAGAGAGGCTTCCAGGTATCTCTGAGACTGCTGCCATTTTTGCTGGTGTGGATGTTACAAAGGAGCCCATCCCCGTCTTGCCTACTGTGCATTATAATATGGGTGGAATTCCCACTAATCACCATGGAGAGGTGTGATATTCAGATGCATAGATCTATTAAACGTGGATGTTCTGAAAAAATATATATTTCTGATGTTTAAGGGTGTGTGATTGTGGAGGTTCACTGGAATTTAATGTGTTACATGATTTATAGATACACAAAACAAATACATATTTTCATGTCTGTATGATTATATGACCAATAAATATTTAAAAAATGAATAAGCTGCAGCATTAAGCTTATCTGAGAATGAAAACCTGAAACAATTAGTTTCTTCAAATAATCATGTATGATGTTTGATTATTTTCGGTTTAACATCAACATGGATATCTTTTGTTGATTCCCAGGCTCAGCTTACTTAATCAGTGTGCTTTTGTTTCTCAGGTTGTAACTATCAGAGGCAATGATCCAGATTCTGTGGTACCTGGACTAATGGCTGCTGGAGAGGCAGCTTGTGCATCAGTTCATGGTGCCAATCGGTTGGGTGCAAACTCTCTTCTTGATATTGTTGTCTTTGGTCGTGCTTGTGCAAATAGAGTTGCTGAAATCCATAGGCCAGGCAAGTTGTATTTATATCTTTTTGCGGACAAGTAGCTATGGGTTTACCTCTCAGTGTTTATACACATACAAGCTATATTTCAGGGGAGAAGCTGAAACCTTTGGAAAAGGATGCCAGCGAGAAAACAGTTGCATGGCTGGACAAACTAAGAAATTCAAATGGTTCTCTTCTGACATCAAAAATTCGATTAAATATGCAACGAGTAATGCAAAACAATGCTGCTGTTTTCCGCACACAGGAAACACTTGAAGAAGGTGTCATGTATCTTCATCATTAATGTTTTAGCTTTGACCCTTCAAATTTTCCACCATGCTTCTTCCATTTAGCCTTCTTTGTTAGGCACATTAATGTCTTTTAAATTTAGAACTCACTTGCGAAAAACGATTTGCTTCTTTGTGTATTTTTGTAGGTTGTCAATTAATTGATAAGACATGGGACAGTTTCCATGATGTTAAGTTGAAGGACCGAAGTTTAATATGGTAAGATTTCAGACAGTAGGCCGTCCAGGTATCCACCATATCGTTGTCGTTGTTTATTGTTTTATGACCTTCACTTGTAAAATGTTCTTTTTCCAGGAACTCCGATTTGATAGAGACTATCGAGTTGGAAAATCTTTTGATAAATGCCTGTATAACCATGCATTCTGCTGAAGCTAGGAAAGAGAGCAGAGGAGCTCATGCCCGTGAAGATTTTACGGTTGGTTTTACTTTTTTTTCGGTTCAGTAATTTCCATTTTTCCAAGCCTTGGTACAATAAAGTTAATTTGCTGTTATCTTGCAGAAAAGAGACGATGAGAGCTGGATGAAACACACATTGGGGTAAGATCTCGTTTCCTTGGATGAACACAATATGAATATATATATATTGGTGCATTTGTATATGGGACCAAGCTTAATTGAGACACTAATATTCTGGCGTCTGTTGCATCGTATATAGCATATGAACCCTAGAGTCGCTTGTAATAAAATCAGTACTACAGGTGAAGCATTTATGTATTAGTGCTTGCAATAATGTTTAGGGGTTCTCTGTTCTCCACGTTATTTCTATTCATCGTTTGAGTGGTATCGTAAGTTAGTGACCTGAAAGTGATCAAATCTAGGCTTTCATTATGGGTGTTGACATCAGAATGCCAAAATGGTTAACATTACTAGGGATAATCATCGCCCGAGTATTACTATTATCAGCTTTTACTAGATTATCAAAATCACTAAGTTGCAACATTACTCCAGTTTAATCTTGTTGGGGATGTCAAACCTGTTGATTGTTCTCACATTCTACTGTGATTTACAGCTATTGGGAGAATGAGAAGGTGCGAGTGGATTATCGACCGGTTCACATGAACACGTTAGATGATGAAATCGAGTCATTCCCACCTAAAGCCCGTGTATATTAATCCATGCGTGTTCTCGGAAGGTTGATACAGGCTTTATGTCAACCCAGAATAAGTTATGGAGAACAATGATGCAATAAACTCTTTGTACGTACAGCATTTTGTGCCATTCATCATCTACCTTGCAACCTTTTTTTGTGATTGGAAATATTCAACAGGCTTCAGTCTGAGTTGGAATTTCGTATTTTCGTTGTTCAGCAATAAGGTTATGACTGCTATGCATAGTATTTTGATTTGTGACATATAGAGCTAGTGAATTTTAATAAGTTTGCCTGTATAGAAAACGAATAGGCCGAACCAAACGAATGCACATTTTTATTGACCATTTTAGATTTGGCAAATATGATAACATCATTTTGTGTGTATGACCTTTTGATATATGATGGTCACATTGATAAACACTACACTTCGTAGACATCTTCAGACATGCATGGTATCGGACTAACAATAATTAAATAAATAATTAAAAATTTATAAAAGAAAAAGTGAAAGCGGTTCAATTTGTTTAATTGTCGATTTTTGTCTCATTTTTTTTTTATTAATTTCAAGTAATTTTTGAGACAGCTGGTTTAATCTCTTTGTTTCGATTGTTATATCGATAAGTTCTCAGACCGTCCAATCTAGTCTTATTCTAGTAATATTGGTCTTGGTCACATTATCAAATCACTAAATTTAAATTCAAAGATTAAAATACATCTAGTTATCAAATTTAATGATTAAAGTGACCTAAAAAAATAACATAAGTACCAAATAGGTATTTAGCAAAGGGAGAAAAAGGTACAAAATGGAAGACGATTGGCTGCCGCCGAGATGAGACAGCAGCTGCTATCTAGCTAAGCTGCTCCCATGGCTATCTGTCACTCTCTAAACTAAAACGGTGGCAAAAACACCCCCACTGGTGCAGATAAAAGGGGAGCATCCATCATCCCATCATCATCTCCCTCGAATCCCTGCATCAATTGAGCTTCGAAAATATGTGGGATTTTTATGGTTCAATCAAACATTGCGTGCATTTTGCAATTTGGGTCATTTCTTTATATAGTTTTCCAGATCAGTTTTACTATAGTCTATACCACTCCACATGTATGATGTGATAATATCCATTAATCAACCAATTCAACCTACACCATGGCTTGAGATTTGTTGAATACACATGGTTTAAATGAGACATTGATAATCATAGGTTATTTGAGTTCGATTCGAAAAAAAAAAATCCAATTCAATTCGTTTATTATCGAGCTGAATTCAAGCTCAAGCAACCTGAGCTATCAATCCAATCAAATTCGAGCATTATAGTAATCGATTCTAATGATTTGCAAGCTTAATCAAGTTTTTTATTTTAATATTATGAAATAACATTTTTATCTGTAAAAGTACCATGGATGCCTTTGTACTAATAGTTGGATTGCATTGTTCCCCCTCTACTCAGAAAATGGGTAAATTAGTCCATGTACGTTAGATCAAAGAACAAACCATCCATTTTTACGGTTAAAAACTTGTCCATGTATATTAGCATAAGGTACACATGGCACATCACGTGTAACTGTCTGATGTTTTTTGCCAGCCACGCCAATTTTTAACACTAGGAATGGATGGAATTTTTAACATAAAAGACAAACTTGTTATTTGATCTAACGTGTAGAGACTAATTTGCCTATTTTTTTAGTGAAGGGGGCAAAATGCAATCTAACTCTTAATACAGGGGCTTGTATAGTACCTTTACCCATTTTTACCTTTATTTAAGCGAGCCCAAGTTTAAGTTTAAATACGAAAATTAATAAACAAGCTCTAATAACTCAATTATGTTTCAGGTTTAGAAATTGATGTTCAATCGAACTCGAATAAAATATCAAGAATTGGAAATTGAACTCCAACTCTAACTTATCACTTTTACACTCTAGAAATAAAAATAAATATAATATTTAAATATTAAATAAGAATATTTGAAATATATATAAATATTTAAGTAAAAAAAAAAGATAAAATTTTGTGAGGCAGCTAAACAATTATAATAAAGTCTTTCATTTAGGTCCTTTTGTTCATTATGTTACATGTATTATTTAAAGCATCAATTTTCTAAGAGGGGACAAAGAAAACATTAATCATCCATCCAATCTACATGGGTTGCTCTCAATATTTAGTTTAAAAATATTAATCATTATGATAATGACTAAATCAATATCCTTTTTAGGGTTATAAAATCTATTTTTTCCGATCAATAAGTGGTTGGGTGTAATGGTAAAACGCATTGCACTCTCAAGGTGAAGATACAGATTCGAACCTTGGAAACGATACGAACCCCAAACATGAATAATAAAACAGACATGAAGAATATAAATAAATAAAAAAATCTACTTTCTCCAATGAAAAAATGGGAGGAAAATCCTAATCAATTGCCATTTCTCATTAGGACGGTGTCTCCAACTACTAAAATATTAGTAATATATATTAAAATAGTATTTTAAATACATTAAATCAATATTAGTAAGTTTACGTTTTGATCATTTAACTTTAAAAAGCTATAAAATGATCATTGAACTATTCAAAAGTTTTCATTTAAGTCATTAGGTTAAAATCTCTCATTCACCTTCTCTTTTATAGTTCAATTTCTTTCATGGAACAACTTTAAACGTCAAGTATCTGTGAACCAAAATCCAAACAACTTTTTTTCCCGATCTCCAACATTGACCATCAAACCAACTTCAATCATCGGAATGTTCTTCTATTTGTCGATGGATACTAATTCATCGTGCCGGTCGCCGAATCGTCGCTTAAAACTAACTAGCCAAACTTATAAATAAATAAAAAAAACCTTAACAACCCAATAATTTAAATAAAAACTTCTGAATAATTCAGTGATTATTTTGTAACTTTTTAAAATTGAATAACCAAAACATAAACTTACTAATAATTTAGTGACCTTGTGTGTAACTTACCCAAAAATAATATAAGAACTTCAACCAAAATAATTTACTAGTATTTATATTATGACATGTTCTGAAAAGATTACAGAGAAAAAATGTTAAAATAATGGCATTTTTTAAGATCCAAATTGCATTTTTTTTTGTCTGACAAACTGTTTAAATAAAATTCGAATAATAAGAAAAATTATTTATTTATGATCCAAATTGCATCCTTTTACTTGGATTTTAATGGGTTTAATAATTGTGTGTAGGGTTAAAATAAAGGTATCCGAGGTCTTAATATTAAAAAACTGTTTTTATGTTAGTATTTATATTTTTGTAATTTAATTTAGATATAAATTTTTTAATTTGAAGAAAATGGTGAAGTTTAATGATTTTTTTTTTGTTTTATACTATTTAGTAAATTGAATAATAAGAAATATATCGGATTAATGAAGTTTTTATTTGATTCAATTTTCATATCGGATTAACATCATTTTACGTTAATATAGTGTATACACAAATAATTATATTAACCAAATATAAAAATAAATATATATTTTTTTTTATTTAAATGTCTATAGATGAATCGAAATCAAAGTTTTATATATGCATATAAACCGTAATTCAAGTTTCATGCATACAATATTATAACTGTACCAAATCAAAATTTACGTATCGAATTACATATTGAACTGATAAATTTGATATTTATCCCGAAAATATATTCAAAGAAATAGAAAAAGTCCATTATTAATTTACTATTGAATCATTTACTAAATAGTTATCAAGATTTGACCCAAATTATCACTAAATTATAGCCGTTTTTGTACAAATTAAATCTTTTAAAATTATTCAGAAAACTATACAAATTTGTACATTAAAACAAATTAGTCCATACTGTCATCAAGAGACAAAATATCAAGTCATGTGCTTTCCTTAAAAATTAATAATACTGAAATGTTGTGCATTAATTTTATGTAGACGATATGGTCCCAAATTAGACGTCAGTCAACATCTTTAATGGGACAAATTAAATATATAAGATTTAAGATATCGTGATCACAATTAACAAGATTTTTCAATTGAAATAATAAAATTAAGATTTTAAATTTAAAAATATTTTATTTAAAATTTATCGAGATAAATATCAAAAATTATAGATCGATAGACTTTGATTCAATGTGCAATGTCGTATACGAATTTTGATTTTGTGCGATTTTATTCATGAAATTAGCACCATATTATACATAGGCGAATGTAGGGGCTGGCAGGGGCCTCGACCCCTTAAAATGTAAAATTACTATTTAGGCCATTAATTTTTTTAAAAAAAATTAAATTAATGAAGGTAAAATTGTACTTTGACCCTCTTAAAATTATAAAAATTTGATTTAATCCTTTAAAAATTATAAAGATAAAGACTAAAAAAAATTAAAATTTCTTTCGACCCCCCAAAAATTGTTCTGGCTTCGCCCCTGATTTTATATTGATATGTTGCATACATAAAGAACTATATTAATCCGATAGGAAAGTAAATATATGTATTCATTTATTTAAATCTGTACAATTGAATCAAAATCAAAATTTTATGTATGCATATGAATCACAATTCAAGTTTCATATATATAATTGCATCAAATCATAGTTTATGTATCAGATTGCACATTGGACTAAAATTCATATATATAATTGATATTAAACCCAAAATTATATATGTAAATGATGTGAAAATGATTCCATTTGAATTGAATTAATTATTTAATTCAATAATTGATAATATAATTATAAATAATCATGGGTTTATTAAAATGCAATATATGATTATATATAATGATGTCATTAGACTCGTGATGATGAAAGAATGTAGTAAAACCCATCATTTCTCTGTATATTTATAGTGACAATTATAGTAAATGACAAAACCATATCAACAAAATAATGATAATCATTGTAAGTTGAAGATTTCTAAAACCATTTGCAATTATTTGTGCTTTTCTAAATAAACAAAATCACCAATAGATTATAAGAAAAGTTTGTTTTCAGTATTTTTTTTCATTTTATTGATACATAATTTTGATAAATATTTTATCTTAAATTTTGAATTTGAATCCGAACCTCGAACTCTGAACTCGAGTTTAGGATTTAAGGTTTGGGTTTGGGTTTTGAATTTTAGGTTCGGGATTCAGGGTTTGGGGTTTGAGATTCGAGTTTCGGAGTAAAAAAATTATCAAATTTATGTATCAATGACATGAAAATTTTGTTGAAATGTAATTAAATAATTAGAAATGAACCATAAATAATATGGTGGGAAGGATTCATAAAATAATTTCTCCTCCATAAGGAATGAGACAACTTTTTTTTTAATATTTCTTGATAATAATGAAATAATAAAAAGATAATGATTTCTCATTCCATTAGAAGTAGAACTTTTAAATTTTAATAATAATAAAATTATGAAAGAATTAAAAAATTAAATTATTGTGTGTGAATTTAATAAGGTATACCGAAAACAAATACACAAATTAAAATATCATTTCAATCAAATCATTTAATCACCAAATTTAATATTAAATACTAATCTAAATTAGAGGTGTTCATGGGCCGGGCCGGGCTCAACTAAAAATTTAGGCCCATTTACTAGGCCCGGGCCCGACCCGGCTCACCCGTATTAATTTTTTATATTGTTTTTATATAATTTTTAAATATATATAATTGATGGGCTCAAAACTAACTAAAAATTCGACAAAGGCGCGCACCTATCGAACAGTAGTATAGCTATGGTGAGTCCGGAATATCGTATCCACAAGGACTAAAATTACTAGTAATAACTTTCTTTCTATTATTTAGCCTAATAATTAAGGGGATTTGTTTTAATCTAAAATTTAACTAACTAATTAACTATGAACGCGACAGAGAGTGAAGAAAGTAATCGAATAAACTAATGAACAAAGATAATACCCAGGGAAGAATCCACCTACACTTCACTTATTATTCTAACTCTGAATTAAACTTATTATTCTAACTCTGAATTAAACGATTTATTCACTTGTCTTGATCCATAGAAATCCCTAAATTATGTTAATATCTCTTTCGAGACTAAAAACAACTGACTCTAGGTTGATTAATTGAAATCTCTTTCTAATTAAAACCCCTATCGTCGCATTAACTCGATCTATGGATTCCCTTATTAGATTTGACTCTAATCCGGCAGATTTATGTTATCATATTTCTAGGGTTGCAATCAACTCCGCTTAATTATGCTAGATCTACTCTTACACAGGGACTTTTGCTCCACTGAATAAGCACATACAACTTGAATTAATATCCTGAAAATATTAAAGCAAGAATTAAGAATACATAATTAATAACAAGAACAAGTATTTATCATGTAATTCAGTTAATTAAATAATAAGATCCATCGTAGGTTTCATCCTCCCTAGGTATTTAGGGAGTTTAGTTCATAACGTAAAAGGAAGACATCTCAGAATAAAGAAAACAACAAGACATAAAGAACCCAAAAACTTCTAAAGAACTTGATGGAGATCTTCAATCCTGGAGTGGATCTGCTTCCGAGATGAATCCGACAGCTTCCTTCAAGTAATTTCTTCGTCCTACTCTGCGTGCTCCTCTTAGGTCTTCTTCTGGTGTGTATATATAGACTTTAGAATGCTCAGAAACCCTAAAAATTAGTTTTTTCCACGTGAAAACGGTTGGTGTGTGAGGACACACAGCGTGTGATCAGCCCGTGTGAGGAGGCCCAGACCGTGTGAAAATTTGCATGGCTCTCAATCGACATGGGCGTGTGTCCAGCCTGTGTGGTTCACACGGGCATGTGCTCAGCCCGTGTGGTACGGGCTTGGCCGTGTGGATCCTTAAGATGGCTCGTTTTATCTGATTTTGGCCCGTTTTTCGCTCCTTTCGCTTCCCTATGCTCTCCTAAATATAGAAACACGAATTTAAAGGATTAGGAGCATCGAATTCACAAAATTGTATAATAAAACATCCAAAAATACAAGTATGGGATTAAAATGTGTTATTTTTATGGTTTATCAATAATACATCAAAAATACTAAAAACATCAAAATAAATATTTCCTAACAAATTGAAAGTAAATTTTAAAAAATATGTAGACTTAAATAACACTAAGATAAATACAACTTAACAAGCAAATGCCTCTAAAATAATAACAAAATTAACAAATGCATTTAAAATAATAACAAAATTAACAATAAAATAAGTTTTATATAATATCCAAACAATAACAATAAAATAGTAGCAACATAATAGTAAAATGGTAGCAAAATAGGGAGAAAACAACAAGAAAATAACATTAAAAAAAAGAGCAGATCTTTTTTGTCTTTTAGTGAATTCAGGTCGGGCCCGGGCCAAAAATACATTGCCCGAGGCCCGGCCCGTTTTTTAAACGGGCCTTATTTTTTTGTCCAAGCCCATTTTTTGGGCCTATATTTTTACCCAAACCCTCCCACATTTCGGGCGGGCCTTCGGGCCGTGCCGGGTGGCCCGACCCATGATCAGGTCTAATCTAAATCTTATATGCTTGTTAATATATACATATTTAAAAAATGAACCATGGTAGATCCCAACCTGCATTTAGTGTGGTAGGCAATTATTAGACTAATAGAAAGACTTTTATTGAAACCAATATTAAAGTTAAAATTTTCGTGTTAAAAAAGCTGAAATAAATTATTTAAGCTTTTTTTGTCTATTGAGTCTTAACTCGGTTGATATAAGTATTGTTATCAATACAAGAGGACGTAGGTTTGAGTGCACTGAAGCGCATTATCCTTCTATTTATGGATTGGGAAGGAACTATGAGTAGTTAAAATAGCAGATATAATCAGAATCTATAATGAGTGATTTTATGTATAAGTTATCCAAGAGTATAGAAAGAAATCTATAGATAAAACCATTTGAAGTTATTTATGCTTTGTTTCAAGAGTTGTCAATATTTGAAATTTGATAAGTGCGAATCATTTTAATGGTCATTGACACCTAATTTTGATTTGGGTTTAGAAAATTTTCAAGACTTGATCTTAGATGGTTAATGGTTGAGTCTGCTTCTAGAGTTGTTTAGAATTGATATTGAAAAACTGGTTTCCTTTCGTGTTGATGCAAAGAAATTAGAGAAAGTTTTAATCTGAGGGTCTTTGAGACTTACTATTAGATTGATGAGTCATCTTCAAGAGCTTTTTAGGCTTGAACAAATTGGTTGATCAAATATCAGAGAGTAGTTTCAAATTCTTCTATTTAAGCTTCGATTTCTGAACATTTAAAGTTATGTAGAGTGGCTTGAAGAAGACCTCATTTGTGTCCGTCGATAACATAAAAGACTTTTTGTGAAATATAAACTCTTCATTTAAGTGATCCACAAATATTTAAACTATTTTAATTATTATTTATCTCATATTAATTTAATTAATTAGAAATAAAAACAAGCATTTAGTATTATCACTTAATTAATTTCATTTAATTAGTAATAATGTAAAGTTGTATTAGTTGTCTCCTAATAAATTTAAATTAATTAAAGAAAAAATTTATGACACAATATGTGATGTTATCATTTTAACCATGAAAATTTTATCTTAACACGTTGCGCTTTGTAATTGGTCTAAAAATATATTTGTATACAGTTGCATAGGATAAAATTATCTTATTATCGATGTTGCTAGTCACAAGTCGTGTTAGAGGTAATGTAAGATAAATTATCATAAGTTGATTAAATGTGACATAAGATAAAATTTTCTTGTTTTCTTGTTGATTTCCTGAACTTAGGTATTGTTTGATAACATGTTGAAAAAAAAAATTAAATCAATTGAAAATTAATATTTTTAGTAATTTAATTTTTGAAAAACGTTTGATAATATACAATGAAAACTTCTAGATAGAAATTTTTCTACAAAAAAATGTGGAAAATGATAAGTAGATAAGGACCATCTTATCACTTAATAAAGAATAAATTTAATTATTTTTATTTGAGATCATATTATAATTTATCAAACAATCTAATTATATTCGTTATTTAATTCTTTTAAAAATACCAAATACATTTTATATCTTTAATTCAATCTCATTATAAGTTTTGATCATATATGCTCATTTTGACACAATGTTTAAAACTACCCATAGCCCCTCCCTAACCCATAAATAGGAGGATAATGCGTTTCAGCGCACTCGAACGACACAATGCCTAGAACATAAATTATAAGAATTTTGATTTATTTTCATCTATTCCATGACCAGAACAGGTGGGGATACATGCTACACCACGATTTTGAATCAGAAAAGAGATTTCAAGAAATGGCAGATCTATTCACTCAATCAATAACCGAGCCAATTTTGATGTATTATAAGGGATTTGTCTTTTCTATTGATTCCTACGAATTTGATCAAAAACATTTCTTGAATGAGGTATTCAACTCTACTTCCTATTTTTTATGAAGAAAATGAATCTTTTTATCGAATGATCAGAAAAAAAATGGGTTCGGATCTCTTGCAAGAATGATTTGAAAAGATTCAAAACAAAAATAATGATATTTTACTAACAACAACATAATAAAAATAGTCAATCAAGATAGATCGATCCGAATCGAGCTAATACTAAATGTAGGTAATTATTTAATTTAATCTATTTGTAAACAATAATAGCCTGTAAAAATAAATGTAGACGTTGGAGTTGGAGTTGGAGTTGGAGTTGGAGTTGGAGAATTGATTGCATGCCAACGTGTCTAGTTGCTTTCAAGTTTCAACCAAAGATAAAAACGACCCCGTCAAATGGACCGTTGCTTTAATTTTTATTTTATATCATAGTTGTTGCATTTTCGTCCATCTAATGTCATGGATTTCACCTTTTTGTCACCCACCCTTTAGTTTTTTCTTCATCCTTTACTACCTTTTTGTCCCCCATACAACAATGTAATTATGAAATTCATGTAGATTTATTCTAATTTGATTCGGAAATTTTAAAATCGATTATTTTCAAATTAAACTTAAGTAAATTATTATAATAACTAAATTTAAATAGATTAATATTTGATTGAAGTAATTCATGAGTTCGATAAAAAAAAATTATTAATATTTTCTATTTAGTAATTTTTTTTTCAATTAGACCACAAAAAGTTTTTTCAAATATGTTATAAATAGAATTATAAATACAATTATAGTTACAAGTAATATAAACGAATAATTATAATCAGAATCAACGTCACAACCACAATTGGATTGATAATTGAAATATATCTAAACATTTACTAGAATAAATCCGGACATGGTTTACATATTGTGAGACTTAAATTAGAATAATTTTAGATTGAAAATTTATACATGATATTACACATGGTAGAACTCGAACCTATGATTTCCAGAATTCTCAGGGCTTCAACATTACCATTAAGCTAAGATCTTATTAACAATTAGAATTTAGATCTCAAACTTGAGTATAAAATAATCGAGTTTGAAATTAAAGAAAAAATCTAAATGATTTTACTTAAACATAATCAAAATAAGATTGAAGAATCCCAAGTTGTGACCTATAAGTTGCATGTTCACCTTCTTTAAAAATAGTTTAGGATCGTTATACCAAACTGAACGATTTGATATTGCTAAATTCCAAAAGTAAAACTTAATGGAGTTGAACCACAAATATTAAATTGAACTCGAGCTTTTTGCCGTTTATATTTGTATAATTATTAAGTTTTTGATTGAATTAAACTTACAACACTAACATTTTCGAAACCTCAATTTTCTTTTATCTATAATTTATCTAAAGGCCGAGTTACCCACATAAACCTAAAAACACACTCAAAATTTGAGAGAATTTAAATAAAAATATTAAATTTAATAAATTAACTTGGGTAAAAAAATAAACCCAATTAAAATATAAACTGAGCTCGAGATCTAAAATTCAAAACCTAATCCCAATGCAAATTGGCCCAACCCCTCAACTTTAAAATATGGTACTTTCTTATTTTATATATTACATAATTTATCTCATATACAGGGGCGAAGCCAGGATAACTTTTTAGGGGGGGTCGGATGAAATTTTAATTTTTTATAGTTTATATCTTTCAATTTGTAAAGGATTAAATCAAATTTTTATAATTTTAGGGGGGCCAAAGTGTAATTTTACCTTTACTAATTTAAAATTTTTAAAAAAATTTAAGGGCCTAAATAGAAATTTTACCTTTTAGGGGGGCGGGGCCCACGCCAGCCCCTGGCTTCGCCACTGCTCATATAATTAAATATACCACCGTAAATATTAAAAAATATGTTAAGTTTATATTTAGAAATCTCATAAAATAATAGTAAATATATAATTATTACATATTAAATAAAAATTTAAATTTATAAAATAATATGGACGAATCTAAACGGATATAGATTAATTATCTATATATAAACTTGGTTCAAAAATCCGACCCATAAATACTTTAAACTCATGTTATAAGTGTGTCATAATTTAATATAATTAAATAAAATATAAAAATATTACGACCAAATATAATATATGACACTATAAATTATGGGAATTATTACCTCGTCTCTCATCGAACCTATCCAATCTCCCCTATATGTGAGTGGGTCCCTTAACCGCCCAAAAAGAACGGAGGACCCTAATTGGCAATCCCACACGTCATTCACACTATTTTCTCACTTTTTTTTTTCTCAAAGGCTCGAACCTTCCTTTTGAATTTTACCCTCGATATAAAAGAACAAAAATAATTATTGATAATTGAATACGATAAAATCACATGCTATAAACATTATATGAAAATTACAATTCAATATAACCTATGGTATAACAGTCAAAATAATATATGTTATACCTCGTTTGTGACAAGACACATGTACTCTCTCGAGAGGATTATCTAGACAATGAATGATTTAATTTTCATTGGGAACATGAAATCGTTCAGTTACCAAATATCACGTAGGCTCAACTGCTTTGTCTGATTACAAATATCCTTATCCCATCGAATACATTCCTCCCAGGAGCTCTATAATGATGACTAGATAACAAGTTCAACATGTTAACACCATTATGCACGAGACCCCTACTTATAAATAACTCCAGGAATGATGGAAAAAAGGGGATAACCTTTTAAGAATACTAAGTCTACACTCTCTTAACATTCTTCTAGCCCTCAACCTCCAAACTCTCTTTACCGTCATTCTCTATAACCTCTAACTCTCTACCTTGATCGGATGAATCAACCTCCGCAGTAATCATTCTTCTCTCTTTTATACTATTTTCTTATTGAGCATTATATTAACAATATTCATTAAAAAACATTTTAAAAAAAATATAATAGATAATAAATAGATAAATGTATCATAAATTAATGTGAATGTCTTTTTTTAAATTGTTCGATATTCATTGATTATATTAATTTTGATTAAATTGAAAGTTGATCTAAATCAGACCCTTGAATCTGTGGTAATTAGTAAAGCTTTCTCATAAATATTTTTTCATCTATAGAGCTCGAATTAAAAATATTATTGAAGAGATATTGAAGTTATATGTGACATAATTTAAAATTTCCATATAAATTTTAAAATAAAAAATTAAAAATAAAGTAAAACTGAAAAAAAAAAGAGTGAACGATTGTTTCTGTAAAAGCTTCGAAAACCTCAAAACCAAGATTTTTACATCCATTTTTATAATATTCATTTTTATTTAATTTATTTTCATATTAAATTATGTCACATAAAATCTTACGTTTTTTTTAAACAATTTTAGTAATAAAATGATCTTATTTATACGACACCAATAATTTAAGGATGTAATTAGAATGTTTTAAATTTTGAAACTCAATTTAAAATAAAGTTCATAATATAGAAATATTTAATGAAATTAACTTGTTACACAAATTATTACAACTTTTTTTTTCTAATTACATAAATATACAAAATATTACTATGTTCCACAAAATATTACAACTTTAAAGTTGACATAAATCACATATACTAAATAAAAAATAATTTTTTAATCATTAATGTTCTCGTCCGTTTTATCAATTAATTTTATTCGATCTATAATAGTATTTAAATAAAATCCTTTTAATAAAAAATTCATAAAAATACAACATGTATTAAATTATTTACAAGTTGCTGCAATAACCATCACTAATTCACTTCGATTTTTAATTTTATTGTGGCATATGAACAAACACTTGGGCCTCGATTTGAGAGTGCGCACTATTGCCGATTGTAGTGATAGGCTAGTCGCCGTCGCTTCACTGTGCTAACTGCTGATGCTACATTGGATTTCTCCATCTTTTCAAACTTTTTCAATAATTCCACGTCACTTTGCGTTTTCTATGTTAGCTTTGGTGAAAGTACTTGATAGATGTCTCTATTATAGGGGATAATTCAAATTAATCCTTATACTATTAAATAGATCAATTTAATTATTGTAGCAGTAAAAAAAATCAAGTAAAGCCAATTTTTAATAGATTTAAGATTTTTTTTTCAAAAATAATATTTATTGTTTAATAAAATTAATATTTTAAAAACTTTTTATAATTTAAAAATGAATTTTTTTATTTAGAGTTGAAATGTCATGTCATTTTTTTAAACTTTAAATTTTAAAGCTTGTAAGTTTTATTAGTACGTTTCTTCTAATCTAATAATATGAAATTATATTTTTTTAAAATGATAAATTAGTAAAAAATAATTATTTTGAAAATAATAAAATTACCTTTTGAATGATATAAATAATTTCAATTTAAAAAAAAAAGTTTCATACCAACTGGTTAACATAATTTTTAATCGAGTTAGTAATTGGAATTAAGACGTAACCACTACTACTAATAAAATCCAAATTACACCACTTTAATATATATAGGGATTAAAATTCCAATTTAACTATACTACAACGACTAAAACCAAAATTTAACCATTTGTTTTCTAATAGCTGAATAAAGGACCCAACTTTTCATTTGAGGGACAACCTAAGCCTTTTAGCTCAGCACTCATCTACTTCTTTGCGCTGCCGTTTTAGCTTTTCCTTCTTTAAAAAAAGCTATACATACTATTCTCAAAGTTTCTTTCCTTCTCTTTCATTAGATAAGCAAAATCCCAAGTTTATAGAGCTATTCTTCGGTCACTCTTGGTCCTACTGACTCTTTGTATGTACTCTCTGTCACTTATCTTTATTTTTTTTAATTTCCTTTTCTTTAAGCTTTAAAAACACTCACTTTTTGCTGATTTTTTTCTTTTTTTTTTTGTGGGTAAATGAGACTGAGTGCAGTTCACTGAAAATTTTCCGGGAAGGTTTTTTTTTTTGCCGGAAAATGGCATATATGTGTGCTGATAATGGGAATCTAATGGCAATCGCTCAACAAGTTATAAAGCAAAAGCAAGAACAAGAGCAACAACAGCAGCAGCAACAACAGCTTCTTGGTTTGAATCCTTTCTCTTTAAATCCTTGGTCTAGTACTACCCACAATGGTGTTTCCAGTTCGGGTAATGTCGGGTATGGGCTTACGGGTCCGGGTTTTACCGACCCGTTTCAAGGGGATGCTGGGGAAGGGTTTCAGTTCCCTAACATGGAACATCACCATTCGATTGGGTTTCGTTTTCCGGATTTTGGTGGTGGTGCCGGTGGTGAGTTTGACTCGGATGAGTGGATGGATAGTTTAATGAACGGTGGTGGCCATTCAACGGATACTTCGAATCTGCCGTCTGGTTGCGACGCGTGGCAAAGCAATGCAGATTTTGGTATCTACGGTGTTGATCCGTTTAGTGCTTGCCCGAGTCGACTCACCGTGACGTGTTCTCCGCCGTCTAATCTGAACCGAGTGATCCCTACTACTACTCTACCTGCATGGCCGCTATCCCCTCCACCGCCTCCGCCGCAAGTAACCGTTGAAGAAACGAAAACAAGTAGTCCCCAGAACCAGAACCCGAACCCAACCATCAACGACGGCGCGGGAATCTCATCCGGTTCACCGGAGACCGATTTATCTCCGCCGCTTTTAAAAGCTCTACTCGACTGTGCTACACTCGCTGACTCGGAACCTGAACGCGCGATTAAATCACTGGCTAAACTCAAGGAATCGGTATCAGAACACGGAGATCCAACTGAAAGAGTGGCTTTTTACTTCACTGAAGCTCTCCATAGCAGACTCTCTCATCAAACAGACCAAAGGTTGACGATGATCGAAACGACGTCGGAGGACTTAACTCTCTCATATAAAGCACTAAACGACGCTTGCCCTTACTCGAAATTCGCCCATTTAACGGCGAACCAAGCGATTCTCGAAGCAACAGACCGAGCTAGCAAGATTCACATAGTTGACTTTGGGATCGTTCAAGGAGTTCAATGGGCTGCTCTGTTACAAGCTTTAGCAACCCGATCAGCCGGAAAACCGACCCGAATCCGTATATCGGGCATACCCGCTCCTGTTTTGGGATCAACACCGGCTCCTTCTCTTTACGCCACCGGTAACCGTCTACGTGACTTCGCGAAGCTTCTGGATCTGAATTTTGAGTTCGAACCGATTCTAACTCCGGTTACTGAACTCACCGGGTCGAGTTTCCGGGTCGATGAAGATGAGGTATTAGCTGTGAATTTCATGCTTCAATTGTACAATTTATTGGATTCTACTCCGGCCGTTGTGGAAACCGCTCTAGCTTTGGCTAAATCATTGAACCCGAAAATCGTGACATTAGGTGAGTACGAAGCGAGTTTGAACCGAGTCGGGTTCTTAAACCGATTCAAGAACGCATTAAGGTATTACTCCGCCGTGTTCGAGTCATTAGAACCAAACTTACCTCGCGACTCACCTGAGAGAATCCAAGTGGAGAAACACTTACTCGGCCGGAAAATCGCCGGGGTCATCGGACCGGAAGAAGCCGGCACCCAAAGGGAACGAATGGAAGACAAAGAGCAATGGAAAATTTTAATGGAAATTTCCGGTTTCGAAACGGTAACACTTAGCCATTACGCCATAAGTCAAGCAAAAATTCTACTGTGGAACTATAATTACAGCCCCTCATATTCATTGATCGAATCCCAACCTGGATTTCTCTCTTTAGCTTGGAACGAAGTGCCTTTACTCACTGTTTCTTCATGGCGTTGATGAACTTTCATTGTAAAAATGGTTTCCACATGGTAATTTTTCTCTAGTGTGGAATGGTAGAAAGCTTTTTTGAGCTGCTTTATTTCCATGGTTGCATATAAAAGATTTCTTCAATTTGATTTTGATCTTAAGACTTTATTTCTGGGTTTTCTCTCCTTGTTGGGGTTTTTCGCTTTTTCTTTATCATCTTAAATTGTTATATGTTGACTTGAATTCAATTCCATTGTAGCCCCTAAATCCAAGACGTGCAAAAACCCTAAACCTGCAAAAACCTGTCAAAAAAACACTAAATTGGTCCAAGTTTTATGTCATAACTATTTGTTACAATTTTATGAACTAAAATTTAAATAATTTTTTTTTAAATTTTTAAATTGTCAAATTAACTTGAAGTTAAAGTATATTTTTTTTACTTGTTAATTGGTATTGATACACTAACCGATTGTAGAGTGTGAAATGATAGAAAGCTATATTTTCATGGTTGCACATATAAATTTTCTTGATAAAAGTATCATGAAAGTTTTTATAGAAAAAATTAAATAAATTAATTTATGTATGTTAGATTAAAAAATAAATTAATTTTTTTATTAAAAATTAATATGAAAAAATTAATTTATATATGTCAATATAATATTATATATAACTATTTAATTATCCCATCAATCACATCAATTTTTAAAAAAAATTAGATTTCATTTCTGATTTATTGTAGATGTAGATATTAACTTGTTAGTGTTGACTCGAATTCAAGTTCCATTGTAGCCCCTAAATCGAAGACCTGCAAAAAAAACCTGTCAAAAGAAATTTACCAAATGTCATCATATTTCATCACCAACCCTGCAAGGTGTAGTGAAAAAAGGACCAGTTAAAAATGTCAGTGTCTTTCAAACACTGTAAATGTTTTGAGTGTGTATTGATTAAGACACTGTCCTGTTTTGGACTGTGATCTTCTGTATTTGGTATTTGTTTAAGACCAACACAGTACTTATGTGTTTCATGGAATAGGGTTTATTGAATAAGACATATATAGCAAAATAAAAAAAATAAAAAAAAATTGCGTAAATGATCTGCCAGGTTATCTTCTTTTTTGCCATTTTCTTTGTATCAAAGCTTTTCTATCTTTTTATGGCTGCTGGTTTTGTTATTAAGCTTAGAAAAGGACTTTGAAATTGAATTTGCATGTGGGGTGGTGGTGCCTTGTTGCCATTACTGCTTAATCTTATTTATTTTTTTCCCAATCTATGGGCGTTTCGTACGAGAAAGGATTGTATGAAATAGAGATATTATCACTTTCCAATAGTTTTATACCGCATCAATATTCTTATCCTGAATTTCAGGATTTTAATTTAAATTTGATTTTTTTCAGGATGAAAATGCTGAAATTTAGGATAAAAATGCTGATATGGCATAAAACTATTCAAAAAAGGATACAGATGACGTGGCGTCACTGTTTCGCACAATTCTTTCCCCGTTTCGTACTTGTTGATTATAAAGATTTAATGGCTGTCATTTTCAAACTGATTGAATCAAAACTTCAAATAAGAGTTTATTAAGAGAAATTATTTTATGGATTCTTCCCGTCACATTTTTTATGGTCTCTTCTTAATTATTTAATGGTTTCAGTAATTTTTTTTCATGTAATTGATATATAATTTTGGTAATATTTTTATCTTGGACTCCGAACTCAAACCTTAAACCTTGAATCTTAAATTCGTGATTCAAGCTTGGAGTTTGAGGTTTAGGATTTAAGATTTGAGATTCAAGGTTTGAGTTTGGGGTTCGAGATTTAGGGCTCAGGTTCGAGGGTAGAAAAATTACCAAAATTATGTATCAATGACATGGAAAATTTGTTGAAATATTATTAAAAAATTAGAAAGGGACCATGGATGATGTGGTGGGAAGGGTACATAAAATAATTTCTCCAAATTATAGTGTTTTTTTGGTTATCAAATTAAAGTAACAAAATGATTATTTAATTATTTAATTTTCTTGTTTTTGTCACCGTTGGGTAAACATAAAAATAGACATACCCAAAAATTTAAGATAGTTGAGTGATCAAAAAAGACAAAAATTAGTGACCATTTTGTAAATTTTTACAGTTGAGTGACAAAAATAGAAATTTAATAATAATTGAGTGACCCAAAAAATTCATAATTGAGCTATTACTAATGTAATTTGCCCTTTTCTTTCTTATTGAATTAAGCATAAGATCTTATCATTTGATTGTGTATTTCTCTTTTGATTATATATATATATATATATATATATATATATATATATATATATATTTTAAAATCATTATTATTATGGTCAAATTACAAATAAGTGTCAATTGAAGACACAAATAAAAGTCTTTTGCCACTCCATTTATAGTTCAATCGACTACTATATCTTGCATGATTTGATAATATGAAAATCTTTTTAAAAATAGAGGTGAAGCAAGAAAAAATTATGGAAGCAAGAAAACAAGAGACCGAGGCTCTTGCTAGATCTGCTCATGGGCCAGGCCGTCCGGCCCAAAGGCTCATCCGAAAAGTGAGAGTGTTTAGGTAAAAATATAATCTTGAAAAATGGGTTTGAACAAAAAAATAAGGCCCGTTTAGAAAACAAATCAGGGCTCAAGTAAGGCTTTTTCAGCCCGACCTGGCCCGAATATGTATTAAAAAAAAACTACACTTTTTTTCTATTTTCTTTTTTTTTTTTCTATTTTGCTATCATTTTACCTATCTTACTCTTATTTAAGTATACATATTTTTTTTAAAAATTTATTTTCAATTTGTTGGGAAACATTTATTTTAATTTTTTTAGTATTTTTGATGTATTATATTTTTAAAAAATAATATAAAAAATTAATATGAGTCGAGTCGAGGTTTGGACAAAAATTTAGGCCCATTTTTCAGGCCAAACCGAGATCGGGCCTAACATTTTGGTTGGGCCCATGATCACCTCTAACTCCTGCGGACCTCTTGCGATCGCACTTGTATTAAAACTTGAAATCTAAAATATATTATTAAATCACCCTTGTAAAATTATATGTATCAAAATAGCTATTTTCCACTTGATTTTTTTCTATTTTTTCAATTAACTAAAATGTTTGGACTAAAGCATAATATTATATTAATAATAAGATGAAATTATACGAAATTAAATTACTGAGTAAATCATTAAATTCAATATAGTACAATTTGTCCTTATTATTGTTCTACTTTTTCCATTGAAAGGATGTATAAACAATAGAGAGTAGCTTGCTTGAACATGATATTTCATCCATTTTTACATAAGATTGAGGTGAAACGAGGGCAATGAAAGCAGCCTGTTTCCAACCCTCTGAAAACCAATGGGCCAAGGTTAACCGAGTAGGTCATGGCGATTTTGCATGATGGGGTCACTTCTTCAGGCCATTATAAGGTTGTTGACATAGGAGCCCCAGTTAACTCCTGTCCCGACTCGGTTCATCAGATCATATGTCTTACGGTTAGTTTAGTAATGTTTTTAAAAAGTACTTTTGGGATAAAAAACGCTTTTGAGAAAAGCTTAAATTTTATATCAAAAGCACTGAGATGTTTATACAATTTATGAGATATAAGTTAAAAAATTGTGGTCATCTGGATAGAATAGAATTTTATTTTTGTAATTTATAATCAAATTTTATATTTAAATTAGTAAAATAATTTATATTTTTTATATAAAAATATTTTTCAAAAAATACCATATAAAATTTATTTATTACTCTTTATTCACTTGAAAAAATATTTTTCAAAGAAATATTTATAAAAAAATTTCAAAATTTTACCAAATAACGTCTAAAAGTCATAATACAAAACTCATTTCATCAAAATAAAATATATAAAAAAATTCAAAACCCAAACTAAGTATGAAAAAATGGAGAATTGATCTAAACTAAATTATATTAATAGTTTAAGAAATTAAAAAAAAATTAAAACAATGGAACTCACCTCTAATTGAAATGCACCTTAATAAGGGCAGAGCTAGGGGGCTAGCAGGGGCCCTGGCCCCACAAAATGAAATATTTTCTATTTAGACTTCTTTATAGTAATGATAAAATTTTACTTTGACCCCTAAAATAATAAAAATTTAATCTAATTCTTTAAAAAATATAAAAATATAAGATATTAAAATAATAAAATTACATATTTACTATCGTAAAAATATATAATTTAATTTCGTCTCTCCTAAAAATAATTTCTAATTTCACCTGCACTTTAGGATGAGAAAACATCAACATGTGAATACCTAAAATAAAATTCTAAATTATGTATCATGACAAAGCTTGACAAGTCGGGTGAAGTTGGGACAAGTACATTACATTTGTGAGGCTTTTAAGGGCCCTCTTTTCAACTCTTTTTTCTGCCAATTCTCATCTATCACACAGCACATCATAGATGCTTTCTCCAATTCATTTGCATAGAGAAACAGACTAATGGGGACTCTTTTCTGCATATTACAACAGTTATTCTAAGAACTTGGCCAACAATTTGAATATGTGCCCCCATGGACCCTCTGAGGAGCCATTGATATATGCTCATGCTATATGATGTTATTAAACTTTGATCAAATGTCCTTCAATCAATGCCCAACAAGTGTCAACTTCATCTTGCACGTTTGCACTAATAGAGCCTTGGTCATTGGCCCATGGTTGTGGGTACCGTACTGATTGATGTACTGTTTTTGTTATGATAATGTTATGTATTAGTGTTTAGATCAATGAGCGATCTGGTTTTTTCTGTTAAAAGTTTCATCCATTTTTACTTTTAAAAATTAGCATGACTAACACAATAACCAAATAGTGATGTGTGGTGTGCCATGTGTGCCTCATTTTGACGTACATGGACAAGGTTTTATCAATAAAAATAGATATTTTTTTAACAGAAGAGTCAATTTACTTTTTGGTCTAATGTACAGGGACTAATTTACCCCTTTTTCTATTAAAGGGGATAAAATGCAAATTAACTCTTAGTATAAGGGATTCTATGATATTTTTACTAGGGAGGAATCCACTTACTCCATATAAAGTTTTACACCTTTCCCTATATTTTTGTATAATTAGTATTTTAACAATCCAACTGTTAATGGTAAAATTTGACTCTTTTTAAAAGGTCAAGGGTTGAATTCAACTCAATAAAAGAAAAAGGGTCAAATTAACAAAAGATGTAAATGTTGAGGATTAATTTTGATATTATACCAAAAATTTTCTAGACTCTAAGCCAACTACCCTAGTTTAGCTTGCCTAAATGACCCGTTTTACTGCTAAAAGAAATGCGAAAATAAATTTTTAAATAGTAAAACGAACCAACTCAGATCAAAATTAACCCAGCCTAGGCCATCAACACCCTTAATATGAAGGTGGATGGCGAGATCAGGAATCAACAACAGCATTGGTCCACTGATGATTTCACAATATGACAGATGAGACTTTGTACTGTTTTAGTTAAGGACATGTGTCCTCTCTATCGGTACTGACACTGTAACCTTTTTTTTTTTCTTTCCCTCTGCACAGCGTATCTATGCAGATTTGCCTACCTTTACCCATTTCCCCATAAGCCCAAGGATCTCTCTCTCTCTCTCTCTATATATATATATGGGTATTGTTATTAATGCAGGAAGATGTGGATTTGAGTGCGCTGAAGCACATTATCTTCCTATTTATGGGTCGGGAATGGGCTATAGGTAACTCTAGACATTATGTAAAAAAGAACAGATATGATCAAAACATATAATGAAATTATTAAAAAAAAAAACTCTCATTATAAAATCATTAATTTAATAGTTAAATTAGAGGTTAGATTTTAGTTTTGAAGTTTTTATAAAATTTATTGTTTATTTCGTTTTTTTTCTGGTTTAGTTTATATTTAATTTTAAAAACTATGCAATAACATTTTACTTTTAATTTAAATTTTTTTTTCTAGAATTTGAGTCAATTTGTTAATTTTCCGATGGTTTAATTACAGATATTATTTTATATATATATATATATTTTTTTACATTTGAAATATAGTTTATTTACTTTTAATTTTAGGAATATAGTTGTATTATCCTTTTGATTTCATAAATAGAGTTTAATTAATAACGAATTCCAATTTTATCAAATTGAATTATGTGGCATTTTCAAAATAGGATATTTTGTTAGCACTATTTTAGAGAAATAAAAATAAATGTCAATAAATTTTTTTATATAACGTTTACTGGAATTTAATTTGATTTTGCGAGTATATTTTTTCTTTTAAAAATGTCACGTAATTTAATTAAACGAAATTTTTTCAATAATGTTATTCATTGGAATTTAATTATTAAATGTATCATTTGTAATCCTAATGGGCCAAAGTAAAATCCAGAATAAGAATCCCGTACTCGGCCTTCCTCTAACCAATGGTGCTATTCGATACACTGGGCCTTGATTTTCTCTTTTAATAGGTAAACCAGAAAAATAAAAAAGAGATAATATAATTTTTGTTACATAGTATGTAGGGGGTTGGGAATAGTCGTAGCGAAAAGTTGTTTATTTTTTTTTTGGATGAATAAAATTTTGCTCATTTAAAAAAATTAATAATTTTTAGGTAATTAGATTCATTTTAGACTCTAAACTTGGAAAACATATAAATTTAATGATGTGACATTTTGAGACTGTGCCACACCATCACTTAAAAATTAAAAAGTTCACATAAATTTTCAGGTGACGACATGGTACAGTCTTAGGGTGTCACATAGAGTATTCTAATAATTAGATTAGTGATTGAACCTGTTAAACCACTGGTTTCTGCTTCAATTGGTTTGATCAATTCAACTGCTAGACCAACAATAATTAAAATTCATACAATAAAAAAAATGGTTAAACCAGTTCAACTACTAGTTTTTGTCCTAGTTTTCGGTTTTTTCTAGTTTTGAGCAATTTTCGATTCAATTCGTTCAACCATTTTGTTTGGACCAATATACCAATCAGTTCTTAGTCTAATCAATCCAACCCACTAATCTAACCATGTTCCAAATGGTCACATAATCAAATTTTGACAGAATTTAAATTTAGGGACCAAAATAGATTTAGTTGCTAAGTTAAGTTCTGAAATGAACCAAAAAAAAGTATTGATACTAAAGTGGACTTAACTTCCAAGTTCAGGAATTTTAAAGACATTAGGTTATTCCCAATTCAAATTCAAATTCAAATCTCTGAGTTATCTCACATCTCATGAAAATACACTGTTGTGGTAACTTATCCAACCAGTTCACGAAAATAACAATCCATTTGTAAAAACCTATGAGGGGACTAGGAAAAAAAAATACTGGGCATAATAAATTGCATTTGATTTGTTATAACACCATCTGTGTAAGGACATGTGACAAGCCAAAAGGACACCCAAATAGTAAGCCGATTAGCAGCAAATTGGGAAGTCGCCCACATGTATATCATCCGGTACCTGGGTCTTCAAGCTTTCATTGGGAACATGAAGTCATTGGTCACCAAATACCATGTGGGCTCAACTACTCTATACCATCAAGTTAAAGTGAATGTTAGGGTCTATCTCATCATAGACATCCTCATCCTATCGAAGAAATCTGCCCCACACATCCCATAATCATAGTTAGATGGCAAATCCAACACGTTAACATCATCTTACACGGGACCCTCACCTATAAATACCTCCAAGAACGATGAAGAAATGATCGACTCTCCTGTGATACCGAGCCAATACTCTGTCAACTCACCTTCAACTCTCAACTTTAGCACTCTCCTCACCCTTAATCCTTTCTACCTCCGACTCTCCGCCTAGACTAGGTGAATCGGTCTTCGCAACAACCATCACTCTTTCCTTCATATCTCCTTGTTGTACCCCTGTATCGACATGGTTAAATTCTGTTATTAGTCCTCGTACTATGTGTAAATCATAGATTTAGTTTGTACTCTAAATTGCTTAATTTTAGTTTCTCTAATGTTAGGCCCGAAAATACCAAGATGGGTGAATTGGTATTTTAAAAATCTTTACAAACTTTTCAAAATGATAAGAAAATGAAATATAACCTTGGACACTTTAGTTTGTAGCAGTTCGTCCCAATTGTCTCCTCCACTACATTAACTTTCCACCACTAAGGATTTCTCATTTCACTATTACAATTAATATCTTTCAAGGAGAAGGTATAACCCTTACAACACTATCTTTTTCTCAAGGCTTAGATAGAACCTTTCCCCCTAGCTTTTATGGTTAAACTATAACCCTTCTTAGTTTTTATGGTTCAACTAAAACCCTCCCAATTTACAAATGGTGATATGAAATAGAGTAAACAAAGAGACCTCTACAATGTATGTGTTTACAGAAATTTAAGTTCTCGAAGAAATGAAATGGGAATGATAAATGATCTAACAATAAGCTTCTAGAGAATATTTACAAGAGAAACGAAGGAATAAAGATTTGAATACTTTTCTCTTGATCTCGATGCTTGGATATCTCTCTTAAGTCTTGAAGTGTTCTTGAAGTGTATTTATATTAACGAACAAGTTTGTGGATGTTTATGGCCACTGAGGTTGGATTCTAGCCGTTGAAAGCATTAATTTCGAGCTTAAAAATTTTCTCTGCCACGTATGTCTCGAGCTTGGCTGAAAAATGATTGTTATATAACCATTGGCATGCCATGTCTCGAGACATGAATAGTGTGTTTCGAGACAATTTGTCAATTGTCTCTAGACATACTGCATAATGTCTCAAAACAGACAACTCTTGAAGCGGATTTTTGTTTCGAAGTTTCATACTACGAGATGTATAGTCGAATGTCTCGAGACTTGCATACTAAAGTCCCTTAAAAACATTTTAAACACCTTAGAACACTTTGGTATTAACCAAAAAAATTAAAACACATTTAAAACCTATTTTTAAGTATTTTGCAAGTCTTTGAAAATGCGTTAAAAATGTTTGACGAAATTTTTAATCATATTCTTACCAAATGATTTAGGACATATAAAATTTATCTTAAATGTTGTTATAACAAAACCTTGAGACATCAAAGCTAAAATCTAATTTTTCAATTTTTAAATTTCAGTCTTAACCTAAATAAATAGCAGTTAAATATGTTAGATCAAATCTTAAGATTACTCTCGTATTATGCGTAAGTTGTGAACTTAATTTTTCTCCAAATAGATAATTTTTTTTATTTCTTACACTTTTTGAAATTTAAAGTCTCGATCTAGCAACAATTAAATCCATTAACTAAAATGATATGGTTTTATTTGTAAACATTATGTGGAAATAACAAATTAGCATAACATTCTATGTGTGCTGATATGTTTATTATATAATATTTAGAAAATAATAAAATTTAACATAATGACATTAATGAATGCCATTTATGTTAAGATTATAATTTCAAGATTTAAAAATCATAAAATTTAAAAATAATTAAATTAAAATATAGGAATTAAATCCACATCCTACTTATAAAGCAATAGTTAATTCGCTATTAATTTTTCTTAATACACAATTTAATTATAATGAAAGTAACTTATTTATTATTTTATTTATTTTGTTTGGTGAAGAAAGGACGTGGCTAAAGGCATAGAGAAAAACCCCATTTACCGAACTTCTAGAACTGTTAGTTCATTTTGCAATTTACACACTCAATAAATAAATGAGTTTGCTCAAAGTCCTAACCCTTCAGCTATTGGGTTGAAAATGATAAAAGGGTTAATATACCATTTGGTACCCAGATTTGGTTTCAATATTTAATTTGATACTTAAGTCTTTTTTATTTCAATTCGGTACATAAGTTTAACTTCAATGTTCAATTTGATACCAAAACCAAACAACAACATGTGCTCAGGTGAATATTTGACATATGTGCCCTAAGTAAAAAAACATATGTACTTAATTCGTAAACAAGAATCTCAAGTATCAAATTAAACATAGAAGCCAAACTCATGTGCTTAATTAGGGAAAGAAACCATTGTATTAAATTGAAAAGAAATAGATACCAAATTGAATATTGAAGCCAAACTTAGGTACTGAATTGGGACAAAAAAAAATCCAAGTACCAAATTGAAGATTGAAGTCAAATTTATGTACCAAATAGTATATTAACCCAATAATAAACAACGTGGAGCCCATCACATCTTCCGATTTTGTCTAAAATCTTAATTATTATGGGATTCAAAGTCTCGGCTTCTAGTTGCCTTAAAAATTCAACGGGACGAAAAAATAATTTTAATATTTTATTATTCTAATATAATTATTTTAACATTAAAGTCTTGGCTAATCAAATCAACATGACATGTGTAGTGTGTTTATCGATAAATATTAATATGAAAATGATAATTTAACGAATACAAAAAAAAAAAAATTAAAATAAGTTTTAAGGTTCTATAACTTTGGTCTATTTAAAATTTAGCCCTCTAACTTTTTATTTTCGATATTTAATCTTTTTAAATGTACCTTCACATTTTTTTTAACGGGCTAAATCAACCGTTCAATTCAGCTCCATCATTACTTAAGGGAAAACTACACCCAAGGTCATTAAATTATTACTAAATTTACATTTTGGTCACTTAACTTCACAAAGTTAAAAAATGTTCATCGAACTATTCAAAAGCTTTCATTTAAGTCACTGAACTATTTGAAAGTTTTTATTTATGTCATTGAGTTGTTAAGTTTTTTTTTTTAAAGTTCGGCTAGCGAGCTCTAAGTGATGATTTGATAATCGGTACGGTGGACCAGTATCAATTGACGAGTAAAATAACATACCTTAGATCCAAGTCGAAGATCAAAGAAGAAAGTTATTTGGGTATTGGTTCGTCGATTTGTGACGTTCAAAACTGTTTTATTAAAAAGCTAAAAAAGCTTAACTATAGAAGAAAAAGGAAGGAGAACTTTCTATTGATGCAAGTATTGCGAACAAATAAGGCCATATAGCAGTGATTTTAATAATCCGATGACTTAATGAAAACTTTCAAATAGTTCAGTAACCATTTTGTAACTTTTGAAACTGAGTAATCAAAACATAAACTTGATAATAATTTAATGATCTCGAGTGAAGTTTATCTTATTTTAAATATGATGACTTGACTTAAATAATAAAAACATATTAATATTAATATAATTATTAAATCATTTTCATTTATTTTAAGTAGTAAAATTACAAAACAAGCTCCCAAATAATAATATTTTATTCAAATGAAGATAAATCATAAAATATTTATGATTTACATTTGGGTTTTTATTATTTTGACTAATTCAAAGGAAATCAAATCCAAAAACATTTGAAATTAATATTTTAAAGATTCATATATCATTATTCTTTGAATCTTTTGACAGTGTGAGCTTGAAGACTTTTTGTTTACCAAGAAATAAAATTCAATAAAAATCAATTTTCTTCTAGGCTTTCTAGAAACTTTAATGGGGGAATGTCAAACCTAAAAAAGAATAGGTTTGGGGCAATATCATGAAAGCTTTTAAGATTTAGGCAGCAAATTAGGAAGTGCAACATACTTTATGACTATGATAATAAATACAGCAGATTTGAATATTGTTAGAATCGGATTGGTCAGTCAAATCAATTACATTGAGAATTAATCGGTATATCAATATGGATAAATGGGATTAAATCGACTTCTAAGCGAACTGCTTGAAATCGGTAAAAACTAGAAATCAAGACAAAAACTAACGAATTATTGTTGAACCGATTGAATTGTGAACTGGTAGTTTGACCAGTTCAACTACTAGATAATTTTTTAAAATATTAAGACTCGAATATTCTAATTACTATCTATAATATTTTTGTTCCGGTAGAATGCTATCTACAATACATCGAGAGTGAATGTATATATTAACTCTGAAATATACATTATTAAAATTTATTTTAATTTTTTATTTTAAAAATATTTATATATCCCATAAATAATGATATTTTTCAAATTCAAATATTCAACTAATAATTTAATTAATACGAATTTATAATAGTAGACTTATTTAAAATTTAAAACAAATTTAGGAATTCAAATTCAAATTTTATAAAAATTGCATAAATCTAACTTGTTGAGATGTTTATTTATTGGCATTGATTGAAAGCTAAAAAAAAAAAAATTATTAAAAATTTAACAGATAAATATTTAAAGGGTAAATTACACCAATTGTCACTTTTGTTTACTTAATGTTACATTTTAGTCATTTATGTTTGAAATGTTACGTTTTAGTCACTTACATTATCGTGTTGTAACATTTTAGTCACTGAGTCGTTAATTGTCGTTAATGGTATAACGGTAAGCTGACGTGGTAGGTTAAATTATCACTTTAAACAAAAATTTTAGGTTAAATTATACAATCGGCCCCCATATGTTTTCGTTTTGAGCAAATTAACTTTTTTCTTTTATGTTCTTTTAACTTCCCTTTTTTTCTTCTTCTTTATTTTTCATTCTCTTCAGTTTCTTCCTTTGTTTTTCTACCTTCTCCATTTCTTTTAATATATTAGGAAGTCGAATTGGCAGTGAAGAAAGAAGTATGGTATGGGTTTATGGATTTTGATTATAGGCAATGATGGCTTTCGACTTCTTGCTTCTTTTTTCACTGCCAATTCGACTTCCTGATATGTTAAAAGAAATGGAGAATGTAGGAAAACAGAATAGAATGGAAAATAAAGAAAAGTTTAAAGAACATAAAAGGAAAAAAAATTAAATTGCTCAAAATGAAGAAAAAATATGGAGACCGTTTGTATAATTTAACCTAAATTTTTTGTTTGAAATGATGATTTAACGTGCCACGTCAGCTTACCATTACACCATTAACGAAAATTAACGGTTCAGTGACTAAAATGTTACAACACGATAACGTAAGTGACTAAAACGTAACATTTCAAACATTAGTGACTAAAATGTAACGTGAAGTAAACAAAAGTGACCATGGGTGTAGTTTACCCATATTTAAATTATACATTAACTTGGATCTAATCAGCAATGTTACACAGGAATTTTGATACATTATAGAGTTAGGACCGTTAATAATACATATACAAACACAATTATATTAATTCAATATGAAAATAAATGTATGTATTTATTTTTTTAAATATTTACAATTGAACCTAAATCAAAATTTCGTATATACATATGAATAATAATATAAATTTCATGTGTATAATTGCACAAAATAAAAAAAAATTATGTATCAATTTATACATTAAAATAAAGTTGATGTATAAATTTGGTATTAATCCTAAAATTTAATGAAACATGTTTTTATAATTAAAAAAAAAAAAAACAGCTATTCAATAAGACATTTCAAAAATCTGACTCGATACACCTTTTCTTTGTCCCCTCAGCTTCATGCAAAATACGTTTGGTGGACCAAGTTTTCGGCCTCTCACAAAACTCGCCACTTTTAGAAATAATTGCACCGAACATCTCAAACTATCACTTAAATTCTAATTTGGTCCCTATATTTTAAAAAGTTATAATTATGTCATTACAGTATTTATATTATATCAATAAAGTTTTTCATTTGTGTAGTTGTCTGTTAGGCATTAGATGTCAGTTCAAATTTAATGTGAAGTGTTCTTAAAACGTGTGGACCGGATTATAAACACCATGTAACTATTGTATTGACAATTAGATTGGACATGTTAAAAAGTAGACATTTTCATTAATATATAGGGGCCGGATTCACATGTATTCGTATTTTGGCCAATGTGTTTCAAAAAAATCCGTGAATAGGGCATTGGTTCCAATCCAAGCCATGTGCAATTAAATATAATTCGCCTTCTTAGACATTCAACTAGGTGTTCATGTTTTGTGAACCCACCATCTCTTTAAAAGAAAATTTGTGTCTTTTCAAAATACACATAGGTACCTCTCGGTACCTTATATTTAGATACAAAAAATGAGAATTGATATAGAATTGAGTTCAATTTTGAGTGAATATTTCTTTCTTTATTTGTTAGTATCTCTTTAGATTCATTCTAATTTGTTAGAATAATTCGAGTGCAACCACATTGTTTTAACCCGAGATAAAGGCATTATATTTTAGGAATAGTGCTTCCTAATTGTCTTGCACGATAGAGGGGAAATAAACTATTCTTAAGATAGTTTCTACGATATGCCTTACATTTATAACTTAATAATTTTTTACGATTTCCGAATGCACAAAATTTTTATACAACAATAATCCCCAATAGGGATGATACTGAACTTCGACTGAGCGGATGACACTTTATATTTCTATCGGAAGAGTAAAAAACCCCTCAAATGCTTCATTCAATATTCGAGTTAACATTTAATACCCAAACTAATAGGGAGGTTGATGGAAGGACCTGAGTGATATCATAAAAATAATTTGAAGATTTAATTAAAACATTTTTTTGAAGTTCAAGGATCAATTTAAAATCTAAGCCATACTCTAGGGATGCCTGGTGAAATTAACCCATAAAGAAAAGAAAACGAAAAATATTTGGCGTAGTTTTCCAGGGTCAGGTTCCCCATTTTTGACGTTTTGCGCTTAAAATATACAAAACAAATAAATAAAATAAAACCAACACTGTGGTCTCTCGCCTCTTCTCTTAAATATCAAAGATATCCCCCGCCTTCTCTCTCTCTCTTTTTCTCTGCCTCGCGTGAATTGAATGACGCTTTCATAGACTCGTAATCTTCCTTCACTTTCTCGCTTCTCAGCACAAAATCTGCTCATTTCCCCCCTCCGAAATCCTCGATATTATTAGGTAATCCTTTAAACATGTGAAGTAGATCTACCTGTTTTGACTGAATTTTAATTTTTTTTTTAAAAGTTATGTTGATCAAAATTCAAAAGAGTTCAAAGAAAATATTGTTTTTATCGAAAATTCATGCAGAGAAAGATTTGTTTTTAAATCTATGTTTATTGAATGTTTAAACTATGAAAAACGCTGTCGTTTTTGCTGCTTGTTGAGTTGATATGTAATTTTAGTTTTTTGTTAGGTAAGAACTTAGCTGATACGCTGCTGCTATAACTTGCAAGTAGGTGTCATTAATAATCAGCGTTTTTGTATTTATTCTGCAAAACGTAACAATTCTTTGTTTTTTGTTTTAATTTAAATTTTTTTCCTTCTTTCAGATTGTAAGATTGTGATTTGATATCTGTTTGCAGTTGAAATGTTTCTTCGGAGAAAACATTCACAGAAGGATGATTCCGATCAACGAGATTTAAAGGTAATATTTATTAATTTATTTATTTTTTCATATTTTTATTTTAATGGTTGATAGCTTTATCATTGTTTGTTTGATCAAAAGATTGGAAAAGACTAGGAATTATCGAGTGGTAAAGAGCTTGATGCTGCTTAAGCAAGGTTCGAGCTTGTTCGGGGAGTTTTGCTTCCTGTTTAGGGTCTGTTCCAGTTTGACTTTGGATTTAATCGGTGCCTAACGTGATTAACGAATACTAAGAGACTTGCACCAATTTTTGTTAACTACTGTTGTTGTGACTAAAAAGTGCATGTGAACTCTAAATTACTCGGTTGATATGCAGGTCAGTGAACTCAGGACTGCTATAGGACCCTTGTCTGGTCGCAGTGCAAAGTACTGCACTGATGCATGTTTGAGGAGATATTTGGAAGCTCGGAATTGGAATGTTGACAAAGCAAAGAAAATGTTGGAAGAGACGTTAAAGTGGCGATTGTCTTATAAGCCTGAAGAAATCCGTTGGGTATGTTAGATGAATCCCTGCCTCAAAAGATTTTGCCATATTGGTACTGTGTAACGAGTTTTTGATATTTCAAAGCTTTTTATAGTTCTAGAAACTTTATGGATTAGGTTGAGTTTGAGACTTCTTAAAACAGTTTTGGCATCTTTAATTTTGATGATTCTGAAACTTGGTCATTGTCCCTGCATTCTACCTTGCTCAGAGGCCATGTGCTTTATTATGTATTTGCATATGATTTACGTTACTTAAATGTAACTCAAGTGTGAGTGACGGATACGAGTATGTATCCGACATGGATATGTTCAGTTTTATCTAAATTATATTTGGAGGATCCCTTCAAGTTAATAACTGGGAATCTGGGGCAGCTTTTGGTGATAATTGCTTTATTTTATGACATATACTTCTCCAGCACGAAGTGGCACATGAAGGTGAGACCGGAAAAGTTTCCAGGGCAAATTTTCATGACCTTCAAGGAAGGACCGTGCTTATAATGAGGCCTGGAATGCAGGTTTTGTACTCATGTTTCCTTTCCCTCTGTTTGTAACCAAGCTTTTCTGAATTTTCCTTTTTTAACTTTTCCACCTATATTTCTCGGCAGAACACGAAATCAGCTGAAAACAATATCCGACATTTGGTCTATCTTTTAGAAAATGCTATCATGAATCTTGCCGAGGGCCAGGAACAAATGTCCTGGTTGATAGACTTCACCGGGTTTTCGTTGAACACCAGCATTCCCATCAAAGTAGCTCGTGATATTGTTTACATTCTACAAGGCCATTATCCGGAAAGACTTGCTGTTGCTTTCTTGTGTAATCCACCAAAGATTTTTGAAGCATTCTATAAGGTTTGTTCTCCTACCTTTTCTAGTTTAGCTGTATGGAGTCCAATTCACTGATCATCCTTATTTCTAATCTTTGTTCGATTCATCACTAGACCTGTTATGAATCAGTACCAACTTTAGATGGTGAATCTCGTCCGTGTAGTTTGTTCATTGAGTTGCAATATGTTGGTCTTATGGTACATACATTTTTTTCCGTAGGCTGTCAAGTATTTTCTTGATCCGAAAACAGCTCAGAAGGTGAAGTTTGTGTACCCCAAAAACAAAGACAGCGTGGAGCTCATGAAATCATACTTTGATGTCAAGGACCTCCCCGGTGAATTTGGTGGAAACGGAACTCTGAAGTACGACCATGAAGAGTTCTCACGATTAATGGCTGAGGATGACGTAAAAACCGCTAAATTCTGGGGAATCGACGACAAGCCTTACCACATTGCTAATGGCAATGGGCATTCAGCAGCCGAAGTGGCACCGGAGCCAGCAGCACCCATTGCGCAACGAGTAAGCTAAGCAAGCTGATCCTGCCTGCCTGCCTACTTGGCTAGAGGGGCTGGGCTTCAATATTTAACGGATTAGCATCAAATATGAATCAATTAATGGGCATTGCATAGTAACTAACATTGCCTTCCTTGCTTAGAGGAAAAAACTTCATAACTTCATTTGTGTTTTTAAAATTAACGGATTATATTAATTCTGAGATCAAGATATTTTGAATTAGATCATTTTTGGGTTTGGGTTGTTTGGATTTTGATTATATGGGTTTGAGGATCAAATTTTTTGGGTGCTAAGTTATAAGTTTGGCTTTCTTTCAAGTTTTGGTCCCTTTGGATTCGAATTATCTTAGATTATTTATTTGAGTTTAAATTCAACGGATTTAAATTAGTAGAAATGGTCGAAAATTCAGCGGAGTTTATATATTTTTATTGTGATAAAATGAGTTATTTGGACGCATAATACTTGAGTTTAAATTTTTTAAATTCGAATAATAATTTGACACGACTCATGTACACATTTAATATAAAAAAAAAAATCCTATATAGAATATTTTTAAACTTTTTACTGTAAACTTTCTTCTAACTTACGTAATTCAGTTTCAAACATTTAATACGTCCAAATTTCACATATTTAATGGAATGTGATATTGACTAATAATAACACACGAATTAAACAAAATTAATCTTTTCTTAATGCAAATTTGTACATCCATCCATCATCACACAACTTAACGCGTCATTTTTGGGTAAACTATACCTAATGTCATTAAATTATTAGTAAGTTTATGTTTTAGTCACTTAATTTTAAAAAATTACAAAATGGTCACTAAACTTTTTGAAAGTTTTCATTTAAGTTACTGGCAGAGGCGAAGCTAGGGGGCTAGCAGGGGCCCCGGGCCCTCTAAAAAGTAAAATTATACTTTGGCCCCTTAAAATTATAAAAATTTGATTTAATCCTTTAAAAATTATAAAGATATAAACTATAAAAAATTAAAGTTTCATTCGGTCCACCCTAAAAAATTATTCTGGCTTCGCCCTTGGTTACCAGGTTGTTAAAATCGTTATTGTACGCCTTTCTTTATTCACATTGTCTATACCAATCGAAGCTCTCCTTCCCCTTCTCATCTACAATTCGTTTTTTTTTTCATGAAATACCTTTAAACATTACGAACTTATGAATCAAAGTCCAAACAATTTTCTTATCTGATCTTCGATATTGACTGTCAGATCGACTTAAATCTAAAATATGTTCTTCTACTTGTCGATGTATATTGATTCAGTGTACCAATCATCAAATCATTGCTTGGAGATGACTAGCTTAAAAAAAACTTAACAGCCAAGTGATTTAAATAAAATTTTTCGAATAGTTCAATGATTTAAATAAAAACTTTCAAATAGTTCAGTGACCACTTTGTAACATTTTAAAGTTAAGTGACCAAAACATAAACTTACTAATAATTTAATGTCCTTGGGTATAATTTACCCTTTTTGTTATAATCAGTCAGTAATCAACGCCTTCGATAACTAGTCAACTTCGAATCACTTTCCCCTGTATTTCACCGAAAAAAACCAGTGCAAAATACGTCACTGAAACCACCCCCCAAACCAAAAAAAAAAAAGCCGTACAAGAAGAAGAAGAAAAAGAACAAGCAATTATGACTTTGGGCTTGATCAATGCGAACCCAGTAGTTCACGCCAAGAAAGAACGAGTCGTTCGTAACGAAGATCCTCACGGTGACGACGCCGTTGATCCACTTGAAATCTATGATATCCTTCTTTTACTGTTACTACAAATATCGAGCTACTTTTTTTTTTTTTTAAATTTTGTTTAATTAGCTTCGCTCGAATTTGAATTTGAATTTCATTTTTGTTTATTTCAGTAGCTAAATAGGGTGATTCCGTTTTTGCTTTTTCTCTTCCTCTTGATTTCTTAATAATGAATAATCGAAAAACGAAGAAACAAAAAATATATAAATGTTGTGATCTTTGACTGGAAGTGCAAATTTCGTGAGGGATATTAGAGATCCTGAACATCCTTATTCATTGGAGCAGCTTAGTGTTCTTTCCGAGGAATCAATCACCGTCGATGAGAAGCTCGGCCGTATTCTGTGAGTAATTTTTTTTCTCACTTTGATTTTGGTCTAAAATTAGTCAAAATTGAGCTTGACGTTAGTAAATTTTGGTTTTTTTAAGTTCAATTTCTGAAATTTTGGTGTTAGATTTATCGTTTAATTTAGGCTTTTTTTTTTTTAGTCTGTTCTTTGGTATTTTCTTTACTATGTGGTGATGTAATTGATTAATTGTTTTTAGGATAAGTTTCACTCCCACAATTCAGCATTGCAGCATGGCGACTGTAATCGGTTTATGCCTAAGGGTTAAATTAAAAGAATGTTTTCCTCCGCATTTTAAGGTCAGTTTTCTTTTTGGTGCTATGATCAAAGTTTATGATACTTTATTTGATTTTTCTGTCAATTAATTTTCAGAAAAATGGAATTCTATTGCATTGTTGTCATGGAAAAAAAAGTACTAGTAGGGAACAAATTCAGCTCCCTCTTTTCTTAAGCTCTAAGCCGATGAAAATAAGCTGTTTGATCTTGGAATCTTCTATTTTTCTTCTTCCTTTTATGTAAAATTGAAGTGAAGTTTTAGAATATGAGTTATGCTTAATGATTTATCTTTATAGGTTGACATTAAAGTCGCCCCGGGATCTCATGCTGATGAAGAATCAGGTGATGTTCGAAAAAACAACGCTTGTAAAAGTTTACTTATCATTTTTTGTGAAAATGAATGTGTCACGTTTGAAGTATTCGGGACTCTTTGGTTATGTTCATGTTTGAAGTATGTTCGAAACAAGAAGTCTTGATAATACATGCAATGCCTATGCTGAAACTCACTATATTAGTATATTTTATCTGCAATTCTTACCACTCAAATTTTCATTTTCTTTTTTGGTTCTAAATGGATTTCATTTACCTGGCATTGCAGCAATTACCGATAAAAATGTACCTCTAAAAAGATGTTTATAGATTCATATAGGTGGTCTTCCTTTAATGGAATTTCTTTGATTTGAATTAGACAAATGGGATTTCGATGTTTTAGCTTATTTTTTCTTAACAAAAGTTCAGGGATTTTCTTTCGTGGAAAGATGAGAGATATAATAGACTAAGAGGATATGTTATTGGGATTTTGGTGTGAGTGTTGGATATGAGTATGGATTTGGAACAGATACCTTCAATTTGTTTGATAGGGTCTTTAGAGGGTTATATTTTCATATCTATGTCAAGGTATGGGGGGGCATATGTTCAATTTAGTTGCTTTATTTAACTATTGTAGTAGTTTTTTCTTCATTGCTATAGTAAGTTTTTGTATATTAAAACTAGTTGTAAAAGTATCATAGAGGTCCCTGTACTAGGAGTTAGATTGCATTTTGCCCTTCTACTAAAAAATGAGCAAATTAGCCCCTGTAAGTTAAATCAAATAGTAAATTGTTCCTTTATTTAAAAAATTTCATCTATTTGTACGGTTAAAAATTGACGTGACTGATGGAATAATCAAATAACCACGTGTACCTCATGCCAATGTATAAGAACTGGCTTTTAACAATAGAAATAGATAAAATTTTTAAAAGAAGGATTAATTTACTCTTTAATTTAATGTACGGGGACTAATTTGTTCATTTCTAGAGTAGAGGGGGCAAAATGCAATCCGACTCTTAGTACAGGGGCTTCCATGGTATATTATGCGATGGATTTCTAGCATGTAATATGTTTTTCTACCATTCTATCTCTTAGTCTTCTTGATCTAATCATTAAGAAGTTCACTTTGTTCATTCCTCAGTTAATAAGCTGTTGAATGATAAAGAACGAGTCGCCGCTGCCTTAGAGAATCCTAACCTTCGCCAACTCGTGGACGAGTGCCTTTATTCCAATGAACTTTGAAGCCAAGTACTAATCTTCTAAAGCTTATTGTACAGGTCAAAAAACATCAGCATCTCTAATTCAATAAGAAATAACATGGTTGCAATGTTTCTTCTCATTTGCAGAATGTATATGCTTGTGTGTTGTCGTTTTACTTTGCAGAAGAGTGCATGTGCATCTAGGATATCTCTATGTTTTTTTTTTTTAATTATTATTTGTCTCCAATTGCGTTTTTTCATGTGGCTATTCGTAACAATGAAGAGGATGGGAAACTTTGGTCTTTTTTTTTTTGTTTGTAACAATGAAGAGATGTTCCAGTAATGGTTGTGTCGCGCAATATTTTTCTTTTGGTTAAAATATGTCATAAGTCCTTGTACTCTTTGTAAATTTGAAATTTAGTCACAATCTTTTTAATTTTAGGAATTTAGTTTCCTTACTTTTTTCAAATTTCAAAATTCAGGTGCAATTCTTAATATTGTAAAGATTATTTTGTTAAATTCAAGTTCGTTACTGCATTTTTTAATTACATTTTTACCAAATGAATTTTCTTTTTAATGTCACACTAATAAATTTAATTAAAAAAATTAATTTTACAAGGACATGACATATTTTACATTTCCTTTTTAGTTGTAAACGTTCATAAAGAATTATCTAGTTAATATTTATCTTTTGTCCTAAATTTTTACAGCTATCGATAATTTCTGTAAAAATCAAATTTGAATATGTAAAATTTACTTTAGAATCCGAATTTGTTTATCTATATCAAATTCGAGTATTTTATTTGAATTTGAATTAATTAAATTATAATTTTTATTCAAATTTTAATACATATATTTAGTATCAGTAAAAATTAAGAGGGTAAATTATGCTCAATATCATTAATTTATTAGTAAGTTTATGTTTTAGTGACTCAAAAAAAGTTATAAAATGGTTTTTGAAAATTTTCATTCAAGTTATTGACATATTTAGAAATTTTTTATTTAAGTTATTGGTTATTAATTTTTTTTTAAAAAGTTATTTGGTTCACAAATTTACGATGTTTAAAGTTGTTTTTATAAAAAAACACAAATTATAAAAGAGAATGGAAGGGGAATGAGAGCTTTTGATTGGTACAGACAATGCAAATAGGGAAAATCATACAACGATTTTAACATTTTAGTGACTTAAATGAAAACTTTCGAATAATTCAGTGACCATTTTATAACTTTTTAAAATTAAGTAACAAAAACATAAAGTTATTAATAGTTTGATGACTTTGAATACAGTTTACCCAAAATAGAAAAAAAGAAATCAATTATTAAATTTGGATATTTGAATCCATTACCAGTGAAGTAAATTAAATTAAATATGGCTTAAAATAATAATCAGGATATCTAAATTCAATCAATACTAATTAGATCAAGTATTGAATTGTAAAGAGTTTAATCCTCTTTGTAAATATATTACATTTGGAAAAACTCATTATAATTAATAATTGAATATAGGTATAATTGGTTGTAACTATGCATGTTTCAGTATCCATTATAATTAGTGGGTTTCATTATATTGAGTATAATTGAAACACCGTAATTACTTGCTTCTTATAAGGGGTTGAGAATCGAGAGAATTATGTGGATAATTAATCATGATGAATTTCAAGTTTTTATTTTTAATTATCTAATTATCTAATTACATTGTACAATTATAAAAATGATATAAAAATTAAAATATAATTATTCTTAACTAGTCAAACACATCTAAAAAAATTAAAATTATTTGTAATTGCAAGAAAGTATATTTTTGGAGTAGAAGGAAGTAAATATTATTTGGTGATAATTTTTTTATTTTACAAAGATATTATCAGGCTCATTTTTTATATTTTTAGGGTCCTGGGCGAAATAATAAATTGGATCTCTTTTAAAAAATATATATAAATAATACAATAAAAGCTAAAAAAATTTTTGGCCCTAAGAGATGAAACATTTATGGTAAAAAATTGAAAACTCTAAGCATTTAATTAATTTATTTTAGTCTGCAATTTTTTTCCCACATTAAATGCTGAAAAATATTTTTTTTGGGCTGTTTAAGGAATCACCAATAAACCCTGCACTGTTGAATATTGATTAAGGCCTAATTTGCTTTAAATTAACTAACTTTGAGACAGAGAGATTGGGGAAGCACCAATGTTGGTATCTCTGTAAGTGTGAAGAAACTGGAGGGGATCGAACGGTGGGAGATCACAGTTACGAGGCTTCCATCGCCACTTAATGATGTCTCTACCGTTGGATTTGTTGTTCAAAATGCAATTCCATCCTTTGAATATCTCCTTGCAGCTACTGTCGTATCGATCAAATCCCGCATTTGGGTCGTAAATCCATGACCCATCGGAGTAATCGCATGAAGAATCGCCGGTTGCAGATGGGTCTGATCGGGTGGTTAGATTGGCGTCGATGGGTTTAAAACGGAGGAATTGGGGATGAGTTGTGGAAGAGGAAATGGAGGCTCTTCTGGAAATAGAGAGAAGAAGAAAGAAAGAGATGAAGCAAATGAGAGACAACAAAGGGAAAAGAGATGAAAGCTTCTTTGTTGCTGCCATGGAGGTCTTTGTTAACCATTAAACACTGCTTAAATGAGCTAAGCGGCTAACCCCAAGGGAAAAACACATGCGAGATCTAGCTTGAAGGTAAAAAACAGAGTAATGGGTATTATATGACGTGCCACAGGGTGAATTTAAGTAATTTCATTTGACTGCTTTGACTCTAAAGCCAAACACTAGTTTCAATTCAAGGTTATATCTTTTTCACTTTCCTTTCAGATTTCTTAGCTTGTTTGGTTGCTGAGAAAAAAAAAAAAAACCCAATTCATTTGACTGCTTTGATTCAAGAGCCAAACACTAGTTTCAATTCAAGGTTATATCTTTTTCACTTTCCTTCCAGATTTCTTAGCTCGTTTGGTTGCTGAGAGAAAAAAAAAAACAAAACCCAATTCTCTTTCTTTTATCATTTCAATTCAACAAGTCCTTATATTTTACCTTTTTGAATTTGTGTTTAATGGGTGCAGAAGCCAGAGTGTTTCGGTTCCAGTGAAAAGCATCAATGTCTTCAAATGTTTTACCTCAAGAAAAACAGACGGGTGCTTATAGCTTTTTCGCCCTATTTATTATTATGGTTGAATTCTGCTGTTAGTCCCTGCACTTTCTAAAAGTTATGAATTCAGCTTCTACACTTTAATTTGATCAACTTTAGGCTTCCTTTGGTTCACCGTTTAACGCCAGTGAGGTACAGTTGGGCTACCAATCTCACTGTACTACTGTTTGGTTCAGCATTATAGTGCAGTGAAAATTGGTTTCAACCTCATTTCTTTGTCTTTGAAACGAAATGGAGATGAGAGCAAAGATTAAAGGCAATCGGGGCAGTAGGTATTTTTAGCAGACAAAAATACCCATTTTTGAACATCTCCATGAAATTTGTAGCTTAATTGCGCCGTTCTTCATCTTCCTTCTTCTCCATCCAGGTACTTTCCTCCTACTTCTTCTATTTTTGGAAATTTGGATGCACTTCATGTAAAATTGGCTGATGAATCATAGATAAGGTATTTGAACTGTGGGTTTTATGTTTTATTTTTTGTTTTTTACTTTACATTCATGTTTATTGTAGGTATTTAAACTGTGGGTTTCATGTTTATAATTTAAAAACATGGATCTGAAGTTATAAATTTTCGGGTTTTTTCTTGTTTTGTTCATGGGTTTTTGATTCTTAGGTGACTCATCTCTTGGGGGTCCTTGGGTTTGGAGGGTTTTGCTTTCTATTGGGAGCAAGTGAGTTAACGCGGCCTTGAATTCTTGAAAATTGATTACTGAAAGTATTGGCTCTTGAATCCATTAATTACTTTTTGTTCTTTGTTCTGTTCTATCTTTGATTTTGATTTTTTGATTCAGGACCACAAGATATTCCTTATGTATATTGTGTGTTCTATGTCACCTTTGTTCCTCTTAGATGGATATACTACCGTTTTAAGAAATGGCATTATTATCTTCTTGTAAGTTCTATGCCATTTCGGTTTGATAATAACAGATATGATCGAAACCAAATATTTTTACGGATAAGTTATTTTTTTCTTTTGCGTGATTTAGATAATAAAAACTTTAAATTGTTTCTAAATAAAATATTTTTTATTATTATATTTGAAAAAGGAAAATACATCACTAAAAATAAGGACTTATTTTTTGTATCAACATATTGACATTAAATCTTTTGTGCATCTAAAATTTTCTTAAGAAATATAAGAAAAAAGCAATAAAAATCATATAAAATTTCTTTTATTCAATGCAAAATCACTTTTAAGATTCTCTGGAATATATTATTGAGCAATATTAATACCGAAATTATCAACTTTATGATAAAAATATGAATAAATAAATAAAATTATATAAAATTACGGGTGGGTTTGGATGGACGATTGGGTGCGTGTATTGGGTGCGGTACATTTAGTTTACTTTTTTGTCTCACGCTATAATATCTAATCTTACAGCCACTCGCAAGTAAATCAACCACCCATCTAAACCCACCCTATAACCCTATATAAACAAAGATGTAAAGCTACAAAATAATGCAGTTAAAGGAATAAAAAAAACTAGCTTCATTTATATATGATCATATATATATATAGATCTATATTGTTCATAAAATAATTAAAAACTAAGCAGATTAATTTTATAACGTAAAATAATAGCCATAGACATACCTCCAATGATGAATAGAGATTTAATAATCTAAGTCATGACCATGACCAAAATTAAAACCTTCAACACCTAGATTGAAATCCCCGTACCCACCGGTGTCTCCGACGGTAAAACCACTGTTTTGGACGGCGAAACTGTTGCCCAAACCATCAGGATTAGCCACCGTCATGGCAGTCGACATGGCAAAAACATCACCCATCAATGCACTAGCCCTATTAGCCACATTGTTCCTTAACTCCTCCAAGGCTTTAGCATAAGCTTCAAGTTCCTCAATTCCCATATTATTATCAATAGGGTCATCCCACCAAAACAGTCCCTTCATTTTTCTCTCTTCATTTTCCTTTTGGATCTCTTTGCTTCGCTTTTTTTCTTCCTCAAGTTTCTCCAATGTCTCTCGGCTCTCCTCGTTGAACTCTTCGAGACACGGAGCAATGTCGTCACCAGACATCATCAAACCATCATCATGGTTAGGGTTTTTGCTAAGGTAACGCTCCAATATAATGTCGATATCGGGGTGACCAAAGCAAAACGGTTTTCCTTTGGGAGAGAACACGATGATGCCGATGTTGCAACCGCATAAAATGCAAAGCTCGCTCGCTTTCTTGAACAAACCATTGCGGCGCTTGGAGAAAGTCACTTGGCGGCTGCTTTCGTTTTCGAGTTTCTTTATCTGAATCTTCTGACGACCCCTCGTTGCCTTAGTGGTGGTGTTGCTGCTTCTGGTTTGATTTAGAGATGCCATTGTTATATCCTATGTACGTCTTAGAAAAAAAATGGTATTCTTCTGAAGGGAAGAAAATTTATAAGATTATATCCAAATTAAAGCAATTATATATATGGTAAGTTGAATTTTAAGGAGAATTGATCCAAATTTTCAACTTAGTATTAAATAATATCCTAAAATTATTATCTCAATATTCTCTTTTCAAACTATAAGTAAGGTTAATAATATTAATTTGTATAATGATCATATTTTGTTCACTTTTTCTTCTTTAAATGTTACTCAAAAATATCAAATTAATTTTTACTTAGGGTGGATTTGGATGGATGCAATACGTTTAGCTTAATTTGTCTCACGCTACAGTATTTATTTTCACCGTCACCGCTGTTTTTGCACTAACTACATGTAAACGCACTACCCATCCAAACTCACCATTAATGTATAATTTTGAAATTTAACTTTTTCTTACACATAGCACTAGTTAATGAAGAGAAATAATTACACAATTCCCAATTTTTTCCTATAAAAAAATTAATTAATGGCCTAACTATTGGTAATTAAAATCAATGTTTAATTAAGCCTTGATTTAATTAAATCAATGCTATATTAAGGCTTGATTTAATTATCTAATTATCATATTTATTCAAAAGATGCTTTGATAAGCTTGTAAAGATTGTCTACGATTATCGTGTAATAGGAAATAATTAGAGTTTCCTTATGTATCCTTTGAAACCATAAACTATAGAAGAAAAATTTTGATATTCATTAAATTTTACTAAAATAACCTATAAAAATTAAATTAAATAAAATATGATAATGTCCAGGCTCGGCCCTGGGGTTATTTGAGAGTGCAGCCGCGTAGGGTCCAAGGCTGGAAGGAGCCCAAAAAAAATATTTTTCAGCATTTAATGTGGAAAAAAAATTGCAGACTAAAATAAATTAATTAAATGCTTAGAGTTTTTAATTTTTTACCATAAATGTTTCATCTCTTAGGGCCAAAAAAATTTTCAGCTTTTATTGTATTATTTATATATATTTTTTAAAAGAGATCCAATTTATTATTTCGCCCAGGACCCTAAAAATATAAAAAAATAAGCCTGATAATATCTTTGTAAAATAAAAAAATTATCACCAAAAAATATTTACTTCCTTCTACTCCAAAAATATACTTTCTTGCAATTACAAATAATTTTAATTTTTTTAGATGTGTTTGACTAATTAAGAATAATTATATTTTAATTTTTATATCATTTTTATAATTGTACAATGTAATTAGATAATTAGATAATTAAAAATAAAAACTTGAAATTCATCATGATTAATTATCCACATAATTCTCTCGATTCTCAACCCCTTATAAGAAGCAAGTAATTACGGTGTTTCAATTATACTTAATATAATGAAACCCACTAATTATAATGGATCTTTGAAACATGCATAGTTACAACCAATTATACCTATATTCAATTATTAATTATAATGAGTTTTTCCAAATGTAATATATTTACAAAGAGGATTAAACTCTTTACAATTCAATACTTGATCTAATTAGTATTGATTGAATTTAGATATCCTGATTATTATTTTAAGCCATATTTAATTTAATTTACTTCACTGGTAATGGATTCAAATATCCAAATTTAATAATTGATTTCTTTTTTTCTATTTTGGGTAAACTGTATTCAAAGTCATCAAATTATTAATAACTTTATGTCTTTTTAAGCAAGTTATTAACTTTGTGTTTTATGAACGGAGAGAACATCGAAAAAGAATTATCCACTCATTTTTTGGTTGACTTTGAATTTCAAATATAAAAGAGTTTTGAATTAATTTTTTAAAATTTTAAATATGTTTTTAAAATTTTAAATACTATTAATTAAGTAATATTTGTGAGTTATTTATTAATAAGTGAGATTTTCATATTGAGGAGTGAAATTAAAAATTTTTCATAGGATTGAAATTAAATTATAATTTTTATTATAATAAAAATATAATTTTATCATTTTAATAGCACATATTTTATAATTTTTAAAAAATTAAATTAAATTTTTATCATTTTAAAAAAAATTAAAGTGTAATTTTACTGTTATTATTTTAAAATTTTTAAACAAAACTAAAAAATTTTCATTTTAGTTGGCAGGGTATTTTCTGTAGTTTTTGAGACTGTTTTTAAATCCGCCGCTTATTGAATGTGACGTGGCGGGATATAAATTAGATTCTATTACAGAAAAACGCGGGACCTCGCGCCAACGCATCACGCATAGGCCCCAAATGTACGCTTGAAATTTAACGATGTCGTTTAAGTTACTCATTCCATGCTAAAGCGAAACTGCAGTGATTTGAGAAAAGACCATAAGCAAAAACCGAGGCAAAAAAAGAAAATGGTGCATAGTGCCTATGATTCCTTCGAGCTTATTAACAATTTTCCCACTAAAATCGATGCTGTCGAATCCTACGGTTCCAAGCTCCTTGTTGGCTGTTCCGATTGTTCCCTTCGAATATACGGTCCTGATTCCTCAATCGCCGACCAATCTCCACCGTTCGATCCTCTCGCGTTACGGGAAAACCCTTACGCATTGGAGAGAACCGTTGCATGGTTTTCAAAGAAAGCTCTGCTTTCAATGAAGGTATTGGAATCGAAAGGGCTACTTTTGTCGCTCTCTGAATCAATCGCTTTTCATAGGCTTCCGAATTTTGAAACTATTGTTGTGATCGCTAAAGCTAAAGGGGCTAATGTCTACTCTTGGGACGATCGTAGAGGCTTCCTTTGCTTTGCTAGGCAAAAAAGAGTTTGCATTTTCAGGCATGACGGTAATCTCTTTGATTTTCCTTCTCTCTTTTTTCAATTTTCAATTTTCAGTCACCAGTAAATCTATGTTTCTATCTAACCGTAAACTTTTTTTAAGAATTTTCTGTTTAAAAGGGTTAAAAGAAGCAAAAAGTGAAGTCTGTTTGAATAAATAAGAAAATAGCATTTTTAAAGTGTACTATTTCTGTTGCATAAATGCATGATTTAACTGTGATATTGAATAATCAATTTGAATCACTGTGCAATTTGAATCATAGTTTTTTGGGTTACTATACTATTTGGTACCTTAGTTTGAGTTTAATATTCAATTTGGTACTTGAGTTTTTTGTTTTTTTTTTCAATTTGGTATTTGAGTTTGATTTCAATGTTTATTTTGGCACCCAGACTAAATGATATCACGTGGCTTGACGGTGTTTTCTAGTAGAAAAAATATAGGTAGTTAATTGGAAAAAAAAATGCTAAAGTAACGAATTGAAAATTAAAGTACTCATGTACTTAACTGGGACCGAAACAAACTCAAGTACCAAATGGGAAAAAAAATCGGGTACCAAATTGAACATGGAAGGGAAACTCAAGTACCAAATTGGGAAAATAATATTGAAGCCAAACTCAAGTACCAATTTAGAAAAAAAAAACTCAGGTACCAAATTAGAAAGGAAAACTTGGGTACCAAATTAAACATGGAAGTAAAATTCAGGTACCAAATTGGAAAAAAGCTCAGGTGCTAAATTGGAAAATAATTGGTCACATCATCAAATTTTGAAGCCATTAAATTATTATTATGTACCCATCCATATTCAACCTACTCTCCTATTTAGTTAAATTATTTAAAACATAAGTAATTAAAATAAAAAATAATTTATAAGTAATTTATATGATTTTGAAATTAAGGTTTTTTGTTTTTACAAATTTTTTATCCCACAGTTTGCCTTATCATTTATAAAATTTTGATATTATTAAAAAGAATTTCTCAATCAACAACTTCATTCACAATAAGAACTAGAATACAATCATATTATTAAGAAAGTCAAATTTCATATTTGATGATGTGACCAAATTTTTTTGGTGCCTAAACCTTAGTTTTCAGGATCATTCTAATCCTAATATGAATTATTCCCTGTTAATAATTTATTTATAGTTAAATCAGTTCTATTTTTTTGTGAACAAAAATGCAAATAGCAAAAGTAACTATGGAACAAGCCTTATTGATGTGAATTATTTTGAGATTTTGGGTTTGATGATTGGATTTAAATTTTGAGGAATTAATGGGTTATTGCCTGCCTTACCGTTGAATGAAATTGATTTGGAAATTAATATGCATAGGGCGTGGATTCTTGGAGGTGAAAGAGTTTGGTGTACCAGATACAGTGAAGTCGATATCATGGTCTGGTGAGAACATATGTGTAGGTGTTAGAAAGGACTACATGATATTAAATGCCACGAGTGGCGCATTGTCAGAGGTTTTCTCTTCGGGGAAGATAGCGCCGCCATTAGTTGTTCCTCTTCCTTCTGGGGAACTTATTCTCGGGAAGGTACTGACTTTAATGATTTATAGGTAGCATTAGAGTTTGTCCGGTTAAGACTAATGTGAAGTGCTGTTTATAGGAAAATATTGGAGTCCTTGTGGATCAAAATGGTAAGCTTGTTCAAGCTGGTAGGATATGTTGGTCGGAAGCTCCTATTTCTGTTGTTATCCAGAAGCCATATGCAATAGCTCTGTCTCCCAGGCGTGTTGAGGTGGTATGACTAAATGTGAAAGAAGACTGGTTTTTGCCTATCTTAATGTTTATGCACTTTCACTTTTTTATTCTTTGCAGATTCGCTTGCTCCGAGTTCCATATCCTTTAATACAGACGATTGTCCTCCATGATGCTTGTCATCTCATAAAAAGTAACAATGCCATTGTTGTAGCATCAAACAATTCAGTTTATGGGCTTTTCCCTGTTCCTCTTGGTGCACAGGTACTTTTACCAAGTTTAATGCTTTGCATCATAGTTTGCCTTTGTAACTATATATATTATTGTTACATGCAAATGCTAACACCGAAGAAGTGCTTCGGTTATTACATTAAGAGATTCATACTTGCATTGCAGATTGTCCAATTAGCAGCATCTGGAGAATTTGAGGAAGCGTTGGCTTTGTGTAAGCTGCTTCCACCTAAAGATGCAGACCTTAGAGCCGCAAGGGAGCGTTTGATTCACACAAGGTGGATATTTCTCCATTAATGGTTATTATTTTGGTCAACTATATCAAGTTAAGTGGCTTGTATTATGTTTATTAAGAATTTCTCACAATGCTCATTTCATGTTCAATAAGAATTTCTCACAATGATACATCTATATCTTACTTGAAATTCGTCCTTTTCCGGGTATGTTCCTCAGGTTATACATTATGGTTAAACCGTAGTGTCGCATTGTTGCAGATATGCTCATTATCTCTTTGGCAATGGTTGCTATGAGGAGGCAATGGAGCACTTTTTGGCATCTCAAGTGGATATTACTTATGTTCTTTCTTTGTATCCATCCATTGTTCTTCCCAAAACAACTACAATTCCCAAGCCGGAGAAGTTGATGGGCCTCTCTCCGGATGATTCATCCGGCCTGTCAGACGATCTGGAAACCTTGCTTCCACAACCATCAGAATCTGATGAGAATGCAGCATTCGAGTTCAAGAAAACGAGCCACAATACTCTCATGGCTCTTATTAAGTACCTACAAAAGAAAGGATACAAAATTGTAGAGAAAGCTGCTGCCGAGGGAATGGAAGAGGTAGTTTTAGATGCCATCGGGGATAACTTTACTTCAGCTAGGTCTAAGAAGTCAAATAAGGTGAGGCTCATTTCACTTTATCATCAATGCATGTTAAAGTGAAGCATATTTTATGATTCTATGTGTACACCAGAGTTCGATTTTGTGCTGAAATGCACAATTCCGATATTTCCAAATTTTATATAACCTGTTCTTTTTTAATTATCTAACACTATGCATGTTCCCCTAGCGGCATGGTAACATTCCAATTAACTCAGCCGCTAGGGATATGGCAGCTATACTGGATACAGCCCTCTTCCAAGCTCTGCTTCTTACTGGACAACCATCTGCAGCTTTAGAATTGCTGAACGGTCTTAACTACTGTGATGTGAAAATATGCGAGGAGCTTCTTCGAAATGGGAATCATTATGCTGCTCTGTTAGAACTATACAAAAGTAACTCAATGCACCGTGAATCTCTTAAACTATTACATCAATTAGTCGAAGAGTCGAAAAGAAACCAATCGCACGGTGAGGAGTTTGGTCCTGAGGCAATTATTGAGTATCTCAAGGTCAGTTTGTTGGTTGGAGGAATCTTTGTTGCTCTTTTTGCATTAAATGTGTTTGTGTTATGGGAGCATTGGGATTTTTGGGCAATCCATATTGTGTGGGATGTGAGAAGACATGACTTTGCTGTTGCTTGATTTTACAAACCACAACCAACTTCTTTTAGCATTAAGCGTATATATTGCTTTTATTTGATGCGATGTTTATTCTTTTGGCTCGATAACATTCTGTGATTGATGAAAACTTTGGCCGGTTTTATCTGCAGCCTCTCTGTGGCACCGATCCGATGCTTGTGCTTGAGTTCTCGTTGTTTGTTCTCGAAAACTGTCCAACACAAACCATTGAGCTTTTTTTGTCTGGAAATATTCCAGCAGAGATGGTCAATGCTTATTTGAAGCAGCATGCTCCAAACATGCAGGGCAGGTACTTGGAACTTATGCTCGCGATGAATGAAAATAGGATCTCAGCAAACCTGCAGAATGAAATGGTAAAGCCCTTTTGTTGTTATCAAAAGGGTTAAATCACTTTTTGAGTCTAAACTTAGCAACTACTCTCACATAGGGGCTTGAACTTTTTTTGAATCCAAGCTAATCCCTAAACCCGACAATTGTTCCCACATTGGAATATTGACTTTTTCTAGTCCAAGTTATTCTTGAACTTGGCAATTTGTTCCTACATTAGGATCTGAACTTTTTTCTAGTCCAAGATAGTCCCTAATATTTTATTGAAAACTCTAAAGTTCAGCCTCAATGTGGGAATAATTGTCAAATTCAGGCTCTATCGTGGGAAAAATTGCTTAATTCAAGCTCCAATATTGATTTAACCCTTATCAAAATAAGGGTATGTTGTCATTCAAAGCTGCCAGATTCTCATGGTTGCCACTCGTGTTGATGTTGATTATTGCCCAGCTCATATTACTAGCAAATGGCAATTGTAGGTACAAATCTTTCTCTCAGAAGTACTTGAATGGTATTCAGAGCTAAGTGCTCAACAGCTGTGGGATGAGAAGGCTTATTCTCCGACAAGGAAGAAATTATTGTCTGCATTAGAAAGCATCTCGGGCTACAATCCCGAGGCTTTGTTGGAACATCTTCCTCCAGATGCTTTATTCGAAGAGCGTGCAATTTTGTTCGGAAAAATGAACCAACATGAACTTGCGCTATCACAATACGTTCATAAGGTAGTTTCCGACATGGTTCATCCAGTTCCTTCGTGGTAAAATCTGTTGTTTTTCATTGTGAATATGCTCCAAATAAATGAACACCTTTTTATCTTTGTAGCTTCATGTACCTGAACTGGCACTGGCCTATTGTGATCGGGTTTATGACTCTACACTTCATCGACTCCCGGTAAAATCCTCTGGCAATCTATACCTCACTCTTTTACAGATTTATCTGAATCCTCGAAAAACAACCAAATACTTTGAAAATAGTATTATGAATTTGGTATCATCCCCAAATACAAGCACGCAAAAGGTTAGTTCAGTAGCTTCACTGAAATCTTACGTAGGACGTAAGAAAATTGCGTCAATAGAAGGTGCAGAGGATATGCGTATCAGTCCTAGTAACACCGATACCACCATCGAAGAATCTAGTGAGGAAGGAGGCTCTACTATCATGTTCGATCAGGTACTTGATCTTTTGAGTCGAAGGTGGGATAGAATCAATGGAGCTTATGCACTCAAAATCTTACCGAGGGAGACTAAACTACAGGTATGTCGTAAAATCTTGAGTCCTTCACAAAAGCTAATTTTATACTGTCATCGACATCTAAGTTGTTCCGAGGATGAATTGTAAATTTCGTTCTTTAAGGAATTTCGTCTTCCACCTACAGAACTTGCTTCCATTTCTGGGACCCCTTGTAAAAAAGTCCAGTGAAGCATACAGGAACTCCTCTGTCATTAAGAGCTTGAGGCAGACTGAGAACCTACAGGTATGTAAATTGTTTTACTTGTGAGATAATAAAAATTTTGGTCACCTTGATATTTGAACTTGACAATTAGATTTATTTTGGCCCTTGAACTTGGATTCCGTCAAGATTTTGGAACATGATCGAGTTGTCTGTTGGGCTGATTGGACCGAGAATTGATTCGAAACAGATAAAAATAAAAAACCTGTTAAATAATTTTTATGAATTTTTAATTAATTAATTAATTATTATTGGTTTAATAGGTGAATCGATCAAACTGATTGAATTGAAAACTAGTGGTCTGATTGGTTCAGCCATTGATTCGGTAATTAGAACACTGAATATACGTGACACTTTAATATTGTATCACGTCGTTACATCATTAAATTTTTATATTTTTTAAATTCAATGGTTAAAATTAATCTGGTTGTCAAGTTAAAAGTGGATAAAAAATGGAAAAAAAAAATAGTGGAAAAAAAATGGATAAAAAAATATAGTGGACCTAGTTGTCAAGTTTATGGTAAAAAAAAATTATATTATGCCTTTACGTGTCATATGTTTGTGTATACATGGGTATATATACGGTAAGCTGCTCAAAAAGTAGTTTTTTCGTTTTTCTTTTTTCGAATCATAATCGAAACAGGTTAAAGATGAACTCTACAACCAAAGAAAAGCTACGGTAAAGATTTCGAGAGATAGTACGTGCTCTCTCTGCGACAAGAAAATCGGAACAAGCGTATTCGCCATCTACCCGAATGGGAAAACATTGGTTCACTTTGTTTGCTTTAGAGATTCACAAAATAAGAAGGGAGTAACCAGAGGTTCATTACTAAAGAAGCGATGATGTTGGAGTGTATGCATAATATGATGTATATAGCTCTTAGCGATGCCAAGATGCAAACTCAAATGCCAGAAATCAAAAGCTATAATCCAGTTTTACTACTGCTGCTGCTTGTTCGTTGTATAATATTGTTGTATTGATGTAAAAGTGTTTTTCATTATTGGAATTGATGTGTCGTAAAAGTTAAGTGTTACACTTATTAATTAATAGTGTAGTTATGGGGAATAAATATATCGTTTTTACGAAGATTAAAAGTTTTTCAAGTGATTGATTAAAATACTAAATCAACTAAATTAATTATTAACGAACACGACAAAGAACAAACTAGGAAAATAAACAATTAATACCAGGAAACAAAACTAATTACTCAAGAAAGAATTCACTTAGGTTTTATCCGTTTTTTACTTAGTAACTTATTTTGTAAAAATATCTAAATTATGTTAATATTTTTTTCTAGAGTAAGAGTAATTGACTCTAAATTGATTAATTGAAAATTTTTTTTAATTAAAACATCTATTCTCGTATTAACTCGTGTTGTGAATTCTCCTATTAGATTTGACTCTAATTCGGTAGATTTATGTCGTTCTATTTTTAGGATTGCATGTAACTATACTCAATTACACAAGATCTACTCTTAAATATGGTCTATTCATCCTTTTATTTAAACACATCAAATATGGATCAATAATCTAGAAACATCAAATCAAGAATTAAGCACATATAATTGAGAACAAGATCTAAGTTTTTATTAAGTAAAATAAAAATCAAAAGGCAAAATTTATCATAATGTTCATCTTCCTAGATATTTTGAAAATTAGTTCATACTTGCAAATAAAAACATTCAAGAGATAGTATAACCGAAAGAACTAAAGAAACTCATGATAATTTTCTCAGAAATTAAAATACGAAGCTTCAGTATTGATGAAAATCTTTTTCAGAATCGGCTTCAATGATGTTTTTTAAGTTGTTTTCTTGAATATTCTATGACGGCTCACTCTTATTATCTTATTTTTGTCATATATACACATTAAAATGCTCAAAAAAACTAAAAAAAAAACACGTTTTTACATAATTAAGAGTGCCAATTTATAAAATTGACACGACCTACCATAAGGTCGTATGTATTAAATTTGAGTATTAATATTTAAATTTAATCTGAATTAATTGAACTATCTATGAAAATTAATAAGTCACATATTTACCTATATAATAATGTAATGTGTAAGTTTAAACTTATATTTTATTAAAATAAAAAAAAAGGAAAAATAAATTCAAATATATGAATATTAATATATTATCAATAAAAATGAAGTAAATTTAAATAATTAATATATATTTAGATTATGGTTTAAAAGGCAATATATATTGATTATTTTTTAATTGGTCAAATAGGTCCTTTTTTTAAGATTTAAGAAAATAGATCAATTTTAGAGAGGATGTGAAAGCGCGTCCAATTGAGTGTACTTTCTACAAACATGTTAGAAAAAGCTAGTTTAACTGGACGAATTTTTTACACAGTTGGCAGGAAAACTCGTTCGGCTGAATATACTCTCACACATTCTTTTTAAAATTGACTCACTTCTCTAAATTAAAAAAAAAATGACATTTAACCAATTAAAAAGAAATAGTAATATTTACTCTATTTAGCCTTAGATTATATGAATATATAATATCCGAATCCTAAAAAAAATTTAAATCAGATATCTACCTAAGATTGCGACCGGTGGTATAATTTAAACCAATTATTGGAACTCTCAAATGATGAAAATAGAATAACTGCTGAAGCAAGGAAACTTTTCTATCCATTTTTGGTAAATCATCAAACACATATTAAACAAATTTAGATTAGAAAATTATCAACTCCAATTAACATAGAAAAAGAAGTAGCAAACCATCGAATTTAACACACCAATTTCATCGACTTCGTCGACAATTTTTTGGTAAATTCCCCAAATCAACAACAATCAAACATTAAATTTTCCCAGTAAAAGCATAAACAACAACTCCAATTCGAGACCCTTCTTTGGGAGGATCTGTATGTAAAATCTCAACATCAAACAGTTTCTTCGCTTTCTTAAAGAACAGAGAGTCCTTTTTCCACCTTCTCAAATGAGCCATAACGAAAACCCTCCTTTTTGTTCCTCCATTCAACAGCAAACGCAGCGTTTTAATCAACGGTTCAAATAGATGATCATGGTAAACCACATCAGAACCCAAAATGAGATCAAGTTCCCGCCCGAATACCTCCACGTCATCATCTTCTCCCCATCTCAACGGTGCCACGTCAACGGTCCCACCTCTTTTAGTCACCACGTCAGCGTTTGCTTCCGCGTTGAATTTCAAATTGGGGATGACGTGTGGCAAGTCTGTCACCGTCACGTTAGCTCCCAACGTGACGGCCGCTGCGATTCCAACGAGACCGGTACCGGAACCGAGCTCCAAGATTTTTAGTTTCCGGTCAGTTGATAGGGTGGCTGTTAGAGGGCTTTTGTTAGGGTGACGGAGGTAGTTATCGAGGAGCGTGACGAGGGTAGTAGCAGCTGGCCAAAGCTGGAATGAAAGCCCCTCGGAAGGGAGTTGTCTAATCACAACCGTTGATTCGATTGAACGGATGTAATGCTGCTCCACTTGTTGACTCGCTGCACCGTCACCTACCGTAGTGAGCTTCTCCGGTTCACCTTCTTCATCAGGCAAGATCATTTTAACGGGATCTATATCGGCTTCATCGTCTTCGAGAGTAGCCATTTGTTTTGACACCGTTTTCTTTGGCGCCGCCAACGTCTCAATGCTTGCTCCTCCCCTCCATTTTTAAAGCTGGTATCCTTTTCTAGGGCTGGTCCAGAAAAAGATGACGTGGATTATTATATTTTATATGGTCAAACTGTTGTTTTAGTCCTTATACCATGATTAAATTTGAGATTTAGTTCCTGATTTGGTCTTTCTATTTTTATAATATCATTATTTAGTCCAAATAGTTACTACTATTAAGGATTTAACTATTCCAATTAGAATAGGCATACTAACAAATTTAATGTTTACCCATTTTATCACTTTGGCTCTATTTTTTTTTTATTATTTTCGCCATTAACCTTTAAAATCGAGTTAAATTATTTTTTTATGTAAAATTAATTCAACTGTTAAAATTTTAACGAGATTGATGTGGTAACCTGTATAATAGTCTATGTGTACTTTATTGTTGGTGTATTTTTTTAAAAAAAATTGTTAAATATTTAAATAATTTGTTTTGAATTTTTATGAAGTATAGTTAGATTGTCATACTAATTAATGGTCCGATCAACTTTTTTTGTCAAAAGATAAAGAATTTAACTAAAATTTAAAAGATTAATAGCCAAAATGATCAAATGTAAAAACTAAATTTATCATTATATCATTCCAAAATTAACTTGAAATTCATATAAAAAAAATTTACGATCAACATGATGAGTTGAAATTAGTATTTTTAAGAAAAAAGCATGCAAATATTTTAATTAAAATAGTTCAGTATGTTAGGGCAAATCGCAATAGAAGTCATCCAATTATGATTTTTTTTATCATCTAACTATACTAACGTTTTTTTTCCCGACCATATTTCCAATTTTTAACCTTTGAAATTCCATCGTTACTATCGACTGGTTGAAGACCTTTTTGTCCTTTCGTAAATTTCAGAATATTATATATATACTTGATGTGAAATTTTAAATTTCAGATATCAAAAAGCTCTGTTTGGTCTTTACAGCGAGAGAGTGGAGCGAAAATGATAAAAGCTGTGATGGTGATAAACACTCAAGGCAAGCCTCGCCTTGCAAAGTTTTTCGATTATTTGGTAAACTTCGCCTTTTCTTTTTGAGATTTTTCTCTCATTTGATTCCTTCTTCTTTTTTCTTTATTTTAAAATGAATGTCGTGATTTTATTAATATTAATTAATTCATTTTCCTTTGCTATCCATGTCGCTTTGAATTTTGTTGAAATCAGCCAGTGGAGAAACAGCAAGAGCATATACGCCGCGTTTTTGGAGGTTCGATCTCTCACCTACTTCTACTTCTTCTTACTTTAGCTGTGATTAATTTGAACTTTCCGTTGTTTGGATCGCGAGAATCTTAGAATGAGTTTTTACGTTCTCGTACATTATTCGATCCAATCGATAATTCTTGAGTTCGTACTTGGATTTCTTTTTTTCGCTTTCGATTTTGATTTTGATCTTTTAACAGTCTTGTGCAGTAGACCTGAGAATGTAAGCAATTTCATAGAAGCGGAATCAATTTTTGGTCCGGTAATCTCTTTTTTTTTCTTGATTTCTAATTTGAATCTTGTTAATCACTGATATAGCTTTATTTTACCTCTGCTTTTGTCATAGAACTCTGTTTAATTATTATTTTTTAATTCTCACTTGCAGGACAGTCGCCTTGTCTACAACCATTTTGCTACTCTTTACTTTGTCGTTGTATTTGATAGTTCAGAAAATGAACTAGCCATGCTTGACTTGATACAACGTAAGCTTCTAATATTTTTTGTAAAGTTACTTATAATGGAGTAATCATCTATGATCTTTTCAAAGTTAGGGGTTGAATTACTCGATTGTTTGACATGTCTGAATATTCAAACCTTGCATTATAGATAGGAAAAGTTTTCATAAAGCTGAATACAACCTGTTTGATTATCTTTCTGATTATTTGAAGTTGAATTTAGTTTGATTACACTGTTTTATAAAAATAGATTTTTTCATTTGAGGACTGGAATCAATGATCATTGATGTTGTGTATTCAAATTCAGTCGAGTTTTAACTCGGTGTCTTTTAAGTGGAATTGTTGGCTTTAAAATTGCATATTGTCTAATAAGATCAATGTACTGGCTTAGTCATGTATTTTCTTTACAAACTAGTAAAGCTGGATGTAATGATAATTTTTTTTCAAATATTGGATATTTTTACTTACTTTAGATGTGATGCATTCAGTTATTGTGCAACAAACATTGGAAAGATGCTTCAAGAATGTTTGTGAGCTTGACATTGTGATCAATTACAGCAAGGTTGTGTATTCTCTCATCACTTATATATATATAGATATATATATGTATATATTTAGTGCCATGGAATGTTAGATTCTACATGTAAACGAGACCTAGTGTCTTCATTGGAATAATAAACATAAAGTACTAGAGGATAGCACCTAGGTAAATAGGAGTTGATGTTGGAATATATAGATATATGTGGGGGGCATACTTTAAGATTTTAGATATTAATTGATGGCTGGGGAGGCTTTCTTAACTATGTTACTTGGACTCAAGCATAAGTGTTGGGTTTGGTTACGTGTCTTTTTCAATTATTCAGAGGGTCTTTGCAGTGGTGGATCTTGAGACTAAGTTTTGGAGGCCTAATTAAAATTTTCAAAAATTTTAGAAGTTTAATGAGATTTTTTTTTTCAAAAAAATTGGGGGTCTAATTAAAATTTATATTTTTTTTGTGAGATTAATGAGAATTTCGACAAATTTAGAAGAGCTTGATTAAAATTTTCAACAAGTTTCAAGGAAAAAAATTACGGTATGCTTCATATCCATTGTCTAAATAGCTTTCTTATGGTGCTTGGTGCTCTCTTGCAGTTGAGCTTGTTAGTTACTCAAAATTAGCTTTTGCCTAATTTCCCAAGTTTCTGGCAGAGTGGAGCATTAGTGTCTTTATGCCCTGTTAGCCAAGGATTACTTTTTATGACATCATTATAATGCCTTAGGTGTAGACTCGGAACTGATTTAACGACTATTAAAACACTTTATTACTACAATATTTTTATTTAAATCTATCAAATGGTTGCTTTTGTTTGGTGCGCTTATCACCGATTTGGCTTTCTTTATCTCTTCATTTTTGTTCAAAGCTTCAATAACTGTTATTCAGATACACACGATCTTGGATGAGATAATTTTGGGAGGCCAAGTGCTTGAAACAAGATCAACAGAAATTATGAGGGCAGTCGAAGAGATATCTAAGTGCTCTCTCTCTCTCTCCTCTTTTTGTGTGTGTGTGAAGCATACTATATGTTTGCTTAAGCTCGCCTATATTAAATGACTAACCTAAATTCGGTTTATACAAGCTCATATTATTTTTAATTTAATATTTAATATTTTAGATGGATTTTGTTTAATTAAAATTTTAAATTAAATAACATATTATTTAATGTATATATAGTATTATATATTTAATTTTATTTGATTTAATTATGTAATATATAAAAATATATTATAAAAGTATAAAACGGGCTAGACTAACTTAAGCTTGGAATGTTGATGCCCAAGTCCAGCTCAGGCTTAATTTTTGCTTAAGCCTATTACTCAGGCCTAGTATGTTTGTCTAAACTTTTTCATATTTCGGATGGGTCTTTGAGTAACCCAACCTATGAACAAGTCTACTCGAAGCGGAACATATACCCATATCTAATACTTAAAAAGGATAGTAAGTATATACATTCATGCATGCAAATTTGTTTTATATATCTTTCTCATTTTCATTGTATTTATATACTGATTAACTGATGACTCTTAAACCATAATGTAGGCTAGAAGCTGCAACAAATGCTATCTCATTCATCCCGAAATCTGCTTCCAGTTGGCTAAGTAGGTAGTTCTTCTGCATTCAAAGAAAGTTTAAATCAACCCTCGAATTATTTTCTTCTCAACGTGAGTTTACTTTTAACCAACCTTTTTTGGGTTTGTATATTAGCTTAAATGCTTGAATGAATCTATTTTCATATAGATCCACATAATCAAAAAGTTTAGAGGGATGATTAAAATCATTTTCTGCTTACAACTTCTAATATTTATCCTGATGTTTGCAATTCTTATATGCTTTTAATCTGAGTTCCTCAAGTTAGTGTTTATAACTTTTTAGACCATTGGTTTTTGCTCTTTCTTTTGGGGCTAGAGTTCTACTATTGCAAGTATTTTCATAGGGGTATGCAAGTTTCTTTGAATGGTCCAGTTCCTTTGTTGTTTGAACATACAAGAATATGTACTGCTTAGGCTGTCTTTAATGAATCCAACTGAACCCTCGTGCATATAATTACTAATTAATATAATAAAATATTAAATTAAATTATTATATAATATATAAAACAATTAATACAATTATTCTTAATTTAATATTAGGGTTTAGAGTTTATTATGGAATTTAAACTATAATAATTATTTAAGTTATATTAGACTAATTTATTAAAATATAATCATTATATATGATATTTAGGTTTTATAATATACTTATATTATTACTAATTTAATTAATATCCTATTCACTGCTGCTGCAGTATATTAAGGAAAATACAAATTAAACAACAGGGATTTATGATAGTTTCTTAACTTTGCTTGTAGGTTGGAAACTTGGAACAAGTACTATTGATTAGGAATCAATAATTTTATTTTATATAGATTGTGTACATGTAATTAAAAATTCTAAAATTAAAAAAAATACAATTAATAGTTATATATGAAATTAATAATGGTTAAAATTCATTGTGGAATTTATATGAAAACTATTTTTAATTGATACATGAATTTAGTTTTAACCATTAAGCAATTTTTGTAATGTGGAAGTTTTTTAATTATAATTATTAATTATATTCTTTTATGATTATTTGAAATATAAAATACATTAAAAAATTGTAATTAGTTTCATATGAGATTAATATAATAACACTGAATATTGTAATAACAATTATTAAATTTTTAATTATGCAATAAATTAATTAAAATTTTACTTCATTATGAATATGAAATTACTTTATTCATTTAGCTAATTGGTTTAATTATTCATTAATATTATTAACTTTTTTTTTGAATATATATGTTAGCAAAAAAATACTTGATTTATGAAAATAAAATTATATTACCAAATAACTAAACAAATTAATAACTATAGTAAATGGCACTTAATATTTAATAATCAGATAAATTAAGAGTGTTTTATTATGAAAATAAAATTACCCTATTAATTTAGCTAATTGTTTTTATTTTTTACTAATACTACTGACCTTTTAGAAAATATATAAGTTGCATTTTAGAGTGATAATACTTTTATTGCCAAATATTCGTTAATTATACAAAGAAATAATACTTAAATATGAACATAAAATTATATTACTAAATAACTAAACAAATTAATAATTATAGTAAATTATACTTATTAATATATTAAAAATATAATTATATTAATAAATAAAATAAACAAACTCTGGTTATATTAATTAGTATAATATAATTAATAATTAATTTGTTTAATTAACTAGTATTAGATAGTAATAATTAGTAATAATCAATCAGGCATTGTAGTCATAAATAAAAAACAATTTACGTGAAGGACTAAAGATGAAAGGATATCATTTCCCAAAGCATAACCAAAAAACCAGAGCTGATCTTGATTTTCATTTTTTTCTGAAAATCAATTCATTTTTTTCATGAAATCTTCAAGAACCAGCTTTGCTGCATTGCGGCCGGGTGCACCCATCACACCACCGCCTGGATGGGCACCACTCCCGCACAAGTAAAGACCTGGTAATGGAGTCCTATAATTCGACCTACATCCACACATTTGGATTATATGTCAATTAAAATTTGATATAAAATTTATACATGCATTTTTCTCTTCTAAAAAGATTAAAAAAAATGAGAAAGAGAAAGGAGTAATCAAATTTACCATCCTTTAACAGGTCGCATGAGGAAAAGCGAATCTAATCCCATGGCACCATGAAAGATATTTCCTCCTAATAACGATGAATGTCAGTGACTTAAAGTCCATGAGTTATTTTTCTATTAGATGGTAAAACAGCGGGTCATGTATCTACCATTTTTGTAAAGTTCAAATCAAAATATACTAATCTGCTTTAAAATTCAAATCTATGTATTATTAAATTATCTGTCAAATATCTAAATCTACAACAAAAATTTTAGAAACTAGAGCCGATACCGTAAAAGTAAGAACGTTCAAGGTAAGTCACGAGTAAAAATGATTTATGAAGAAGTTAAACAAGGAACAGATTAGCAGGCTCAAAGGACTATAGATATAAAGAACCTGTCAAGCCAATTTCCCTTTCAAGGTCCGGAGGAGTTAGCATGTCGTAGCCAATGACCGACGAGCTGAAACCCGGTGCATATTCATCAATCAAGTTGAAACATCTTTGTGCAAATGATTCCTACAATATTAAAGATACGATTATTATGAGGAAACAGTCAGTAATGGAACAATGATAACTTGCATATTGCCCCAAAAATAAGCTTATGGTACCCAAGCTAAAGACGAGCCAATAAGAACAAGTCTGATACTAGAAAATACACAAACACGGCATAAATACATGCATTGCCAGTTCTAATGCTAAGTAATGGCCAGTCTAGGAATGTTTCTCAAAAGTGCTTTTGGGACAAAAACATTCCTAAACAAGCTGCTTTTTGAGAGAAAAAGTGCTTCTCCCAAGCCAAAAATTGGCCCAAAAGCACTTTTATTAGAAGCTGAAAATTTTAGCTTCTCCCCAAAAATGTTTTTTTCGAAAAATCACTTTTGATAAGCATTTTTAAACTAGGCCTAAGCTTTTGGAAATGGATAACTTGAACAAAATTCTACTCACCCTGTAAACAGGATCATCCCAGCTGCCGTTGGATGGATTATAAGGGGTATATTGGATGAACAAGTTGATGACATGCTTACCTGTGAAAACATATAAGATTCTGTCAGTACTATGAAGTAGCAAATCTCATAATGGTCTAATGTTAAAAAACGTCAGTTTAAAATATGAGAGAGAGATAGAAGAAAAGGATCCAACAATGTGATGATACAAAAATTCCAAAATTAGGTACCAGGTGGAGAAATCGTCTTGTCCAGTATGGATGGAATTGTCATTTCAATGACTGGCCTTCTTGATGGCAATCCATTGACTGCATCTTGACAAGCTGAATCGATCTCCTCCATGCTGAAAAAATCGCACGATATCTTTGAGTTTGAACTTTGGATCCAAAACAGAGAGGATACAGTGAAGTAACCATTATGAAGTTAGTGCTAGGGTTACCATTCTAAATGACGATTTTCTTTGCATGGACCAGAAAACATGCGCAAAAGAATAGCAACATACCTCTCAGAACCGATATGAATGGTACTGGTGTACTGAAGACCATCAATCGACTTGCAACAATGGAAATCAGGCAACTTATCAACAGCTACGTTTATTTTGGTAGTTCCCTGTTTCAATAAATGATAGCAAAATATGTTTAGCACATGGCAGTATAAATACATTTTGTAGACATTCTTTATCAGCAGACTAAATTGATCTCACAACATATCCATGCTTGCTGAATATTAAAAACCTATGTTGCTCGGACTCTTTAGCTGTGGCCAACACTCATGTTCGACACACGAATATAAGGACATACATACGGCACTCAGACAAGTCTGAGTAATATAGTTAATAGCTGATTTATCTTTTGGCTAGTAATTGTATGTATAGCCAAGTATGTGATGTAAAAAAAAATTAATAAGTTGCGTTAAATAAAAGAATTAAAGAGAGGATCTTACAGAACTGTAATCAGAATACTTAATAGAACGTGTGAAATCATCAGGAAGAACATTTTGTGGCACCAATTCCTACAACAGATATTAAAACATGAGCAAAAAATAAATAAAAGTACATTTAAAAGCACAATTTAATTACCAAAATAAACTGGCGGTAGAGTTTTACCATGAAAGTTTTGTAAGGTGTCACATTTGATAAAATGTTTGAAGACTGCACCGCCGTACCATCAGCCAGCAACACCTAAATAATGTTGGTCATATTTAAGAAAATGAATTAGTTTGATTCAAGCTTAAAGATCTGCTACATTGCAGAAAAAACGGGTACAAAAACTAACCCCTTTTGCTTTGCCCGAGTCATCAACTATCAGCTGTGAAACCTTGACAATATAATAGCCAATATAGTGAAGGTGAGAATTGAAGCATAAAGTTTAAAGCCAGAATCCACATGATTTGCTCAACATGCATTACTAGAAAGCATAAACATCAAAAGGAAACTAGAGATTTAATTGCATGACAGTAACCAAAATAAATCTAATTTTCTTTACTTTTTTTCTTTTTTCAAATTCATATTCATAAAGATGACTCGATGCAGTTGTACAATCACAAAAGAGATCAAATAAAACTTCATAGAATAAGTTCCCTTCATCCATAAGGAGAGAAGGGATTCAAGCAACTATACCCCTGCACTTGTGACAATATGAGCCCCAGCTTCCCGGGCAGCATTGCCAATAGCCATGGATACCGACCCCATTCCACCTTCAACATATCTACAAAATTGTTAGTCTTTGGGAGCATTGGTTGCTTAAGAGAAAGCTTATCATGATAGTACAATAGAATAATCTGAAAAGACACTGTCTCTCTCTGGAATAAATGTAATATGAACATAATAAAAAACAGAGCCCAGCGAAGGGAAAGTCCCCATAGTATATAAGTGCAAAATAAATAAGTGTTCATTATAGACCATAGGTAATTTATGAGCATGGTAGCACAGACCCTAACAGAATTTCACAATGTCATATTACAAGAGACTAAATTGCCAAAGTTTGAAAAGAGTAGTGGCACCACTTGGTTAGGAAGGAACAATATGAAATCTTAATTTTAGGTCGTAATTCAGAAGTAGCATCTTGATCACATTACTTTTGGTCTCTCAAGAAGAAACAATAGGCTCGCTCAACAACCAAAATGAACAATTTAGATGCCATTGCAGAAAAATTAGATGTAAGTTCAGATTAATCATTGGAAAGCATCAACGAATACCTAATTTTCTCCACCATTTTGTTTCTTTAGTAAAGATAAGTAGTATAGGAAGTTCTGTGATCATATGCTTCTAGATATGCAAGTTGCATCAACTGTCAGTAGAGCATTTGAGTATATCTAAAAGTAAAAACGTACCAATAGCCAATGCCACTATAAACATTGGCACCACTTTTCTTGTAATGTAATAACCACAACAGGTAACTTACTAAGAGAAAGATTAAGAAAAAAGGCAAAAGAATATTATAGGACGCATAACTTAGTTCCCCCATATTGTAGTCAGGTAATCATTCTTATGCTGAGTTGGTTAGACTAGAATCACAAAATTTCGTTACCAAGTTTTTCTTCTTAAAGGCTCTCTTAAGTCCAGACATACAAAGTAGCATGTGACCGTTAGTAAATATATAGTAAAATATTCTAAAGAATGGGAGAAGGATAATGAACCAATTCAAGGCTTACTAGGTCATTGATTCACAGCTTAAGACAAATCAAGCAACAAAATACTTACGACCAAATTCCACGATCACCATCAGTTTCTCCCATCACATGATGCAGCAGTACATATCCACTCCCTGGTGTGTTGACACTGGCCTACAAGACAAATCGAAGGAGAAGATATAAAATAACCCACAAAGTAAAAATTCATCTCTTAACATATCACTCCAGTAAAAGAGGATGCCTGTTAAATTGTACAACGTGTTTAGGGTATAGCATTTATCCCTCTATGACTTATTATAGAGACTAATTTAGATTGAAACCAAGGCATTTTACTACTTTTGTTAGAAGTTCTTACCGTACTCCCTATCACAGCATCTGTTGCAAGGGTTGCCTTCAGAACATCTGTCTGTATATATCACAATCAACAAAACAAACTGTAAACTAAAGAGCATAAAACTCATTTTATTTTTTATTAATACGACTATTTTGAAATTGGTCAAACGTATATGCGATCCTTTAGCTACTGCAGAGAATGAAATGAGCATCCAACCGGTTTTAGTATTTGTCTAAGTTATCTTGTTTCAGGCTAGGCAAAGTATTCGTAAAACAAAACAAAGCTGAAATCACCATAAATCAATTTCTTTATGACATTGAAGGAAATAAACCAAGTTTCCTGATTATTGTAAGCAATGAAGTTAAAAGGATAATACAAATGGGAATTAAAGGATCAAACAACAACCTGAAACCAGTTATTCAAAACCTTCGAAGCTGGGGACAATAAAAGATCCATAAAATCCCTGTAAAAGAAAATAAATAGACATGACGTAAGGCTTAGACTGAATTCACTGGAATGGACTGACCGACTTCACAAATGAAATGTGCAAGCACCTCAAGGTAGGTAGTTATTTACTTTGTATGAACTAGACTGCACAAAGTATCCCTATAGATAAGTTTCTAACCACTTTTATATTTGCAATAGCGACATTGACAACATCAGAAGCCATTTCAACTTAGAGAAAGGAACTCTTACACCATGTCTTTCTGCCCCAAGGAAGCAGCCTGGTGCAGCAAACGAGTCCAAAATACCGAGTTGTGTACTTTATTCTTGAGACGATCTTGGAGAGATGAAATACCTTGCAAAGATTCAGGAGGCGATGAATCCAAAAGTGGATCCATGAGTGTACAGAATCTCTCTAATTGACTCTCATATCTATGAAATTAAAAAGAAACAATAAAACAGATTGTTGAGAAAGAAAAAGAAAATCAGAGATCGCTGTTTGAACTTGTTACCACTAGAATTCATCTACAATTTAGAGTAATCTCGTTTCAATACTAGAAATTATATAACATTATTCACAAATAAATTTAAGCAGCGAACTCGAATTTTTAAAGGAAAATTAGGAAATCAAAACCAATACGTACTTCGGATAAGCATCGGCATCTCGTTTGGAGAACTTGGAGATCTCCCTATGATTAAGCACTTTAGTAGGCCCTAACAAAAGATATCGCCCATCCAAACAAGGCGTAAACGATGATGGATTCCTCTTCAACAACTTCAAACCATGTCTCGCTAACTCTAGTTCACTAATAAATTTAAACATAAATAAGAAGAAGATAGCCTCATTTAATCTTTAAAAACAACGAAAAAGTTCAAAAATGAAATAAATCAGCAGAATAAACATGGAAAATGTGCTTTGAAAACCTGATAACGGAGGGACGGAGGAGGCTCTGGAGGTAACTGCATCGAGAGAACTTAAAGCCAGGGATCAGTTCTTCAGTCACCGCCGCTCCACCGATAACGTGGCGTCTCTCGAGCACGGCAACAGAGAGACCGCCGCGAGCTAAGTAAGCCGCTGCCGTCAAACCGTTATGGCCACCTCCGATAACGAGCGCGTCCCACTTCTTCTCTTTCAGAGCGTCCACCGCGTGACTGCCGGTACCGAAGCTCCGCCGCCACATTTTCTCTGAACTCTAAGCTCACCTTAGCTTCTTGCTGCAGCGATTTTGAAATCTGTAGTGAAAAATGACAGTGGAGTAGCAGCAAAATGCTGGTTTTTGCAGCGTTTCAAAAGGTTTTTTTCGAAGAAAGGAGAGAATCGAGACAAAGGAATCCGCATCGGTATTCAGTCACTGATCAATATTTTATATATCTAATAATCAAAGACAATGATTTGTATGTATATTATGGATTAGAAAATTGAAATTCCAAGCATCCACCACTACCAAACATACTTTTAGATAAATGGAAAATGAAAGCGTACTTTTTTAGATACAGTATATATCAGCTTGTACTCACTATAACATATTCAGTCAGGTGACACGTGTCGGACCCTCGAATCACAAGCTTACCTAATCTTCGCAAATTTAAAAATTTATTCTGCGAATTAAAAATTCGATAAAACAATATTAGTAAATACACTTCTCTAGCCTCGCGTTATTCGTTTAAGAAGTTTAGTAAAAAATAAAAGGTTTAAGCAAATATTTAAAATATAAGTCGAATTTAAGGTACAAAACTCAAAATCGAACTTGGCTTCACGTATCTCATTCTGTAGTTTTAGTTCTTATATATCATATCATTTATATCAAATAAAATTAAATATATAATAAACATTAAAAAATATATAATTAAGTTATTTATGTTTAAAATTTTAATAAAATATATAAAATTATTAAATATTAAAATTTATATAATTTAAAATGTAATAATATGACGAGCCTAAAATAAGCGTAAAATTTAAGGTTCAGGTCAAGTCGAGTTTGAATAAATATAAAGTATACTAATATTATAAATAGGCATAGTTCATTAACACCTCTAATGCTTAGATGGGTAAACTACGCTCAATATCACTAAACTATTAATAAGTTTACGTTTTGGTCACTTAACTTTAAAAAATTACAAAATGGTTACTAAATTATTCGAAATGGTTCATTTAAGTCACTGAACTATTTGAACGTTTGTTTAAAAAATTACAGAATTACTGTTAAGTCATTTAAAAAAAAAAATCTAACTAGTGAGCTTCAAGTGATGATCAATATGATAGATCAATACACATCAACAAGTAGAAGAACATACCTTAAACTCAAGTTGATTTGACAGTCAATATCGAAGATCTAAGAAAAAAGATCTTTGGATTTTGGTTTGTAGATTTGTGACGTTCAAAATTATTTCATGAAAAAAAATTAAATTATTGAAAAAAAGAAAAAGAATAGCTTTAGATTGATACAAATGGTGCAAATAAAAAAGTCATACAACAGCGATTTTAATAGTTAAGCGACTAAATGAAAATTTTTAAATAATTAAATAATCATTTTATAACTTGTTAAAGTTCATAAATTTATTAATCTTAGATGTAATTTGTATACTTAGATTCTCAAAAGTAGAACCTAGACACTCATTGAAGACACATGTCCAACAAGGAATGGTAAAGAGTAAATATATATATTTTTGTCAAATTGATACTTACATTTTATTTTACAGATTAATACCCAAATTTACTTTCATAGCGTGTTTTAACACAATTTTCTGGCAACTGGATAAATTTAAATGAAATCAATCAATTAGGTTTAGACACGTATGCACATGCCACACTATTAATAAAGATAAATTATTTTGTGGACCATTTCTACCATATCATTCATGATCCTGATCAATTGAAAAAAGACACATCATCTTTAATTTGGAAGTTTAGTCCAAATGTACATATGGCGTGGAAAAAATAGATGATGTGTTTTCTTCTAATTAGACAGGACCATAGATGATATAGTGGAAAATGTCCATAAAATAATTTCTCGAATCATATGAGAGAAATCTTATATGTACAGCTGATGTGGATGAATCAGGTTGTTCTACATGTTTGGTACATTGAGAAATTATTTTATAAATCTTTTTCATCACATCATCTATGGTCTCGTTCAATTAGAAGAAAATACATATCTTTGATTTGAAAATTTAGTCTAAATGTACATGTAATCTGAAAATAAAATTATATATCTTCTTCTAATTGGACGAGATCACGAATGATATGATAGAAATGATTCATAAAATAATTATTTTATTTTTTAAAACAGGAAACAAGCTCTCAACAACGATGGTCAATAATTGAGTTCGATTTTTTTGAAGTAATTGTATCCAGCGCACGTATACACAAATATTAAGTTGTAATCTTCTAAATATATATATTTATTTATTTATTTAAAAGAAAAAAGTAAAATGGAAAATCTATGTTAAACATTTACTCATTCTACATTTACTCTAATACCAGATAACATAGGATACCTTAGGCAATAGGCATAAGCCCATAAACAACACCATACTTAAGTTCAGCAGAATGTAGTTTTAGTTGTTGATTTTCATTTTATATTTTAGCAGAGAACAAAGGACCTGCAAGCTCAGGGTGTTAGAGAATTACCGAGAATGATGCTTCTTAAAATCCCGAAGGGCGATCCGTGCGGCATTCCGTCCCGGTGCGGCCATCACTCCACCTCCGGGATGTGTTCCACTTCCACACAGATATAATCCTCTTACTGGTGTCCTATAGCCTGACCTGTCATTAAAGAATATAGGACCTTCATTTTCTTACCAAGTTTTAAACATGAAAAAATGGTGTTTGACATATCTGAAATCGAATGAATTTTCCGCCGTTGGATCGTTCCTTAAAATAAATACTTTTCAAATGTTATAAAAAGTTACCATCCTTTGGCAGGTCTCATAAAGAAGAGTGAATCCAATCCCGTAGCACCATGAAAAATGTTTCCCCCTGCCATGTATACAAAAGATTCAACATTTTAGAATCGTGGTCTAAATTCACTTTCATCTTCAAAAAATGGGTTAATTTCACCAAACGTCCCTAAACTGTTGCTCAAATTCTAATTTGGTCCATATATTTCAAAATAGTCTAATTGAATTCCTTAAAAGTATAAATAATTTTATCAACCAAGTCCTTTCATCAATCTAGGCATCAATTCAGATGTTAAATGTTTGGATTTGACGTGTGAAGCATATTTAAAACTCGTAGATCAAATTATAAACATGTGTACTTATTTTATAAACAATTTGGATGTGGTGTGTTAAAAAAAGCCAATAAAATTTAATAGGGCTATTTTTTTTACTCATCATTTTCAAATTGTCCATACAATAGACATGCCTATTTATAATTTGATCCACGTGTTTTAAATATATTCCACTTCAAATCAATCGAGCACTTGATGCTCAAACTAATGGCTAACCAATGGAAAGATCTAATTAATACAATATAGATACTAGTAAGCAAGGACAGGCAAGCCCTGGCTCCCCTAAAATAGGAAATTGCACTTTACCCCTAAGAATGATAAAATTATGATTTAGTCAGTATAAAACATTGACAAAATTACATTTTAGCTCTTATAAAATTTTATAATTTAATTTTGGCCGCTTAAAAGATTACTAGCTTCACCCCTACTTTTAAGAATCAATTAGAACGTTTGAAGTTAGAAGACTAAATGAGAATCTAAACAATAGTTCGAGAACATATGATGTAATTAACCTTATAAATTTTCGGTTCTCGATGTTCATTTCGAAGGTTTAAAATGGCATAACATACCTGTTAGACCAAATTCCCTTTCAAGATCAGGTGGAGTGAGCATGTCATAACCAATAATTGATGAGCTAAAGCCGGGGGCATATTCATCAATCAAGCTAAAGCATCTCTTTGCATATGCTTCCTACCAAGAAAGCAGTAATTTTAGTTACCATTACAACATGCACATGAACAAAGATATACTGTTACCAATAACCGAAACTTACTCGGTATGTCGGGTTTTCCCAACTACCATTGGAGGGTTTATACGGCGTGTACTGTGTGAACAAGCTAACCACATGCTTTCCTACATGAAAATGTGTCTACGTTCATGACAAACACAATGTGTAGATATATAAAAACATTAGCATACTAATTATGGACCTCGGCTTTCCTCATCAGTCCGGCTTTTGCTTTTACCATCTCCGAGATGCTAAAGATATAAAGTTCAGGCGATACCTGGTGGAGAAATAGTCTTGTCCAATGAAGACGGAATTGTCATCTCCATGACAGGACGTTTTGAAGGTAAGCCGTTCCAAGCATCTTGACAAGCTGATCCAATGTTGTCCATACTTTTATGGTGCCAAATGAACAATGGAGGAAAATAGAAGAATATGAAGAATGTTTTAGCCTTTTTAACGATAGGTGAATGCATCCATATTCAGAACCATTACTGGTCGCCGAAACAAAAGCGGCAATTACATTTAGTTTACCTTTCGGAACAAATGTGAATAGTAGCTGTATGCTGAGGACCTGTTTCTGTATTATTTGATCCACAACAATGGAACCAGGGCAACTTATCAACAGCTACATTGATTTTCGTGGTTCCCTGTTCCAATCAGCGATTATCAAAACTAGATTCTTGCAAACTTTCATTTCAAATTATCGTCAAATTAGGATGGGTACAAAGAAAAAACAATAAAATGTGTGGATGAATGTAGGTTCAACCATGGTACCATCTCTAAAATGATGTGATATCCTACAGGGAAGTGATCTTACGGAGTTGTAGTCTGAGTTTTCAATAGCACGAAGAAAATCTTCAGGAAGAGCATCTCGAGGAACCAAACCCTGCATCGAAAAGACATGGAAAACGAGTTCATATCATATAATTCATATTCAACTTTTCAACAAATACTTCTTGAATCGGTGAAGCAGGCATGAAAACACATATGCGATAGGAAAACATACCAGGAAGGTCCTATGAGGGGTTGCATTCGATAAAACAACCGAAGAACGAACTCTCGTCCCATCAGCTAGCAACACCTAGATCATCGATACGGTAATGAGTAGTGTACTTATTAATAAACACTTCAAGATTTATCCATTTTGTCAGTCTGAGAAATGAACTAACCCCTTCTATGGTACCGGAATTTCCTATCATTAACTGTGACACCTGTACAGCAAGATGAAGAATTGAAAACCGGTAACGGTAAAATTTAATATTAATCTTGAAGAAGGGTTGACTTACTTCTGCATTTGTCATAATAGAAGCCCCGGCTTCAATAGCAGCATTACTTATGGCAGTTGATACGGAGCCCATCCCACCTTCAACATGCCTACAGCACGTTTCAAGCACATTGTGTTAAGCCTATTGAAGACTTACTTCAACCATAAAACGTAAAGAAAATTGTTACTAATCTAAATAGCATCATGAGAAACAATATCATTGATCAAGCACTCTATCATAAACGACAAAAAACATCGTAATTGGTGGTTTTTTTCATTTTCTTAGATAACAAAATCAAGCACAGTGTACACTGATTAAAATTTGCCTTAGAGATAACACTGATTAAAATTTGCCTTAGAGATACTCACGACCATACATTACGGTCACCATCGGTTTCACCCATAACATGATGCAGTAAAACATATCCACTCCCGGGCGTATGAATGCTTGCCTACAGGAACAAATTGACGATACCAATTATTAATGGCTAAGGTTACAGGAGAATGCTACCATGTTGCATGGAGGTCCTACCATACTTCCCACAATAGCATCCCCAGCAAGTACTGCCTTCAGGATATCACTCTGCAAAAACCCGTAAAAATCATTTCCGGAACCAACATTAAGTTTCTTCTTGGTCAAAAAACTAAAAGTTAATCACTTAGCTCTGTCATGTAAGATTTATGAATTCATAACCCAAATGCTAATTTTTACCGTCTCGAGTTTGAACCATACATAACCAAGGACCTTAGCCATGTAGATTGCTAATTATCACTAAGATCGGGGGTCGGATTTGTGGTCATAACAAACTAAGATCGAGGGCTGGGCTGGACAACATTTTTGTTCCAAACTTAGCAATGATTTGAACTCAAGCAATCAACTATTGAAAAGCACTAGAACATTATTATTTGGTGCGCAATCATAAGAGGCAATAACCAGAAGCTTAAAGCTAGAACATTACAACCTCGAACCACTTATTGAGAACTTTCGATGTAGGGGACAATAACAGGTCCATAAAGTTCCTGAGGAAACATTATAAGAACATAAATCAAGAAACTGCAAGAAAATTTGTAAGAAAATTACCATGTTTATTCACAAGAAAAGATATGACTTACACCATATCCTTTTGCCCCAAAGCCATAACATGCCTCAGGCAGCGAGCCCAAAACACAGATTTCTCTAACTTATCACGCATCCAATCGGTAAATGATGAATCCCAGAGTAAGGTCTCAGGAGCTTGTGAATCCAAAACAAAGTCCATCAATTTACAGAACTTATAAAGCTGGTTTTCATATCTGCAGACATATTAATACTTTAAATTAAACACACACACACAGAATTTGACACATCTGGCATTGATTCTGTTTGTCACGATTTTTCGAACGGTAAGATACTACCACTTCCCTAGACCACGTGGCACCAGTGTCATGCCCATTAGCCGGTATTGTCAACCCACAAGTCTATGAAGGCTTTGTCACTCGAAGTTGCACCTCTCAGGTTCGAACACAAAACCTCATATAGGAGGCCTTTCTGCAACCATGGGTGAGAATCTTAGAGGCTGCTGAGCAACCAAAGACAACGATACAAGCTTGAGCTCACTATGTCAGTGTAATGCGGCTCAGAGAAATGGTAGTACCTTGCCTGTCGACGGATCGTGACACTGGTGCCCAACTCTTCATTTATTTCCTAAAGTATCCGTGTTTAACACTAACATATATTCAAAAATAATTATATAAGTATAATCATCCAAATATATGAAAAAAATAGAAAATTTTGACTCAAATCCAGATAACGTATAACGTTGATTACATTTCGAATTTTTGCTGAAGTTGGGAATATCTAAAATAGAGAAATGGAGAATTTAGCTGCTTGTTTCGAGGTTCCATAATGAAATTTTAATTAGCAATTAGCAATAAGCAATTTACAATTATTATTCTTAAAAAAAAGTACAAAAAATGAATTTCATTAGAGAAAATTGAAAACACCTTGGAAAAGCATCGGCATCATATTTCGAAAACTTTGAAATCTCCAAGTAATTACGTTCATCATCGTGTCCCAATAGTAAGTAACGCCCATCGAGACAAGGCGTAAACGTCGTCGCCGTCGGCTTCAGCAGCTTCAATCCATGCCTTTTTAATTCTAGCTCTCTTCAATTTCAATACCAATACGCCAAAAAACAAACATAAATTATTAACAAAAATAATATAAACAAAAGCAGAAAAGTAGCTTCCCACCTGATCACGGAAGGGCGAAGGAGACTTTGGAGGTAGCTACAGCGAGAGAATTTGAATCCAGGAATAATTTCTTCAGTTACGGCTGCACCGCCGATAACGTGGCGTCGCTCAAGCACGGCAACCGATAGGCCTCCGCGAGCTAAGTAAGCTGCGGCTGTCAAGCCATTATGTCCACCGCCGATCACCAACGCGTCCCATTTCTTTTCCTTTAATGCTTGCGCCGTGGTCGTCGACCGGCTGTTTAAGCCGCTCCGCCACATTTCTCGAACCGGCGGTTTCCTTACTTTTTCGAGTGGTGGTGTGCAGTGGAGTGAGCATTGATTTGATTTGATTCTCTCATGACAACAAGGAATCTGGTCGTTGACGTGTACCAATACTACACTTTTCGAAATAGATAACTGAAAGTGACTGTGTTGTCGTTTTTGTAGTTTTATTAATGATTTTAAATATTTTTGTTATTGCAGTCAACAACTTGGTCCCATGGTCTAGTGGTCAGGACATTGGACTCTGAATCCAGTAACCCGAGTTCAAATCTCGGTGGGACCTTTTTATTTTACCTTTTATTCATCTTCATATGTTAATAAGCCAGATTGAAGCCCAATTTTAAGGTAAACTGCATAGTCTCCTAATAATTAGTAATTTTCTTTTTTGTCACTTAATTATAAAAAGTTACAAATGATCATCTGACTATTAAATTTTATCTTTTTTTGTCACCAATAACAATAACAGCTTTTAAAATTGGTATAATAGCAACTTTAACCCTCAACATTTATAAATTATGTCAATTTAGTCTTGATTTTAAAAAAAATTAACCCTTAACATTACACATTGTGTTAATTTAGTCTCTTTTTTTCAATTTTGCTTTTATTTATGACATTGAAGGTTAATTTTAAAAAAAATGAGAAAAGATAAAAATCATTATCTTGGATTTTTAGGCGGTTCCACTTTTTGCATATTTTCAATTAAATTTAACTGATAAATTTATTTTTTTAACTTTTTAGATGAAAGGATCACAAAGAAAAATAAAATTTCAAAAAGTACCAAATTATGCAATGTGTAAATGTTGAGGGTTATATTTTTTATAATCAAGACTAAATTGACACAATGTATAAATATTGAGGGATAAAGTTATTATTATACTAATTTAAAAAGCTGACACATTTAGCTTATTGGTAGTAAAAAAAGACAAAATCGAATGTTTGGGTGACCATCGCGTAACTTTTCATAATTAAATAATAAAAATAAATTTATTAATAGTTGAGTAACTAGTAATATAGTTTATTTTTATAAAAAATAATAATAAATTTAAAATAAAATATTTATTGGCTCTTTAATACCTCTGTCCTAGCACAAGTCTAGCTTTAAAGAAATTGCGTTATTGGCTCCGACTATTTTTTTTTTCCTCCTTTTTCACACCAAAATTATAGGAGAGCAGTTAATCGATTCAATCCGAATGTCTAATCAATTAATCAACCAATTTAAGTCTTAATTTGCTTAACCAAATCACTTAACATTAGTTGGTTAAGTTAGATTAAACTAGTTAAGTTAGATTGAACTTTATTGAATTTGGTTTAAGTCTAGATAAGTCTAACACAAATAAGGTATTTGTTATTCAAACGTTACGTATATTCATTCTCCAAATATGATAATTCATATTTATTACAACAACAACAACAATCCCTTTCTCCAAACATGACAACTCAAACTTACAACAACTGAACATTAATAGGTTGACTAAATTTTGAAAGAATTCAAAACCAATACATAGACTATATATAGCACCTTAGGAATTATTAAAAATAATCCCTTATAGTACTTACTAACATTGGAAAAAGATCTAGGACACTTATTTTTCAATACTCTCTGATAATGCAAAATCAGAAATATTTTCTGTTGTAAAATATTTTTTTATTAAGGGAAATCCTCTACTATTTTTGAAAACTGACACTGTTATTTTATCATTTTAACTTTTTTTTTAAATAATATAGAAAAACAAGAAAACTCAGTTCTCTCTTTTCTCCTATTCTTGCTCTCTAAAAATTCCGATATTATACTAAATTACATTAGTGTGATATCTTGTCTAGGAGATTGGGTTTTAAGGTGGATTATCTGTCGCCCCTCCAATCTTTCTTTACTAGAAATTGAATCTAATGTGATTTACCCGAGTTTCTTCCAGTTTATTTCTCGACTTTTACAAGAAGAGCAGTCCTTTTAAGTTTCATCTTCTTCATTCGGGTGTGTGAATTTGGATGTACTGTGTTAACATTGGGGGGCGACGTCCATTTTCGATTACATCGATCAGGACGAAATCGCTTCTAAGACAATAATTCTTTCACGGCACAATGATTATTTTATTTATTTACACTTAATTTAATCTCCTGTCAATAGTAACAGTTTTATTTGCAGTAATATATTTCCAAACACTCTCAAACTCTTTTTTTCCTCTCTTATTTTAACTCCATCACTCATAATCTGATCATCTTGATCTTCTTACAACTATTCACAATTTCTTCCTGTATCAATCTACTTTAAAAAGGAAGAAATTATTATGATAGAGATGAGATAAGATAGCTTCATTAAGCTTATCTTGCTTAGCATCATCGATCCTTTTAGTTTTTGAAGTCTTTTCTTTTTTCTTTTTCTTTTTTGAATGAGACCAATCATCTCAATTCAAGAGCCACTAAATTAAAAGTTCAATGAATTTAGTCTAATATAAAAACATACGACATAACAACTTGACATAATTTAAAAAAAAATTCTATTAAAAAGTAGAAAATTAAAAGATTAATAATTAAGCAACAAGTGATAGCTAACCAATTTGAAAGGCTATAATTTGATTGATTTGAACATATAAATCTTTTAAGTATTCGACCTGACAAACCAATATTTGCATATACGTAGAGGTGTTCATGGCCGGGCGGTCTGGCTCGGCCCGAAGGTCCGATCGAAATTTGAGAGGGTTTGGGCAAAAATATAAGCCCGAAAAATGGGCTTGGACAAAAAATAAGGCCCGTTTAAAAAATGGGCCGGGCCTCGGGTAAGGTATTTTTGGTCCGAGCCTGGCCCGGCCCGGCCCGAATTCACTAAATGACAAAAAAAAATCTGCTATTTTTTTTTTATTTTTGAATGTTATTTTCGTGTTGTTTTCTCCCTATTTTGCTACCATATTACTATTATGTTGCTACTATTTTATTGTTATTGATTGAATATTTTATAAAACTTATTTTATTGTTAATTTTGTTATTATTTTAAAGGCATTTGTTAATTTTATTATTATTTTAGAGTTATTTGCTTGTTAAGTTACATCTATCTTAGTGTTATTTAAGTCTACATATTTTTTTAAAATTTATTTTCAATTTGTTGGGAAATATTTATTTTGATTTTTTTAGTATTATATATATTTAAAAATTATATAAAAATTTAATACGGGCGGGCTGGGCTGGGCCCGGGTTTTAACATTTTTATATGAGTCGGGCTTGGAAAAAAATTAGGCCCATTTTTGGGCCCGGCCCATGAACACCTCTACATATACGTATCGATTTTATTTAATCAACATTTATAATTGAAATTAAAAGAATTAATTTGATTTGATTTTTTCATAAAAAATTAATGACTCAAGTTTAATATTAATTTAATGATTCTTGATCCGCAAAGTAAGAATCCCTTACTCATCATGGAAAATAAAAAGTTTGCATCGAGATTCAGACCTATGACCTAAGCATGTAAGTCATTTATGAGATTCGAGCTTGTACTTACCTATCAATGACCAATATGTCATAGATAATGAGTGTAACATCCTGAATTTTTGGGCCTATGCGTTTAATGGGTGGATATGTTTAATGTGTTAATTTAAGTGTTAGGGGTCCAAATTGGGCTCAGGCTTAGGTAGAGGCCTTGATTAAAATTATCTGTTTGGGCATTATAGGGTTTAAAAGGTAGTATCTATGTTTAAAATACCAAAGTGGGCTTGTGGCCCAATCTTAGGAGGTGACGCCACACAAGGGAGTAAGGGGCCCAAATTTAAGTTTCATGGAGCCCAATTCTTTTAATTTAAGTTAGCTAAATTTTGGGCATTAGGATTAGGTGGAGTGGATGGCAACAAGGCTAAAATTTAGGGGTTTTAATGTTTAAAATATGTGGATAATAAGCAGATAAAGGCTATTATTTAGGAATTTATTTTATGTAGATAATAAGCAGATAAAGGCTAAAATTTAGGGATTTTAATGATTAAAATATGTGGATAATATGCTGATAAAGGAGGGAGGAGTTAGAGATAATTAAGTCTCTTTTAGATGAGCTAGTAGATTAAGATAAAGGAGAAAAGATAGGATTTATCTGCAAGGTTAGGTAAGTGCCAAAATTTCTATAAATAGGGGGGGATATCTCATTGATTCTGGCATTTAAACCCTAATTTCCTCTTCATTCTTTGTGCCAAAATTTTAAGCCTATTCCCTCATCTTCACTTTGATTCAAAAGCTGAAACTCTTTCCGTTCTTTTTCTTCCTAGCCGAAATCTTCAAGTCTCTTCCTTTTTCTTTTCTTCTTCTCTTTTCCTATCAGAAACCGAAACTCCTCACTCAAGTATTTTAAAAGCCAAAGACACATCAGCCTTCTCTTGCTCATACTTTTTCCGGGATTTTCCTAAAAGCCGAAATCCCTAGATCTCATCTCCTGTGATTGCCGAATTACTTCTGTGGTGCCTACTTGTGTCGAAATCTGAAGGGAACTTTAGTGGAGTCAATCGCATAGATCTTTAAGTTATAGAATCGTGTTACTTTCGGGATTTCAAGGTAAGGGATCTATTAGTTTTAACGTGTAATTTAGGATTTATTAACCTTGGCCGATTGTTGAAGGGGCTAAATCTTTGTGTGTTTTTCCGACTTTTGAGCAAGGCTTTACATTGAGGATAATAGATCCGGATAGCAAGGACATCGACTAAGAATATTGGATTTCGCGATATCAGGTGTGTAATACTTCCCCACCATTTAGATCTAATCATAAAATGCATGATCATAAGATTTATATGTTTTGATAATTGCCGACATCTCGATTTATTGATGAAAGCCCAAGGAGGGTAAAAGCGGTTCACCAGGTTAGTAAGTAATCTGTTTATATGTTATAAGTAAAATGCTTGTATGTGATTGCATGGGTTGGGTTGATGAAAGGAGGAAGTTATACGTTATATGTGTAGCGGTTTCACCGTGATCGATGTAGCGGCTAATGCCGTGAATCGTTATACTGAGCTTCGCCATTAAATGTTATACGAGCCCGGCCATTATATGTTATAAGGGCTTCGGCCATCATATGTGGATGAGCAGCATGACTGCCATCATGGTGTGTAGCCGTGTGGGTCGATTGTAGAAATCCCCAATAGTGTGTACGGTTGGTACGGGGGCGTGTAGCGGATGGAAACCTAGGCAAACGGGTTGGGCCTTGCATATTATTTGTTATTAATTTCTATTATGAGTATTAAACTGTTTACTTTGTTTAACGGGCTTAAAGCCCAAAATCTAGTGGTGCATGAGGGTTGCACACTGAGTCTTGCGACTCACCCTTTTAATTAACCTTTCAGGTGATACCTAGTGCTTGGACCGGGCGAGAGGAGAACGCAAGGTGGCCATGCAAAAGACCAAGCTGGATCCAAAGAAAAAAGTCTCAAGTTAATACTTTATATTTTTAATTAATGAATTTTAAATCTCGTTGTAATAAGGCTATGGGCCACTAGTTTATGTTTTGTTTTATTTTGAGCTTTAATTACTTTTAGTTATTTAAATTCTTATTGAACTAATGTATCTATTTAAATTTGGGTTTTTTTAATTTATAAAGGTATATTTTATTTAAACTATCAACTATTAAATTTCTCTCGAATAAGAAGATAAACTTTAGAAAAATATTTTTTCTGAAAATACGACATGTTCTTCCAAAAATTTTAGTGACATACCAGATCCGGTCGTGGTGTTTGGGCCGAGTTTGGGGTGTTACAATGAGTTCAAATCCTTAAGACACACTGCGTAATCTATTTAGATAAAACTTTTTTGAGTGCCTGTGACAAAGTCATCCTCTATCAACCAAAAGGGCATTCTTGTGCCTTTAGGGATGGGAACAAAGTCTTCGAGCTAAAATGATATGAGTTTAAATTTTCAATGACCCTAATATGAAATGATTTGAACCCTTAATGTCTCGAATATTAAATTTGAGTAACCTATTTTAAAACCCTAATTGACTCTATCTAAATTGACTCGATCCTAACTAAAATTACACTTGAGTTAAAATCGATTTAACAAATTCAATCAATGTACAAAAATCCATCAATTACCAAATGGGTTACATGTTGTTATAAAAAATTCATAAGTTTAAAAAGATTTAAGTACTTAATATATTCGTCGATATTATCAAAAACTAAGAAAACAGCTTGTAAGTGATACTCAAAAGAGTTGGCATGGAAAGAAGCACATGCAAGAAATAGTGGAGAAATTTGCCATAACTTTCTTCTTGATGTTCATATATTCTCTAATACAAAGTTCCAAGATTATTCTCACAACTTTCAACACTTTTTTTTTTTATTATATCTTTTCTAGTTTAAAAATCATAAGCAAAGTTTTCGGTAACAGATTAGTGATCAAACCAATTAAATTATCAGTTTATCAATTCGATTAATCTAATTAATTTGGACAGATCAATTAAATAAATATCTAAAAAAATTAAAAATATATATTAAAAATCAATTCACCTGGTTTTTTTTGTTCGGTTCAATTAGTTTGTACCGATTCGTGACTCAATCGGTCTAAATGAACCAATACCCCGATCTAGGGGTGTTCTAATGGTTGGTTCGGTTAATATCCGAACCGAATTACCATTAACCGAATTACCCGAAATGTAAAAATCTTTAACCGTTAACTGAACCGAAGTTTTTTTTTTAAATGCATTAACCGAACTGAAATATTTCAATTAATTCGATCGGTTAACTGAATTAACCGAAATTTATATGTTTTTTGCCTTTTGATTAAAATAAGTATAAAACATTTAAAAAATACATTGCTAATGTTCATTTTATTTTTTAAAATAATTCAAAAAACTTTAAATGGAGGTGAAAACAACAAATAAGACATTAAAAACACTACATAAATCTTGAAAGTTAACAACCAAACAAAAAGTTAATTATATGCAATATATATTTCGGTTAATCGGTTAATTACCCGATTTCGAATCGAATTAACCGATAACCAAAATTTTAAAAATCATTAACCGACCACTGACCAAACTAAATCCAACCACTGGTCGATTAGCCAAATTAGATCGGTTTAATCGATTAATTCATTTTTAACCGAACTATGAACACCCTTACCCCAATCGATTCCCAATGTTCAATCCGATTTAGATAACCATTAACCCTAAATTAGTTAATCCCAATATCTACAAAGATATTAATAACAGGTCAGTGGCTTTAACATGTTGATTTCTTTCAAGAAAGTTAAAACTAAATTAGCCATTTAAATAATCCCCACATGCTAATATATTATTCACCAACATCGTACTTACAATTTGATAAATTAATTCTATGCCATAATAATCCGAAAACCTGACGTGCAAAGAAAGAAATTGACCATTCTTGAAACACTGAAAAAGCTGTCTTAATTATCATATATAATATATGCTGTGAAAATTTCTAATTTGGCCAACTTGCATCAACCTTTTTTTTTGCAAGCCTTTGTTTCTTTATTATAAGGTGAAACCCCCCATTGAGCTTTTTGTTTGCCATATAATTTGTATGCCTGTAAAAAAAACAAATGGGATCTGACCATTTTTCTTCTTCTTGTTCTTACAACTTGAATTGGTCGGCTGAGAAGAACAAGTTATTTGAGAATGCTTTGGCAATATACGATAAAGATGTTCCTCAACGATGGCAACAGATAAGCTCGTGGGAGGAACAACGACCGAAAGGGAAGTGAAGAAACAGTATGAAATACTTTTGGATGATATCAAGCGGATTGAATCAGGCAAAGTGCCTCTTCCTAATTATACAACAAATAGTGGGAAATACAAGGATTAATCGCATCATACGACAGGTAATACGGTTTTATATATATATATATATTAGGTTATCGCATATTGTTGATGTAGCTGAAAGTTAAATTTTATGTAAAAAAGAATTATTAATAAAGTTTTAGTTGAAATAGTAGGGGCGAAGCTAGAAAATTTTTTTAGGTGGAAAAAATAAAATTATAATTTTTACAATAATAAAAATGTAATTTTACCATTTTAATAGTTTATATATTTATAATTTTTAAATGATTAAATCAAATTTTATCATTTTTAGGAGGAGCCAAAATACAATTTTAACTTTACTAATTCAAAATTTTAAAACTTTTAAAGGGCTTAAATAAAAATTTTTCTATTTTAGGAAGACCGGGACCTTCTTCAACCCCTTCTTGATTTTGTAAGTTTTAATCTCACCATGTGTGTTTTTTCATAGATTTGTTCTTGGTTTAATTTTTTTAATATATATTTTATGTACAAGTATTTGAAAAAGACAAAAAACTATCCTACAATAATATTTATTAGGTGTTTTAAATTTTGTTTTTTAATATTTTTCATGATAGAATTGATGTCAATGTTGACTTGTAAGATCAAACACTTAAATATATATTATAAATGCTATCACATGCGTATATATGTGGAAACTACGTATTTAAAAAACGAAGGTTTGTTAAAAAACATACAATAAATAATGAAACATATAGTTTCAAACTAAATAATAATAACACATCAAATATCATAATAAAATTAAAATATATAAAAAGCATTAAAATAAAACTTTAGTTAAGTCGTAAATTTTAAATAAAAAATATTAAAATTTCATCGAATAATATAATTTATTGTAAATATAAAAAAATATTTTTATAATTTTTTAATCAAATAGATATCTGATTAATTTAGAGCTTTAAATAATAATATAAATATTAGCCGCACCAAATTTACTTGTAAGAAAAGGCAGTGCATTCTCGAGGTGATGCAGCATTGTATTCAGTATTATTCTTTAAAATATTCATATATATATATATATATATATAATATTAGATTTGGTTAAAAAATCAAAAAAATTAATTTAATGGATGAATGGATTTAGATCTTAACCAATGAAATCGAATTAATTTTAATATTGATTGATTGGTCGATTAAATCAGCGGTACTTTCTGACTCGGCCTAGCTCGGTTGCCCTATGCAACTGGCGCTTCAAAAGGCAAAACTCTCGTGTAGTTTGGCGACTTATGTGGACACTTTTTACTATCTAAAGGCTAACTTAATTTAATTATAAAAATTCATGATCAATAATTAACAGATTTATTAATCATCATAATTGACTCAACCGAAAATTACCGGTTAAATCGATTTGAACTGACCTTCCCTCAATATTTCCTATTTATATTCATAAAAATATAAATATGATAATTCAAATATATATATATATATATAAACTTGAAAAACATACTCTCTCTATATATGTGCACTCACTCCCAAATCATAAGTATCATAAATCTCAAATCTCTTTGGCAAGCATGCTTTGAAATGTTGAATAGCCATAGCCATTTAGCAAACATGTTTATCTTTCTCCATTTCTTCATTCATATAACTAACAGTTAACACCCACACAATAATAAATGATTCATCCAATTGAATATCAAACATTTTATTTTTGATAAATCTTTAACGTTATATTAACCCAACAAGATTTTGTATCACTAGAATTAATCTAAACATGTCCATTGGTTAGGTCGGGTCAAATTTTAATAAAATTTTAGACTCAGTTTGATAATTTTGGTCTGAAAATTGAACTTAAAATTTTGCCCAAGCCCAACCTGAATAAAAATGCTAAAATTCAATCTCAACCTAATCCGCCCGTATTAATTTTTTTTTATAATTAAAAAATAAATTATATACTTAAATAACACTAAAATAAGTGTAACTTAACAAGCAAATACTTCTAAAATAATAGCAAAGTTAACAATAAAATAAGAGTTATACAATATTCAAACAATAATAACAAAATAATAGTACCATGATAGTGAAATGGCAGCAAAACAGTGAGAAAATAGTAGATTTTTTTTCTTTTTACAAATTCGGATTCTGGCTCGATCTGGACAAAAAAAGCCTTACTCGAGGCTCGACCCGTTTTTTAAACAGACTTTATTTTTTATTTAAAATTATCTTTCGAGTTTATATTTTTACTCAAGCCTTCCCATCCAATCCATATACAAATCTAAATTACTCTATTAATGTTGAGCTAATTTTATTTTATTATTTTTAATTGTCTACAGACTGAAGCATAGTGGAGAATGACCAATGAAACAGTAGAGGTTGCTATTTCACGGGGAAAAAGAAAAGTAAAGTAATTTTGACTAGCATTAAAAAAAAAAAAAAAAAAAAGGCTGTTATTTATCTTATTTTTATATTCTTTCTTGTCTTTCAATTTTCTTTCTTTATTGATGTAATGGTCTTGTCTGCCGACTTTCATCCATATATCGTTAATGATAAATCTGACAAATAATCAACTTTCTTCTGTCTAACTTTTCTTAAAATAAAAATATTGGATTAATATGCAAATTCAAATTAGAATTTGTCATTGATTATTATTTGTTATTTTCATTGAATTTTGTTACTTTTATTTTTATTTGGTTGAATTTTTACTTTTATTAAATTTTGTTATTCAATTTTTTATTTAAAATAATTTGAAGAAAAAAATTAATAATTATTATTTTACTTTAATATTTAACAATAAAAATAAACTTACTTTTTTTTTTCTTTTATAATATATGTATTCTTATTTTTCAAGTTTTTATTTCATTGAATAAAAATTTAATTTAATTTATTAAATGTTAATATTTTTTAGTTTCTAAAGTTATATATACTTTTCTCTGGGTTGACTATCGCTCGTTTTTTTTCCTTCCCACCAACTTTTTCTTTCTTTTTTCTTCACATGTATTCTCTCTTTTTCAGTTTGCAGATCTATTTTGTAGGTATCTTTGTTGTATTCACAACTTGTGATGGATAGATGATGATGTCTTTCGTTTGCTAAAACTTCATTGGCCACTAGTAGTTTTTCTTGGAAAATGGGTGGCTCTTCGTCAACTTATTAATTTGTTTATGTTTTAAGAATATTTCAGAATAATAAATGATTTCACGAGTTGATTTAGACCCGTGTTGTCTTAAGTTTTATATGTTTTTTTATTTGTTTTTCTCATTGTTTAATAAGTCTTCAGTTTTAGAATTTTTTTTCTGCTCTTGTAGCACGGTTTTTAGTCTTACTTATGCATGTAGTCTTAGTTTTACAAGTGATTTTAGAGATGGTTTTGTTGTTGTCCTCTATAGTTTGGTGAACGCTCGATTCTTTTGTCGATTTTTGCTCGCCGTTTTGGATTATCCGCGGCTGATTTCCTTATCGTGTTAAGTGCTTACAATCACTCCAAATATGTCGTGCTTGAGTTGTGACAAAACCAATTGTCAACGTATCATAATATTCTATTGATGTCGAGACTAAAACTTTTGTTGTGTTGATGGAGCTTATCATTTACTATCTACGACGAGTGTTTTTTTTTATTTTTTTCTTAAATTGTATGTTTTCATTCATTGAATTAATTAATGAATTTACTTTTCAAAAAAAAAGTTACATATATTGCATGTGGTTTTATGTATAATAAATTAATTAATTTTAAAAATAATATGTTTTTAATTACGATAATCAGTGTAAAATAATATTTTTATATTTATATAATTAATACATTATTTAAGCTTTATTGTCATCTATTATCAAATTAATTAATTAATTAATTACGTGTTTTGATAAATTTAAACTTCTTATTAATTTGTTAACATTAATGAAAAACTAAAAACTTTAGGATAAAAAATTTCATAAAAGTTTAACTTTTATCTATTATCAAATTAATTCATTAACAAAGTGTTTTGATAAAATTAATTTTCTTAATTATAAATTAATAATAAAAATTATTTTTGTAATATTACTAATAAAAAAAATGAATTACATTATTATTATTAATAAAGAGTTTTTGTCAATTATTTAAATCTTAACTAATTATTTTAAATTATATTATATTTATATTTAGATGTTAATTTAGTAACATCATATAAAAAAGTATTTTCCTCGATTCAATTTTTTTTCTAAACTCGTGTTTTTATTTATACTATCGATAAGTTATCCCAAAAATATTTATGTCGAATTATTCTTTAGAATTTTATTAAAAAATTTATCTAACATTCAAAATAATAGTTAATAGGTAAATTTTTAGAATTTAACCCATGTACTTCAATTTGGCATAATTTAGTCCCTTTATTTTCATAATGCCATTGTTAATCTAAATAATTAATGCATTTAATTTTAATTTGGTCAAACTTTGTTGTTAGTTCAAATATTATACGTAAGTTGTGGATTTAATCCCTATACTTTTAATCTGGTCATTTTTAATCATTTTGCTTTTAGAATTTTAAAATTTCGGTATTGACTAAACAATAGTTGTTAAATTGTTAAGTTATGCTATTTTCAAAATCTTATCTGAAAAACATATTGTAATATTATGTCAACTTCTTTTTTCATATATTACTCATAAAAATTAAGGCAATTAATAGTTTTAATATTGTTATTTTAACCTAATTGATTCAATTATTATTATTTAAGTCAAAACTGAAATTTTAAAATTCGAAAAAGTAGAGAATCTAAAATCGACAATATGAATTTTGTTTGAAAACAATCCTTATAAATTATTTTATAAAAATAAAACTGATATTATAATTGGATCTAGTTAACATGAAAAATAGTACTACTAATTAAAATAGAGTTTTTTTTATACAAAAATGCAATAATCATAATTTTTTTGTGCAAAGTGCAAATAAATAAATATCGATATATTAGTAAGATGATTTACCTCTTAAAACGGTATTATTAAGAAAAATAATTTCAAATTTTGAATATAAATCGCAAACAGATATAAACCTATAAAAAAAATTATTAAAGAATAAAAATTCCCAACCTAACTCTCATATCCCAAATTAAATAAAAGCATATACGGCAAAGACTTCCAATTTCTTGCCATTATAGAAGGAGATTAGCAATCAATATAGAGATCTCTCGGCTTCATCAAGGCCAAACATAATCTTCCTTCTCAAAATTGAAAAGACATTTTAAATGCTCTCAATCTTTATCATTACTTCAACTCCCTGTCTACCAATAATTGAATATTATCCATAATCACGAAGCTTAACATTAAATTTTAAGGAATTTAATTAAAATTTAAAAAAAAATCAAATTACTTAATAAAAAATTTTAAAAGACTTAATCGAAATTTTTAAAAAAAATTAAAAGATTTAAATGCCAATTTTCCAAATTTTTAATGGAGTCGATCCCAGCTCCCATAAGGATCCCTTTGATTACTAGTTTCCCGCCCAAAATATAAGGCATTAATTAAGGAAAAAACAACAAGTAAAAAACAAAAATGTGTTTTCTCTGAAATCTTTAGATGGTAGGGTCGTATATTTATATGATATGATTATTATTTATTAATGTAATATTCTAAAATAGGTTTTATGTATGTTAACACGTATCTTATTCTAAACTTAACACGTGTTTATGCGGTCCCATGTGCGACCTCATATGTGACTTCATAGGGAAGTATAAATACCCCTTGTGTGAACACTGCTCGGCTTGTGAACTTAATATGCTAGCTTAACATGCGAACCATCCGGCCTAGACCCATTTAGGTTGTGGGTCGATAATAATAAGTATTTTCAAATAATACATGTAATGGCTCCTTTCTCTCAAACCATAACTCTTAACAACAAAAACAAAATGCCAATGAGGTCTTGATAATGGTGGTAATTTACCTAAAATAATTAGACGTTTGTTAGTTAGTGGTGGCTTCATATCAGACCCGTCCACGGATCAGGTGCGCTTCTTGGTTCAGTAGGCCCAACCTCGCTCAAGTTGGGTTTGAGTTTTTGTTTTTAAATTGATTTTGTCGGATTTGAATTTAAATTAAATAATTTAAAATTTTTAATTCAATTAATTTTAAAATATATAAATATTAATTATATTTTTAATATTTTATTTTTTAAATAATAAAAATAAATATTGACAGGATAAGTTGAGTTTTTAGAATTGAAATTTAGTCTAATATATGGATACGTATATTTTATTTAAAGGTGCCTGGAATCGTACAAAACTAGGGTCATTTCTATGTATGGCATTAATAGTTGTCTATATTTGGTTTGATCCAAAACATGAATTTTAAATTTTGTTAAATAAAATTGTTCTATTTCGTTTATATTTATAAATAATTAATTTAAACTTATTTTAATTTTTAATTTTTTAATATATGTTATTTTTTAATATTTAATAATTATATACATTTCTTTATCTAATGTTTTAGCCATAATTTTTTAAATTTACTCAAATATTTATTTTTCATATCTTATAAATTATATAAATTATCAATATAAAAAGAAATTTAAATATAATATAAATATTGAAATACAGGCCGAGCATAGATTTTAATTATTTGATCTCAATCTCGGTTGATATTTTAAACAAGACGGTAACCTTTGCTAACGTGGCTAACTCTTATTGGTTGGCTTCCTAATAAGAAGAAAGGAATTAAGGAAGGTCAAATTCTTCTAGTAGTCCTTATACTACGCATAAGTTATAAATTTAGTCTTTATACTTTAATTTAGTCATTTATCCTTGTAATTTTTGAAATTTGAAATTTCAAGTCATGATCAAGTGGTAACTGCTAAACTCATTAAAATTTGTTATTTCTAAAATTTTATATGACACATATTATCACATGTGTAACGTTGTGCTGTTATTTTCATTTATTACTAAAAACCAGGTAATGAATTTAACAATTATTGTTTTGCGTTAAGATTGAAATTTTAAAATTGATAAAACATAGGTACTAAGAATGATCACGACGGAGCTAGCCTAAGTGTTAGCATTGTTGCTTGCCAAGTGCCCTGTATGTTGTAAGGCTTAGACTAAAACCCTACCAAGCGTAAATCCTCAAATTTTCTCGGTAGGTGATCCTGTGCTACACATTGTTCGTCTCCACGAGGCTCTCCCATTTTATTGAACTTGTCGTCTTTTCAGGCAGCCTTAGGCATTAGGCCTCTCTACAAAGTCGAACAATAAAACCCTGATCGAGAATAATATTAATTCGTTGAGAAGTTTATCAGAATCTGATAAGCGACACTTCAAATTTTAACTAAATTAATTTATCATTACTGCTAATATTTGGGTCAAATGTGAAATTTTAAAATTCAAAGAGTATAAGAACCAAAATCGATGAATCTAAAAAGTACAAATAACTAAAATTAACCAAATTAAAACATAGGGATAACTTAAAAGGATTAATAACAAAATTTCACCTTAAATGAACCATAGGAAGTGACGAACTGTGGCTGATAACGAAAGTTCTTTGGAATAAATAGAGGCGGGTGTTTCAGTATTCTTTTTTTTTTCATAGCTTATCCAAGCAGCATCCCTAAGAAACCGGAGCTTGTAACAAAAAGTGTGAAGAACAAAAAAACACACACAAATATGGCTGCTGCAGAATCATCTTTTAAGGTTCGTTTCACCTAAACCTTTTCAATTATTTTCACCTAAAAAAAATGCTTCATAGATTAAACAAAAAATGGCAAAAACACCTTTATATATATATATCGGTGAATGCATTAATAAAGACAAAAAAATAAACACTTGGGTTTTTCATTTTCAATGTAACAGAGCTCAAAGCTTAATGTTTATGAAAAAAGAATTTAGCTTTGAAAATGGGTTTGCTTTGTATTTTTCTTTTAATTGATTTTGATGGACAGATAATATTGGGTTCTTCATCAATGGCTCGGCAACGGATTTTAGCTGAAATGGGTTATGAGTTTACAATCATGGTATGTTGCTGTTAACTTTAAAGTTATTGTCATATTTAAACAAGTTTCTTACTAAAGGACAAAAAAATGGGTTGTTAATTCTGCTTTAATGGATTTAAAGTAATCATTTTAGGGGGGTTTTGATAAATTTCCCCTTTTTGTTAGAAATTTTTTAAGTAACTATGTGATTTAGACTGCAGATATTGATGAGAAAAGTATAAGAAAAGAAAAGCCAGAAGATTTGGTGACGGCTCTGGCTGAGGCAAAGGTGTGTTTGCTTTGCTTTGTTTTGTTTAAGTGTCTCGGCTTGGCCGATAGCCCTACGGGTTCATACATGGAGGTAAGTTCGGTATTGTTCCGGTCAGGGTTTTGTTTTTCGATTCAGCCGAATGCCCTGACGGGTTTATAGAGCAAGAATACCTCTATTGCAAGCTAAAGAGTTTGTGCACGGATTGAGCTTACCCCATGACCTATGGTTTATTGGCATTTACAAGAAGAATGCTATCACTTGAGCTAGTTGTTGAGAGTATCATTAAGGCTTATTGTACTAGGAGTCGGGCTGTGTTTTGCTCTTTCTACTAAAAACATGAGTAAGTTACTTATTGTACATTAAATCAAAGAGTAAACTAGTTCTTTTGTTAAAACCTCCATCCAATAATCTGCAGTTAAAATTTGGTCCTGTACCTCAACATGAGGTGCACTTAGCACGCCATGTATTATTGTATAGTTATTTTGTTAGCCACGTCAGTTTTTTGAGTAGAGGGGCAAAATGCGATCTGACTTCTAGTATAGAGGCCTCCATGATACTTTTACCCTTTAGGAGTTCACAGACCGGGGTACATCAACTGCTATTTTCTTTGATTTTGTGATTTGGTTTTATTTGTTAGGGACCTAAATCAGTGGTCTGCACTTTACATCAGTAGATGATGAATCTCTTCATTTCATTCAGATGGCTTATGAGTTATAATGTTGAATTGTTATAATTTCGTTTTCTAGGCAAATGCCATCATGGCAAGGCTTCAGCACACTGATATACTCGAGAACGTTGCTTGCCCCACATTGCTAATTACCGCCGATACGGTATTCTTTGAGCCAATTCTTATTCGATATTGAAACATTCAGTTGGTTTTTATTTACTTAACAATTGCAGCAATAATCGCCATGCTCTTAGTATTTGATAATACCGAACGCCGGCTTCACGGCATCCCGGTAATGCAATTTCATCTCGTATCTGTTGTCCTAGTACTATAACGTATAGCGGCATGACAAGTTCATGACAACTTGATCATCTTGTTCCTATTTGCTTATCCTGAATCAGCTAAGATGCTTGTTCGAGCCAGTATGGTTCGATGAGAACTTGCTTTTGCTCTGTTCTTGATTGATAACATTATAAGCCGAACAGCCCGATACCTGAGCTGGTATGCTTGATTAGTGGCAAAGGGAGTAATCCTGAAGATTTATCGAATGTGGTTATCGTCGCTTTTACGTTAGCCCGAACATTGTTTGTTTCATAGATTGTTGTTTTCTTGGATGCCTTATCTGGTTCTAAATCGGTGTTTTTCGTGTTTATCAGAACTTATGCGGATTGTTTATGCAGGTAGTGGTCTATAAAGGGACAATCAGAGAAAAACCGTGCAACGAAGAAGAAGCACGGGAGTTTATCAAAGGTTTGTTTAACGTTCTTAATGGTGATGTCTTACGAGATGAACCGGATTTAGATGTCATGTACGATTGCAGGGTATTCCGGGGGCCATGCAGCAGTGGTTGGATCCGTTCTCGTGACTAACCTTAATTCTGGAGCTAGCAAAGGTGGATGGGAAAGTGCAGAGGTACAACTTATTTCCTGATATCATTAGCTTCTCCGTTCGGTCCGAATCTACTAAATCCTGACTCCGAACTCAATAAGATTAGATTTTGTTTTACAGGTTTACTTCCACGACATACCTAACGAAGTGATCGATAGCCTGGTAAAAATCCGTATGAACATGTCATAACTCGATTTTCTTTTCTTGAGCTATGCTTTTCTTTTCCCACCTGATTTGAGTCCTATTCGATATTGAACCGAGCTTATAGATTGATGAGGGAATCCCATTCAAGGTTGCTGGTGGTCTAATGCTTGAACATCCTCTAACGTTACCATTTGTTGATGCCGTGGTGAGCTTTGTTTTTTTCCGTTGCTTTATTGCATTATCTTTCGATATTTAACGTAAAATGAAGTTATATTGATAAATATTGGTCCATACCTTAATATTCTGCCATTATGATGCATCTATATTTCCGGATTATATATAATTTTATTGTTGCGGATATTTTGGGTTATTCGGATTAACCAATCAAGTTTTAAAGATCCGGTCATCTCGAGTTTATGTCATTTTTTATTATTTGTTCATATCATTTGGATTTGTGTCATTCCAGGTTTGGGTTGTTTACTTTTTTGCTCAAATCGAGTTAACTTGAGTTTGAATCTGATTTAGTCGCAACGGATTTTCGAATTCAAGTCGAGTTTATTTCAAATCATTCATCTAAAATAGTTTATCTTTTCGTATTTTAAAATTTTAGGGTAATTTTCAGTTATTCGAGTTTACTAGTCAAGTTTTTCAGATCATTTGCTAGGCTGGCTTGAGTTTAAATCCAAATTAATCGAAACAGATTTTTGAATTCAGTTCAAGTTTATTTCAAATAACTTGGTGAGTTAGATTGTATTTTGTCTCTTCTACTCAAAAAATGGGCAAATTAGCTCTTGTACATTATTCTGTTAAAAGTTCCATCTATTTCTATTGTTAAAAACCGGTCTTTATACGTCAACATGACATAGACATAACATGTCACATGTTACTCTATGGTTATTTCATTAGACACGCTAGTTTTTAACAGTACAAATAAATGAAATTTTTAACAAAAAAGACTAATTTGCTCTTTGATCTAATGTATAAGGATTAATTTACTTATTTTTTTTAATAAAGAGACAAAATGTAATCTAAATATTATTATAAGGATCTAGATATTTTAAGTTCGTGTACAAGGTTTAGATTTTTTTTTTTTTTTTGAGCGCATTAAACTAAATTTGAGTTTGAATATGAATGTATCAAAAAAAATTTCGGATTCAGAGTGAAATTTATTTCAAATATATAATCTTAAATATCATGGGTGTTATTGGCAGATAGGATCGACTGATACTGTGATGGGACTATCTAAATCTCTCACTGAAAAACTTATAGAGGAGGCTCTGTATCAACCGGGTTCATCTCCGAGAGTTCAAAATATGAGCTGACAGCTATGGATACAGCTCTTCAAGAAGAGATTTTTGGTAACATGAATGTTTTTTACTGAATTATCTTTTATTATTTTTACTCAAAAATGGGTAAATAAATTTTATTCGCTCAAAGAGCAAACTAATTATTTTATTAAAAATTCTATATAATTCTATTGTTAAAATTTGGTTTTTGTACGTTAAAATATTGTGCATCATGTGTAATTGCTTAATTATTCTATTAAGGTCTTTTTATTTTTTAGATTTCAAAATTAAGGTCTAACTATTAACACTGTTAAAATTATTTTGTTAAATTCAGGTCAAGTACGTCATTTTTTTTAGTTATATTGCTAATAAGTCAAAAAAAAATTAAAATTGTCACATCAATAAATTTAACAAAGAAAACTAATAGTGTTAATTAAAGATGAAATTTGAAATATGAAAAGCGATTAATAAATTCTAAATTTGAGAAGAGTACAGGGACCTATAACATATTTTAATTAAAAAAATTTTAAATAAGATCAATTTTAACAGAGTTAATATTTACGGTTTAAAAACGACATGAAAATTATTATTTATTTGTAATCAATTTTTAATGAAATGCTATAAAAACTTTAAAAATGTTAAATTTTGTTAAATAGTATATGACATTTGTAGGTGTGCCTCGTATTTTCGACCGAACAGACGGCAATGTCACGATGAGAAACTTCCCGACGTTGCAACGATGAACGACGTCGTGACGACGCGAATGGGAACGTTGCGACGTGGCAACATGTTCCCCACATAAATCGTGTTTCTTCTCTCAGTTAAACTCTGTTCTCTTTTCCCTGTTAAACTATGATTAGTCCAGTGATATTTTAGTATGATTAAACCTCTAATCTTAGCATATTTAAAGGGACTTTGTATCCCTATTTTGAGAGGCCAATTAAAGATATAGTACTACAGGGCTTTTCTTTTGAGAGCGACAAGATGCAGTTGCAGATAAGTTTTGGTGAGAGTTTTCGTGATAATTATAGAGAGATTTTGTTCCCGAGTTAGGATTTTGTTTTCGGGTTTTTGGTTTGTGCGTCTAGTACATTTAAGTTTATTTTCTCCATATTGTACTCTCGTTTGTTTACTCATTTAGTGAAGAGTCAAAGCCTCCTTTGCCCGTATTTTTTATCCTCTTCAAAGGAATTTTCCACGTAAAATTTGTGTTCGATCTTTTCTACCTTTTTTATTTCATTGTTTACACGGGTCAATCCCCAACAATATTTTTTAAAACATTAAATGTTAATTTATTAAAATTTTACCTTATTTGATTTTTCGAATAATATAAAGATTAAATTCATGAATTTAATAATAAGAAGAATAATTTAATCCTATGCTAGATGGGTTCAAAATTTCCAAAGCAATTTGGAATTTGTGGGGTTTTTTAACTCCAAGATGGAATGATGTATATATTTTCAACTCTTTTTGCTGATTTTTTTTTTTTTTGTTAACATACAATAATGAAGAGAAAAAAAATGAATATGAAAGAAAATTTAGATTTCCTTTTTGCACAAATGAACCCACCATGTGATATTTTTGGATAAAACGAGATAAAATTAATAATATAGGTATATTTCGATTAAAAAGTTTTATGAAAATAGAAAGGTTTAATTTTGCATTTAAATTGTTACGAAAATAAAAAGGTAAAAACACATTTTCGATCCTTTTTTATTTTGAGTAAATTAGTTCACATAAAAAAATAGAGTAATTTATTTTTTGTCAGTTTCGAAAGTAAGTAACAAAGGATAATTAATCATAACAACTGTACATAATTTTAATTTATATAATAACAAATTAAGCCCTCAAAGTTTAATTTTTTTCCATTTATATGTATAAGCTAATTTTTTATATATATTATGTTTGAATGTTTTAGAATTTTTTAAAATTTTCTATATTTTGTAGATAATTTTTTTTAGAATTGGAATTAAATTGATAAAACATAAAAATATCAAGGGCTTAATTTGTTATTATATCAATCAATATATGTAACATTGACAACAACAAAAACAACCGTCGCGATTAATTGTACCTAGTTACTCACTTTCGAAACTACAAATATAAAATTATTTTGATTTTTTTTTAGTGAGACCAATTTGTTAAATATCGAAACTGAGAGAGACCAAAGATGTTTTATCAAATTAAAATGGGAAAACTACATTAGTAGTCACCCAACTATGATTTTTTTTCTTTTTTGGTCACTAAATTCTGAAAAGTTACAAAATGGTTTCCCAACTATGGTTTTCTTTTCTTTTTTGATCACCTAACTATAAAAAGTTACAAAATGGTCACTCAACTATTCAATTTTGCCGTTTTTGGTCATCCATCTTGGATTTTTATGTGTTTCCATTTTTACATTTGTTAGATAGTAATAAAAAATAAAATTAAATAGTTAAATAATTATTTTATAATTTTTCATAGTTGAGTGAAAAAAAAAATAATTGGGTGACCTACACTGTCATTTACACTATGAAAAATACAAATCATTTGGGCTAAGGCCCATCAACCTAATGTTGTTAAACAATGCTTTTGGCCCACAAGTATTCAATAAATAGCAAGACAAGCAAAAACCCTAAACCAAAAAAAGATCCTCTTTCAGACAACAATCAGCCGAGGTTTATGTCTTATCCTAAACTTCGCATATGGGTGTCTGCCTCTAAACAGGAACAAAGAGGGTCTGAAAACAAAACAGGGGCATCTCAGAAAGCAGTTGCTGTGATTTTCAATCAGCTCTTTGCTCGCTATGGTGCCTACAATTTCTGCTTTTTTTTGAACTCTCTATTAGAAACCAGACCACTGTTCTGCTATGTAACCTGCTTCCATGAGCTTATAATTCACTTGCCAGAGGTTTTCTTTTTCCTCTTAAAAAAGCTAAGTGTTTATTAAATTTATTGGTTCATTTTTTTTTGTTATTTAGATTAGGCTAATAAAGGTTTTAAGAAAACATATTAAACTGTTACATTTTTTGTTGATTGGGTCTTAACTCGATTGATATGATATTATTACCAATGCAGACAGGGGCGAAGCCAGGGGCTGGCATGGGCCTCGGCCCTCCCTAAAATGTAAAAGTGTTATTTAGGCTCTTAATTATTTTTTTTAATTTTAAATTAATAAAGGTAAAATTTAACTTTGACCCCTCTAAAATTATAAAAATTCGATTTAATCCTTTATAAATTATAAAGATATAAACTATAAAAAATTAAAATTTTATCCGGTCTTCCTAAAAAATTATCCTGGCTTCGCTCCTAAATGCAGAAAGAATGATTCGAGTGTATATTATCTTTTATTTATTGGTTGGGAAAGATAATGGATAGTTTTAAAAAGAACATATATGATCGAAATCGAACCAATCAATTGGAGTATTGTCTGAAGAATTATGATATTGAATTGATTAATTAAATATTGATTCAACCTGATTTTTTATTTACTTTTTAATATTTTTTAATGGAATGTGGATTAAAATGATATTTGAAATATAAAATTGTCGATGTTTAAGGTTTTTTATTGTTTTATTTTGATAGGATACATTAGTTTTGATAATATAATTAAAAGGTGTAAGTTAAAACTAAAACTAAAGGCTATAATGCTGAAAATAAATTAGGCTATCAATTTTTATCCAAATTATAATTAAATAAATTATTAAGAGTTTTGTAGAAATTATAAAATTATAAAATCCAATTTAATGGTTCGACTACTAGTCCGATATCAAATTGATTTAACTGTCGATTTAATTGAATTTTTTTTATTCGGTTCAATTAATTTAAAGTAATTCTCAATCTAACCGGTTCAATTCTTTTTCCAGTTTAGTGTGCTTTTTCAGTCCGACTAATCGTATCAGTTCCAACAATTATATTATAATGACTAGAAAATGAATATTTATCTAATTACAAGAAAAAATATAAGAATTTACTTGAAAAAATCATATGAATTGAAGGGCTTTTTTTAGTATAAAATTTACATAGATGTAAAAAGAATCCATTAGCAGAGATATAAGAGAACCTGTCATATTTAAAGGATTTTACCAGTCACATAAACAAAGGTATTTGGATTTTAAATCCCAATTCCTTGACCCCAAATGAAAGGTCCAAAATGAAAGCATTAATAGCAGTTTTACATCAATGAGATTTAGGCTAATCAAGCATGTAGATTCTAGAGGCCACATCTTGAACCAACCAATCAAATCCCTCAAGAAGCCCTTCACCAGTGTATGCACTACATCCTACAATTTTCCAATGCCTTGATTTATCCATTGCTTCCAAGTTCAGCACCTACACATTTTTATAAAGACCAAGCAAATAAAAGTTAGATATGGATATGTTTCAACAACATTGACATGCATAATACAAACCAGCATTGGACATAAAAGGGTTAAAGGCTCAAAAAAAGGTGAAAATTGGTTCAGATTTTAAATTGATCCTAAACTTCAAAGCGCTCGAATTGGGTTCTCAAAGTTTATGAAATAAGTCTTCCAATCAACCTAGTTGTCAACTTAGGCATAAATAACCTTCCTAAATTTTAGCAATTCTGTATGTTCTTTCAATATGTGATATTCATGTTGTCAATACATTAGTAGACATAGACGTGTTTACAATTTGATCCACGTGTTTTAAACATGATCCACATCATATTCGGGTTAGAATTTAATGCTCAAACCGACAACTAAACTAACAGAAGGACTAAATTAATACAATATTAATACTTTAATGACTCAATTAGGACGTTTTAAAGTTTTGGGACCAATCTAAAATTAGACCATAGTTTGAAGACGATTAATGTAATTACCCCATGATGAAAGAAAGTTTAAACTCCTATCATTAGATGCCATTTATACAAGAACTTCTAGAACAAGTAGATCCCACTTTCAACCAAAGGCACAGAAAAATTGGGGTTTCGAGAAAGAAAGAACTAAACATGATTCACAGTTTTCTAAATCTAACAAGCACCCAAATCCAAAAATAACAAGGATGTAAGTTAAGAAATATTACTTTAGCAATTTCAGCTGGTGTAAGAGCACCTTTAATGTCCTGTTTGTTAGCAAGTATCAACAAGGATGCTCCTGATAATCTCTGCAACACAAAAAAAAAAAACAACAACAAAGGAATCTTCAGCCAACGACCCCAGAGAACTTTGCCAGGCGATAGCTTGCAATGTTTAATATTCTCTTAAATATCCATTGCATTAACCTCAAACTGTTATAGTAAAATATAGAAAATTCAAAGGTGCATTAGATAGGAAATAGCAACTCAAATGAAACAGCATACCTCTTCCTTCAGAAGATTATCAAGTTCCATTTTGCAATCATCTAATCTTCTAAGATCTGAGCTATCAACAACCCACACCAAACCATCAGTTTGTTCAAAATAGTTCCTCCAATATGATCTTATAGTTCTTTGACCCCCTACATCCCATATATTTAGAGTATATCTGCCAAAACCCAGAATTAAAATCCAATGAAACATTAAAACCGGAGCTCTAAATTCTCTAATAGAAATACTTTAAAGAAGAACAACCCAGAAAACATATTTTCAAACACTTGGTGAGCATAGCAAGGAACTTTTTTTTACTTTTGGTAGCTGATTGTTTTGATGTTGAAACCAAGAGTGGGGCTAATGATACTTGTGTCTTCTCCATTAATCTTCAAAACAATTGTCGTTTTCCCTGAATTATCAAGCCCACTGTACCAACAATTAGATTGAAATTATGAATATAGATTTTCGAATAAGCCAAAAAAAAAGAAGAAGAAGAAGAAGAAGAAACAGAGACTTACACCATTAGAATTCGCATTTCTTTCTCTTTTCTCTTTATCTTTCGAATGATACTAAGAAGACCCATTTCTTATGCTACTTAACAACAAATCTGAAGGAAACTAAGAAAGAAAATTTTCGATTTGATCAAACAGATCGGGAATTTTTTACGGAGAAAAGTTGATAGTTGAGATACTTCAGTGTAAATTGATACGGCGTCGTTTAGTAAGAGAAATTTTTATAAGATTTATTATTTAAAAATGAATACATAAACAAATTTCTTATAATTTAATATATAATTATACACATGAAATTTTGATTGAAATTTGAAATTATAATTTTATTCCGATCATACACATTTGAAAAATTAAATATATCGATTTATTTTTATATTTTATAAATATAATCGTATGTGTATGTAATATATAAACATTAAATGATTTTATATCAATAATTTATGTTAATAATTTGTAAAAATTGAATCAAATTAAAGTTCATATATAAAATTACATGTTAAACCAAATTTCATTTATAGTTTTGATATTTATCATTATATTAATTTGACTGGATAACTTTTCTTTCGTTAAACATGTTTCACCGAGTACTACACCTTGTTATGAAACATTATTACGCCAAGCTTATCTAGTTTGTCAATCAACAGATTTTTACTTGTAATGACTATTATCACCGATGATTCATGTAATCTACAATTGTGTCACATCAAGTCAAGTTGCATAGCCAATTTAATAAAAAGGTCTACACTATCAGACTCAAGTGACTGACATGTGCTACACGTGCCATATTATTAGTTAATGTATATAATGGCGGAGCCAAAATGTTAATCTTAGAGGGCAAGCTAAAATTAAACATGCTACATAACAATCGATTTTTTACATATAAATAATCGATTTAAACATAAAAACAATCAATCTAAAAGAAGCAATATTTTTAGAAAATTGCAAAAATCTTACACCTTGAGGGGTCTACTTATATTTTTTAGAGAGCTATAGTATATCTACAAATAACTAAATTGTAAAAAATTTAAACCTTAGGGGGCCATGGCCCCTGAGCCTCTACTAAGCTCTACCATTGAATGTACATAACATGTGTAATAATTTGATTGGTTCATCTCATCCAATTTTAATAGAGTTACAAAAATTAACTAAAATATGTGCTAAAAGTTAAATTTAAGTATCAATTTGAATTAAAAAAAAAACACTAACTTAAATATTAAAATTAAAACTAAATTTAGGTACTAAAAATATATTTAATGAGGAAAAAAAAACATGTGTACTGGTCTCAAACCCTATAAACTCGAGCCTAGTATATTTGGGCTATTTAGGGTATTGGTTGTATAGCCCTTTTTACTAACTAACTAACAAAAGACCCAATATTAGAAATTAAGTTATCCTATTGCCATTTCCTTGCCACATGTCTAATCTCAATTTGTTTGGTTAAAATATGTGATAAATCCCTCTACTCTTTATAAAATTAAAATTTAGCCTTTTTTACTTTTATTTCTAGAAATTAATTCCTATTTTTCAGATTTCAAATTCTAAGTCCAACTATTAATACAATTAAGATTATTTTGTTAGATTCAAGTTCATTATAAATTTTTTTAATTAAATTGCTAGCAAGTGAGCATTTTTTTTATTTCAAAATATCACACCAATAAATTTGACAAAAAAAAAAGTTAACAGTGTCAACGATTGGGCTTGAATTTTAAAATTTAAAAAGTAGAGAAATTAAATTCCTGAAAATAAAAGTTTTAATGACTAAATTTCAAATTTGTGAATAGTACAAGGACCCATAGCATATTTTAACTTTTTTTTCTTCACCATGATTGTATGTATTGTGAAATTAATAGAGTTTTTCTAGTTTTTTTTTTTTTTTAGTTTCAACATGGTTAAGTTTTTTTATTGAATTTGTTGATGTAATGATTTTAAAATAAAAAAAAAATACACACTTAATAGTTATGTATAAAAAAAAAATCGATTTTTCAATGAATTTGAATTTAATATAAAAAAATTAATCATGTTAACACTTAGACTTATATTTCTAAATTTGGAAAGTAAAATAACTCAATTCTGTGAAATAAGAGTAGGAGAACCAAATTTTAAATATACAGTTTTGACAGAAAGTTTAGTCTAGGGTGAAAGTGTCTTGGCCCATTTTTCTAGTACTCGAAAGCCTTTAAGGGGTGGGTATCTTTAATTGTTCTTGAGATGTCACGTGTCACCCACATATTAGTCTTAGACTCCTTACAAGTTAATAGATCTATTAATGTCTTGTCATCATAGATTATCTTGAGCAAATCTTAATGTTTTGATAGTTATACTTGGAGAATGAATATATGTAACATGTGGATGAGAAACGTCCTGTCCATGTTGGACATGTATGGTTCAGGTGGTTTGAGCTTGCAAGGGGATTCTACTCAATCAAAAACATTAGCCATTGAAGTTGTGGACACACCGGTATAACACAAATAATATAGTGACCTGAAGCATGTTTTAGCAAAATTAATATAGAATAAATATCAATATTATACGTGAACTTTGGTCCAATATGCAACTTGATGTAATAAATTTGATTTGGTACAATTATACACATGAAATTTAAGTTGTGGTTCATATGTATACATGAAACTTTGATTAACATAATTATTTGTGTATGTAATTTATCAAAGTAAAAGTGGTATTAATTCGATAACGTTGTTAGTGATTTATAAAAATTGAATCAAATTAAATTTTTATGTATAAAATTACACATTAAACCGAAACTCATTAATATTTTTTTTATATTTATCCCAATGTTTTATCTCTTTAACATGCCTGCCTACCTGCCATGGTGAAAAGAACAGGGAAGTGACTTCCAATTGACATGTTTTTTTTGTTAGGTGTCAATGAATGTTGACGGATCTTTCTTCCCAGTCCCTGAAGAAAATACTGTGGCTTAGCTAGCACCATAAATAAAAAAGGACACTGATTGATTCCCAAGCCCCACTCTTTAGATTCCTAATAACACTGACAACAATTATAACTTTCTTCATACTGATTACATTTACTGGGTGAAGACATTCATTGGATTTTGATTCTTATCTTAGGTGGAAAAGAAAGGATTAATATACTATTTGGTACCAAAGTTTAGATTTAATGTTAATTTTGGTACTTAAATTTTTTCAATTTAATACTTGAGGCCTTTTTAGTCCTAAATTGGTATATGATTTTTTTATTAGAGCACACATGTCAAATAGTGTAATGTATTTTGGTTGAAGTACCAAATTGAAAATTGAAAGTTAAACTCAAGTATCAAATGATATATTACCCTCCATCACCCCCAAAAGAAAAAGAAAAAGAAGAAGATAATTTTATCGTACATTCTTAAATTATCGTCCAGATTTAAGGTTGATTCAAACTTTAAAACGTTCTAACTAACTTCTTAGAGTATCAATCGTGTATTTCCTTAGCTTGCCCATTAATTTGCCATTTTAGAATCTGACGTGATGCGTATTTACTATATAGACAAATTGAATGTAAATAAAATTTAAGAAGAATATTTTTTTTCATGTAGTAGCTGCACACAAGTTTACAATTCAATCAACACATTTTGAATATGCTCCGAGTTAGATCTGAATTGAAATTTAAAGCTCAAGCAAATGACTAGGCTGGTAGAATGAACTTACAGATACAACACTACACCTCGAAGTTTGAGGATCAATTTAAAATATAAGCCATATTTCGAGGACTTTTAGCTAAATTAACCCAATAAATAAACAAAAAATAAAAGGCATTCAAAGATCCTGAAATTCTGGGGTTTTCTTTCTGAACTTCAAGATCATTTCATTTCGGGCTAAGATCTTTTAACAGTACCCCCAACCTGCTTCATCATCTTTATTTCACTTCAAAATCCATTAAAAATATACATTTACATACACAAATTTATGTAAATTCCCAGCAGAGATCAGAAGAAAAAAAAGTTCAGCTTTGCACTGATTTAAAACTGGAAAATTTATTTATTTTACTGTAAAACAAAATTTTCTCAAAGAATCTGACGTTAAATTATCACCTCTTTTTTTTCTTTTTGACAATTGCCAAAAATCAATGAGACAAAGGACGAAGGTGGAAGAAGCAATTCAAACGACTTAAAAATGCAAAGCTTATTTATTTATTTTAATTTCTGCCACAAAGAAACTTCAGCTTGCTGCGCTGATCATAAGAAAACTTTCAACAAGGGGCCAAGGGAATAAAGATACATGCATGCAGGCAGCAGACAAGATATTGGAAAAGACCAGTCAACAAAAAGAAAATTTGTGTTGAAAAATGGGGGGAGGATCCATAGGGTACCTTAACCCTATTAATGGAGTTTATTTTTATATATTTTTACTGCAAAGGATCCAAAACCCTACTGTTTATGTCTTTTTTTATATTCAACGTTATGATTTCAGTGTTTTGGTTAATTTCTTTTAATAGTCCTTGTTGGATATGTATGTTATGGAATTAGTACTTTGTCTTTTAATTTGGTTATTTTTAGTAATGAGTAAAGGGTAGTCATTAAATTTGTTAATTTTTTGCTATTCCCCCCACCCCCATAAAAAATGAGAAATTTACTATATTGCCCCTTTAAATTTTGTAATATTATAAAGTTGTATACAAGCAAATTCACATTTTGGCCCCTCCCCAAAATTTATTCTTTATTTCCGCCGCAAGAAATTTTTTTGGCTTCACCTTTAATCACGTATGTAATGTCATGTCAACTTGTTCTTTCCACGTGTTACTTACAAAAAGAATTAGTTAATAAGTTTAACGACTATCATTTTGCGTCAAAGATGAAATTTCAAAATTTAAAAGTGCATGCACAAAAAACAACTAAATTGGAGAACGCGGATTAGATCTACAACTTTAAGCATAGTATTATCACATATGTAATTAGCTTGCTATTTTCATATAATACTTACAAAAAAAAAACAATTAATGAATTTAGCAACGGTCGTTTGAGTCGGAATGAAATTTGAAAAACATGGGAATTAAAAATGGTTGAATTGGATAACATGAATTAAATCCACAAGTTACACGTAGTACATGACCAATAGCAAAACTAAACTAAACTAAACGAATTTAACTGCTATTATTTGGATCAATACCAGAATTTCAAAATTCAAAAAGATTTAGGGAGTAAAATTGTACAAATTAGAGTCCAAACATTAAATGCATAATTTATGCATAATACAAGGACTAACAATAGAATTTGACCGTTTATATTCAACGTTGTGACTAATGATTTTACCAAAAGGAAAGGAAAAAAAAGGAAGTGCCCGTATCGTGTGATTGAAGGCATTAAAATTAAAAAAAAAATTTGTTTGGGTATGGAAAAGAAAAAATCTGTTTGGTTGCCGGGAAAAAGAAAGGGGTATGCATTGAGAGATTCAAAGCATTTTAAAGGAAAAGAAAAAAAAAAATTGAAGGAGGATAAAAAGGGATATTGGTTTACGTAAAGGACATGCATCCATATTGGTCAAGGAAGACTAGATCTAAGCCTTGATTCCTATCCTCCTTATGAGGCTTCCATTTTTTCCCCTCGTTTATATAAAGGTTAAAATCTGTCATAAGTCCCTACACTCTTCATAAGTTTAGAATTGAGTTACTATATTTTTATTTTCAAGAAATTAGTCTTTCTACTTTTCAAATTACAAAATTCAGGTTTAGTTGTTAATACTATTAAAAAGTTTTTCTTAAATTTATTGGTGTAACATTTTGAAATAAAATAAAAATACTCATTTGGTAACTATGTATCTAAAAAAACGACGTTATAATGAACTAAAATTCGATAAAATAATTTCAATAGTGTTAACAGGTTAGACTTGAATTTCAATATATGAAAAGCAGAGGGACTAAATTCTAATTTTACAAAGAGTATAGAGACTTAATATAAACTTAATATTTTATATGGCTAATTCCATTAAAATAATATTCAAACAACTGTCTGGATTTTGAATTCATCCCTGAATTTCAAAGTATTTCGAGTCCTCAAAACATCGATATCATATCAAGCTGGCCATGTATTCAACTAAGCCAATTAGTTTGGGTATTAAAAACTAGCTCAAATATGATATAGAGCATATTTAAAGTGTGTGAATCAGATTGTAAATACGTGTTAAAATGAAACATCATTCCTAAATCTTATCGGCATTATATTTTTTTAACATGTCAGATACAAATTTTTAATTCAATAGGGTACATTCGTGTTTATTGGTTGTAAATATATCCAAATCGACAATGACAAAAGGACCTGATTGGTACAATACTATTACTTTGAACCCGTTTAGAATGTGGAAGATAGTTTAGGGATGTTTAGTGAAATTAACCCTATTAAATTTAAAATTAATAAAGAAAGGGCTAAAATTAAAATATGGTTTAATGGCTTTAGGGGGCCTATAGTCGTTAGGAGACAATTGGAGGTTACAGTGTTCCGTAGATGTCATAATACTGACAACAACTTATCTTTCATAGGCCGACTTATTAGATCAAATTTTGCTACTAGTCCATATGTTATGTGTTTGCTATTGATTTAGTCCCTATCGTGATCGTCTAATTTAGTCGATTTTAAAATTTCAATTTTAACACAAACGGTAGCAGTTCAATCTGTTAGATTGAATTTTGTTATTGATTCCGTATTATGAGTAAGTTATGGATTTTATATTTGTTTTTCAAATTGACAGATTTTCGAATTTTTAAACTTAACTAAACTTGTTTTGTGAGTATTATGTATAAACAGTAACTTAATATATTAACTACTACCACTCGGTGAAGATTGAAATTTCAAATTTTGAAAAGTATAGGAATTAAAATTAACCACGATAAATTACAGGGACTAAATCTACAAATCATTCATAGTATAGGGACTAAATAGCGAAATTTAACCTTATTATTATCACTTTTTGTTTGGGTCTCAAACCTTGCTTCTTTTTTCGTTTCCACTAGAAATTTTAATTATTACTTTTAAAAGAAACATCGATTCAACAACAAAATCACTAGACCAATACTCCCCAAGTTCCTCCACTCTTTTAGACTCTTTTTTTTTTTTTCCTTTTTAATTTAATTTAAGAAATTAAATATTAACAAAAAAACAAAAGGGAAAAAAATTCCCAGTCTCCCAAGAGACATTCCAGTTGTATTCTCGTTGCTTTTGAGGAATGTTAACATTATGTGGTACTGTTCCAAAGACATTGATAATTTAAATGTTTCGATTATCAATTTATTTTAAAATATTTAATAAATATATGTAAATGTTTAAAATTATCTTTTTTTTAAATATTATTAGAGTTGTACTATCCGAATCCCGTTTGATCTTACTTGAAAAGTTCGAGGTGCAACTCACTTATTAAAGAAATAAAATAGATAAGTAAAATAGGGGATCTCTGGGGCGAAAAACTATATTTCTTCTATTAGACATTGATTATAACACCTCTCGTATTATTGTTTTTCAATATTAGTAAATTTCTTCTCATCTGCCTATAATTTTTCCCGACAAGAGTTTTTCACGTAAAATCCGTGTGTTCTTATTTTTCTTTTTTGTTACTTTATGATCATTTTTATTACCATTATCAAATCGTAATAAAGACTTTTTCTAGGTTAATAAAAACCCGTTTGTAAAGTATGGCTGAAGAAGTATTTTCCTTGTTTAACGTATTTGCATGCATGGCAATTGGCATGCAATGGCAAAACGATATTGAAATATATATACATCAAAGTAAGGTTTATTTTAAATAATAATTATTGATAAAATAATAAAATTTTTAAATATTTTGATTAATTAAATTTTGACATATTCTTAGAAGAGAGATTTTTATTTTATTTTTAAAATAAATTAAATTACATATATGACCCTTTTAACATATGACTTCTATTTTAAAATTTTGGTCATTTGGTAAATTTTCAATTAATTTACGATGACGATAATAAGTATATCTAATTCGCTAACGACAACATATACACAAGCAATACATCAAACATAAATCAAACGTAAATTTTTAAATTCCAATATCGAGAATTGATTAAACAATTAATGATATGGACTCTTTAAGAAATGTATTTTTTTTTAACTTTATAAGTACAATTACAATTACGAGATATACATATCTAAATCAATTATAATTAAAATCAAATATTACATAGAGCAATCAAATTATTGAAATAATTATGAATATGACTCGCATACAAACGAATTTAAGTCGAAATCAATTTGTTGATAACTCGCATATGACTTACACAAAATGAAGGTTGAACCTATGGCATCAAAGTCACTGGATCTCAACATTTGCCAACAATGCTTTTGACTCAGAGACAATTAATATAATTCACGGCCCCTAAACTTTACAAGTACAATTACATTTAACTTGCCAGATTTTTCAATTTGATTCTTAAATTTGGATTCGGACAATGTACCATGATGTAACATTCTAAGATTTTGTCACATCAATTTTTCCCATTTTCACATCCACACCCACACATATATGTTATTTTTAAGAGGTGAAAATGACACAATATCAAGATGTTACATTATTACGCATCAACTTAATTGTCAAATTTAATGGTCAAAAATTACACCAACCCTTCTTAAATATTGTCCAAAAAAATAATATATTCTAAATATTCACACATTAAAAATAATTTGTAATTACTATATCTAATTCAAATAATAATAACTAAAACCCTCAGACCCTAAAAATGACATATTAAAAGAAATTAATAAATACTTGTTGTATATACCTAAAATAAATGAATACTTGTCATAAAATCTTTAATTAATTTTTTTTAAAAACAATCTCATTATATATTCTGATTATGTTTAGATTTTTTTACGCAATATCTAAATTTACCCATAATCCCTCCCCAATTCATAAATAGGAGGATAACGTGCTTCGGCGTATTCAAATCTATGTCTTCCTACATTAATAACAATGTCTATAATAATTGAGTTAAAACTTAATCGAGAATTCATATTAATGAATATGCTTTGATTAATTGACAAAAGTGGAGCCCACGAAATCCAAAAGAGAGCCACATAACATCATGATTAATTTCAGCATGTAAAAACATAAATGCGTATCTTAAAAAACCCTAAAAATCATTAATCTGTGTGGGTTTGGGAATTGGAGATTAGATATGAATTATGATTAAGCAAATCCCAGAGTTTCCATTAAAAAAAAACATTTATAAACAGATATTCTTGATCTGATTGATCCCCACTCTTCTCCTTTCCGCGTGTATTCCACGTGCATATTATAAACATCGACGCAACAAGCTCCCACGAAATCATGGGTCGCGCGTGGCGGAAAAAATGATTAGAAAGTGGCGACAAAAAGAAAAAAAAAGATGCGACGCTTAGTGTCTTGGGCTAATCGCAGATTTTTTGGTTTTTCCTCGGCTGACAAAGTGGGAATAGAGAGAGTATCTTTTGAAAAGCGGTGGTCTTCCCGTTTGTCGAATTAAGGCCCCCTTCACCAATCTCTAGACGATCCGATTCTTTTCTCTCCCGTAGTTTTTTAAATGGTAAATTTTGAATTGGATTCCTCTATTCTGCTCAAAGATAATATTTGGTCCTCGGCACTTAAAGTTAATAACTTAATCTAAGCTTTTCTAACACTTTTTTTTTAGTTTTGACCCCTCCAAAATCTTATAATTTTATCTTGGTCCTCCTAAACGAAGTTTCTAGATTCATCCCTAATAAATAAAACAATCACAATGCAGAAATGAAATATAAACTAGAATGTATCTAGAATTAGACCAAAATAAATCTAAACAAGACTTATATATCATTCGACATAGATTAATATCAATCCGGACATGACTCCAGGGGCGAAGTCAAAAAAATTTTTTAGGGGAGGCCGATATTAAATTTTAATTTTTACGATAGTAAAAATGCAATCTCACCATTTTAATAGCCGATATCTTTATAATTTTTAAAGAATTTAATTAAATTCTTATCATTTTGAGGAGGGCAAAGTGTAATATTATATTTACTAATTTAAATTCTTGAAGGGCCTAAATGAATTTTTTTTCATTTTAAAGGGAGGCGAGGTCCCTACCAGCCCCTAGCTACGTCATTGCATGAGTCATACATTATATAACTTACATAAGAATAAAACCCAGATTGAGAACAAACAAGTGGTTTATAGGTAGTGATACTTGAGCTCCAAATTCAACATTTTCAAAACCTCAACCTTACCATTTAGCACAATTTTGTCTTGATATTTTTAGAATGTCATTATTTAGTACAAAATTATGATAAATTACAAATTTGAACATAATAAAGGACTAAATCAACAATTAAACATTTTAATTTTACTTGTTCATTTTTTTTTAAGTTACAACAGTTTCAATACAAAGAATTCATCTAAGCTTTACTCTGATTAACTAATTAACTAAAATAAATCTAATCGAGAATCCACTCACTTACACAATTGTTCAATTGGTAACACGGTTGATTAACTCGCGCTAAATTTAAACATAAGTTATTAATTAGAATTTAATTCTTAAATCAAAACTTTGAATATTAAAATAACACTTACCAAAATCATCGAAACTTCATTAACAATTTTACCAATTGGGTTTTAATTTATAAAACAAACAAAAAGAGATTATATTCCTAAAAATAAAAATAAAAAAAACACTAAATTTTAAAAATTCAAAAAAAATTAAAAATTAAATACGAACATAACTTGATTGATATAATATTAATATTTTAATATTTACACATTCATTTAAAATTTAAAATTTAAAATATTAAATTGAAGACTTAAAAGTTTAATTAGAATTAATTAATCAATATTCTTTTGGGAATTAGGAAATATGTCTATTTACATAGAATCCAGATCAAAGTTGTCTATACATTGTCATAATTTTTACCTTATTCTGTAAATGTTTCCTATACCCAACTTGAAAACAACAATTTAAAATTCAAACAATTTGGTACATCACATTCTTGTGTTTGTATATGTTCGGAGTTGGGGACCAGATGATGAGACCCTGAAAATTGAATATACCTTTCCGGAAGTGGAAGGATACGAAATAATAAATTAAATATCTTATGGTATAAAAATAATAATATTTGGTACACTGTTAGTGGAGTTTTTAGACTCCACAAGTAAGATCAGGGGTTGATGAATGTCCTATTAAAGGTGTAGTCAGTGGCAGAGCCTGAAATATATTTTTTTGGGGGGCGAGAATTAAATTATATATTTTACGATAGTAAAAATACAATTTCATCCTTTTAATAGTCTATATCTTTATAATTTTTAAAGGGTTAAATCAATTTTTTATCATTGTTGGGGGCCAGAGTATAATTTTACCATTACTATTTTAAAATTTTATAAATTATAAAGAGTCCAAATTAAAAATTTACCATTTTAGGGGGGGCCATAGCCTTCCTGAGTCTCCACTACGCTCCGCCACTGGGTATAGTAAAATGTTTTAAAAAAGATACGTGACAATTTTTTAAGGCTAATTGTGGAATAAAAAATAATACATTGCCGGTGTACCAAATACTAGCCCTATAAAAAATAATTTTTTAAATGTTTACATGTACAAGTACAATTGAGATAATATATATATATATATATATATATAGAACAATTGAACTAATGATCAAAATATATCCCGAGCCAAATTAAAATAATTTCAGAGAGGATATACACGTGATTAGATTTGCACTATAATAAATACGAAGGCAATTTACACTTGATTTACCCATGGTAAAAAAGATTTTGAATAGTGTGAATTTGGACATCTGGATAATATTTTTGACTCGAATATTCTAGATACTATTTGTAGCGGATTCAGAGTGACTCGAATATTAATTATTTATATTTTATTATTTTTAAAAGATGTTATCTTAAGGATGGAGTTACTAAATGTTTATCTTTCGCGGAGATAATTTGAACAATAATATTGGGATTTAATGTTGTTAATTAACAAATTCAAATTTTTTTCCTTAGAGTTTATAAGTACATATAAGATACAACATAATTACATACACGTATTCGAGTAATTACAAAATAAAATCAAACAAATGCAAAACTCAAATAAATAAATAATCGAAATATAACCGAAAAAACTATGCACATCGTAAGTGGCGGAACATGGCAATAAGTTTTTTAAAATTTTTGAGGGGTTTAATTAAAATTTTTAAAAAATGTTGAGAGGATTAGTGAATTTTTTGAAAACTCCAAAGGATTTAATAAAAAATTTTTAAAATTTTGTAGGGCTCAACTAGATTTTTAAAAATTTTGAGGGCCTAATTTTTGAAAACTCCAGAGGATTTAATTAATAAGAATTATAACTTTTGTAGAGCTTATGAAAAATTTAAAATTTTCGAGGGCTTAATTAAATTCTTTTTAAAAGTTAGAGGGCTTAATGACAAATTTTCAAATACATTTCACCAATGCCCATGTTAAGATTTAAGATTGGCGATCACAATTCACACATAGTAATTGCAAATAATCAAAATCGGAAATGGTGATGGGAGCGTGGAACAAAGACGCGGGGAGAGAGCGTGGGGAGGAAACTATTCCATTTAGCTTGGGAGAGTGGCAGTGACAGAGCAGAGATACGGTTACGGACAGAGGTATTACATGTAATGGGTTGGAGGGGGGAGGAGCCTCGTGATCGGAGAAGGCAGATCCATGGAAGACTGTTCCCTCTAGTCACGTGTCCTCTTTTGACTACTCAATGACTAACCCCTTTGCTTTGTTACCAGCGCCCCCCTCTACTTTTTTTTTTTTTAAATTCCTTTATTTTAAATTCTTTCGTTTATTAAAGGTTAAATGTGCCATAGGTCCCTATATTCTTACCAAAATTGAAATTTAGTCTATACGTTTATTTTCAAGAATTTAGTCCTTTCACTTTTTGGATTTTAAAATTCAGCTCTAATTGTTAACATTTTAATTTTTTATTAAATTTGTTGGTACGACATTTTAGAATTAAAAAATTTACTTGGTAACAATGTAACTAAAAATATGACATTGTGATAAAGTTGAACTTAACAAAATAATCCTAACAGTGTTAACAATTAGACCTATATTTTAAAATCTAAAAAGTAGAGAGATTAAATTCTTAAAAATAAAAGTACAGGGACTTAATTCTAAATTTAAAAAGAATACAGCGTTTTATGACAAATTTTAACCTTGATTAAATGATACAAATATTCATATTGGTTTAGTTAAAATGCAAAATTGTTCCTTAAACAAAAATAGTACTTGAATTCAATTTATTTTAATTTTACTCCGAAACACGATACTAAATAATAAGGATGTAACACGTGGTATGTTCTTATTGGATATCATATACTTTCTTTTAGTATAATGAAATTTATAGTTTGCGTATTACTTTTGACCAAATAAACTTTAGGTCTCTAAGTGGGAAAAATGACATAGCTTATGGACAAATAGGTGAAATTACATCAAATATCTCGAAACTATTATTTAATATTTTAGATAGTCCTTAAATTTAAAAATATTCGAATTGAGTTATTGCATCAATCTAAGCCTTGCAATCAATTTATTTGTTAAATGTCAGTTTAGATATGATGTAAAAGAGTAATTGAAATATATGGATTAAATTGCAAACATTTGTGCTAATAAAATAAATTGTCTATGATCATTTTCTTTTTTTGGTTAAATTACCGTTTTTGATACTTTTATTATACTCAAATTTGATATCCAATTTTTATATTTTAATTTTATATAATTCGGTACTATAATTTTATAATATCTTTTGATTGAAATGCTTAAGAGTTTTTTTTTTTTTTTACTAAAACACCCATCAAATACAAAAAAAAAAATTCTATGTCATCATTTGAATTAATTAATGATATAATACAAATTAAAACACAAGGACTCAATCCCAATTTTGAAAACAACAAAGGGAACAAAATTAAAATTAAACCATTTATTTAATAAACAAACGCTTCTTATACCAAGACTTGTTTCTCCGCATCGACTGTGACCGACTGACTTACATCTTATTTTCTTTTTCATCCTCTAATATTATGTTTTAATATATTGGTATTTAATAATTTATTAAGAATTAGATTATATTTTCTTATTTATTAAAAAATAAATAAATAAATTTATATACATTAGATAAAAAAATACAAATAGGTTATTCTTTAAAAAATTCTATTCATTTATATGATTAAAAATTTCTTTTTATATGTCAGTATAAGGTACATATAATATGTCACATGTAACTATCTTATTATTCTGTCAATTATTCTAATATTTAATAGTAAAAATAGATAAAAATTTTAACAGACTAATTTATCCATTTTCGAGTAACAATATCATATGACTTTTAATATAAAAACATCTACGACACTTTTACCGCGTTTAATCAAAATTAAAAAAAAAATTACTTACCACTTAACCCAATGAGTAATTTTTCTTTTAAAAATTTCTATCTGGGTCTAACATGCAACATGGGTCCATCTCTGTCTATCACCTTTATTTTTCTCTCATTGCTATATATACTTCATATACATCATCACTCCATTTCCATTTCACGACAACGTGGACTGCAGTTTGCTGACTGGTTTTTTTCTCTATTTTTATTAGCTTTTAAAGCTACCAAACAATATCTCCCTCTCTCTTATAAGTTTCTTCATTCAAAGACTATATTATTGCACTTTGGGTCTCTCAGTTTATACACCATTTGGCTCATACCATTGCCCCCTTCAACCCCATTTTAGTAGTGAAATGATGCATAGGTGTAGCAGTAGCTCACAAGGGAACATGGTGGGTGGACCTTGTTCATGCGGTGGCTTGTTCCACAGCCAAAACAACTCGTTCTCGATGATGTTTTCAATGGCGGCGAACCAGACATGTTACGATGAAACGGATATGATGTACCCTTTCGCTTCTTCCTCTTCGTCTGTTGATTGCACTTTGTCTTTAGGAACACCTTCGACTCGTCTCGTTGAAGACGACGGTTATAAGCGTTCTTCACGCCGTGAAAGCCGCTCCGGCGGCGGAGGCGGCGGTTCTTGCATGTCGAACTTGTGTTGGGACTTGGTGCGAAACAAGAACACGATGAAAGCTGGCCGTAATAATGATAATAATAATAGTTCAGGCAACGATCCTCTTTTGGCTCGTCGTTGTGCCAACTGTGACACTACTTCAACACCGCTTTGGAGGAACGGTCCAAGAGGTCCAAAGGTATATATCTATATCTATATACATATACATATATTATATTGTCTTTATTGATTTAGATTTTTAATGTTTTGGCAGTCGCTTTGTAATGCTTGTGGGATTCGATTCAAAAAGGAAGAAAGAAGAGCTTCAGCTGCAAATGCTAATGCTTCATCAATGGCGGAACAACAACAATACCATGGCTACAACAACAGTTCATGGGGTTCAATGCAATGTTATTCATCGCCGGTGAATGAAATCAAGTTCATCGAAGACGGCGATCCTTTCCTTTCTTGGAGACTCAACGTTACCGATAGACCAACAAGCCTTATTCACGACTTCACCAGATAAACAAAAAACCACCACCATCAACCCAAAACGCCATTGACGGTGAAGACCATGGCGGTGCCTGCAAATCACTGTTCCCTTTTTTTAGTTTGTGTCACTTGTTTTGTCTTCTATAGATGGAGTAAGAACGGGATAATTCTATGTTCTTAGTTGCTTTTTTTTCTCTTTTTTTCTTCTCCCTTTTAACTTTAATTTCTTTTACTTCCAGTTTCCTATAAAACCCTTTTCTTCCTTTCGTTTGAATATGATGATCATGATGAAGAGGATGATGAAATGTTGAGGACCGTTGGATTTGATTATTGATTTCCCTGATGTAATGTAATAGATATATATATACAATTTGTAGCTAACTTACATATGCAAAAAAAAAAAAAAAGTACTTTTTTTTCATGTGATATGGAACTGAAGTTTACTTTACCTGAGACTCTGTAATATGAAGCTGCTGCTTCTTACTTGTTGGTTCTTTTTTATTTCTCTGAATTTCACAACTGAAAGAGAAAGTTAAAAAACAATATTTTTTTGGTTTAATTTGGTTTTAGTCCTTTCTGTTTTGCGAAAATTCAAGATTTAATTCTTTTGCTTTTACCATGTTATTTCTGATATCATTAAGGTGTGTTTGGATAAATTTAATCTTTATTTTTAAATTTTTTAATTAGTTTTGTATTTTTTAAATAAAATTTAATTCTAATTGAAATAAAATAATAATTCTAATTTCAACCTCATATATTTATTTATTAATATAAAAATTGTAATAAAATAATAGTTATAAAAAAATTATGGAAATTAATACTACAAAATATTAAAAGAACTAAACTTATTAAAAAATAAATTCTATAGCAAAAATATTTTGATAAACCAAATATTGAAAATTTAAAATCTTATATTCTAATCAAATAAATCAAATAAGATGATGTAACGTAACCAAGGTTACACCTTATAATCTTACATTTCGACACCTTTATTACCAAATGTAATTTTGGATAAGGGGCTGACAAAGTCCTTGACCCTCTTTGGTTAAATGGAGTAATAGTAATTTTAGTCCCTTCCAATTATATTCAATTCAACTTATTTTTAAACAAATTTTTATACTTTGGTCCTCAATACCGAACTTTTGGCTTCGCCCGTGCTTTCATTCATAAGTGACGACACATGATTTTTTAAAGTCTCAAGTAGATGTAAATTTATTATTGATTGAATATTGTTGATTGGCTCTATGTGATCAAATATCGGGTAAAAAATTTAAATTAACAGCGTTATCAGTTAGAAATTGTAAATAGATGGACTAAATTTAAAATTTGAGTATAATATAGGGGTTAAAAACAAAATTAGACCCTTGTTGCTTATCTTTTCAAATTCCTTTCATTGTCATAAGCATTATTACATTTTGATTCTTCTGGCTGATAAAAAATCTGATCAACCAATTGCTTTGTGTTTAACAATGTGTGATTGTTCTGAGCCGGAGAGGACACTGCTCGGTTCAGAACACATAGTAATGCAATTTGTCGTTTTAGGGACCTTTTGGGGTTTTGCCGGTTTGGACTTTTCCAAAACCGATACAGGTACTGATATGGTCATATTCTTGAAATCTTGACCGTCAATATGGCCTCTAATGCACACCTTGGGAAACCCCATTATGCATTTGCAAAAACAACCCTTTTTATTAGCCGTAAAAGTTGCATGGATTTTGTATTAAGAGTTATTAAAAATGAGTTAACTAATTTTTATATGTTAGTTTAAAGAGTATATTGGTCAAAATTATCGTAGTTGATGGAATGACTAAATATATCATATTAACGTACATGGACTAGTTTTAACAATAGAAATAGATAATTATTTTAACAGATGAATCGATTTACAATTTAATTTGATATATAAAAATTAATTTACCCATTTTTTAGTGGAGAGGGCAACAATCCGACTCCTATAAGAGCTTTCATTGTAATTTTACTTTTCTTGAGTTGGTCTAATTATGGCTCTAATACATCTGTTTTTAAAAAAAATATTGGTAAATCACAATGGATATATTAAAATTTAAATTTTAGAATAATAAAGAGATTAAAATCAACTTTACATAGACCATTTTTTAAAAAATTTACATAAATAAAAAATATTTGAATTTATAAATGATGGTATTGAAATTCATCGAATGATTATGAATTTTTTCACATCATTAAAATTATTCAGGGGCTGAGCTGGGTTGGGTTTGGATCGATGTAAAATTTTAATTCTATTTTTAGTCTCGGGCTTGGTTTTATCAAAAAATTGGCCTAAAATTTTTTCCAAGTCTGATCCAAATTATAAATACTAAATTTGAGCCCGACCCAACCTACCAGTATTAATTTTTTTAGATTATCTATTTTATATATATTTTAAAATATAATACATTAAATACATTGAAAATATTAAAATAAATATTTTTAAACAAATTAAAAATAGATTAAAAAAATCTTCATATTTAAATAATACTAAAATAGTTACAAATTAGCAAGTAAACGCCTTTAAAATAGTAGTAAAATTAATAATAAAACAAAAGTTATACAATATCCAAACAATAACAACTAAATAATAGCAATATAATAGGAAAATGGTAGCAAAACAACTTATTCGAGTCGGGGTCGAACCAAAAAATCCCACCTGGGACCCGATCCATTTAGAAAATGGGCATTATTTTTTTTATCTAAACCTATTTTTCATGTCTAAATTTTTGTCTAAATCCTTCTACTTTTAAAGGCAACCTTCGGATCTAGACGAATAACCCAACTCATGATCAAGTCTAAGTGTTACCATATAATTTATTAAGACATATTTAACGTCATTAATAAATTAATTTATATTACATTAATTATTTTAATGTTAATATTTGATGTTTAGTGAAATTATTTTAATTTTATAAGTAGAATTTAAATATTATCAAATATTCCAATTTTTTTTTAAAAAATCATATAACTTTTTAAACTATATTTATTAAATAAAATTATTTTAATGATATTATATCAAATAATTTTTTATATTACATAATTATTGTAAATATTATAGTGAAGGGAGTCTAATTACCAAAAGAATGTTAAAAGGATAAACTCAAAGGAATGTCAAGTTGGGTTTGCTCCACCTTGGAATAAGCAATTCTAAACAAAACCCCACAATTTTTTTAAAATATTGTAGACAGAGATTGTCTCACAATCATCAATTCTTTTGTTGATTGAATTCATGTGAGTTTTTTTTAATATTTGATTTCATATTTATTGATTTATATTTATTAAAAAAATTAAAATTATGTATTCTGGTATGCTGATTGAATCTTAATTTAATTTGTATGGATATAGTTGTCAATGTAAGAGGACGTGAGTTCGAGTGCGTTGAAGTGCATTATCCTCTTATTTATAGGTTGGAGAGGAATTATGGGTAGTTTTAAGCATTGTATAAAAAAATCAGATATATTTGTCAATAATTGAAAATCTATTTATTTCAATAATAATTTTAAAAATTATTGTATTATCGAAATATTATAATTTTGAATAAAATTTTAACAAATATTAAAGTTGATACATATAACTTAATCTGTGTATTACATGAGATAAACAACTAGTAAAAAGCATTTTAAAGGTTCATTATGTTTTTCCAAAGAAATCAATGGTATTTATTTTAGAGAAAATATTTGATATACTGCTAGTAGAGGTGTTCATGGGCCGGGCGGCCCGGCCTGAAGGTCCGACCGAAATTTGGGAGGGTTTGGGCAAAAATATAAGCCGAAAAATGGGCTTTGACAAAAAATAAGGCTCGGGCCTCGGGTAAGGTATTTTTGGCCCGGGCCCGGGCCCGACCCGGCCCGGCCCGAATTCACTAAATGACAAAAAAAATCTGCTATTTCTTTTTTTTTTGAATGTTATTTTCTTGTTGTTTTCTCCCTATTTTGCTACCATATTACTATTATGTTGCTACTATTTTATTGTTATTGATTGAATATTGTATAAAACTTATTTTATTGTTAATTTTGTTATTATTTTAAAGACATTTGTTAATTTTATTATTATTTTAGATGTATTTGCTTGTTAAGTTACATCTATCTTAGTTTTATTTAAGTCTACATATTTTTTTAAAATTTATTTTCAATTTGTTGGGAAATATTTATTTTGATTTTTTAGTATTTTTGATGTATTATATATATTTAAAAATTATATAAAATAATATAAAAATTTAATACGGGCGGGCTGGGCCGAGCTCGGGTTTTAGCATTTTTATATGGGTCGGGCTTGGGAAAAAACTAGGCCCATTTTTAGTTGAGCCCGACCCGGCCCGGCCCATGAACACCTCTAACTGCTAGTAAAATTTTTAGACTTTACAAGTAGGATCAAAGGTTGGCAAGTGTCATATACGACTGTAGTATAATAAGAAAAAAATAAATGTTTAAAAAATATATTATAATTTTTAAAACGCGGAATAATATATATATATATATAATTAGTAAAATACTAACCATTTATTTTATTTTTGTTTTCAAGATTTGGACTTTTTTTTCAATAAAAAAATATTAATTACTTGATGTGCAAGAACCCAAGACTATGAAAACTTAACCCACCCACAGTCCAACAATCTTTTGTCACCAAAAAGCCCAAACGCTAACAAATTTCAACCATGAACCATCCTCCGCCGCAAACCACCGCGATCACCACTAGAACCACCGTAAAAAAGCCCCGTGAAAACCCCACACCGTCCTCCAAAATCCCATTCCAATCCCGCAAAATCCGAAAACTCACCACCACTGCAACCGCCGTCGACAACGACCCAACCAAATCCCCTCACCCTCCCCTCATAAAAATCCCTAAATCTCTATCAACAAAACCCGAAATCGACGCCGCTCTTAACCATCTCCGCTCATCCGATCCTCTCCTCGCCGCCCTCATTGCAACCCATCCCCCACCAAAACTCTCCCCTTGTAACTCCCCCTTCCTCTCCCTCACCAAATCCATAATCTTCCAACAACTCGCCACCAAAGCGGCCAATTCAATCTACACCCGCTTTGTCTCCCTATGCGGAACCCATTCCGACGTCGTTCCGAACAGGGTCCTTTCTCTCACCCCACAAAAGCTCAGAGAAACCGGCGTCTCCGCTCGCAAAGCAAGCTACCTCCACGACCTCTCCGATAAGTTCTCGACTGGGTTTTTGTCGGACACTTTGATTCTCACGGCGGACGATGAAACGTTGTTCCGAATGTTGACGTCGGTGAAAGGGATCGGTCCTTGGTCAGTCCACATGTTCATGATATTCTCGTTGCACAGGCCTGATGTTTTGCCGGTCGGTGACCTTGGTGTAAGGAAAGGGGTGCAGTGTTTGTATGGGTTAAAGGATTTGCCTAAACCAATGCAAGTGGAACAGATTTGTGAGAAATGGAGGCCTTATAGATCGGTTGGGTCTTGGTATATGTGGAGGCTTATGGAAGCTAAAACCACAAAAGGGAATAATGGCAATGCTCAGAGTGTTGTTGAAGATGATCAAAGTGGAGGGTTTTGAAAAAAAAAATTATGTTTTTAGGATTGAAAGTTTGCAACTTTTTCTGTAATTGCTTGTAATTTCTAGTGTTATTGGATTCAATATAAATTCGATCTGTTTAATGTTTATTCATGAAAGATATTCATTGATTTAGCTTAGAGGTCTCGAGCTCTCAAAGTATAGGTGAATATTTTCAGAATCGAATTTGTAGTCAAATCGATCAGGTCACTGGTTTACGTTGTTCAATTGGTTTGATCGAATCAATTCTATAGGCTTAACTAAATAAATCATTACAAGTTCATAAAAACATATTAAATATTTGGTTCAACTAGATCAACCGCTCGGTTCAATTGACTTTTTTGCCTAATTCAACTAGTCCATACCAATTTTTGAGTCAACTGGTTTAATGCCCTTCTCTAGACTAATATCCTGATTGAATCTCGATCCATTCGATCCGACCAACCAGTCTGATCTAGTTCAAGTAATCTTAGTATGGATATTGTATCAATCAGGTCTTTTAAAGCCACCATTAGCTCATAATTAATGTAAAGCACATTAAAACATATGTTCAGCAACTACATGGATAATTTTAAGTTTATCGTGTTAAAATAATCCTTCTAAAATAAGTTACGACTTTTTTTAACGTGTTAAATTCAAACTATACATGCAATAAGTACAAACGTATTTACAATTATACTCATAAATTTTTTTTTAAAATTCAACTGAATATTTAATGTTTTAAGTATGAATTTAAAATTTATACAATAATTTATGAATATTTAGTACAGATAACCCTTTTAAGATTTTATTTTCTTAATATTTATATTTCATTTTAATCAAATAAAATTTTAATTTACAATAGAGATTTTTAGCTTTAATACAAACCAAAAATTTCATTTAAAAATATGGCTATATATCAAAAGAAATGGAGCTAAGTTCAAATCCATGAAAGCCCATGATTGTGGCTCAAGCAATGCAAAGCCAGCGAGTGGCTCAACTCGTTTGGAGCCCAACTCACATAAAGGCTCACAAGAATCATTTTGTAGAAGAGGTAATAGATTAAATTTCGTGAAATGATCTGCACATTTATTACCATTCCGAAGAATATGTCGCACATCAACCACTCATCCTTCATGTATCAGAGTCCAACAGTTATCATGAGAGAGCCAAATAGATGACTCTTCTTAGGCAGTCGTGTTAGAAAGCGAACAACCAACAGAGCATCGACCTCAACTATCAACTGCTGGATACCAATCTGACTTTGCAACTCGCAAGCCCTCACAAACGCTAATACCAGTCTGCTGGATATCCCGAAGACTCCGTTCCGACACCTTTTTAAGGCCTCATTGTTTTGCACATCCTTAGCCACACAACCCGATTTAGTCTTGTGCAACCTCCCACATAAAGGCATCAACGAGAATAAAAGATAAGCATTGTTTTCATAACTTGATAGGACCAATTTTTCGGTTGGATTAGTTAGACCAAAAATCGAATGAGTAATCGGTTTGAAATAAGGTGTCAGATCGATTGATCAGTGAACCGATTGAACGAACAATTGAATTGATTTTCTCTATTATATATATTTTAATAATTTATTCAACGGAAGTAGAAAATTGATCCATTCAATTGAACCGATTAAATTGAAAGTTGATAGTCTGATTGGTTCAACTATTAATCTTATTCTAAAAACCTTAAAAAATCAGGTTCATTATTAAAATAAGCACATTTATAAATATGAATAAATTTGAAAGTATATTCTAAGCTCGACTAAATTTGAACAACTCTATATCATATTGATGTCATATATAGATCTAACCCGAATCTAACTCGACTCATTAATCTTTAATCCGATTAAATACATTTTAAAGATTTTAACGAATAATTTTGTTACGAATTAAGACAAGAAAAGAATACATTAAACATTATATATAAAACACCAAAAATTGATGTCTGCTATAAATCGAATGATTATGGTTGAAGAACATGTTCTTTTTTGTTGCTGTTTGCTTGCTTTCGGCACCTGCGAATCAAACAACACGCATGCTTTTTTATATTCCTTCGAGAGAGGCCTTTATTTTGATAATTTTTCTTCTCTTTTTAGCGGCTGCATGTCTAATGGCTTTAACCAATGAACTGACAATTTTTTTTCTTGGATTTACTTGTACTTTTTCGCAAGAGTGATATTATTATTATTATATAAGGGTTAAATTTGTCCAGTTAAATTTTGTTATTTCTTGTTGAGAAAGATAGCAGTTAAGTAATTAGAGGTGGTTTATGTAAGTTAGTTAGTTAGACAATAGTGTGTATAAAACATACAGTGGTACTCTAATTTCAGTAATTTTTTGATGAATTCTTGATCATTTCAACATGGTATCAGAGCTACGGAAATTCACTGTGGTTCGTTGTCGCCAAAGATAGTCGCCGTTCGTCGTCACAGGCGGTTCCTGGTTCATTCATGCTTCTGCCGAATTAACCTGTTTTTCAGGTGTTTTTTACTTTGTTCTTGTGCTGCTTGTTTTTTGGTCATTAAAAGCTTAGCCCATTTATAATTGGGTATTTTTTGGCCCAAATCCGGATGTTGGGTGTGCTTCTAAGGGCATTTTTTTGGTTGTTGATTTGCTTCTTGGTCTGTTCGTCGTTTCCTGCAATTCTAACATTAGGAATTTGCATCATGGGCACCGAATCCACCATTGATTTGGTCATCCACTTTATTCGCACTCCTTCCGATACTCTGTACTTTTGCAGATCTCATCAATTGACTGGTGTTAAAAATTACAATGTTTGGAGCCGAACCATGAAGATCGCACTGTTAGCTAAAAATAAATTGGGATTGGTTGATGGTTCTTGTTCCAAAGAATCGTTTCCAGCAGAATTGGGGTATCAATGGGAGCGATGCAATGCCATTGTTTTATCTTGGATATTAAATACGGTCAGTAAAGAACTCTCGGCAGGGATTGTCTTTGCGTCCAGTGCAGCGGTGTTTTGGGATGATCTTAGTGAACGATTCCATAAGATTGATGGTTCAATGATCTTTTTCTTGCATCGAGAAATTGCATCACAGGTGCAAGGTATGGCTTCCATTTCTATGTATTTTACTAAGCTGCGGTTGCTTTGGGATGAGTACAATGCACTTGTACCTTCTTCTTCTTGTGGATGCGCTCAATCCAGACAGAGCATTGTGCATGTTTCCCAACAGCATTTGTTTCAGTTTCTCATGGGGTTGAATAAAACTTACAATACGGTGCGTAGTCAGATTTTGTTGATGAATCCTTTACCATCCGTTAATCAAGCATACTCGATGCTTATGCAAGAAGAATCGCAGAGACAACATAACTCCGGTAATGTCGGGGTTGATCCAATTTCTTTTTCTTCGGTTCAGATGGTGAAGAAAAGATTTAATGGGACTTGCGATCATTGTAAGGTCAAGGGGCATAAAAGAGAAAATTGCTATAAGCTAATCGGTTATCCTGCCGATTTTAAGTTCACCAAGAAAAAAACAACTGATGGCTCCAGACCTGCAGTCAATAATGCTTCTGCTGCTGCTCCTGACCACGATAATGAAGTTGCTGATTCTGTTCGTTCTCATCCGCAGGCACCAGTGTTCACACAGGAACAATATCACAAAATTCTTAATTTGTTGAACCAGACAGCACCTACAGTTGAGGCCGCTACCAGTATAGCAGGTATGGTTTATATTGGCCACAAATGGATTATAGATACTGGAGCTACTGACCATATACTATCTGATTTAAAATACTTAGAACCACCTGTTGCGTGTGCCTTGGGTTCACCTCATGTTCGACTTCCTAATGGCTCATCTGTCCCGGTTACTCATGTTGGCACCTATAAAATTTTACCCAATCTTCAGCTTACTAACGTTCTTTATGTTCCAAATTTTCATTATAATCTTCTTTCCGTTTCGAAACTTACCACTGATCTCAATTGTGTTCTTTCTTTGTGTCCTTTATCTTAATCTACTAGCTCATCTAAAAGAGACTTAATTATCTCTAACTCCTCCCTCATTTATCAGTATATTATCCACATATTTTAATCATTAAAATCCCTAAATTTTAGCCTTTATCTGATTATTATCCACATAAAATAAATTCCTAAATAATAGCCTTTATCTGCTTATTATCCATATATTTTAAACATTAAAACCCCTAAATTTTAGCCTTGTTGCCATCCACTCCACCTAATCCTAATGCCCAAAATTTAGCTAACTTAAATTAAAAGAATTGGGCTCCATGAAACTTAAATTTGAGCCCCTTACTCCTTTGTATGGCGTCACCTCCTAAGATTGGGCCACAAGCCCACTTTGGTATTTTAAACATAGATACTACCTTTTAAACCCTATAATGCCCAAACAGATAATTTTAATCAAGGCCTCTACCTAAGCCTGAGCCCAATTTGGACCCCTAACACTTAAATTAACACATTAAACATATCCACCCATTAAACGCATAGGCCCAAAAATTCAGGATGTTATAGTTCTACCCCCCTTAAAGAAATTTCGTCCTCGAAATTTCCAACTAACTATTAATCATACTACCCAAGCCTCACCACCATGCTCCCGCTGCGCACTCCAATACTAAACCCAAAATAAACACTTAGTATTCTATGGTAGGGTACGCACCGGTATTCGCATCTAAAGCGTCCTCGTCCCCTTGTACTCATGCTATCGGTTCGCGTTTATCTGATTAAAATTTTTATGAATTATTGGTTTTCTTCCACTGATTATCCACGAACAGTCTTATGATTAGTAGTTTTAAGAGTAGTTCTTTCGAATTCGCAATTCAGTCTCAAGTTCACCTTTCCTAGTTCTAAGAACTACATACATTCAACCATCAACATACAGACAACATCCATGCACCCATATTCAACACATAGGGGTATTTTCGTTATTCCACTACCCATGGGTATTTTTCGTAATTTTATCCTACAAGGGTATTTTTGTAATTTTCCAAAATAGGGTTCCTTGGTGATTTTGTAAAAGAAGGGTATTTTGGTAATTTTGCAATCAGGGGCAATTTAGTAATTTTTACAAATCAGGAATATTTTCAAATTTTTTTTTAAAACAAACAGGGGTATCTTGAAGGATTTGATTTCAAAAGAAAATAATAGTGTTCAGGTGGTTGTGGATTTCTGTTTGTTGTCATGTGTTGTGTTGTTTTTTTTTTTACGAAAAAATTTCGTTGACTATGTAAATCGGGGTATATTTACAAATCATGGGTATCTTGGGTTTTTTTTTTCCAAAACAAGGGTTTCTAGCAATTTTGTAAAGATAAGGTAGCTGGTCCCTTTCGAGTTTTAATTATAGATTTTGGCCCGTCAACAAGTCCTCGTGGCTAGGGTGAACAGTCACTACGCACCAGGTAGGATTCTAGCGAAGAGGAGGTGAGTCACTAGGACTACTTAAATACCAGGCTCTTCCGGATCCAATCCTAGACATGCGTATGCCTGTTACCACACCCTAGTCTTGCGCTCTGCTCACGGGTTTGTTTAGTGAAGTTAAGTCTTATGAGATTTTAAGAGTTGTTTCAGCTAGGCCTAAAGTCCATCAAGTTCTAATCTAACTAATCTATGTCCCATAAAACCCATCAAGCCCACATATATTATATCACACAATGGTTCAGAATACTTACCTGGCGGACTTGGGCGGAGACGCAAAGCCATCTTTGAGCTAACAGACTGTATAAATATGCATGTTTCAAAACCCAACTTTAGAAAACGTTTTGAGCCAAAAAAACCCCAGAGCCGAGTTTTGAACCGGGCTCGATATAAATTTGTAACACCCCAAACCCTACCCAAACACCACGATGGATCTGGTATGTCACTAAGAAAATTTTGGAAGAACATGTCGTATTTTCAAAAAATATTTTTCTAAAGTTTATCTTCTTATTCGAGAGAAATTTAATAGTTGATAGTTTAAATAAAATATGCCTTTATAAATTAAAAACCCAAATTTAAATAGATACATTAGTTCAATAAGAATTTAAATAACTAAAAGTAATTAAAGCCCAAAATAAAACAAAACATAAACTAGTGGCCCATAGCCTTATTACAACGAGATTTAAAATCCATTAATTAAAAATATAAAGTATTAAATTGAGTCTTTTTGCTAAATCCACATATTCTTCTCATGGCCACCTTGCGTTCCTCTCCACCTGGTCAAGCACTAGGTATCACCGAAAGGTTAATTAATAGGGTGAGTCGCGAGACTCAGTGCAACCCTTATGCACCACTAGATTTTGGCCTTAGGCCCATAAAATGATTAATAATTCCATTTATAAAAAAATAACAAATAATATGCAAGACCCAACCCATTTCCCTAGGTTTCCATCCGCTACACGCCCGTACTCACCATTCACACCATTGGGGATTTCTACAATCGACCCACACCGCTACACGCCAAGATGGCGCCATGCTCGCTCATCAACATATTATGGCCAAGCCCTTATAACAGATCACAAAGATTAGCCGCTACAACATGTAACAGATCACGGTATAAACCGCTACACATATAACGTATAACTTCCTCCTTTCATCAACCCAACCCATGCAATCATAAAATCAATATGCTTTTATCATATAAAGTCAAACATTCACTAACTCTGGTGATTTGCTTCACCCTTTTAGGTTTCCAACATTAAACCGAGATGTCGGTATTTATCACAACATATAAACTTATGAGCATTCATTAACAATCAGATCTAAATGGTGGGGAAGTATTACACACCGATATCGCGAAATCCAATATTCTTAGTCGATGTCCTTGCTATCCCGGATCTATTATCCTCAATGTAAAGCCTTGAAATCTCGAAAGTAACACGATTCTATAACTTAGAGATCTATGCGATTGACTCCACTAAAGTTCCTTCGTGATTTCTAAGCACAAGTAGGCACCACGTATAATTCGGCAATCACAAGAGATGAGATCTAGGGATTTCACTTTTAGGAAAATCCCAAAAAGTATGAACAAGAGAAGGCTGATGTGTCTTTGGCTTTTAAAATACTTGAGTGAGGAGTTTCAGCTTTCGACAGGAAAGAGAAGAAGAAAAGAAAATAAGGAAGAGACTTGAAGATTTCGGCTAGGAAGAAAAAGAATGGAAAGAGTTTCTGCTTTTTGAATCAAAGTGAAGATGAGGGAATAGGCTTAGAGATTTCGGCTTTTTGGCAGAGAATGAAGAAGAAGATGGAACTTTAGGAGTTTTCTTAGCTTTTACTCGAGAGAAGAAGAGAAAAGAATGAGAGAAAACCCAAATGACGAAATTGAAGAGATATTCCCCTATTTATAGAAATTTCTATGACTTACCTAACCTTGTAGATAAATCCTATCTTTTCTCCTTTATCTTAATCTACTAGCTCATCTAAAAGAGACTTAATTATCTCTAACTCCTCCTCCTTTATCAAGATATTATCCACATATTTTAATCATTAAAATCCCTAAATTTTAGCCTTTATCTGATTTATTATCCACATAAAATAAATTCCTAAATAATAGCCTTTATCTGCTTATTATCCACATATTTTAAACATTAAAACCCCTAAATTTTAGCCTTGTTGCCATCCACTCCACCTAATCCTAATGCCCAAAATTTAGCTAACTTAAATTAAAAGAATTGGGCTCCATGAAACTTAAATTTGGGCCCCTTACTCCCTTGTGTGGCGTCACCTCCTAAGATTGGGCCATAAGCCCACTTTGGTATTTTAAACATAGATACTACCTTTTAAACCATATAATACCCAAACAGATAATTTTAATCAAGGCCTCTACCTAAGCCTGAGCCCAATTTGGACCCCTAACACTTAAATTAACACATTAAACATATCCACCCATTAAACGCATAGGCCCAAAAATTCAGGATGTTACAGAAGTGATGAGATCGAGAGAAGGAGTTGTGTTGAACCAACGCAAATATGCCTTGGAACTGTTAGCTGACCTGGGATTAGGGGAAGCAAAAACAACATGTACGCCTCTTGAGCAGAACCAAAAACTTACATCAGTTGAATACGATGAATCAGTACAATCGAAAGTTGATGGGGATGAATTACTTGTGGATAATGCAGTATATCAACGTCTCTTGGGGAGATTACTATATCTGACCAATATGCGACCAGACATCATGTTTGCAGTGCAACACCTGAGTTAGTTCATGCACAAACCAAAAAAATCACATTTGGAGGCTGCTTTTCGGGTAGTACGCTACATAAGGAAAAATCCTGGCCAAGGGATTCTGTTGTCTGCAGCTAGCAAACCACATCTCATTACTTTTTGTGATTCTGGTTGGGCTTCGTGCCCCATGTCTAGGAGGTCAGTTACTGGTTTTTGCGTTAAGCTTGGGGAATCTCTTATTTCATGGAAGTCAAAAAAACAAACAACTGTTTCTCGATCGTCAGCAGAAGCTGAATATAGAAGTATGGCAGCGGCAGTGGCAGAGGTTGTTTGGTTGAATGGTTTACTAAAGGAAATCACCTTTAATCAACTTGATAAGTCTATACTTTTTCAGATAGTAAGACAGACTTTTACAGATTGCAAAATCCTCTGTTTTTCATGAACAAACTAAGCATATAGAGATTGACTGTCATTTTGTACGAGATAAAGTCAGAAAAGGATTGATCCAGATGCAACATGTTGGAACAAACGAGCAACTTGCTGACTTGATGACAAAAGCTTTAGGGATCAAACAACATGAGTATTTAGTATCCAAGTTGGGGTTAAAGATATATTCCAAAATTTCAACTTGAGGGGGAGTGTTGAGAAAGATAGCAGTTAAGTAGTTAGAGATGGTTTATGTAAGTTAGTTAGTTAGACAATAGTGTGTATAAAACATACAGTGGTACTCTGATTTCAGTAGTTTTTTGATGAATTCTTGATCATTTCAACATTTCTAATATCTTATACATTAAAACATATTATCAATTGTATAATATTACGACACAAAAAAAAACCTACATCATTTTAGTTGATGCATTTAAGGTTTTTTTTTTCAGTGAGGACTGAAATTTTAAAAATTGAAAGGCATAGGGATTATAAATGATTAAATCAGAGAATATGAACTAAACCTACAATTTACACATAACATGGGACTAATAACAGGAGTTGACTTCATGAAGTTCACAACTAATTTTTGAATTAAGACTGGAATTTCAAATTTTAAAATATGTAAGAACTAAAATCGACCAATTTAGAGTATAGGCACTAAATCCACAACTTATACATCACATAAGAATAGGAAAATAACAACTTTTTAGAGTCGGATTAAATTACACTTCTAGAATTAAGTAGGTAAACCCTAATTTACATTTAAGATAAAGCCATGTGTCATAGGGTTAGAATTTTAGTATATCAAATCGTGCGGCCTTAAACGATTTCTTTGTTTCGAACTTGCCTAAGTCAGTCAAACTCTCGCAAATGTAAGAATTCTCGCAGAATTTCTCTAAGGCACCAAAATATAACAAAAGCAGGGGCGAAGCCAGAACAATTTTTTAGGGGAGCGGATGAAATTTTAATTTTTTATAGTTTATATCTTTATAATTTGTAAATGATTAAATCGAATTTTTATAATTTTAGGGGGCCAAAGTGCAATTTTATCTTACTAATTTAAAATTTTTTAAAAATTTTAAGGGCCTAAATAGCAATTTTACATTTTAAGGGGGGCCGGGGCCCATGCCAGCCCCCCTGGCTTCGCCCCTGAACAAAAGCAAACTCGAATCGAGGAAGCAACAAAGAAAAGAAAAACGATGCACACAAGGTATTTGAAGCTTTCGTATCTAAATATCATTCTCCCTTTTAATTCGAAATCTCACCATTTTGTTCAAAAAAATCACAAATTTAAAATCAAGTTTGTACATATATTATAACAAAACTTATAAAAAATTTCAATGCATTTTAATGGTTCAAATTTAACGAGGATTTAGATTTGAATTTATATATTTTTAAGAGAATATTTTTACGATTTTAGAATGATTAAATTATAAATTTTTCATTTTTTAAAAGAATAAAATTGAATTTTAAATTTTAAGGAAGGGTCAATATGTAATTATACCATTAGATTAATATTTAGAAAAAGATACCTGACCAGTAATTATGTTATTTTCACCAAAATCATTACTCAAGATTTTTCTACCTAATTTCCTTATTAGGGATGATTTGTCATTCAGAAATTAACCATTTAGAGAAATTCCAATTTCTTTAGAAGGGCGCAAAAAGTTTCGCATTAATTATTTTATATTAACTTATGTATCCAAACCCTAAAATTTATTATGCGTTAAATTACAAATTAGTCCGTATTTTTCGATTTGATCATTTTTAGCCGTAAACTCTTTGAATTTTTAAAATTCTAGTCCTAACGCAAATGACAATTGGTAAATCTATTAGCTAGGTTTTTTTATGAGTAATATATGAAAATAACAAGCATTTTTTGGGGTGAATTACAAGAGGATGGCAAAACCCTAACAACAACACGACTAGTACGATTCGAACCAAGTCACACCTGCGGTGGTGAACACCTTGACCATCAGACTAACACACAGGGTTCAATCATTTTATTTTTTATTTGGACAAACTCATTCTCTATATTTTTTTAATTTTGAAATTCCAGTCTTAAACCAAAGAATAACATTTGGTCAAGTTATGCTATTAATCTTATATTATGTATAAGTTGTGGTTTTAGTCTTTATTCTCCAATTTGATCATTTTTAGTTATTATACTTTTTTGAATTTTGAAGTTTTAATTCTAACTCGAATGATAGTCGTTAAATCCAACAACTAAAACGATGTGATTTTTTTAAAGTAGTATGTGAATTGACAAGTTAACATGATATCACACTTGTAATAATATGTTTGTCGCATAAGATAACGACAATAGTAAAATTTAACTTAGTTGATTTATCGGCTATTGTTTGGCTATGATTGAAATTTCAAATTCAAAAAGCATGGGGCTAAAAATGACCAAATAATAGTTCAGGGATTAAATCCGCAACATACTCACATTGTCCTTTAACTATAATCCAAATCCTATAAACTTCAAAACGTTCTAATTGAGTTTAGGTTGACAGAAGGACCTATTTAGTATAATATTGATACTTTAATAATCTTAGAATATTTTGAAGTTGAAAGAGTAATTTAAAATTCGGGTCCTAGAAAGAGAACATTAGGGGCAATTAACCCTAATATTTAAGTAAAAAAATGATTAAATCGCATTAGTTTATAATGTATTAATAAAAATATTAATAAAAAGGTTAATATGTACACTCGTTGTGTACTTTTTCTTTTTTATTCCACAAGCAATATTAAAAGATTATCACATATTTTTTTAATATTCTATTATACCATTATAAAACACTTATCAATTTTTTAAGTGTGCTTGCGAAAATTAAAAAAACAGTGTACTGATTATTTTCCCTTAAACAAAAATTGGTTTGTCAACAAATGTTCTATGATTATATTTTTTTAAAGATTATTATATAGTAATTTTTTTTAAAGAATCTCATTATAGGTTTTGGTCATATCTGTTCTTTTTAACAATTACCCATAACACATCCTTAACTCATAAATATGAGGATAATACGCTTCAGTGCACTCAAACTCACGTCATCCTACATTGACAACAATATCCATATTAATCGAGCTAAAACTCAATCAACAATCATTTTTTAATTCATCCGACTTGACAGTGCCCATTAATATAAAACTCATTAAAGATAGACATAAATAATTAAAAATTTATTATTAACTCTAAAATTAAATTAGTTAAGTCAATAATTCATTATAGTTTTTAAACTAAAAATAGCTTACGGACAAAAAATACTTGATTACCGACTAAAATCTTGCATGAAAAGTGTCGGGAAAATTAATTTTTCAAAGGAAATCACAAATTGAAATTTTTTAAAAAAATTATTAGATATTTATATAATAAAAATAATTATATAAATTAAGTGAATTAGATTCCAAATCCATATGATAAGGTGTTTTGGACTATATAATAATGAAAAAAAAAAGCATTTCATTAATCAGCAAGATTTTGCAATCTTCGATAATCATGATTAAGATGAAGGATATTAAAGTTAGAACATTTTGTTTTACTATTGTGAATACTTAATCAGCAATGCACGTAATCTCGATGTGACTTATTAACCAATAATTGGATTTTTTTAGATTTTCAAATCATCGGTTTTAAGTCGATCGAGTCATATTAATATTGGTATTATTATCAATACAGGAGGATATGACTTCGAGTGCGTTGAAACGTATTATTCTTTGGTAGTTCTAGGTATTGTATCAAAAAGAATAAATATAATAAGAACCCATAATGAGACTAATGTTCAAGAAAAAATTGTCGATTTTTGGACATTATTTTTTCTAAAATTTTAAAGTTTTTTTCGTGAATATTTTTTTAAAAAATGTTTGTAAGTTATTTTCATTATTTTAAATTATTGTTTGCAAATTATTTTTATTATTTTAAATATAAACTATTTTTTATATAATAAAACATTAAAATTAGAATTTGTTTATTTTAAATTCAAAATAATCATTATTCGAGTTAAAATAGTTTGGTATTCAACATGTACATTTTAATGTTTATGTTCAATATTCATGACTGCTTCTCTCAGTAATATCGTCTCTAATGTTCGAATTTTGACTCTCTCATTAAAATGCAATGTAATTTACCATTTCAACCTTATTATAGTTACTAATTAATTAGTGTAGACAAAATGATAATTAGTAGCCGCAATTAGGCGCATGTGGTGTGATGAAAGAATGTGATTAATGATTTAATGGAATGTATAGTTAAAATATTATTGAAGTCCCTGTATTTTTTGCATATTTAGAATTTAGTTTTATTATTTTATTTTTAAAATTTTAGTCCTTTTATATTTTAAATTTCAAAATTTAAATTTACTTAATATTATTAAAAAAATTATTAAATTTTTATATGATATTTTAAAATAAAAAAATTATTTAATAGTCATGTAATAAAAAATTGTAATTAATATTATTTTAACAAAAAAAATGATATTAATAATCACTCTTACATTTTAAATCCCAAAAATAAAGGATTAAATTCCTTAAAAAAAATCAACCTTATTTTAACACACACAATTAAGGGTTAAAATATGTCATTAGTCTCTATACTTTGACAAAATTTGAGATTTAATCCATGTACTTAAATTAAGATTTAAAAATCTCATCCCAATCATAAAAATAGAAAGTATTGTGTGTCAAAATTCATTAATTTTGCTTATTGATTAAGCTACCCTCATATAACGCGGCATAATTTTAAGTTGATAAATTTTAACGAAATTACCGACGATAATAACGATTGGACTAATATTTTTCAATTGAGAAAGTAAATAATTAAGTCTCTAACTTTTAAAGTACATGGATTAAATTTCAAATTTTATCAAAATATAAGTACTAATATTATATTTTATCCAAAATTAAGCTAAGAGGCGACAAAGGTGAAAGCAAAGCAAAGGCAAAATGAGGCTTGAAGCATGGTTATGAAGTTGGATTCCACATGCAAAAACGTCAACTCGGCCACTCAAATCATGCACGTTCGGTTCCCACCCGCGTGCAGTTTTTGATTTGACTCACTCACAGACTCGGGTGACTCCCGTAATCTTTTACCTTTATTTATTTTGTCTTCTTTCTAATTTTTATGCTTTTATCTTCTTCTTTTTTACATTTTTCATAATTTGCAATTAAATATTTTCGTAAATCATGTTTTAAAGTTTTTTAATATATTTAATTATAAAAAATTACAAAATAATCACATAAATATTTAATTTTTTTACCATTAATTGGTTAATGCTGGTAAATTTTAAATTTAACATAATAATAATTTAAACCCTCACTATTTTATATATTACGTAATTTGGTCTTTTTAGCAATATTTATAGATCTTTCACTTAAAAAACTAAAAAAAATCAATTTACAGCTAAGTTTTATTGAAAATATACAAAAAAAAAATAGAAACACCGTAAAGTCCAAGATAATAAATTTTATTTTTTTCTCATTCTTTTAAAATTTAACCCTCAATTACATAAAGGAAAGTAAATTAAGTTACAAAAAAAAATTACATAACGTATAGATGTTGTGGGTTAATTTTTTTTTAGAATCAAGACTAAATTGATATAATTTATAAATATTAAAGACTAAAGTTGTTATCACGTCAATTTTAAAAACTATCACTATTAACCCGCTAAGGGTTAAAAATAGACCACAAATATACTCAATGTGTAAATGTTAAGATTAATTTTGTTAGCATCAAGACTAAATTACCATAATTTATAAATGTTGAATGTTAAAGTTGTTATTATGTCAATTTTAAAAGCTTTCATTGTTAACTTGCTTACGAATAAAAAAAAAACAAAATTAAATAGTTTGTTAGTTGCCCATTTTCTATATAAGATATTTTAGTTGCCGGTTGTTCTAATGTTCCATGTGAGAATGAGGGGAGGTAAGTTGGGAGTATTGGGTAAGCTTGACGGCTTGGATTCAGTTGCTCTCCAGTTTTCTTCTTATTATTACTTTAAATAATTTGATTATAAGTTTTGATCATATCTGCTCTTTTTGACACCATGCCTAGATTTACCTATAGTCTATCCCCAATTTATAAATGAGAGGATAATGCATTTCAATACACTCAAACCTACGTCCTCCTGCATTGACAACAATACCCATACTAATCGACTTAAGACTCAATCGACTAACCACCAAAACAATAATTCATCCAAAAGGTAGTAATTAATATTATTAAAATAAAATCTTATGTCTACTACATCATTCACTATTTTTTAGAGTTTATAAATATAATATAGTGTAATTATAATATAATCACATATGAGATTTAGGTAATTATAAAGTAGGATTAATTTACAAATAAATTAAGAATTAGAATAATTTAGATTAAAATATGTTGGTCATCAACCTGCAATGAGAAAATAAAAATAAAAATAGAGAAAATCGAACACATAAATATTTATATGAAAAATTCCTCCAAAAAATATGATAAAAAATCACATGTAAAAGAGACTTCACTAAACGAGCAAAAAATCAAAAGTGTACAAGATGGAACCCTAAATCTCGAAAGAACAAAATACTTTGGCTAAAACCCGAAATTCCCAAAACTCACAAAACTCAATCTCAAAGATGATCAAGATTATTATTCTAAGTTACAACAACCCCTTTTATAGGCTAAATTTATAGATTAAATATGACTAAAATAACTTAAACTAATAAGAGTTTAAATGGGAAACAATAACAATGTTTAACTAAAAGAAGAAAATCCAGAATTAAATTGAAGAACACATCGCCACGTTGCATGCTCCTCTTTGGGATGCTGTTTTTCACGTCGTCGGGACATTATAGTCGTCTCGTCACGATGTCGACTTGTAAATACAATGCACACTCCACAAAATCCACATATGATAATAGTATATAATGGGACTGGAAATTTATATATACAAATTGTGCACGGTAAAACTTGAGTCTAGGTAAATAAAATCTAAAACTTCAGCTTTTGTCAACAATACCAATGCATTATTGACTACATCATTAACTATTCAAGAATACAAAGAAAATACGTTAAAAAAGAAAGTAAAAATATCATAGCAGTCCTTGTACTATATCATGAATTACATTTTGGTCCCTTGATTGAAAAAGTGGGCAAATTAATTATTATACATTAGATGAAAGGCTAAAAAAAGTTTTTCAAAATTTTTAAAAATAAAACCAATAAAAAACTTTAAAGTATTCTGATTTTTAATAAAAATTCTAAAATTTGAAAAAAAAGAGCAAAAAAGTGAATAATTTGTAAAGAAAGGCTGAGAGACAATTTGATCCAAATAAAAGAATATGAGTGAAATTAATAAAGATGAAAAGATTGAGAATTAAATTTATTATCATTTTTTATACATAAAATATCAAATAAGCATTTCATCACACAATTTTAAATAAAAATTATTTTATTCCTTCATTAAATATATAAGGACCAATTTAATAATTTAAAAGAATTGCTATTTTAAAAATAAAATTCTGATAACAAGGCCAAAAGTCAAAGCAAAGGTCCCCCCTACTTCCTATGGAAAACCTAAGAAGCATTAAATCCTATATGTTGCCTTTACTATAACGTTAAACAAACAATCAGTTAGGTGTGGCCACACAAAATTTTCCCGAGAAAGTGAAGGATACCAAAGAAGAAAGTTTTTGATAGACACTTGGCTGGGTCTTTGCCACGTGTATAATATAATTACATGCAATTTTATAATTAAGAAGACAAGCTGTCAGGATTAGTTTAATAATTCACATCTTTATTCTTTTTAATTAAATAATAATCTTTGCTTGGAAATTGTTCCCCTTAAGCTCACAAATTAAAAAAATGTGACTTAATTTAATTTAAGGGTAAATTATTAAAATAATCACTTTTATTTATTTCAGATTATATTTTACTTCTCGAACGACTGTCTGACGTAACATTTTAAATGAGTTTAAAATAATAACATCGATGTCTAGCTGATATGAGAAAAATTGTTTTTTCTTTATGAAAATTGAATACAAAATTTGCTCTAAAACCCAAATTATTTATGCTGGACATTCCAAAATTTTGTATTTTATTTTCATAAAAAAATTAACTTTTCTCATCCCAACTGAACATTCACATTAACATTTAAAACCTATTTTCACTATCACGTTAGACTGTCATTTGGGAGGTAACAGATCTTAATAATAGAGTGACTATTTTGTAACAAAACAATAACATGCGCATAAATGACTAAAACGTAACATTTAAAGCATAAATAACTAAAATATAACCTGACGTAAATAAAAGTGACTATTTTAATAGTTTACCCTTAATTTAATTATACTTAATGAAATTTTAGGTTATAAGTAGCCCACGAGATATTGTTTCAAGTCTTAAACCCTAGCCATTAGTTTTCATAATAAAATATATAGAAATTAAGACAGAAAGATTATACAGACACATGTGAACATAATGTTTCCTAATTTGTAATACAAAACAAAGCTTTTTGTTTGTGTCCGGTCAGATACATAGAGAGAATTACGAAGAAATATTAAAATTAGAAAGTAATCAAATTGCTTTTTCTTTTTGGAGAAAAGTTAATTACTCAATTTATACAATTATTTTATAAATTTAATATTTAAGTATTAATGTTTATAATAATTTTTTTTAATTTTTTGTCAACAATATTGACTGGAATTGCTTTGGAATATTACACAGTAATGCATTTTAATGTTCAGGGAATCTATAAGAGTCGTAATTGACAAGAAAATAAGAAAAAAGAGTTGTATAAGCTAAGAAAAGCATGACTTAAAAAGTGGTGGAACGAGTCAATGCTAATTAAATCAAATTAAAAAGTTGTCTGTGATTCATGTCATCTGAAAGTCTTGTTACGTCGAGATTGAGATATTGGTATTAAGTATGTGCATCGAGAATGTAATATATAACAAATTGCTTAACAAAGGCTGTAGAATGAATGGTGAATGGTTATTGGTTTTTGCTCTTGGTCCCAACCTCCTGATTTTGCTTTGAATGTGCTGCATGAGAATGTTACCGATTTATTTTTTCCTATATTGATTGCTATATATATGTAATAAATTTTACCCTCCTTAGTAATAATAAAAGATAAATTAGTGGAATTGTGGATTATCGAGAAGAATCGAAGAGGAGAGAAAAGAGAAAGTGAAAGTTGAGAGTCTCAAAAGAGTGTCTTGCCCTGTCCTGATGTACACGAGCTTTGGATTGTCTTCAGTGATTCCCAAGGTGCCACATGTCCATATATTGGTTTTGAGTTCCTCGAGATTTAATACCATTGATGTCTTATTGTTATAGATATGAATTATCATATTAGGACAATGGATATATCTAACGTGTAAATGATAGATACATTATTCATTTCAAGCGTAGAGTCCCGATGGTATAAGGTTGTAAAGTTATGAGTTTGCACGTGTTTTTAGCTTATAAGATGATCCTTCTAATTAAGGACATTGACCTATGAAGCGAGCTCGCAAAATATAAGTATATATATTTTTTATTATGTGTCATTGTGATTCATTGACAATGGGTGGGTTTGGATGGGCGATTAAGTGTGGTGCAGTGCGTTTAGTTTACTTTTTGTCTTACGCTACAGTATCGCTACAGTATTTAATCTCACCGCCACCGCTGTTTTTACACTAACCGCAAGTAAACGCACCGCTCATCCAAACCCACCCAATGTATAGAGTTATATTATCAACACGTATAGATTAACATGTAGATGTTAACCAAAGAAAAAAACTAATCTTTTGAAGTTCGTACTTAAAAAACCTTTTCAATAATATTACCTTTAAAATTAGATTTTAGAATTTATATGTGAAACTTGCCTAACCACGAATTCTCAATAAGCCATTGGTTAGGCCATTATGGAGTAGGCTCTTTCCATTGATATTAACATCGAAAGCGATGAATGATCAATGCAATTGCTGCAGGCGCATTTGAAGCTTCAAGAAGAAAAAAGAAGACACCCATTCAAGTACATACATGTATACATATTTAGACAGAGAAAGAATCTGACATGCACACTAAAGAGACAAGTTCAGTGCCGTGGACCAGCATTCCAACACTTTAATACCTGCACCCCACGAAAGCTGAAGTGGGGGTCCTCTTCTTTTTCTTTTTTTTTTAAATCTTAATTTTTCATAATCATAATCTTAAGCTTAACCCCATATTTAAGACATTCTGCAATTGAGAGAGCCTTCATGTCTGAATTTGATGTTTGAGTTGCAGAGAGTGAAGAAGAAAAAAAGATTAACACAGGGTCTCACAATAATTAAGAGCTGGACCAATTAATGTACAGCCTCTGAGAGAGAAAGAGAGAAACATAACATGGTCTTGTCGGTTGTTCTGCAAGAAAAAAAATACTGAGTTGAGTTTCACCAGTAATCTCTAGTGGCCCATCACCTGTTCCTTACATAGATGGATTTTACAAGCTTGGATGGGTAAGTAAGAAACGTATATATATATATATGTATGTATGAATGTATATTTCCTTTGCTTAATGCTTATAGTTTTTAAGCTCCAAAGCTTTTGAGTTTCCCCAACCTTAATCTATGCTTTAAAAAAAAAAAAAAAACTTGTTCCTTTGCATTGTTTTGGTCTTTTACTACTATAGAACCAAGCTACAAGGGGCCCATTTTTTTCCTCTTTATTTTTATAACATTAAATCTCAAAATTTTTCATTTGTCTCTTTACACTTTGCTTGCGTCTTGATGAAAAATGGAAGGTTTCTTAGGGTAATGAAATTTGGTGGGTTTAGCACTAAAAAGTGGGGGGAAAAGACCATAAATTTTCGGGGGGGGGGGGGGGGGTTAATTAGCTGCTGATTATACACTATTTTTCCATGATGATGATGATGATGAGTTTGAAAATATATATATATATATTTAAGTTAATAGTATAGTTTTGTTTTGTTTTTAATAAAGGGTTTGTTGGGATCAAAGACTTAGATCTGGGTTTTACATTAGAAAAAAAAATTATATCAAAAAATGGAACTGAGAGACCAAGATAAGGAAATGGGGTTGCCATTGCCATTGTCAAGCTCACAAACCCCAAATCCAAGGCCACCCCAAACCCTAAACCATTACCCTAATATAGATCCAGTGCCACCTGGTTCAGTTGCTGGTGCTGAGCCTGAACCAGTAGGTTCAAGCCTTGTGGTTAGGTATAGGGAGTGTTTAAAGAACCATGCAGCCACCATGGGAGGACACGTTGTGGATGGTTGTGGTGAGTTCATGCCAAGTGGAGAAGAAGGTACCATGGCAGCCATGAAATGTGCAGCTTGTGAATGCCATAGGAATTTTCATAGGAAAGAAATCAATGGTGAATCACAGTATATACCACCATTACCAAGGAGGAACGGTGTTGTTCATCTTCCACAACAACCAGTAAGGTTTCCGGCGCCGGTTCTGATGAGCTTTGGTGGCGGCGGTGGTGGCACGGCGGAGGAGTCTTCGAGTGAAGATCTGAGACATGATGAACTTATTAATGTTCCACAATCATCAAAGAAGAGATTTAGAACAAAGTTCAGTCAAGATCAAAAGGAAAAAATGATGGAATTTGCTGAGACATTGGGATGGAGAATCCAAAAACAAGATGAACATGAATTGCAGATGTTTTGTTCACAAGTGGGAGTTAAGCGACAAGTTTTCAAAGTATGGATGCACAACAATAAACAAGCCATGAAGAAAAAACAAATGTAAGAACAACAAAAATTTTCCTTTCTTTATGACATGTTACAATTCTTACAAACTTTTTTAAACATTTAGGATAAATGGGAAGTAATTTTCATATTATATACAAGAGAAAAGAAAACGATGGGAAATTTTTTATGTATTCTTCTTTCCTCTTTTTTTTTTTTTTTTCCTCCCAAACAGTTCTCATATATATGTCCCATTTAATCATTCTACCTTTGGTTGCTCAACCCTACCATGAGAAAATCTTCTATTTTACCTCTAGAATTAAAGCCGGCCAAAACGGAAGTTCACGAGTTTTCATGATATCGATATGATTAAAGATTTAGCTTCGATAATAGAGCAGTTCTAAAATTCGTAGTTAGTATTTACTTCTTAATAAATATATTAAAAAATTAAAAAAAATTATATTGAGTGAATCAAATAATATCATCTAATTCATTACTAAATCCCATTCTTTCTAGCTAATTTCTTATTAAAGAAATATAGGTTGAAGGAGACTTATCCTAGTTGAGAGATTCTTTCAAAGGATGTGCTTGAAATTGGGTAAATACAAAGGATATTAATTGCATATATAGTATATTGATAAGCTTAAGATAGTATCTTTCTCATTTTCTTTTCTCTAAAAAAAAATAAATGAGACATTTGAATGTTTGACTTTATAATTTATATAACTATTATATATATATATATGATCATTCCATGATTTGATTCAATGATTTTTACTCAAATTATTGATGAGTGATGCTCATACATAATCCTAAAGAGAAACATCCCTTTATTCCATATCTATAAATACCTTATATGCTATAAGAGATAAGCTCAAACCAACTCCAAACAATGACCCTTCAAGAATTTTTATCGAAAGAATCGATCTCCTCTTGACAATATATGTATAGATTCTCAAGTGATGAGTAGTACTTTGGATGTCTTCGGCAGCACCTTGCACTTGATTTCTTCACTTCCCAAGCAAACCTCCACTGTTAAACATCGTCACCACCACTTTCTTTGCCTCTAGTTTTTCCATATGCCTTCTTTTATTTTCTGTAAAGGTTTTGTTTGTTTCTTAGGAAAAAAAAAAAAAGGAAAGTAGTGCAGTAACCAAGACCAAGATCAAAACCCAGATATATTTGAAGATGCTGTGTTGTTTTTGTTGGTTATTTACTTATTTTTCTCAAAATTCTTTGGTGTTGAAACGTGGCATTGCAATGGGCAACGTGTGGCTGAGTAAGGAGGGGTAGCTGTTTAGGGAAACAACAGCCATGATGTATTCGCTTGAGAAATTTTATTATGCAAAATGTACTTTCAAGGGCAATAAATTAATGAGCAGACATTGTTAAATGTATCATCACGCCATAGCTGGTGGTACGCTCTACTTCGCCACTCCACTTGCTCCACGACGAATATATAATCTTAAAAATTATTATCACTTCTATAAATGTTGAATGCATCTATCTTTACCTGACCCCATCTCGCTCCGTTTTAATTTAATATTATTTATTTATTTTTAAACATAATTCTTAAACGAAATATTTAAACATAAAATATATAATTTTTTTTCTACATTACGTTATTACAAATTTACTCTTTTAATAGTTTATATATATTGATAAAATGATAATTTCATATAGTGGAACGAGGCGGAGCAAACAATTATCATAACTGATTCATATCCACTACTCAAACAAAAAAAAATCATCCCATCTCGTCTCACCCCACATCCACTTTTCAAAAAGAAAAAAAAATTGCTCTATTTGAAACGAATAAATTTATATTCTAACCCCTCTCCAATCCATAAATAGAAAGATAATGCACTTCAATGCACTCGAACTCACGTTTTCCTGCATTAGCAACAATACCTATACTAATCGAGCTAAGACTCATTCGGCTCAAATTAACCTTTTTTTATTCAAAACCTAGCTACAAGAATGAGTTTTTCGCAATAGCATTAATATGACAAATTAGGGTGGGTTTGGATGAGCAGTACGTTTACCTGCGGTTAGTGTAAAAACAGCGGTGGCGGTGAGATTAGATACTGTAGCGATACTGTAGCGTGAGACAAAAAGTAAACTAAACGCACCGCACCGCACTTAATCGCCCATCCAAACTCACCCTTAATGGAACAAGGAAACCATGAAATTTTAAGAGGTTGAAATAAATTAGTTATAAATAATTTAGGGCTAAAAGGATTTAAATTTAAATTTAAATTTTTAAAAGAGTTAAAAGCATAATTTTAAACCCAATACAGATTTTCTCAATTATGCACTTGGTAGCATACATATCCAACAATCATAATCAATTTTGCATTTAAAAATTAAAATAGGATTCAGTGTTCATTTTTTTACCAGGTGCAATTGTCACGGGTAGTAGACCAAAACCCGTGATTAACGCACAAAGAGCATCTCATGAAGGTCAAGTGATTAAATGAGGTTCACTTGACCCACTTGAATTGGTCCGATTTGTGGAACATGTGGAGAAATCATCTACTTGAAGCATTGGTGATTTAGTGAAACACTTAAAGAAAAATTAGGGTTCTCATGATAATATTAGAGGATCATGTAAATCCCTTAAGCATCTCAAATTGTAGATTGGCTTAATCTTGTCCGTTGATGTAAATTAACTTGTACCGTTGGATCTAGGGAAGCTCAATTATAAATAAAGTCATTCCCTCTCATTTGTAATCATCCCACTTAGTTGTAATCCTTCATATTAATTGAATACTATTAAGAGCATTTACTCAAACACTTGCGTGCTTTTCTTTCTTGTGATTTTTTTGTTCTTTCGTTGCTCTTTTGTTTTTGAGTTGCTTCCGCTTTATTTTCGGTGCCTTAGAGAATTTCTATCGAGAATTCTTACTTTGCATGAGTTAGATTAATTTAAGCAGATTTAAATCTAAAAAATGGCCTAAAAACATGGAGGATTATTACACCCTACTCCAGTACCCTTAATTGGTATATTATTAATTATGTGTTGTTGCGAAAATTAAAAATACAAATATGATATTTAATAATCATCCTTTGAAATATAACAAAATGAATTTATTTTTTAAATAAATTAAAATATTTCACCCAAGAAATTAATTGAGAACTTTTACATTATTATTTTTAAAAATTAAAAAAAAAAACAGTTCGTAGCAACATGCTACGAAACTCCATTGATATAAATTCCCTAAATTGTTATCATCGAATCTCTTGAATATTTGTAAATTGGTGATTAGTCGGCTCAGATTTCCTCAGGATACCCATCGATGTAGGGCCTAGGGTTTAGGGCTGAACATGCTAAGGGATTCAGACAATACTTGATAGACTTCTTCTAATAAATAAAAAAAAACCCTCAACACTTATCAATCTAAAATATGAGAGAATTAAAAGAAAATTCACACTCGTGGTTATAACATTTAACATCCGAACTAATGGCTAAACTGGCGAAAATACCTAATCAATACAATAGTGATACTTCATGGATTTAATTAAAAATGTTATAACATTTAGTGACCAATTTAAAAATCTAAATAATATTGTGGATCAGTTGAATAAATATTGCCACCAAGACCATTATAAACAAAAAGAAATTGGGCTTTGGGCCTTGGGGCTTTGAACCCATTCGAGCCTCCTAAAATGGGCCGCAACAGCCTATTTGGGTTCACAATGGTCTAAAGTACTCAAATATTTCGTTTTTTCTTCAAGGGAATAATAAATCTGATCAATAAATATAATTATTTATGTATATAATAAGTAGATGTAAAACGGTTTCATGTTAATCAGAGGCGAAATTAAAAATATTTTACGAGAGAATAGAATTGATTAAACTTAAAATTTTATGATCTGTAAAAGAATTAAACTATAATTTTACAACTTTTAAAGGGACTAGAATTGAATTATATTTTTTTTGATAAATTAAAATATTATTTATTATTATATTAATTAAAATTTTATAAATTTTAAAGAACTATATTTAATTTATAACAATGTTAATAATTTATAAAATTTAAATAAAAATTAAAATCTTATATATATATATATAATTCTATTAAATCAAAATTTAATTTTAAATATTTTCTTAAATAAAGTTGAAGCAAAAAAATGGTACAACAGCTTGTTTCTAAGGTCTAGTTCATGGATGTCAACTTTTCACCCATATTATATAGATAGAATGTCAGATACCATATTATATTATAGATAGAACGTCAGTGGTGCATTCATAATATTTTTTTTGGTCGGAATTAAATTATATATTTTTACGATAATAAAAATATAATTTTATAATTATTAATTTAAAATTTTATAAATTATAAAAAATTTATATAAAAAAAATTCATTTTAGGGCAACTGACTCCACCACCAATATATATATATTACAGATAGAATGTCATATACAACATGTTATGTTTTGAATGAATTTTTTATGCTAATAATCAACTGTCTAAGAAAATGAATATGTTAGGATTAGTGAAGGGTTTATGTCACATAGCCTAATAGGAAAAACATATAATATTTAATAATAATAAAATGTTTAGTTTATTGGGTCTTGTTCGATTAATATCGACATTATTGTCAGTACAAAAGTACGTGAATTTGAACGTATTGAAGTGTGTTTATTCCCTTATTTAAGATTTCCACAAAATATCGAAATAGAGAAGTCACAAACTACTCAGTTGCAAAGCGAGTTGTAACTATAACATCAACAGATACTAACTAAGACGAAGTCAAGAGGGAGGCAAGAGACTTGACCCCAGGCCAAATTGGAAAATATCATTAATAGTTCTTTTCAAGTATTAATCATTCACTTTAAGTCCTTCAATCATTCGAATAAATGGAAAATTTATAATTCTTTTTATAATAAAATTTTAAAATTTTATCTTAACCTATAAATAAAATTTTTGACTTTGTCCCTATAAATACGACTTATGCAATTAACCCGAGTCAAAAAGTTTTAGATGTTAAATTAGTGGCCAAACACTTGCCATGCAGCTAGGTTTTGTTGCAAGTATCAATCGACATCCATGAATCACTAACTTTGGATATCCTTGTCCTAAACAACGTGAAATAGCCTGTCTCATTTATTACGTTCTAGTATTTTTATCCTTGTCCCACTTGCCATGCAGGTAGGTTTTTACATTTTTTGTTGCAAGTATTTTTTTTTTTAATATCTTAATTAGACTTATTTATTGGTCGGGTCGGGGTTTGACAAAATTTTAGGTCTGACTGGATCTAATAAATGGGTTTAAATTTGTCAAAACTCGGTCCGGATAAAAATTTTAAAACCCGGGTCTAGCCCAGTCTGTCCATATTAATTTTTTTTATAAAAATATAATACATAAAAAATACTAAAACATTAAAATAAATGTTTCTCAACAAATTAAAAATAAATTAAAAACTTTATACTTAAATAACACTAACATATGTGCTACTTAACAAGCAAATGCCTCTAAAATAGTAGCAAAATTAATAATAAAATAAGTATTATACAATATCCAAATAAGTTTTTCACGTAAAATTTATGTGTTATTATTTTTCTTTTTTATTATTTTGCGATATTTCTATTATAATTATCGTTTGCTAAGTAAGCAGGGGCGAAGCTAGGGGGCTGGCATGGGCCCCGGCCCCCCTAAAATGTAAATTTGTTATTTAGGCCCTTAATTTTTTTAAAAAATTTTAAATTAGTAAAGATAAAATTGCACTTTGGCCCCCCTAAAATTATAAAAATTCGATTTAATCCTTTACAAATTATAAAGATATAAACTATAAAAAAATTAAAATTTCATCCAGCCCACTAAAAAATTGTTCTGGCTTCGCCCTGTAAGTAAGTACATAAAAATCTAACATAAAATAAAAATAAAATAAAGCTAGTAAAGATTTATGGGTTTTAAGGTTAGCAATCATCCCCAAACCCTTTTCATTTACTTTGACTTTGGATGTATATAGTTTGATCAATGTCAACCTATGGTAGAAATTTTCATGGAATTGTTATGGTCTAATTATGCACCCAGTCCCTTTATTCTTTGAATTTTAATTTCAAGAATTCAGTCTTTCTACTTGTCTAATATAAAAATTAAAGTTTAGTTGATAGCATCGTTAAATGATTTTTTTTTAAAGGGATCACTCACGGTCATGATGATTAGCAATTAAAAAATGTATACATCTGAATCACTATAGCCAAAAAATTAAATATTACATAGTACAACTCGAATATAACCTACTTTGGACTAGAATAACTCCGAGCAGGACTCTAATAAGGTGAGATTTAAGCCAGATATAAATCTAGACAGCTCACACATGATTTGTGCAGGGTGAGACTCAAATTCGGGCACTTGAATGTCACATATTCAAATTTAACATAAATACATTAAAGCATTTTCAATGTGATTTTAATTTTTGAATTTGACGAATAAATGAAAGGTAGAGAGCTTAATTTCAAAATCTAAAAAATATAGGGATTGAGGAAAAAATTAAACCAATTAAATTGGACCAAAAGTACATATATATATATTATGAAATTATATCAAGGAATTTTAGTCTCACTTATTTACTTAATTGACTTCATGAAAACATCATTGACCTGATGTATAATTTTTCCATTATTTTAGTTAATGTTATGACTTGAGAATGGTTTACGCTTTCAAACTTACAAAATAGTTTATGGGAGTATTTTACTCTTTCAAACTTACAAATAATTTTTCATTGTGCTCTAAGAAAGGGTTACTATAACTTTTAGTCCCTAAATTTTTCAAATTTTCCAATCAAGTTTGCTTTGGTACCTGTACTTTTTCTTTTAGTCCAATCGCTACCTAAAGTTGGCAATTAGGTCTATTTTAGTCATTGAACTTAGATTCCGTCGAAATTTGATGATGTGACACTTTGAGATTGCTTAATATATTATTTGGTACCCGAGTTTGACACTTTTTTCTAATGTGGTACTAATATTACTTTTTGGTCCAATTTGATACCTGTATTTGATAAAAGTTATATATTTGGTATCAAAAGGTAACAATATTAACTTTTTAGTGTTCGATTAGAGTTTTAAGGTTGATTTGATGAAAGTTAATGGCTAATATCAATAGGTTTGAATTTTTTATAATTTTTTAATAGAATAAATTTATAATTGTGAATTTGTTTAATTTTGTGTTTAATTTATCGTATACAATCCGATGAATGTGATTTAATTCAGGTTTTAAGGTTGATTTGATGAAAGCTAATTGCTAATATTATTAGTTAATTATATATTTTCATCAAATCAACTCTAAAACCCGAATTTAACACTAAAAATTTGACATCATCACCTTTGGGTACCAAAATATATAACTTTTGTCAAAAATAGGTACCGAATTGGACCAAAAAATAACACAGGTACCACATCAGAAAAAGTGTGAAGCTTGGGTACTAAATCATGTTCATATCATCAAGCTTTTATATTTGTCAAGTTTAGGTACAAAAAAATAGACTTAGGGTGGGTTTGGATGGGCGATTGAGTGCGGTGCGGTGCGTTTAACTTACTTTTTGTCTCACGCTACAGTATCGCTACAGTATCTAATCTCACCGCCATAACTGTTTTTATACTAACCGCAAGTAAACGCACCGCCCATCCAAACCCACCTTTAGTTGTTAAGTTCAAGTATCGAAGTAGACAAAAAAAGTACAAATACCAAAGTGACCTAATTGTAGAGTTCATGGACTAAAAGTTATATTAACCCCAAAATCTTTAACAAATTTAGAGATAAGTTATTCCAAAATATTTATAATTATATATAAAATAAAGCTTCATTTTTTTTTATGCTTTTTGCTTTTGCTTTTTGCAAGGGCCAATGACAAAATTTATTTTAAGCTGGGATGTTGCGTCAATTGGAAATTGACAGGAAAGTCCTTTTCCACGGTTTAATTCATGGGTTGGCTGATCGGACCGGCTCATGATTCGGATTATAATTAGATAAGAATATTTTTATTTCGATCGATTTAATTTAAACAATAAATATTAATAAAAATATTTTATTAAATAATTTATTTATAACTTCAAATAATATTTAAATCCCAACCATGATCCAACCCCTTTGTTAAAAGGGATAATATCCATTTAGCCCGTCTCATAATATAAATCATTCAAATCAATTCTTTTAGTTTTTGAATAAATGAAAATTTTGCATTTTTGGCCCCTCCAACATAATAATGATAATGTAATTTAAGCATTTTAACAAAAAAAATTTAACTTTAACCCCTCCAAAATTGTATAATTTTATCTCGACCCCTAAATAAAATTTTTAATTTCGCCCCTAATTCAACCCGATCTAAAAACAAATCTAAACTCTTTATTTATTTAGCAAATCGAAAGTCCTTATATTCAATGGCAGATCATGAGATTAAGTTTCGGAAAGCCTAACTAAAATTTTCAAAAATTTTAGGAGTTTAAAGAGTTTTTTTTCTAAAGAAAATTGGTGGTCTAATTAAAATTTATAATTTTTTTGTGAGATTAATGAGAATTTCGGAAAAAAAAAAAGAAAAGCTTAATTAAAATTTTTCAAAAAAAGGGCATAATGAAAATTTAAAAAATTTAAGACACTAAATTTTAACTCGTTCGAATTAAATATTTTTGAATAATCTGATTATAGGTTTTGATCATATCTGTTTTTTTTTTTTACACAATACATAGAACTACTCATAACTCCTCCCTAACCCATAAATAGGAGCACTCAAATCCACATCCCCTGCACTAGTAATAATACTGATGCCAATGAGCTAAGATTCAATCGAACGTTTGAATTAAAAATTTTAAATTATAATTAAAAACTCAATTATACTTCAATTGAGTTAACTCGGTATATTAAACTCGACCACGCGTTTTTAACTTGTGGTTGACATTAAGCAGCCCATTTTGTTCCCATTTTAATTTAGTAAATGATGTTTAATAGGGCAAAAATATCTCCTGTATATTCATATACGAAAATAGACTTAGTTTAGTGCATAAGTTGACAATTTCTAACTTTAGGTTTGAAAATGTTGCATTTTTTAAATCAAGGCATGGTGTGTTTGATTTTAACATTAACTTAAAAAAAAAAAATATGTCTAGTACTTAGGATATGGTATTGGTATTATTGACAAAGATTAAAGTTTTGGGTTATTCAGTACACAAGTTCGATTTTCACCATACATAATTACCACGTTCGTAGTTGTCACATGTAAGTTTTGTTTGGTTATATTCGGATTTATAAAAAATATGTTGGATTTCCATCACCCAACTCTCTCGGATCAAGAGCAAGCAATTTTCAATGAAAGTGCCCAACAGATGAGAAGCTTCAAATGATTAAGGGTGGGTTTGGATGGGCGATTGAGTGCGGTGCGGTGCGTTTAGCTTACTTTTTGTCTCACGCTACAGTATCGCTACAGTATCTAATCTCACCGCCACCGCTGTTTTTACACTAACAGCAGGTAAACGCACCGTCCATCCAAACCCACCCTAAGTAACCAGATTCACCACCTAAAGCATCAAGTTCCACAATTAAATGAGTAACACCCAACCCCTTCGCCAGCCATAAGTCTTCCTGAACTCCCCAAAGTCCGAACCTCACCGGCCGTATTAAGGATTACTTCTTTAAAATTATGTGAATATTTTTTTTTGTCTACTTTGTTTGTAATGATTATATAAGTGGAATAGCAAAGTGGGTGCAAGGATTTTTCTCCATTAAAAAAATTGGTCTTTAAAACGTGATGTAAGTTGACAATTTTTTAATACATGATGTAAGTTCACGTTTAGAGTGGGTTTGGATTGGCGATTGAGTGCGGTGCGGTGTGTTTAGCTTACTTTTTATTTCACGTTACAGTATCGCTACAATATCTAATCTCACCGTCACCGCTATTTTTACACTAACCGCAGGTAAACGCACCGCCCATCTAAACCCACCCTTAGTCATATAAGAATCCAATTTTGTTTTGGTTTTTTATGCCAAAATTTGGTTAATTCATGTACTTATTTGATTTAAAATTTAAAATCTAATGATAACATTATTAATTATTTTTTTAATTTAATGAAAATTTAATTTTTAATTCAATTAATAACATTGTTAAAATTTTAAATCAAGCAAGTAGAAGATTAAATTCTAGAAATTAAAAATAGGAGGACTGGATTTCAAAAGTATAAAAGTTACAAGACTAAGAGCATAATTAGACCTAAATTAAAAAGTTGGTCAACGTTTTAATTTCTCGGCTAAGGGCGGGCTTTTCACAATAATGATTAGCTGCAATAAGTGGCACTGAAGCATGGTCCTTTCCCACTCTCAGTAGCAATAATTGAAGATAAATTCAATGTATAAAGTGATAAAAAAACTAGGTTAAAATATGCATGTGTCTTTATACTTTTTAAAATTTTGAAATTTAGCCTTTTTATTTTTATTTTTATGAATTTAGTCCCTTAACTTTTCAAATTTTTTAGTGTGATATTTTGAAATGATAATAAAAAAAACCTCACTTGGTAGCTATGTAATGTCAAAAATAATGTTGTAATGATCTTTAATTTAATAAAAAAATTAGTGTTAGTAGTCAGACCTGAATTTTGAAATCTAAAAAATAAATGGACTAAATTCTAATTTTTCTAAGAGTACAAGGATTTATGGCGTCTTTTAACCAGTAAACTATTATTTAAAGAAGAGTATTTTCAATTTTTTCTATTATGAAGTGCAGTTCACTTAAAGAATCTCTCAACATGTCTAATATTATTCTTAATGGAGTTTTGTCTCTTAATTTTATAGAGAGTTCGAATGCTCGAAGAGACATCAGATTCATAGAGCGTGAGCATGTCATCAAATGCTTGACAAGGTGAACCATGAGCAACCCACCAGGTAGGGGCGAAGGCAAAACAATTTTTTAGGGGGCCGAATAAAATTTTAATTTTTTATAGTCTATATCTTTATAATTTTTAAAGGATTAAATCGAATTTTTATAATTTTAGGGGGGCCAAAGTACAAAATTACCTTTACTAATTTAAATTTTAAAATAAAATTTAAAGAACCTAAATAGCAATTTTCTATTTTAGGAGGGACTGGGGCCATGCCAGCCCCCTAGATTCGCTCTGCCACCAGGTTTGTTTACCCTCAGGTTTTTGAAAAATTTGAGAGAAAACCCTACCAAGGACAATACCAAACTTGTTAATGGGTCTATTGGCTCTAGATAGACAACGCTTCGTAGACTTTGTCCAAAAAAGTCGAAAATCCCTCAACAATATATATTAAACTTGATTTTAGTTAGATTATATAAACAAAATTTAAACTTCTATTCAATTATGCACATTCAACAAAATAAATTTAATTATTTTAATAATCAAATCAAAATTAAAATTATATATATAATTGCAACTGTTAAGGGAGAAGCAAAGATTCAGCCTCCATAATGGTAAATTTTAATTTAATTACTATACAAATTTTAATGTGTAGATTAATATAATAATAAATTATAATTTCGAGATATTAAATTTTTTTATTATTTTCTTCTTAAATGAATTAAAAATTATAATTTTTTATTTCAAATATACCCCTCCTTTTTTCAAGTTGAATTTGATTTTAGTCTTTTGACCATTAAAAAGGAAAGTCTATGCTTATAGATTTCAGTTGAGGCATTTATATTTATTATTTTAAAAAAAGACTTAATATATTATAATACCAAATAAAAAAAAAGTCGACTCAAAAGAAGAATATTTTTTTTAAAAATAATTTACACAGAAGAATAAATTAAAAAAATAAAAATTTAAATTAATGGATTAGGAATCTGTATAAATTCTCTTATTGTAATAAATAATAGTCATTAGCCACCAACTATTTATTTATTCCACTTTTAATTTAACAAAATAAAAAATGGGTAAACTGCAAAAGTGGTCACTTTTGTTTGCCTTAGATTACATTTTAGTCACTTATGTTTGAAATGTTATGTTTTAGTCACTTACGTTATCGTTTTGTTACAAAGTGGTCACTATACCGTTAAACTCTATTACCTCCTTAATGACAGTCCTACGTGTCAGTCCAAATGAGTTTTAAATGTCAACTTGGATGTCCAGTTTCTATGATGAAAATATATTTTTAATTAAATAAATTTAATTTGGTCTGCCACATAAAACATCCAAGTTGGCATTTAAAACCCATTTGGACTGCCGCCTAGGATCGTCATTAGGGAGGTAGCGGATCTTAACGGTAGAGTGACCACTTCATAACAAAACAATAACGTAAGTGACTAAAATATAATATGAGACAAATAAAAATGACTATTTTTGTAGTTTACCCATAATATATATATGTATATAGAATGTGTTGATTAGCTTATTTATTAAAAACATCCTTTCGATTGAATATTAGCTCAATTGGTATGAATATTGTTGTCAATATAGGAGGATGTGTATTTGAGTGTGCTGAATCGCATTATCCTCCTATTTACGAGTAGGGGAAGAGCTATGGATAGTTGTAGATATTCTGTTAAAAAAGAACAGATATAATCAGAACCTATTATATAAAAAAATAGGATCGTTTAAAAATACAGGGGCCAATTATAAAGTTTGACCTAAAATTTTATACAAATATACGAATAGTTCAAGAGAGACTGCAGGTAGAAATGTTCTAGACCTAGAAATGTCAGCGTCTCTTTGGTCAACATCACGAGTTAGATACCCTCCCATCACCGTTCACGATGAAGATCAACGGTAGTAAATCAATTACAGACACCACCAGAGGGGCGTGTGGGACAACACGTGTGACTGTTGGTTTGAAAACTTTTTCGTGTCTCGAAAAATCATGGGTAAACTACACCCAAGTCACTTAATTATTAGTAAAATTATATTTTGGTTACTTAACTTCAAAAAGTTATAAATAATCACTGAATTATTTGAAAGTTTTTATTTAAGTCACTGGGCTGTTAAGTCTTTTTCTTTTCAGCTAATAAGCTCTAAGCAATGATTCAAAGATCAGTATGGTGGATCAGTATCTATCGACGAGTAGAAGAACATACCTTATATTCAAGTATTTGACGGCCTATGTCAAAATCAAAAAAGAAAGTTGTTTTATGAAAAAAATTAAAATGTAGAAAAGAAGGGGAAGTAAAAGGTCAAACAATAATGATTTTAACAGCTCAGTAACTTAATGAAAACTTTGAATAGTTTAGTGACCATTTTCTAACATTTTAAAGTTAAGTGACCAAAACATAAACTTACTAATAGTTCAGTGATCTTGATTGCAATTTAACCTAAAAATTATCAGTGGAGATAGCCAGTTGACGGGTCTTTATATATATATTTTTTATTTCTCACCAAAAAAAGATCAAAATTAAGAAACTCTTTTTCTTTTAAATATCATTATCGTCTTCTTTGCAAAGGCTTTTTCATTGTCCAAAAGAAAAAAGAAAAGCAGCTTTATTTACAGCTCTTGATTTGATTTTTTTTGTTGGGTTTTTGGTTTTCTTGTTTGCCTTATCTTTGAAGAGCTCTAAAAAGCTAAATATGTTGGGTTATTGAAAAAAAAAAATTTTAAAAGCTGTTTTTTTTTTTTTCTGTAAGCAAGAAGATTATGCAATCGATTTGTTCATCTTTAAAGCTTTACTTGAACTATTGTTTTCTTTTCACTTTAGTCATCTATGGTAGAGCTGCAAGAATTTTGCTTTTTTTGGCTTGAAATTCTCTTCTTTGTAATTTTTTTCGTTTAAATTTGGTTGTGTTTCTTTTTTATTTTTTGCTTAAAAATAGTCTTTGATTCAACTGGTTCAAGTTCTCTGCACATTTGGGGTTGTTCTATATCTTCACAAGAAAGGTAATTCCCTAATTTGTTTCACAAATCCCATAATTTTTTTTATCATGATTTAAGTTCAAAATTAGTATCTTTCAAGAAAAATATTGCATCTTCATGCTTCAAATTTGTTATGTTTATCATTTCTTTTATATCTATCTTCATTGACTGAAAGTTTAGTAAAAAGTCTATGAGCTAAAGATGTATAATTAATGCAAAAATCATAGAGTTGGACTTAGAAATGTCACCATATGAATCAATATAGTAAAAGGGTTTTCATCATTTATATGGTGGGGTACAAAGGCCTGGTTGATATATATTTATATATATACATATATCGTATCTTTCTTCATTGACTGAAGTTTAGCACAGAGTCTATGAGCTAAAGATGTATAGTTAATGCAAATCTTTGAGCTACACTTAGAAATGTCACCATTAGAATCATATAGAAAAAAAGGGTTTTCATTTTTCATCACTTATAGCTTGTTTGCAGTTTTTGATCTGTTTAATTACTTGACTTGTGTTCTTTGTTTATATATACTCAGGGATATATATATTGAATGGGGACTGATGCTATTGAAGCAGTGGAGACTCCATTTGACTCCTATCCTAGTTCCTTTAAGGTACTATTTTCGAGTTCGTTTCACTTTTTTTCTGTTCTAACTTGGAATATACTGTATATTTTGATCGTTACGGGAATAGTTACATGCATTTGTTTGTGTTTTTCTTTTTTGCTTATATGTTAGGGATCATATCATCATACCATGTTTGTTTTAAGGTGTTTGATCTTCGTCTAATATGGTATGCTTTGATTGTAGGTGCACCACCTGATGTGCACAGAGCTTAGGAAGTTTGTTGATAGAATTTTAAAGATATTTCCGGAGATTGAAGCTGCTCGACCTAGATGTTCCTCGGGAATAAAGGCACTATGCTCATTGAACAATGCACTTGAGAGAGCAAAGTTGCTTCTTCAGTACTGCAACGAATCGAGTAAACTGTATCTGGTGTGTATTTTTGTAGTTATTGCCTTACTGATTATGAAGGAGGAGTTTATTGCTATTTCGGGTTTTTGTTAAAACGAGTATGAGTTTACAATCTGGCTGTTGCATGACTGTTTCTTTTATAACAATCTGATGGATGAAAGTACCATAGAGGCCATTATATTAGGAGTCAAATTGCATTTTCCCTCCTCTACTCAAAAAAAGGGAAGATTAGTTCCTGCACATTAGATCAAAGAGCAAATTAGTAGCTTCTTTTAAATTTTTTATCTATTTGTACTGTTAAAAATTGATGTCCCTGACGGAATAACCAGACTTGTGCTGACGTTAAGAGACCAGTTTTTAATAGTAGAAATGGATGTAATTTTTAACAGAAGGATCAATTTGCTCCCTGATCTAACATATAGGGACTAATTTGCCTATTTTTTGAGTAGAGGGGCCAAAACACAATCTGACTCCTACTATAGGGGCCTCTGTGATACTTTTAACAATCTGATGATATCTTGTAGTCTTCCAAAGAGTTCAAATTTTCATTATTGGCCTCTTTTATAGAAATAGAACCTCCATGAAAATGTTTTGTTGGTGTTTGTGAGCTTAAATAGGAAATTTCCTTTCTCTTTATTTTATTGCTCATTTGATCGATCAAGTTATACCCTTTGGTTGATAGTTCTCCTTAATCACTTTCAGGCAATAACAACAGATGCTATAGTTTCGAGGTGTCAAAAATCAAAGAATTTTTTGGAACAAGGTTTATGCCAAATTCAGAGTATGGTTCCAGTTATGCTTGCTGTCGAGGTTTGTCAAATTACATGTCTTATTGTTCTTGTTTCCTATTGTCCCAAGCAAGTGGTCTGAAAATGATCGATCAAATCCCATTTGTTCTTTAATTAGCTTGTCGTTATTTATTGTTGGCAATCTTAGTATAGTGATTGAGGATGGTCCAACATGGCCAATATAACGTTTGGATAACTTGTAAACTCGGACAGGGTTCATATTTTCTTGCTTTTTGTTCCCTTGAAAGTTTACAAATTCATGAAAAGCAACCGTGACTTTTGCATGAAACTAACTCCAATAGGGCCTGGAGCCACCGTACTGCCAAATCAATTATACTTTTGTTTTGGTGAATGTACTTGAGAGGTCCTTCTATTATAGAGACCTGATCAAATTAGTTCCTCTACAATTAAATAAATCAATTTAGTCTTTGTACTATTAAAAAGAATCAAATAAGGCTAAATTGAAATAGAGTTAACGTATATTGTTTAACAAAGTTAATATTTTTAAAGTTTTTATAGTTCTGTAAATGAAATCTTTTGTTTGAAATTGAATTGCAATTGAAAAAAAAAAAATTTCAAGACAGTTTTTATATAGTAAATGTTAACTTTGTTACAATTTGGACTTATTTGATTCTTTTTTATAGTATAGGGACTAAATTGATCCAGTCCCTATCATACAAGGACCACCTAGGCACTTTAACCCTTTTGTTCTTTGATTAAGCTGATAATGGAATGTCAGTGCAGATCTCTCAAATTGTTGATGATCTTCGAGCTGTGTGTTTCGTCCCTGATAAATTCGAAGAAGAGGCTGGGAAGGTTGTTAGAGAATTGCTTCATCAGGGAGCAACAACGTCAGATTCAATGGAACTTGCTGAAACTAGTGCTCTTCAAACGGCAGCATCTCGACTTCATATTACGTCTTCAAAAGCCATCTTGATAGAGAAAAGATCCATTAAGAAGTTGATGGAAAAGGTTGCAGATACTGACATACAAAAGAAGAAAATCTTGAAGTATCTTTTGTATCTGTTAAGGAAGTACGGTCATTTGATTATTGGGGAGCAAAAAGACAACATGGTTGATCGTAATGAAGGAGCTTTTATGGTTAATAACCCCAGTAACGATATTGTACCCGATGTGGCATCTCACAAGGAGTATAAGCAGCATGATGTTGAAGCTGATAAGTTAAGCGGATTAATACCACCCGAGGAATTTAAATGCCCTATATCTTTAAGATTGATGTATGATCCTGTTGTTATTGCTTCGGGACAAACATACGAAAGGGTTTGGATCCAAAAGTGGTTCGATGATGGTAACGATACATGTCCAAAATCCGAAACGAAACTGGCTCATTTGTCATTGACACCAAATACTGTCATGAAGGATCTGATATCAAAATGGTGTGCAAAGCATGGAATCACTATTCAAGACCCGAGCTTGCAGTCAGATGTGCTTCAGTTGTTGGAAAATTCTTCCACTTCCGTAGCTAGTTTTGGTAGTTCTATATATGATATGCGCTTCCCGGTTGACATCAGCAATGTATCACTTGGATCTTTAGATACTAGCTATACTTCTGATGGATCACGCAACAAGATTGCAGATGGGTTAAGTTTGAAACCGGAGCGGGGCAGTGATGATCTTCGCCAATATCAAAATCCTCGCAATGCAAGTAAAATGAATTTGGAGTCTCTATGTAGGCTTCCCGAGCTTGATTGGGAATCACAATACGAAATGGTTGAAGATATGAAAAACCATTTGAAACGTGATTTAATTAGCTTGTATGTCCTTGTCATCCAAGAATTTCATCGAACCGTTGATTGAATTTTTGAGCTCTGCTCTTGATATGCACAATATTAGAGCACAAAGAGCCGGATTTCAGTTGTTGTTGACTTATGTGAGCCAACACAGGTAATGAATTCATGCATGTGCTGCATCTGTACCATGATTTACCTTTATTTTTGACATTTTCATTCCTTGACCTTCATGCAGGAGCGGGATAAGGTACTTAAATGAAGATGCATATAGCCTGCTATCATCGTCTCTCGACTCAGAAGTGACTAAAGAGGTTCTTGACATTATTGAAGTATTGTCCGGCAATAGCGGTTGTTGGTCTAAGATTGCGGCATCTGGTGCTCTTGTTTCCATTTTAAATATTCTCAACTCTAAGATCACAGCATTCCAGGAACGAGTCATCAAAATTTTGCACAATCTGTCCTCGAGCCACGATATTTGTTCCAATTTAGCATCTTTTGAATGCATCCCAAAGTTTGTCCCGTTCCTAGAAGATGCTTCTCTCGCAAGGCACTGCATAGTAGTGCTGAGAAACTTGTGCAACAACCAAGAAGCCCGGGCTTCTATTACTCAAACTCCAGGATGTATTACTTCTATTGCTAAGTTAATCGAGACCGGCACTCACGAGGACCAAGAGCATGCGCTGGCTATTCTTCTCGCATTGTGCTGCTTAGCAACGCTTGAATATTGTCAGTTAGTAATGGATGAATGCGATATATTCCCTGCCCTTTTCGATGTATCTGTTAACGGGAGTGATAAAGGAAAGGCAAGCGCAATGGAATTGCTACGGTTACTTAGAGATACCAACCATGATGAAGATGAACAAGAACATCTTCAATATGACAATGTCATTTCCGAAGAAGCCAACAACTATCCCAAAGACAAGAAGTCTCATAAGTCGTTGTTCGGAGTGAAACTGTCTATGTTCTCGAGATCCAGTGCACAAAAGAAGAAGAAATGAAATTCGAATTTTCTCATGCTCGGGTTAACAAACATCCTCCCTGGTAAGATTCTTTCCCCTCTTTTGGGACACACTTTGCTTACCAGACTTGAGGAACCGATATCATCGTATTGTAACTAAATGTAGTTAGTTGGTAAATGATTTTGTCCGGCTCGAACAGTACTAATTACCACGATCTAGTTTCTTAGGTTTGATTTATGATTATTTGTATGATATATCTTATGTCATATCATGATTGTATAATTCTAATGAATGTACAGTTTTCAATTTTTCTTTGTATCTACAAATCTAGTGATCTGTTTACCTTCTTAGGCATGCATGCATACATACATACACATGAAATGATATATATATATATATATAATTTTTGTAGTTAAAATGGAGTTCATGTGGTAAAATTACCATGGAGGTCCCTATATTGAAAGTTGGATTGTATTTTGTCATTTTTTACTTAAAATGGACAAACAAGTCTATGTATGTAAGATTAAAGAGTAACTTGATATTATTAAAAGTTTCATCCATTTTTATTATTAAGTATTGACGCGATTAATGGAGCAACTAGACAATAACACTTTGCGTGTCATGTGTAACTCATACTAACATGGAAGGATTAATTCAAGTAAAATAAATGAAATTTTAACATAAGAAATAGAGAATTTTCTAATAAACTGTGAAATTGATGGATTTTTTTACGTGGAGGAATTAATTTAAGTAACCAAATAGTAATATGTCATCATTAATAATAGAAATTAATGGGATTTTTAATAGGATTAATTTGTTTTTTATTTAATGTATCGAAACTAATTATTTTTTTTTTAAGTAGAGGGATAAAATGTAATTCGACTTTTAATATAAGGGTTACCACAATAGTTTTACCAAGTTCACTCATATATAGATGATATTATGAATATTTACTGTTGTGTTAAACATGGTTGCACTTGCCTTAAATGAATTGGCATATATCTATAGATATATACATGCATGTTGGTAGGTTACTTCAATGAATTGGCATTGACGACAATAGCCCCAATGGTGGGGTTAGTGAGGATTGAGGAGCCTTAATGTTCACTGGCGAAGCTAGGGAGCTGGCATGGGCCCGGCCCCCCTTAAAAGGTAAAATTTTTATTTAGGTCTTTAAAATTTTTTAAAAATTTTAAATTAGTAAAGGTAAAATTGCACTTTGCCTCCCACCTAAAATTATGAAAATTCGATTTAATCCTTTACAAATTAGAAAGATATAACTATAAAAAATTAAAATTTCATCCAGCTTCCCCTAAAAAGTTGTCCTGGCTTCGCCACTGTTAATGTTGATGGCTAAGTATCTAAATTTTGGTGACATGCATGCCCCATATAAAGTTATTGAAGGACCTTCAATACACACGTTAATTATTCAAGCTATTTGCACTCTTGATTCTTGAATATTATTGCTAAATCTTATATAATTCCTAATTTTTCTTTGTTATTACCGGTAACTATACTAAAGATATTTCGTTCCTTTTTAATAAATTATAAACAGAACCTGCACGTAAAAATTGAACTTAGTGTATATACATGTATATATATAACCTTATATTTTGATCAAAGAGCTTCAAGCTGTATAAAAAGAACACTCAAATAATACACAAGCATACATATATGTTCAGACGTACATATGTAGACATCTATAAAGTACTTATATTTAATAGATTTGCTTCTTGGTCACGTGCTGGAGTAGCTCAGTCGGTTAGAGCGTATGGCTGTTAACCATAAGGTCGGAGGTTCGACCCCTCCCTCTAGCGTTTTAGTCTTTCTGAAACTTTTGGTTTAATTCTGGTTTTAGTCCTTTTGGTTTAATTCAGGCTTTAGTCCTTCTGATATTTGACTTCTTTATATTAATTTGTCATAATTAGGTGATCTAAGAATCTTTTTGTTTAATTATGGTTTTGGTTCTATTTAATAATTTTCTTGTTTAATTATGGTTTTAGTGCTTTTGGGTTTTTTTCCAACTTAGCCCCTGAACTTTTCTTTACCCACATTAGTCTCAAGACTTGACAACTTGTCTAAATTTGGTCCCTGAACTTGGATTATATTAAAGTGTGATGACATGATACTTGCTCAAAGTGCCACATCATCACTTGAGATTTAATCTTTTTTATATAAAATCTAAAAAAAAAAAAAAAAAAAAAAAGGTGGTGAGATAGCATAATCTCATAGTGTTATATCATCACACAATGGAACCCAAATTTAGGGATAAAATTGAAAAACAATTATCAAATTTCAAGACTAATGTAAATAAAGAAGTTTAGGTGGTGAGATAGCATAATCTCATAGTGTTATACCATTTTCTAACATTTTAAAGTTAAGTGACCAAAAAATAAACATACTAATAGTACAGTGATCTTGATTGCAATTTAACTTAAAAATTATCAGTGGAGATATCCAGTTGACGGGTCTTTATATATATATTTTTATTTCTCCCCAAAAAAAGATCAAAATTAAGAAACTCTTTTTCTTTTAAATATCACTATCGTCTTCTTTGCAAAGGCTTTTTCATTGTCCAAAAGAAAAAAGAAAAGCAGCTTTATTTACAGCTCTTGATTTGATTTTTTTTGTTGGGTTTTTGGTTTTCTTGTTTGCCTTATCTTTGAAGAGCTCTAAAAAGCTAAATATGTTGGGTTATTGAAAAAAAATAAAATTTAAAAGCTGTTTTTTTTTTCTGTAAGCAAGACGATTATGCAATCGATTTGTTCATCTTTAAAGCTTTACTTGAACTATTGTTTTCTTTTCACTTTAGTCATCTATGGTAGAGCTGCAAGAATTTTGCTTTTTTTGGCTTGAAATTCTCTTCTTTGTAATTTTTTTCGTTTAAATTTGGTTGTGTTTCTTTTTTATTTTTTGCTTAAAAATAGTCTTTGATTCAACTGGTTCAAGTTCTCTGCACATTTGGGGTTGTTCTATATCTTCACAAGAAAGGTAATTCCCTAATTTGTTTCACAAATCCCATAATTTTTTTTATCATGATTTAAGTTCAAAATTAGTATCTTTCAAGAAAAATATTGCATCTTCATGCTTCAAATTTGTTATGTTTATCATTTCTTTTATATCTATCTTCATTGACTGAAAGTTTAGTAAAAAGTCTATGAGCTAAAGATGTATAATTAATGCAAAAATCATAGAGTTGGACTTAGAAATGTCACCATATGAATCAATATAGTAAAAGGGTTTTCATCATTTATATGGTGGGGTACAAAGGCCTGGTTGATATATATTTATATATATACATATATCGTATCTTTCTTCATTGACTGAAGTTTAGCACAAAGTCTATGAGCTAAAGATGCATAGTTAATGCAAATCTTTGAGCTACACTTAGAAATGTCACCATCAGAATCATATAGAAAAAAAGGGTTTTCATTTTTCATCACTTATAGCTTGTTTGCAGTTTTTGATCTGTTTAATTACTTGACTTGTGTTCTTTGTTTATATATACTCAGGGATATATATATTGAATGGGGACTGATGCTATTGAAGCAGTGGAGACTCCATTTGACTCCTATCCTAGTTCCTTTAAGGTACTATTTTCGAGTTCGTTTCACTTTTTTTCTGTTCTAACTTGGAATATACTGTATATTTTGATCGTTACCGGGAATAGTTACATGCATTTGTTTGTGTTTTTCTTTTTTTTGCTTATATGTTAGGGATCATATCATCATACCATGTTTGTTTTAAGGTGTTTGATCTTCGTCTAATATGGTATGCTTTGATTGTAGGTGCACCACCTGATGTGCACAGAGCTTAGGAAGTTTGTTGATAGAATTTTAAAGATATTTCCGGAGATTGAAGCTGCTCGACCTAGATGTTCCTCGGGAATAAAGGCACTATGCTCATTGAACAATGCACTTGAGAGAGCAAAGTTGCTTCTTCAGTACTGCAACGAATCGAGTAAACTGTATCTGGTGTGTATTTTTGTAGTTATTGCCTTACTGATTATGAAGGAGGAGTTTATTGCTATTTCGGGTTTTTGTTAAAGCGAGTATGAGTTTACAATCTGGCTGTTGCATGACTGTTTCTTTTATAACAATCTGATGGATGAAAGTACCATAGAGGCCATTATATTAGGAGTCAAATTGCATTTTCCCCCTCTACTAAAAAAAGGGAAGATTAGTTCCTGCACATTAGATCAAAGAGCAAATTAGTAGCTTCTTTTAAATTTTTATCTATTTGTACTGTTAAAAATTGATGTCCCACAGAATAAATAACCAGACTTGTGCTGACGTTAAGAGACCAGTTTTTAATAGTAGAAATGGATGTAATTTTTAACAGAAGGATCAATTTGCTCCCGATCTAACATATAGGGACTAATTTGCCTATATTTTTTGAGTAGAGGGGCCAAAACACAATCTGACTCCTACTATAGGGGCCTCTGTGATACTTTTAACAATCTGATGATATCTTGTAGTCTTCCAAAGAGTTCAAATTTTCATTATTGGCCTCTTTTATAGAAATAGAACCTCCATGAAAATGTTTTGTTGGTGTTTGTGAGCTTAAATAGGAAATTTCCTTTCTCTTTATTTTATTGCTCATTTGATCGATCAAGTTATACCCTTTGGTTGATAGTTCTCCTTAATCACTTTCAGGCAATAACAACAGATGCTATAGTTTCGAGGTGTCAAAAATCAAAGAATTTTTTGGAACAAGGTTTATGCCAAATTCAGAGTATGGTTCCAGTTATGCTTGCTGTCGAGGTTTGTCAAATTACATGTCTTATTGTTCTTGTTTCCTATTGTCCCAAGCAAGTGGTCTGAAAATGATCGATCAAATCCCATTTGTTCTTTAATTTGGCAATCTTAGTATAGTGATTGAGGATGGTCCAACATGGCCAATATAACGTTTGGATAACTTGTAAACTCGGACAGGGTTCATATTTTCTTGCTTTTTGTTCCCTTGAAAGTTTACAAATTCATGAAAAGCAACCGTGACTTTTGCATGAAACTAACTCCAATTGGGCCTGGAGCCACCTTACTGCCAAATCAATTATACTTTTGTTTTGGTGAATGTACTTGAGAGGTCCTTCTATTATAGAGACCTGATCAAATTAGTTCCTCTACAATTAAATAAATCAATTTAGCCTTTGTACTATTAAAAAGAATCAAATAAGGCTAAATTGAAATAGAGTCAACGTTTATTGTTTACCAAAGTTAATATTTTAAAAGTTTTTATAGTTCTGTAAATGAAATCTTCTGTTTGAAATTGAATTGCAATTGAAAAAAATAATAATTTCAAGACAGTTTTTATATATTAAATGTTAACTTTGTTACAATTTGGACTTATTTGATTCTTTTTTATAGTATAGGGACTAAATTGATCCAAATCCCTATAATACAAGGACCACCTAGGCACTTTAACCCTTTTGTTTTAGATACCGTTTTTTCCATATGTCAAGTTCTTTGATTAAGTCGATAATGGAATGTCGAGTGCAGATCTCTCAAATTGTTGATGATCTTCGAAATGCGTGTTTCGTCCCTGATAAATTCGAAGAAGAGGTCGGGAAGGTTGTTAGAGAATTGCTTCATCGTGGAGCAACAACGTCGGGTTCAATGGAACTTGTTTGAAACGAGTGCTCTTCAAACGGCGACATCTCGACTTCATATTACGTCTTCAAAAGCCATCTTGATAGAGAAAAGATCCATTAAGAAGTTGATGGAAAAGGTTGCAGATCTTCGACATACAAAAGAAGAAAATCTTGAAGTATCTTTTGTATCCATTAAGGAAGTACGGTCATTTGATTATTGGGAGCAAACAGACAACATGGTTGATCGTAATGAAGGAGCTTTGGTTAATAACCCCATAACGATATTGTACCCGATGTGGCATCTCACAAGGAGTATAAGCGACCGCGATGTTGAAGGCGATAAGTTAAGCGGATTAATACCACCCGAGGAATTTAAATGCCCTATATCTTTAAGATTGATGTATGATCCTGTTGTTATTGCTTCGGGACAAACATACGAAAGGGTTTGGATCCAAAAGTGGTTTGATGATGGTAACGATACGTGTCCAAAATCCGAAACGAAACTGGCTCATTTGTCATTGACACCAAATACTGTCATGAATTATCGGATATCAAAATGGTGTGCGAAGCATGGAATCACTATTCAAGACCCGAGCTTGCAGTCAGATGTGCTTCAGTTGTTGGAAAATTCTTCCACTTCCCTAGCTAGTTTTGGTAGCGATACTAGCTATACTAGCGATACTAGCTATACTTCTGATGGATCACGCAACAAGATTGCAGATGGGTTAAGTTTGAAACCGGAGCGGGGCAGTGATGATCTTCGCCAATATCAAAATCCTCGCAATGCAAGTAAAATGAATTTGGAGTCTCTATGTAGGCTTCCCAAGCTTGATTGGGAATCACAATACGAAATGGTTGAAGATATGAAAAACCATTTGAAACGTGACGAAATGGAAGGGCAAAGTTGTTGGCAGGCTACGGCAGAAAACCTAAAAAAAAGAAGGCAGTTGACTACTCGGATCGGTTCGAAGCTTCCATGGAGACAAACAGGACACAAATCCAAAGTTGGAATCTAAGGAGAAAGATGTAATCGATGATGATAGAGATTTATGTTATAGTACCAGCTTTTCTGTCTCTCCTTGCATCTTTAAAACTCCTTTTCTGGCCCGCAATTCCGAGCCTCGGTTGGCTTCAATTGGCCTTTATCATTACACAAACCGAAACCTCCCACTTGACAAATACAAGTACTCTTTCCTTGACAGGTTTATATCTCGGACGGCAAAGTTTTGCGCTTTTATGTGCAAAGAAATGATGAGTCTTGAGTGGCATTCCGAACATGCTACTCCCACGATTTCTCAATGTCCAGTCCCCAATTCGTTGAAATGATGTTACTTGATGGTTGCTTCATAATGGAGGTTCTGCACCATTTTGGAGTCTCTGAACAACAACCTTGGGTTTTCCCCATTGAACCATGTAGAAAATTAGAGATATTTCTCATATTTTATTCTCATTGTTTTAGCTTACAAATATATAGATGAGAAAATATCCTAAGTTAGGAAATAATCACAAGAAGATAGTGAAAGCCTAAGAATCAAGAACTAGGATTAGTTTCTATTTACGTAAGATCCTCTAGAATCTATCCTTAATTTCGTGGATTCTAACACTCCCCTCAAGTCAGTAGTGTAGATATTTATCAACCCCACTTTGCCAACAAGTTCTTCAAACAAATTCTTGTTCAAGCTTTTTGTTAATACATCAAAGAACTTTGTTGTCCAGTGCGGTAGATAGGTCACACTCACTTCTTCCGAGTGTATTTTCTCTTTATAAAATGACGATCTATCTCAACATGTTTAGTACGATCGTGATGGGCGGGATTGTGAGCTATCTTGACAAAGACTTGGTTGTCACAAAACAAACAGCATAGGCCTATTATAAGGAACTTTTAGTTCCTTCATTAGTCTTTGTACCCAAACTCCTTTGCAAATACCATGCGCTAGTGCTCGATATTCTACTACAGCTGCTGCGTGCTACCACAGATCGCTTTTTTACTCCTCCATGTCACTAGGTTCCCCAAACATAGCTACAATAGCCACCGGTAGAACGTCATCGTTGATAGAACTCGCCAGATCAAGATCCGTATAGATCTCCACATTCCTGCTTGTCATTCTTCTTGAAGTATAGGCCTTTTCCGGGAGTTCCTTTTAAGTACCTTAGTATTCGATATGCGACTTCTAGGTGTTTTTCCTTGGAGCATGCATATATTGACTTATGACACTCACACTAAAAGCAATGTCCGGGCGAGTGTGAGCTAGGTAGATAAGTCTACCTACCGATCGTTGATATCTCCCCTATCAACTTCTTCTCAAAGTCGTGATCGGTTACCCAACTTGAGATTAAACTCCATAGGAGTTTCAAATGGTTGCAACCCATCAAGCCAACTTCGGATAGTAAATCGAGGACATATTTCCTTTGGGAGATGGAAATGCCTCTTTTAGATCTCGCTACCTCCATGCCAAGAAAGTACTTAAGATTCCCAAGTCTTTAAGTTCAAATTCTGCTCCAGAAATTCTTTCAATCATCAATTTCACTAGTATCATCTCCTGTCACGATAATATCATCCACATAGACAATGAGAATGCAACATTTTCCTTGCTCAGAGTGCTTGTAGAACATTGTGTGGTCACTGTCCTTGTGTATACTTGTCTCGCTCATCATCGCTTTTGTAAATCGATCGAACCATGCCCTTGGAGATTGTTTCACCATTACTATAACGACTTTTTTCAACTTGCAAACTTGATCCTTACTTTCTTCAAACCCCTGAGGAAAATCCATGTAAACTTCTTCATTCACTCCCCCATTGAGAAACGCATTTTTGACATCCAACTGAGTCAAGTGCCAATTAAGATTGACAGCGAGAGATAGGAGAACTCTAATGGTGTTAAGTTTGGCAACCGGTGCAAACGTCTCTTCATAGTCAAGCCCATACGTTTGAGTGAAGCCCTTAGCCACCAGTCGAGCCTTGTATCTATCAATACAGCCATCAGGTTTGAATTTCGTAGTAAAAATCCATTTGCAGCCTACTGTTTTCTTCCCTTTAGGCAGATCTGAAATTTCCCAAGTTCCATTATTCTTGAGGGCATCCATTTCTTCCATTACAGCTTGTCTCCATTCATCGACTCCAGAACTTCTTCTATATTTTTTGGAGTTTTTACAGAATCAACATTAGTCACAAATACTTTATAGGTCTTAGATAAGTTACCATAGGAGACAAACCGAGAGATAGGGTGTTGAGTGCGACTCCTTGTACCCTTTCTTCTCTGCGATTGGAAGATAGATGGACGGTGATGGAGGTGAGACTTCATGACGTAGCCTCGAGCAGATCCTCGGGAAGAGATGGAATCGGCACTCTTTGTATTAGTTTCGAGGATGGCGATTTCTTCGGTGTAAACCTCGCAGTTTAGGCACTGTTCTTCTTGCTTTTTCTGATTAGAAGGCAACCCCAATTCGGTATTCGGATCGGGTAGGATTGTGCTAACTGTCTGTTTATAGGGAAGGAGAAACAAGATATCTATATTGAGGGTAGTGATAGGATCTTGAGGGTTATGATAAGAAGGGTGTTAAGAGTTTCATCTTCATTTAAGGTCTCCCCACAAGATGAGAGGCTCCAAAATATGGTTCATTTTCAAAGAAGGTCACATCTCGAGAGACAAACATTCGGCGTAAAAGAGGTGAATAACACTTATAGCCCTTTTGGGTGGAGGAATAACCAATGAATATGCAGGTGTGAGCTCGAGGGTCAAGTTTTGACTGATTTGGTTGATGGTTATGGACAAAGGCTTTGCAACCAAATATTCTGGCTGGAAGGTTAGTAACCCGGAATAGTGGAAAAGATTTTAGAAGGATATTTAGAGGTGTTTGAAAGTTTAATACCTTTGAGGGCATTCGGTTTATGAGGTAACAAGCAAGAAGAAGAAACGACCTCGCCCCAAAGGTATTTAGGGACATTCATAGTGAACATAATGGCTCGAGCCATAGCCAAGAGGTGTCGATTTTTTCTCTCGAATCCCATTTTGTTGGGGAGTGTCAGGGCAAGAACTTTGGTGTATAATGCCATGGTCAGAAAGGTAAGTACTTAGGACAGAGTTAAAGTATTCTCTTCCATTATCAGTGTGGAGGGTATGTATGGTGGAGTTGAATTGGGTTCGAACCATAGAGTGAAACTTTTTAAAAACATTGGGTGTGTCGATTTTCTTTTAATAGATAGACCCAACATACTCTAGTATGATCGTCAATAAATGTTATAAACCACTTAGCACCAGTAATGTTTTTCACTCGACTAGCTCCCCACAAGTCACTGTGAATCAAAGAAAAAGGTTGAGATTGGGTATATGGTTTTAAAGGATATGGCACACCGGTATGTTTGGATAACTCACAAATTTCACATTTTAAAGAATTTATTCTTTTATTTCTAAATAACAGCGGAAGATGTCTTTTTAGATACAAGAGATTTGGATGTCCTAACCTACGGTGCCATAGCATAATAGTGTCTTCTTTTGAAGTAGATAGGGCCAATCTCCCTTGTGTGTCTGTTTTTATTCCAAACATATAATCCATCATCAACTTTAGCAAAGGCCAATCATCTTCCCGATTTACATTCTGTATTACACAACCAAGTTTAGAAAATTCAGCAAGCATGTTTCCATCTTTTGTAAGTTTACTTATTGAGAGTAAATTACAAGACAAGTTTGGGACATGTAGAACATTATCAAGGGAAAAGTTTTACTGCTATTTTTACTTTCCCTACTCCAACCACGGTGAGTATGAACCATCACTATACGGATTCTGGAATTGTTATGACAAGTGGTGTAGGTTTGAAACAAAGTGATGTTACTGTCATCATGTGATCCGAGGCTCCCGAATCTAGTATCCAAGAGGATTGGTTATTAGATTCAAGAGCAATATTAAGAGCGAGTACCTTGAGTGGCTAGGGTCCCATGTCCAATCGAGGTACTAAGTATCTTATGGAGATTTTCAAGTCGAGTTTTGGTTAGACGGACATCAAGCACTTCATCCGCAGCATTTGAGGATAACATGGCAGTTTTCTTTTCTCTCTGTTTTTTATCCGGATAACCATGAAGCTTAAAACATTTCTCCTTAGTGTGACCAATACGGTTGCAGTGGCTACATACTGGTCTGTTTGATCCAGAATCACTCCCAAAGACGTGATTTTTGTGTTGATGGACCTTTGGAGACGAGAGCGGCTTGATGAGGCTGATTTTCGAAAGTGATTGTTGGTTTAGGTTCTCCCATCATGACAAGACGACGTTTTCTTCTCGCCTTACTTCAAAGAAAAGCTTCACCAATGGTCGAAGGGGGTGATCTACCCGCACTCGCCCGAACTTCATCTAATTCATTCCTTAGTCCAAATAGAAACTCATAGAGCCGCTCCCTTGTATAGGTGAGTCATGAACTTAGAGTGGTCTAAGCCTTCACCCCAATCTGCCTCGTAGTACATGTCTAACTCCTGCCACAATATTTTCGATTATTGTAGTAGTGAGTTACCTCTAATGTCCCTTGTCTAATACTCTTCAACTTGAGTTTTATCTCAAACACTTGAGAAGCGTTTCCAAGATCGAAATAATCTCTCTACCGCATCCCACATGTCTTTTGCGCTTTGAAGAGAAGGTAGGTTCGGCTTATGTGGCCTTCCATAGAGTTAATCAACCATGCCATAATAATGGAGTTGTTGAGCTCCCAAGTAGCATAAGTCGGGTCGGCTACATTCGGTCGTGGAAGTTCTCCATTGATGTATCCTAATTTGCCTCGCCACGGATCACCATAAGAACGGATTGAGACCATTGTAGAAAATTCTTCCCATCTAGTCGATGACTAGTGATCATAAGTGAAGAATTAAGATCACTTTGATTGATTCCTGGTTAACATTCTCGAGATATTTGTGAAATCTCGGTTTGCATAAGGCTTCATTAAGGTCACCCATGGGAGAAAAAAAAGAGGATTTTTAGGAAGATGGATGAGAAATCGGAGGATTTTTAGGAAGATGGATGAGAGGATCGAATAATTCCTAGAGCTCTGAGATACCATGTAGAAAATTAGAGATATTTCTCATATTTTATTCTCACATTTTTAGCTTACAAATATATAGACGTAAAATATCCTAAGTTAGGAAATAATCACAAGAAGATAGTGAAAGCCTAAGAATCAAGAACTAGGATTAGTTTCTATTTACGAAGATCCTCTAGAATCTATCCTTAATTTGTGGATTCTAACAAACCATGGCAACTCCCCATTTTGGTTCAAGACCGCTCATTCTAGACAACCAAATTCCCTTTTTGTTTTGGAAATGCTTGTTTGAGTCATTGGAGAGCCAAGAAGGACACCAACACTTTCTCTATGCACTATGGCCTTGAAATTTTTCGATCTAGCTTTCCTCTATCCATGGATATCGCCTGCCCTTTGAAACCCCACCATTTACTTGACTTGCTTCTCCACTCTATCCGCCCATCAAATCCATCCCAAATGGTTGCCCCAAATTTTGTTTACTCATTTTTGAAGAAAATCAATACGAGAAACCAAGTGATACAATGAGAGATCAACTTGAACAATGACCTCCATTTTACTTAACAAAGAATGTAATGGAACTCCAAGCATCAGGTATAGAGTTGAGGTCAACAACCGCTGCTAGGTTCACAAATATCAATTTCAACAACGGAGGGCTTGAAATCCCGTCTGTAACCATTAATGACATCTTTATCGCCATCCTTAATAACTGCGTGGCCTTAGAGCATTGTTCTGAGACAAGCTCCAAAGACTTTACTGCTTATGTCTCTTTCATGAGTAAGCTCATTAGACATCCTTCTGATGCAGAGTTGCTATGTTCAAATGGCATCATCTCAAGATTTTCCCACAATGACCAAAAAGTGGTACAATCTTTCCATATGCTTTGGATAAATATTCTAGATCTCGACGTCCAACATTCCTATCTTTCCAAGAGGTTGAAGGAACTAGAATGGTACTATACACAAGGTGGGAAAACTCGGCCTTGTCGGCGTCTTGTGTCGAGATATTGGGGAATTTGTTTCTTCTGCATCACAAACCTTTTGTTGGGTTTCAACCGATTAAGATCAGGTGTTAATTTGATGATCCATTTCGTAGAGCAAGTTAAATTTAAGGGCATAAATGTAGAGTTTCAGGGTGACATTACATGTCCTCAAGACCATACCTCATTTATCTGTGATTCTGTGTTCCGTATGGCTGGGTTTATATATAATAGTGCAAGAGGACGTGTAAAATCCATAGACTTGAGCCTTAGCAATAGCAAATTCATGGCTTTCTTTTTCCTCAATCCTGTCATTGTTATTATAATGCTCATGGGTCATGAAATTCCTCCTCCTCCTCCACAACCACCCAAACTTGATGAGAAGGTCGATTATTCACCCGAACTTGAAGAGGAGGCCGATGAATTTTTAAGAATAACGTTTAACTCGAAGTATCCATATATCAAGGTTGAAGATACGGTGGCAGCGGATAAGCAAGGCATAGAGGTTGAAGAGTCAACCAAAAGGAAAGAAAAATCAGGAGGGGGCAACAGTAGAGTGTCATGGTCTATTGTGGACAAAAATGAGATGATTGTGGATTGTGTGAGCAATGAGGAATATTACAATGAGGCATGGAGTAAAATATTAGAACATAAAGTGATTGGGAAGATACTCTCGGCTTTGTCACCTGTACCTTGGGATTGATCTATGGCTAACAATCTTTGTAAGTTTTGTGGAAAACGTTTGATGTATAAGAATCTGTCTATAATTGTTTATGTTACCATTTTAACTAGTTTTGCTATAAAGGAGAGGAGATGGCATGAGCCACCTTTTAAATTAGTTCAAGAAACTTTATCATCTCTCTAATAATTGCAATAATAGTTTTATCGACACCAGGATAAGTAAGAAAATGACAGATGAGGTTGCTTTTTCCGCATGGGGTATTGAAATTCTAGTCACTACCTCTCCACTTGCCCTTTTTCATCATTTATAGCGTGTTTGCAGTTTTTGATCTGTTTAATTACTTGACTTGTGTTCTTTGTTTATATATACTCAGGGATATATATATTGAATGGGGACTGATGCTATTGAAGCAGGGGAGATTCCATTTGACTCCTATCCTAGTTCCTTTAAGGTACTATTTTTGAGTTCGTTTCACTTTTTTTCTGTTCTAACTTGGAATATACTGTATATTTTGATCGTTACCGGGAATAATTACATGCATTTGTTTGTGTTTTTTTTTTTGCTTATATGTTAAGGATCATATAATCATACCATGTTTGTTTTAAGGTGTTTGATCTTCGTCTAATATGGTATGCTTTGATTGTAGGTGCACCACCTGATGTGCACAGAGCTTAGGAAGTTTGTTGATAGAATTTTAAAGATATTTCCGGAGATTGAAGCTGCTCGACCTAGATGTTCCTCGGGAATAAAGGCACTATGCTCATTGAACAATGCACTTGAGAGAGCAAAGTTGCTTCTTCAGTACTGCAACGAATCGAGTAAACTGTATCTGGTGTGTATTTTTGTAGTTATTGCCTTACTGATTATGAAGTAGGAGTTTATTGCTATTTCGGGTTTTTGTTAAAACGAGTATGAGTTTACAATCTGGCTGTTGCATGACTGTTTCTTTTATAACAATCTGATGGATGAAAGTACCATAGAGGCCATTATATTAGGAGTCAAATTTCATTTTCCCCCCTCTACTAAAAAAAAAAGGGAAAATTAGTTCCTGCACATTAGATCAAAGAGCAAATTAGTCACTTCCTTTTAAATTTTTTATCTATTTGTACTGTTAAAAATTGATGTCCCTGACGGAATAACCAGACTTGTGCTGACGTTAAGAGACCAGTTTTTAATAGTAGAAATGGATGGAATTTTTAACAGAAGGATCAATTTGCTCCCTGATCTAATATATAGGGACTAATTTGCCTATTTTTTGAGTAGAGGGGCCAAAACACAATCTGACTCCTACTATAGGGGCCTCTGTGATACTTTTAACAATCTGATGATATCTTGTAGTCTTCCAAAGAGTTCAAATTTTCATTATTGGCCTCTTTTATAGAAATAGAACCTCCATGGAAATGTTTTGTTGGTGTTTGTGAGCTTAAATAGAAAATTTCCTTTCTCTTTATTTTATTGCTCATTTGATCGATCAAGTTATACCCTTGGGTTGATAGTTCTCCTTAATCACTTTCAGGCAATAACAACAGATGCTATAATTTTCGAGGTGTCAAAAATCAAAGAATTTTTTGGATCAAGGTTTATGCCAAATTCAGAGTATGGTTCCAGTTATGCTTGCTGTCGAGGTTTGTCAAATTACATGTCTTATTGTTCTTGTTTCCTATTGTCCCAAGCAAGTGGTCTGAAAATGATCGATCAAATCCCATTTGTTCTTTAATTAGCTTGTCGTTATTTATTGTTGGCAATCTTAGTATAGTGATTGAGGATGGTCCAACATGGCCAATATAACGTTTGGATAACTCGTAAACTCGGACAGGGTTCATATTTTCTTGCTTTTTGTTCCCTTGAAAGTTTACAAATTCATGAAAAGCAACCGTGACTTTTGCATGAAACTAACTCCAATAGGGCCTGGAGCCACCTTACTGCCAAATCAATTATACTTTTGTTTTGGTGAATGTACTTGAGAGGTCCTTCTATTATAGAGACCTGATCAAATTAGCTCCTCTACAATTAAATAAATCAATTTAGTCATTGTACTATTAAAAAGAATCAAATAAGGCTAAATTGAAATAGAGTTAACATTTATTGTTTAACAAAGTTAATATTTTTAAAGTTTTTATAGTTCTGTAAATGAAATCTTTTGTTTGAAATTGAATTGCAATTGAAAAAAAAATAAAATTTCAAGACAGTTTTTATATAGTAAATGTTAACTTTGTTACAATTTGGACTTATTTGATTCTTTTTTATAGTATAGGGACTAAATTGATCCAGTCCCTATAATACAAGGACCACCTAGGCACTTTAACCCTTTTGTTTTAGATACCGTTTTTTCCATATGTCAAGTTCTTTGATTAAGCTGATAATGGAATGTCAGTGCAGATCTCTCAAATTGTTGATGATCTTCGAGCTGTGTGTTTCGTCCCTAATAAATTCGAAGAAGAGGCTGGGAAGGTTGTTAGAGAATTGCTTCATCAGGGAGCAACAACGTCGGATTCAATGGAACTTGCTGAAACGAGTGCTCTTCAAACGGCAGCATCTCGACTTCATATTACGTCTTCAAAAGCCATCTTGATAGAGAAAAGATCCATTAAGAAGTTGATGGAAAAGGTTGCAAATACTGACATACAAAAGAAGAAAATCTTGAAGTATCTTTTGTATCTGTTAAGGAAGTACGGTCATTTGATTATTGGGGAGCAAACAGACAACATGGTTGATCGTAATGAAGGAGCTTTGGTTAATAACCCCAGTAACGATATTGTACCCGATGTGGCATCTCACAAGGAGTATAAGCAGCACGATGTTGAAGCTGATAAGTTAAGCAGATTAATACCACCCGAGGAATTTAAATGCCCTATATCTTTAAGATTGATGTATGATCCTGTTGTTATTGCTTCGGGACAAACATAGGGAAGGGTTTGGATCCAAAAGTGGTTCTATGATGGTAACGATACATGTCCAAAATCCGAAACGAAACTGGCTCATTTGTCATTGACACCAAATACTGTCATGAAGGATCGGATATCAAAATGGTGTGCGAAGCATGGAATCACTATTCAAGACCCGAGCTTGCAGTCAGATGTGCTTCAGTTGTTGGAAAATTCTTCCACTTCCGTAGCTAGTTTTGGTAGTTCAATATATGATATGCGCTTCCCGGTTAACATCAGCAATGTATCACTTGGATCTTTAGATACTAGCTATACTTCTGATGGATCACGCAACAAGATTGCAGATGGGTTAAGTTTGAAACCGGAGCGGGGCAGTGATGATCTTCGCCAATATCAAAATCCTCGCAATGCAAGTAAAATGAATTTGGAGTCTCTATGTAGGCTTCCCAAGCTTGATTGGGAATCACAATACGAAATGGTTGAAGATATGAAAAACCATTTGAAACGTGACGAATTAGCTTGTATGTCCTTGTCATCCAAGAATTTCATCGAACCGTTGATTGAATTTTTGAGCTCTGCTCTTGATATGCACAATATTAGAGCACAAAGAGCCGGATTTCAGTTGTTGTTGACTTATGTGAGCCAACACAGGTAATGAATTCATGCATGTGCTGCATCTGTACCATGATTTACCTTTATTTTTGACATTTTCATTCCTTGACCTTCATGCAGGAGCGGGATAAGGTACTTAAATGAAGATGCATATAGCCTGCTATCATCGTCTCTCGACTCAGAAGTGACTAAAGAGGTTCTTGACATTATTGAAGTATTGTCCGGCAATAGCGGTTGTTGGTCTGAGATTGCGGCATCTGGTGCTCTTGTTTCCATTTTAAATATTCTCAACTCTAAGATCACAGCATTCCAGGAACGAGTCATCAAAATTTTGCACAATCTGTCCTCGAGCCACGATATTTGTTCCAATTTAGCATCTTTTGAATGCATCCCAAAGTTTGTCCCGTTCCTAGAAGATGCTTCTCTCGCAAGGCACTGCATAGTAGTGCTGAGAAACTTGTGCAACAACCAAGAAGCCCGGGCTTCTATTACTCAAACTCCAGGATGTATTACTTCTATTGCTAAGTTAATCGAGACCGGCACTCACGAGGACCAAGAGCATGCGCTGGCTATTCTTCTCGCATTGTGCTCGCAACGCGTTGAATATTGTCAGTTAGTAATGGATGAATGCGATATATTCCCTGCCCTTTTCGATGTATCTGTTAACGGGAGTGATAAAGGAAAGGCAAGCGCAATGGAATTGCTACGGTTACTTAGAGATACCAACCATGATGACGATGAACAAGAACATCTTCAATATGACAATGTCATTTCCGAAGAAGCCAACAACTATCCCAAAGACAAGAAGTCTCATAAGTCGTTGTTCGGAGTGAAACTGTCTATGTTCTCGAGATCCAGTGCACAAAAGAAGAAGAAATGAAATTCGGATTTTCTCATGCTCGGGTTAACAAACATCCTCCCTGGTAAGATTCTTTCCCCTCTTTTGGGACACACTTTGCTTACCAGACTTGAGGAACCGATATCATCGTATTGTAACTAAATGTAGTTAGTTGGTAAATAATTTTGTCCGGCTCGAACAGTACTAATTACCACGATCTAGTTTCTTAGGTTTGATTTATGATTATTTGTATGATATATCTTATGTCATATCCTGATTGTATAATTCTAATGAATGTACAGTTTTCAATTTTTCTTTGTATCTACAAATCTAGTGATCTGTTTACCTTCTTAGGCATGCATGCATGCATGCATACTTACATACACATGAAATATATATATATATAATTTTTGTAGTTAAAATGGAGTTTATGTGGTAAAATTACCATGGAGGTACCTATATTGAAAGTTGGATTGTATTTTGTCATTTTTTACTTAAAATGGACAAACAAGTCTATGTACGTAAGATCAAAGAGTAACTTGATATTATTATAAGTTTCATCCATTTTTATTGTTAAGTATTGACGCGATTAATGGAGCAACTAGACAATAACACTTTGTGTGTCATGTGTAACTCATACTAACATGGAAGGATTAATTCAAGTAAAATAAATGAAATTTTAACATAAGAAATAGAGACTTTTTTAATAAACTGTGAAATTGATGGATTTTTTTACGTGGAGGAATTAATTCAAGTAACCAAATAGTAATATGTCATCATTAATAATAGAAATTAATGGAATTTTTAATAGGATTAATTTGTTTTTTATTTAATGTACCGAAACTAAATTTTTTTTTTAAGTAGAGGGATAAAATGCAATCCGACTTTTAATATAAGGGTTACCACAATAGTTTTACCAAGTTCACTCTTATATATAGATGATATTATGTATATTTACTGTTGTGTTAAAATGGTTGCCTTAAATGAATTGGCATATATCTATAGATATATATATGCATGTTGGTAGGTTACTTCAATGAATTGGCATTGATGACAATAGCCCCAATGGTGGGGTTAGTGAGGATTGAGGAACCTTAATGTTGATGGCTAAGTATCTAAATTTTGGTGACATGCATGCCCTATATAAAGTTATTGAAGGACCTTCAATACACACGTTAATTATTCAAGTTATTTACACTCTTGATTCTTAAATGTTATTGCTAAATCTTATATAGTCCCTAATTTTTCTTTGTCATTACCGGTAACTATAGTTAAAGATATTTCGTTCCTTTTTAATAAATTATAAACAGAGCCTGCACGTAAAAATTGAACTTAGTGTATATACATGTATATATATAACCTTATATTTTGATCAAAGAGCTTCAAGCTGTATAAAAAGAACACTCAAATAATACACAAGCATGCATATATATTCATACGTACATATATAGACATCTGGAAAGTACTTATATTTAATAGATTTGCTTCTTCATCACGTGCTGGAGTAGCTCAGTCGGTTAGAGCGTATGGCTGTTAACCATAAGGTCGGAGGTTCGACCCCTCCCTCTAGCGGTTTATTCTTTTTGAAACTTTTGGTTTAATTTTGGTTTTAGTCCTTTTGGTTTAATTCAGGCTTTAGTCCTTCTGAAATTTGACTTCTTTATATTAATTTGTCATAATTAGGTGATCTAATAATCTTTTTGTTTAATTATGGTTTTGGTTCTATTTAATAATTTTCTTGTTTAATTATGGTTTTAGTGCTTTTGGGTTTTTTTCCAACTTAGCCCCTGAACTTTTCTTTACCCACATTAGTCTCAAGACTTGACAACTTGTCTAAATTTGGTCCTGAACTTGGATTATATTAAGGTGTGATGACATGCTACTTGCTCAAAGTGCCACATCATCACTTGAGATTTAATCTTTTTTATATAAAATCTAAAAAAATACAAAAAAAAATAAAAAATTAGGTTGTGAGATAGCACAATCTCATAGTGTTATATCATCACACAATGGAATCAAAATTTAGGGATAAAATTGAAAAATGATTATCAAATTTCAAGACTAATGTAAATAAAAAAGTTTAGGATCTAAACATTGCTTTATCTCTTTTTAAAATAAATTTACTTTTATTTTTAATTAAAATAATTAACCATTTAATTGAGTTGGTGGCATGAGTTAACGGGACACCATTTCAATAGAATAACGACTAAAATATAGTGACTTTACAAAGTAGATTATATTATTTTGAGGTGTTTTTATCTTTTTATATAACTTTTTAGAAAAAAAATAGAAAGATATACGCACAAAATATTTGAACTTTAAACACTATGTTTTCAAACATTTAAGCTAAAATTTAATTATTTTTGGGTAAACTATATTAATGGTCACCCAACTATGTTTTTGTTTTCGATTTTGGACACCCAACTATGAAAAGTTACAAAATGATCATCAACTATTAATAATTTTCTTTTTTGGTTACCCAACCATGAAATGTTACAAAATTGTCACTCAACTATTAGTCAATTTTGTCTTTTTTGGTCATCCAACTATTTTTTATTTTTGGGTGTTTTCATTTTTAGGTTAGCCAAGTGGTAACAAAAAAAATAAATAGTTAGGTGATAATTTTATAACTTTTAATAGTTAGGTGATCAAAAATGAAAAAAACTGTAGTTGGGTGACTAATAATGCAATTTACCTTTTATTTTTTTATATATATATATCAAGGTACTTAAATTTCAAATGTGTTCTTATTATAAAAATTTGCATGTTACATGAAAATAAATAAATAATTCATGGGGGAAAATTACAACATAAACCCCTCCTCAATCTTATATAAAATTTAGTGGTGCTCTACAAATTATATTTCATAATAAGGCCTTCCAATTTACTTATATTCAATAATTCAACATACAATTTTTGTTACATTTTACCATTTTGACAAAAAAAAAAAAATTGTAGTTTTAAATTTTTTTTAATAACAATTAATTTTAATGTTTAATTAAAATAACTTTTTAATAACAATAATTTAATTAGACACCAATCCTGTTTTCCTAACTTTTAAATGGCTGTTTATATTTTGGGAGGGCTTTTAGCATTAGCGGGGAATTTTTTTTTTGAAAAAAAAATCAAATTAGGGTTTTTCAATTTCAAAAATGGCTACGGAATCTTCAGAATCGGAAGAAGAAGGGAAGATCACAGGAGGAAACCAACACCTAATCGTTGAAGATGACCTGAGAGAAATGGGCAAAAAAGCAGCTTGGAGTGTCAGCTCTTGTAAAACTGGCAATGGCGTCTCTTCTCTCCGTGACGACAATCTCGAAACCTATTGGCAGTTAAAAACACGTAAATCTGTTCCCAATTTTGACCCAACTTTACTTTCGATTCTCACTTGTTTTCATTTTTTTTAATTGGTTTTTCAGATCAGATGGTGCCCAGCCTCATTTAGTTAACATTCAGTTCCAGAAGAAAGTTAAGTTGCAGGTAATGGAGAATTTTACTTTTGTTTGAATCAATTTTTTTTTTATTAACTCTTTATGATGGGTTTTTGAAGCTAGTTGTACTTTATGTGGATTTCAAGCTTGATGAGAGCTACACACCAAGTAAGATCTCTATTCGAGCTGGTGATGGCTTTCATAACTTGAAGGTATATAATGTACTATCTTCTTTGTTGTTGTTGTTGTTGTTTTTTTTTTTTTTTTTTTTCATTTCGAATACTGGTTGTAAGATCTTTACGATGTTGTTTAATTTGTATGTGAATGTTTCTCTATAGGAGATTAAAACTGTGGAACTTGTCAAGCCTACTGGTTGGGTTTATCTTTCATTATCTGGAAATGATCCTCGGTGAGTGAGAAAAAAGCTTGTTTCAGTGCTACTTTTTTCGAGTTATTTGAATTGATCTTGTTTCTCTTGTTGGCTGCTATGCTGTTAATCATGTTTAAGATACTAATTCATTGCTTTTTTCAAAAATCTTTGGAAATTCTTCTTTGGTTCTATGTGGAGTGCCATTGAAGACATAGTATGGATCAAAAGTCAAAACAAAGGGAGATGTTTCACTATTTTGTATCCTTGTTTGTTTAAGTAACAATGTTAATAGTTAGTTCTATATTGCTATTCTGCTGTTAGTTAATATAAACAGTTTGCAAATTGAGCACAAAGATGCATATACTACATAATTATCAAGAAAATTGCACTTAGCAAGCAGAGATTTATTTTGTGTACTGATTGATTAATGAAAATGTCTTGCAGTGAAACTTTTGTCAGTACATTTATGTTGCAAATTGTGGTTTTGTCAAATCACCTTAACGGGAGAGATACTCATGTTCGCCAGATCAAAGTTTATGGACCTCGACCGTATGTACCATACATCATAAACATCTTTTTTGTGCATAAGTTTTTGGAGGTAAAAGTACCATAGAGGCCCCTATACTAGGACTTAGATTGCATTTTGCCCCCTTTACTCAAAAAATAGGCAAATTACACCTTGTACATTACATCAAAAAGTAAATTATTTACTCCTTTCAGTTAAAAATTTCATCCACTTCTATTGTTAAAAACTAGCATAGCTGACATACAGGGACCAATTTTGAACAGTAGAAATGGATGAAATTTTAAACAGAAGGACCAGTTTGCTCTTTGATCTAATGTATAAGGACTAATTTGCCCATTTTTTGAGTAGAAGGGGCAATCTGACTCCTAGTACAAAGGCCTTCATAGTACTTTTACCATTTTGGATCACCAATGTTTTAATTTATACTTGTTTTGTTGTTTAAATGCTCTATTGCAGGAATCCTATTCCACACCAACCATTCCAGTTTACATCAAGGGAATTCATTACATACTCCACTGTGAGGTAATAGATGTGACGTAATAGCTAGCTTGGGGTAGAAATGAACATGGCATATGAAATGTAGAATATTGTCTCTGATTGAAGAGAACCGAGCTCGTTAGAACTATGAGGAGTCTGTAAATCTCTCAATGTTGGTAGGAACAAAAAGAGAATGATATTGTCAGTATTCACTCCCTTGTGCTTGTGCTGTTCAGATGGTACTAGCTTTGATAGTATCCCATTTCGGGTTCTTTTCTGATCATTTTCCTCTGTCTTTAGACATTGTGACATTCTATTATTCAAGAAAAGTCCATATGTGTTTTGATTTGTCACTCTGCACACCAATTTCCTTTTTCCTTGTGTTCCCTTGTCATATATCGTATTTAATCCAAAGTTTTATCATCATTTGAAATATTGAAGTTGGGAATGCATATTCCAACTTGATATTCAAATCATCTGGTATACTTTGGAATATTATGTATTGCTCTCATATATGTTGAAAGGTCCCTGGATTCCAGGCTTTGCTTTAGTAAGGCAGCTGATTGTATTGTAGGCCTTGGTTCATTTTCGGTTCAGATGAGTTTCGGCTGGGATGATACTAAGGTAAGGAAGCTCCCAAGTGTGTACAAATAGAGTTTGTCCCCCAAAACAAATCAAGTGGATATAGACAATTTTTTGTTAGCTTAGATTTGATTCTAAGATGATAAAAGAACATACTAGGCTAGTTTGGGATCTCTAACCAATAGTGACCATTGACCAGCCGGTTCGGTGTCGAAGCTGCTTAGGCAGATTACAAAGGCTTGGAAAGCAGATAGAGGGTATCCATAATCCATGGTGAAGATATCCTTTCTAATTTTCCCAAACTGTAAGATTACCTTCTCTTGCTCTTCAGGTGATACGTTATGAGATGGATCAAGAGCTGCAACAAGCTGGAAATTCTTAACAGAAGCCGTGGTCACACGCCGTCTGAAGTTAAGGCACCAGCACTGTAACTGTTCATAGGAGCCTTGTTTTTAAGGGTTAACGGCTCTCCTGAGCCAAGAGAGAATACCAGTGTGGCCGGGAGACTTGGGGAGCTGATGTCTATCATCGATTCATCAAAGGATTGCATAAATGCTGATGGTGTCAGAGCAGTGCCTCCTTCCTGAATAGCTGAGACAGGAATTGAGTACAAAAAACGATGCATTCTCCTTGGTCCTTGTGCTCGAAGTACGTTGAGCTCGTAGGTAATGGCACCTATGCTGTAGTTGCATGCCAGTAATCTTGGAGAAACCTGCTTGAAATTGAATCTAAGATTTGATCGGGAAGTTGATGGGATTATCGAGTCACAAGGCGATTGACTGTCGAATATGGTGAACTTGGTACCCAAAAATTTAGACCTGAAAAGAAATCTCAATGTGTTCATCATGGACAAGAAGAGAGATTAAAGAAAACTTACAGCAAGACTTGCCTCAGTTTACTGACATATGTGTTGCTCGCCCTCAAAAAATCATCTGCAGCCAACGATATAATGAAGTCCGTGCACGTTGCTCTTCGGACTCTTGCCGCCAACAGCAATTTATCACTCTCCGTCAGCTGTAAATCGAAGAAGCAACACAAGTGACTTAACTCTCAAAAAGCAAGGAAGCTTCATAATAGTCAATGTCTTCAATGAGGTTTCTAAGGTTTGAACACATTATTAGACTAAAAAGATGTGAAACAACTACAAAGCTGAGTAACCCCAAAGAAAATGGCACACTATGTTTCACAACCTTACAATAACAAAGGACAGACTATCGAGCAAAATTTTTTAAGGTAAATTACACTAGTAGTCATTTAATTATTAGTATTTTTTTCTGGTTATCCAATTATGACAAGTTATAGAATATCATTTAACTATTAGTAATTTTTTTTAATCACTTAATTATGAAAAGTTACAAAATTTAATCTTGAAAGAATATTTTGGTATAGCTTTTTTTCAAGGGTATAGCAAAATTCCTGCTTCGCTTCTTCATTTCATCTTTGAAATATTATAACTTTGATTCAAAAATCAACTTTATTCATGATTTAACCTGTTAATTATTGTAAGGCTCAATTTTTGACCCTAACTCATCACTCCACTAAACTAACCACTAACTCCATTACCTCACTTGCTTGCAAACAAATTGTAAAATTTGGCTATAAAAGCCATTCAAAACCATTGTAGAGGGGGACGGATTTTTTACAGAGATATATACAAGAGCACATTACTTTTTTTTACAGAAATATACGCACACGAATCAATACGAATACACAGTCGAAAGATCAGCAAAGGTTTCTTTTTGTTTTCATTTTTTCCTTTCTTTCTCTTCAAAACAGTCTACATACATATACCAAAATTGTTTTTTTCTATTTTATATATATATATATATATATATATATATATAATATGTATATAAGAGTATAAAAATACAAAAAAAAAGAAGAAATTTTTTACCTTTTGAAGTTCCGCCACACATGCATGTGGTAATAACGGCTTATCGGTGATGGCGCGAGCTTCACAAACAAGGCCGGAAATCGTTGGGGGCAGAGGGAAATGAGAGCTCCCTCTTTTTTTTTTAAACTGACTTTAAAAGTGATTTTTTTTTCAGATTTTTTTTGCTTTAAATACTCAGTCTAAACGGCGCCGTTTTGAAGACCCTTCTTAAGGCCAAAACGACGTCGTTTCCTCCTTAGACCCGTGCACTGACCCGACCCGCTCCAGGGATCCGCGTGTTTTTGCGAAATGGGATATTTGCGCATCAAGCCCTTCCGCATTTTTTAGTTTTTTTAATTCAGTTCTCTTTTATTTTAAATTTGCCCCAAACTTTTATTTAAAGATTCAATTTCGTCCTTTTTCATTTCTTTTGTGATTTTTGTTATTTTATTATTAATTTTATTATTATCGTTAATTTTAATTTTTATTATCATTAATATTGTTTTACTATTATAATTATCATATTATTATTGATTTTACTATTATTATTTTATTATAATTATTATTTTAATTTTACCATTACTATTATTGTTTTTTTCCTTTATTATTATTATTATATTCATTAGTATTAATAGTATTATTTTATTATTACCATTATTATTTTTTATATATAATATTATTGTTACTATAATCATATTTCTTATATTTCTTATATTTATTATTATCGTTATTTTTATTATTAATATTATTATTATTACTTTCAATATTACTATTTATTATTTCTATTTTCATTATTATTTTTATTTATCGCTATTAATTCTAATATTATTACTATTATTTTATTACTAATACTATTTTTTACTATTACTTTTATTATTATTTTCATTTACTATTAATATTATTATTACTATTATTTTTCCCCCTTATTATTATTTTCTTTCATTATTATCATTATATTTACTATTATTTGTTTATTAATGTATTCTATCATTATTATTACATTTTTTGTTACTATCATTATTATTCTATGGTTTTTATTATCGTATATAGCTTCTATTTTTTGTCACTATTCGCTAAGTATGACCATTTTCACGTTTTAACCGATTTTTTATTTCAAAGGTTACATTGACTTTATCTTTTATTTTTTCACTTTTTCCCAAACGCATAAAAAGAGTTTTTACAAAGGTAATATTTTGTGTTTGGAAATTCAGGAAATCGTGCCCTAACGTGCTGGGTTTCGATTTTCCGTTTGTCCAAATGACTAAATATCCTTTTAAGATTTTGACCGAGTTTTCTTAACTTCAAAAATAAGGCAATATTTCATGTTTGGAAACTCGAGGAATCGTGCCCTAACGTGCTGGGTTTCGGTTTCTTTCGTTTGGCCAAATAACGGAATACCCTTTTTAAATTGCAATGCATGAATTTTGGAAATAATGAAATGATCTTGGTGTCAAGGGTTTGAAACATCGTATACTAACGTGCTGGATGTGATATTTCATTCTTTTGGAACAAGAGAATTTTGATATCCAATTCGAATTATCCAAACATTTTCTAAAGGATTCGTATTTTAAAATCTCTTCCAATTTTCGATATTAGGACATTAATCAATCAATAAGGTACCAATTTTGGGCGTTGCGAGGGTGCTAATCCTTCCTCGTGCGTAACCGACTCCCGGACCTGTTTTCTTAAGATTCGTAAACCAAAATGTTTTATAAGGGGACCCAATCACACTTCAAAAAAAGATTGGTGGCGACTCCATATTTTTAAAGTCGGCCCGTTTTCCAAACAAAAAAAAAGGTTTCGACAATTATATTTATTTTTCATTTTGGAATTTAATTTTTTTCCATTTTGGTAATTAAACTATTACTTGGTTATGATTTTTAGCCCAAAAAATTGATGGTATTAAAAAAATAGGTAGCATATTCAACAAATAAAACATGTCATGATGTAGTCATTGATTAAGCGTTGATCGGCCTATAAATATTAAATTGAAAAAATGGGTGTAGTTCAAAGACTAAATCGTAAATAAAACTTAAAAATTATTGGAAATTTTACAAATTTTAAAAAATCCTTATCCCCCACCCCCCAAAAATTTAACTAAAAATGAGGACACTTTTATATTAAATATCAAATTTTAATATAGAAGGGGGATTAAAATCAAAATTAGACCCTTTTTTTTAATTGGTCAGCAAGATATGTGTGTGGAATTCCTTTTCAAAGGTACCCTTTGGCCTTTGGATTCATATGGACATGGAGTTTTTCGAGATTTTTCATTATTGTGCAATCAATTGTAATTTGTAACTGTAATAAATAGAGTAAAAACCTCGTAAATAATCTAAAAATGTCTGAAAATTGGAAAGATTTATAGAGGAAAAAAAAATCAAAACTCCGGTGCATGGCTTGGACTTAGCCACAACTCCTCAAAGTTACAGCAACCACAGAAATGGCCGGCTTAGAACCTTAAACCTTTAAAAACCATGTCTTTAAATATCATCCTTTTGTATCTTTCAATGTCTCTCATTCATGTTCTTAAAAACCCCAAATTTTCCCCTTCTCAGCCTTTAATTAAAGGCTTCTCCTTTGTTAGTTTCAGGGGTTTTAGTTTTAGAAAACATGTCTTCATCTTCTTCATTTGGTGTCTCACCTTCAGTTAGGACTGAAATTTTAAACCCAATCTCTAACAGGTTCTTTGCTCCTTCAAGAATCAATTTTCAACCAAGTAAGCTAATTTTGAGCTCAAAATCCTCTTCTTTTTATTTTTAAAATTTGGAAGTTTTGTTTACTTTATTGTTTAATCTGCCATTGTACTTGAAGGAAGCAAATGTGAGATGATAAACAGGAGGGGTTTTGCTTTGAAGGGGATTGTGGCATCTGGTGTCTCAGTTATGGGATCTTCTTTGACCAGTGAACCTGTTCAAGGTTAGTTTTTCATTTTAAAGATTATAATATGCCATAACTCCCTCTACTCTTTGTAAATTTAGATAGTTTTATTTTCAGGAATTTAGTTAATTTACTTTTCTAGATTTTAAAATTCAGATCATTTTGCTAGATTCAAGTTCATTATAGCATCATTTTTTTTAATTACTGATTATTTTTTATTTCAAAATGTCACACTTAACCAAAGAAAAACAACAGTGTTAACGATTGGACTTGAATTTTGTAATCTGGAAACTAAAAGGATTAAATTCTTGAAAATAAAAGTATAGGTACTAAATTCCAAATTCTTGAAGAGTACAGGGACTTGTGGCATATTTAATCCTTTTTTAACCACTGGTTAAATTGTTCTTTGCTTTTTGAACTCTGGGTTTGTTTAATGGAATTAGGGTTCTTGCAGAAGTAGTAGTTTTTTGGCTGAGAAAATTGTGATGTCATAGATTAAAACCAATTGGTCCATAACTAGGTTTTATTCACATAGGACAGTCTATAGTTGAGATTGTTGCACCTAAGCTGCATTTTGGGAATATAGAATTCTTTGGAGAGATTACTGTTCAAGCCGGACCGATACAATATCTGGACATGGCGCGGTCGGAAAATAGATAGGGCAGTCTTTAGCTAAGAAATTGTGTGTTCTGTCTTAGATTAAGGCCAATTGGATCATAACTCGGTTTTGTTCACATAGGACAGTTTAGAGTTGAGATTGTTGTACTTAAGCTGCATGTTGGGAATATAGAATTTTGGGGAGAGATTACCGTTCAAGCCGGACGGATGCAATGTCTGGACATGGCATGGTCGGAAAATACATAGGGCAATCTTTAGCTGAGAAATTGTGTTCTATCGTAGTTTAAGACCAACCTATTGTTGGACCGTAACCAGGTTTTGTTTCACATAAGGCAGTCCAGAGTTGAGATTGTACCTAAGCTGCATTTTGGAAATATAGAATTCCTTTTATGAACAAAGAATTTTTCTATATTCTTGGGATTTCCTTTGGCTTAATTTTGGTTTTTTGCCGGACCGATACAATTTCCAGACATGGCGCGGTTGGAAAATACATAGGGTGGTCTTTAGCTGAGAAATTGTGTGTTCTGTCTTAGATTAAGACCAAACTATTGTTGGACCACAACTAGGTTTTGTTCACATAGGGCAGTCTAAAGTTGAGATTGTTGTACCTAAGCTGCATTTCGGGAATATACATTTCCTTTCAAGAACAAAGAATTTCGATCTATTTTCGTGATTTATTTATTTATTTATTTTTTGTTTAGGAGTGGAGAGATTACCGTTCAAGCCGGATGGATACAATTTTTGGACATGGCGTGGTCGGAAAATACATTACGTGGTACAAGGAGAAGGATTCCCTATTGTTCTTATTCATGGATTTGGTGCTTCAGCTTTCCATTGGAGGTTTGCTATCTAATGCTCATATTAATCCAAGTAGCTGAAAAGGGTTTAAGTAGCTACTGACCCGAACTACTTCCGGATCGATTTTTGGTTGTTTGAACTGTAAATAGTGTACCTTTCGATTTTATATTTAATCACAGTTTCTGGTGAAAATGGAACGATGAGAATTAGAGGCTCGAAACGTTGTTGTGATCTCGGGTTCTACATCATATATGCCTTAAATGATCATTATGTTTTTCTAACTTTTGTAGGTACAACATACCTGAATTGGCTAAAAACTACAAAGTTTATGCCGTAGACTTGCTAGGATTTGGGTGGAGCGAGAAAGCGATTATCGAGTACGATGCGATGATATGGAGAGATCAAGTTGTCGATTTTTTGAAGGAGATCGTAAAAGAGCCAACAGTTTTAGTCGGAAACAGGTAGCAATCGAGAACCAGTTAATAGTTATCTCTCATGACTTATAATCTTAACTGCACGGTTATTTTAAATGCTATCCGCATATGAGTCTGAATAACCACTCAACACGAAGCTTCGATGGCAATTGATGCGGTAAAAGTACCATGGAGGCCCCTATACTAGGAGTGAAATTACATTTTGCCCCCTTTACTCAAAAAATGGATAAATTAGTCATTATACGTGATATTAAAGAGCAAACTAATCCATTTTGTTAAAAATTTCTATCCACTCTATTGTTAAAAACTCGCGTAGTTGATAGAATCACTTGATGCCATGTGTACCTTATTTTGACATACAAAAATCAGTTTTTAACCATAAAAATGAATGAATTTTTTAACAGAAAAACTAGTTTGCTCTTTAATCTAATGTACAGGGACTAATTTGCCTTTTTTTGAGTAGAAGGGACAAAATGCAATCCAACTCCTAGTATAAGGGCCTCCATTGTACTTTTACCCAATTGATGTAGTTTCCATGCTAATAGCTTCATCTTTACTGTCAAAATTCCGAAATTTGCATTAGTATAAAGCTTGCTGTGAGCTTTAGTTTCTTTCTTTGTGTTTCAATGAGTTCCTTGTCCGGAAAATTAGGTTTGGTCCCTCAAGCTGGTACCATTGTTCATGTATCTTCGAATGATCACCGATGTATTAGATTACAATTTCTATAAGATCAAAAGTAATCTACTTGACTGCTGGTTTTGTTTTGCTGTATGATGAGGATACATTCATCCTCCGAGTCGGGTTTAGAGGTTTCTCATACTAGACGCCTGTTGTCGCTTTATCTGCGAATTTAGATATATGCATCCCTTGTGACATTCTTTTGTTCATTGTAAATTTCAGTCTTGGAGGGTTCACTGCTTTGGTTGCAGCGGTGGGGTTGCCCGAACAAGTGGTTGGCCTAGCATTGCTGAATTCCGCAGGACAGTTTGGAGACGCGAAGGCTAAAACCACAGAATCTGAGGAAACATTCCTGCAGAAATTTGTTTTAAAGCCATTGAAGGAAGTTTTCCAACGTGTAGTCCTTCAGGTTTTATTCTGGCAAGCGAAGCAACCGACTCGGATCGAATCCGTCCTAAAAAATGCACGTTACTTGCAGCCTCAATTAATCAGGTTCTTCACTGATTATCGTACATTTTTAATATCGCATCGTTTTCGTAATGCAGGTATATATCAATACCTCCAATGTGGATGATTATCTCGTGGAATCCATTAAAATGCCTGCGGATGATCCCAACGCTGGAGAAGTGTACTATAGGTACTACGTTGTTCCGACTCTTTTATTTTTCTCAAAGTAATCAGTGTTTGAAGCCCATGTCCAAAGTAAATAGACAAGTTAAATTACATTTTATGTCCTTTAATAAAGAAAATAGACAAGTTAGTCCCTTATGTTAGATTGAAGAGCAAACCGATCTTTTCTATTAAAAAATTCATTCAATTCTACTGTTAAAAACTGACGTGACTGACGGAATAATCAGTTAGTTACATGTGGCATGCTGATGTACATGGGTCAGGTTTTAACAATAGAAATGGATGAATTTTTTAATAGAACGACTCTTTTACTCTTTGATCTAATGTACAATAATTAATTTACACACTTTCTTAGTAGAGGGGCAAAATGCAATCCGACTCTTTTATTATTCTTAAAATAATCATGTTGGAACCCATATCCAAAGCATATTCAAACATGATTATAGGAATATGAAGCCTCCTAATTGGGGCGTAGACGGAGAGGCGGCGGCTAAGGCTGCCCAGAAATGGTAAAATTGCCTTGTATCCCCTTCTAAATTTAAAAGATTACAAGTTAATATAATGATAATTTTACATTTTGACCCTCCAAAAATTTATGATTCATCTTTAACTTCTCCCCTAGCTCTTAATACATGAAAAAACTTGGAAAAATGAGCTGTTGCCACCGGTTCATATGCGTTTTATCCCACATTCATTCGATTTCACTGTTTGGTCCCATTGGTTAACCGCAGGTTGATGACACGGTTCATGCTGAATCAAACCGAGTACACCCTAGACAGCTTCTTGAGCAAGCTAACATGTCCGTTGCTGTTGCTGTGGGGTGACTTAGACCCTTGGGTCGGTCCGGCAAAGGCTAACCGGATCAAAGAATTCTACCCGAACACGACACTCGTAAACCTAAAGGCGGGACACTGTCCGCACGATGAAGTCCCAGAACTTGCTAATAAGGCTTTGGTGGATTGGTTATCCACTATAGCAACAAAAGCTTCTTCTCTCCAAACAGTGTGAAAGATACCCAGTTTTATGACATTATATCTAATCACTCTTTGGTAATAGGATTTACTTGTAATATAATTGTAAATACATTGATTGAATTAAATCCATGAATCTCACTATATTAATCCATTTTTCATGCATATGCAAGACAGTTTATAATTGTTTATTACAAGTTTTTTTTTTTTTGGTAATATTAATAACAAATTGTTGTTTTGCTGTAAAAATATCACGGAATCCCCGTCTTAGGAGTTTATTAGAAAAAATGGGTAAATTAGTCCCTGTACAGTAGATCAAAGAGTAAATTGATCTTTCTGTTAAAAATTTTATCCATTTTTACTATTAAAAACTCGTCATTATATGTTAGCACGAGATACACATTGCACATCACATGTAACTCTTTGACTATTCCGTTAGCTACGTAAATTTTTAACAATGGACATGGATGAAATTTTTAACAAAAATAATCAGTTTACTCATTGGTCTAATGTATATGGATTAATTTGTCTATTTTTTAAGAAAAGGAAGCAAAATGCAATATTCGACTCTTACTACGAGAGTTTCCATGGTAGTTTTATGTATCTCATTTGCTATGATTCATTAACGGTGTAGGAGATTCATGTATGAATAATGCATCAAATACTTACTTTTATTAAAAACATTTTTTAAAATTAAAATTTAATCGGAACATATTTAGTTTAGAAAATTGTCAAATAAAAATTTTGTAATTTATGCACTTTTTGTCCCCTTAAATAGCAATATCTTTACATTTAAGATACTAAATCATCTTACCCGAACTTAAAAACTTAATTTGAATATAAGATCGACTCAATTTGATTTGATTATAAAAAGTTAATAATATTTATCTATCCAATTTGAATCCTAATTAACTAAAATCCAAAATATCTAAATTTAAAATGACACCGAATAAGTAATTTTAAATAATCCAAATAACTCAAATCTCAAACACGAATAACTCGAAACCAAACCTTAAATAATCCAAACAAAAGCATTTAGTGTGAAATGGAATATATTTTATTTTTGGAAAGCCTTGTATGCAATCTAAATGACAATATTTCAAGTTGTCTTTAATGTTTTCTGCAACACCTTGTGTAATTTTTTTACAGCTAAAAAACACAGACAAATACAACCAAAAGATGCTGACCTTGTTTTCTTAGTTCCAAAAACATTGTCGACTGATACTACAATATTTGTTTAAAGAAAAATCAAAATTTAACTCAATTCAGACAATAATAACATTTTAAGGTAAAACTATATTGATAATCATTCAATTATGAAAAAGTTATAAAATAATCATTTAAGTAATAGTAAATTTTTTATTTGATCATCCAACTATTCAATTTTTATCTTTTTGGTCACCAATTAACCAGTGATGACAGCTTTAGAAATTAGCATAATAACAACTTTAACACTCAATGTTTATACATTGTGTCAATTTAACCTTGATACTAAAAAAAATTTTAACTCTCAGCATTTACACATGATGTAATTTGATCCTTTTTACAATTTTGCTTTTCTTTGTAACTCTTTCACCTAAAGAGCTTAAAAAACAAATTTATCAGCTAAATTTGATTGAAAATGTACAAAGAAATGGTAACACCCAATTCATCTTTTCTCTTTTTTTTAAAAAAAAAAAAATTAATCTTCAATGTCACGAAAAAAAAAGTAAAATTGCAAAAAAAAAAAAAAAAAAAAAAGAAGAAGAAGAAGAGCAAATTGCACACGGTAAATGTTGAGGATTATTTTTTTTAAAATCAAGACTAAATTAATATAATTTATAAATATTAAGGATTAAATTGCTATTATGCCATTTTCAAAAGCCACCACTATCATCAGCCAACTGGTAAGGAAAAGGGTCAAAAGTGAATAATAGTTGGGTTATTACTAGTGTAGTTTACCCTTTAATAGGCAACAAGAGCATCTAATAGTATAGAAAAGGTCGTTTATATTATACTGGCAGTGAAGAATGAGACAAGGAAGCTTAGAAATTACAGGAAACTAAAGAATAAGGAAGCTGTGAAATTAGTTGATAAAAATGTTATTTTTAAAACTGTCCATTTCAATGGCCATAGTCTTCAACGATGCATATGCTTTGTAATCACCGGATTCCACGAATTTAATGAGCATCTTAGTTCATGGCTCTTTGGATGATCTTTCGGACATTATTAAACATTGTCTTAAAACCGGTATGAGAAAGAGAAAAGTACCTGTTGGCTAAGAGTTTTGGTTTCAGGTTTCATAGAAATGGAGAGCTTGTCAAGGAGCAATAGCAAAGGTGGCCAGCCTCATGTGTTAGTTCCATTGAAGCAAAGGCGGAGTGGATACGAGCCGTCAGATACGGAGACTGAGTGGCAAGAAAGTCCCTGGCATGATCATAATAACCGAAACAACGGGACATCGGATCTTGTTGAAGCGGATAACATTAAGTCCAATTTGCCGAGAAACCTTAGCCCTTTGAAACTGAGCCGAAGACAGATTCCGAAGGTTGATTATGATAAAGGGTCTCCTCCTAGAACTAATCCACTTCTAAGGAGACATGGAAGCAGCAAGTCTCCTTACAAGACACGAAGGGAGGATGGTTGGAACATAAACCCCTTTCCGAAACCCGAGCACCGACAGCATGTCTCTCCTTATAAACAGGGGAGAGTGGAGCATACATTGAATGATGGCACGGGAAATGGTGAGATTGCTGGCTTAAACATGAAGCAAAGTTGTAGATCTCCTACAAGAGATGAAATAAAAATGATCGGGCAGCTTATCGAAGGTGGTAGAGGGAGTGCAAAATCAAACTATCGTCGATCAGTGACTGCACCACCGAGACAAAGAGGGGAGAGGACAACGTCACCAATCGGAAGGAACACGTTTCGTAAGCAAAGAGAAGCTTCCCTTGGGAAACAACAATCAGTAGGTGAAATCAATGAAATGGTTGCAAATGCAAAGATTCCTAAAAGTCCTACATATAATGATGCCATTCTCGAAAGCACAGAGTCCATTTCACCCGGTGATATCTTCTTTTCTCGTGATGCTGCAGCCTTGGCAATGCAGAAGAAAGGCTTGCCAAACAATGGTGGCTTCGGAAACCATGTTGTCCCCAAGCCACCATTGTTGCCCCGAAAAGACCCCACTTCCCATCAACGAATAATGGCTAACCGAAATATCGATCCAAAAGCTCGATCAAACACCGGTTTATCAAGAACAACTATGACTCCAAGTTCAGCTACTAGCAGACAGAGTAGTTTAAACTCCAAGCTTAGTGATACTAGTGGGAGTAGTTTAAACTCGGAGAAGTTCGCAGCCAATAGACGAAAGAGCCAAAACGAAACCTGGTTTGGATGTGTAATGAGGAGAGGATCCTGCAGGACCTCAAAAAAATCACCCGAAAGAGAAACACAATCCTTCGATGAGGCCTCGTTCATTGGGAAGGCGTTTGTTGTCGAAAAACTGAGGCAGTTTTGGGCCGATAAATACCAACCAGCTTCCTTGAACGGATTCACCTGTCACAAACAAGAAGCTCAGCTTCTGAAGCAACTAGTAAGTGTAAGTCCTTCACCTAAAAGTCTTTCATATGATGCAAGTTATTCGATATACGAAAATGTAATGTTTTACGCTAAACTTTTAGGCATCCCATGAGAATTGTCCTCATATACTGTTCAAAGGACCATCTGGTTCAGGGAAAAAAGCACTAACAATGGCTTCCCTGCGCGAATTGTATGGTGACCCTAGCTGGAATGTATCTCATGAATTAAGGCAATTCCAGGTTCAGGTAAAAATACAATATATATATATATACATACACGTATATATAGCCTGAAGATGACAGTATCACCATTGATTCTAGAGTTTGACATCTTTATGATTTGAATATGTGGATAGGAAAAAAAGCCAAAGCAAGTTCATGTTCCAATTGCTTCAAGTGCTCATCATGTTGAGCTTAATGTACACTTGGAAACAAATGCGAAATATGCATTAATGGGATTAGTTAAGGAAATAAGCACCAATTTTACCACTATCCCAGAAGTCAGCAATGATTATTTCAAGATAAACTACAAAGGTTTAGCTTTTTTTTCTCTTTTTCCTTTTTTAGTTTCTTGTATGTAAAGCAATCGACTTATAGCTAATGAGGTTTCTATGTATATTTTCAGTTTTAGTTCTTTATGATGTTGACAAGGCACCAGAGAATATTCATCACTTGATAAAATGGATCATGGACTGTCATTCGGATTTGTGTAAATTCATAATCTGCTGTGAAGATGACATAAGTATCCTAGAATCAGTAAAGAGTCGCTGCAAAGTTATAAAAGTAGATGCCCCGGCAACACATGAAGTAAGTATTCCTACAAGTTTCGCAGTATTATTCATATTATATCAACATACCTCGGTTTGCTTCCAATTTGTATTATGGGATGGACTGGCCTCGGCCTTTCCGAGCTCCTCGATATGAAGACTGAATATGCTTGTATTGCAATGGTATCATAATGATGAATCTTTTGGCTAAGTTCAGGCATGTGAAATGTTGGTGTATAGGATTGATCAGATCATAACATTCCTTACAAAATGCTTTAAGATCTAATCGTGTCACTGCTATGACTGTCGATTCTGCAGGTCATGGAGGTTCTTATCCAAATTGCAAGGAAAGAAGACTTTGAACTACATATGAACTTTGCTGCAAAGATTGCTGCCAAATCAAAGCAAAACCTGAGGAAAGCTATCATGGCACTTGAAGCCTGCAAAGCACACAAGTAAGAACTTAAAGCAAATCTCCAATAAATTGATTTAAGATATAAAGGCTCCATATTTGTTCTTAGATGTGAATGTGATATACTCTGCCATTGCAGCTATCCTTTTGCTGATGACCAACCTATTCCACTTGGATGGGAAGAGGTCTTGACAGAACTCGCAACTGAAATCCTGGCCGATCCATCGCATAAAAGGCAAGTTCTTTTATCTTTTCTGTTCCGAAAATACTCTCTTGATTTCAAATAAAAACAACAATGACACTTTATATGTATGCATGATTTTTTTCAGGTTACCTTTTGTAAGGCTTAAGCTTCAAAAGCTTCTTGGGGACTTTGTTCATCCTAATCTGGTCCTCCAGGTGATGAATTTGAAACCATTTAAAGAAAAATAAAAGCTGCAAAGAATCCCTTTCTCTGATAGTTTTTTAACATGCTGCAGAAGCTGGTAGAAGAGTTTCTTAAGAAAGTTGAAGTTGGTTTAAAAAGGGAACTTTATTACTGGCATGGTTACTATGTAAGTTCAGTTCCTGCAATCGCCTTCTTGTTTTGCATACAGGCAAAATTTTTAACTCAAGTTTGTTGTTATAGGAAAAGAGACTCCCAACAGGAACAAGTGCTTTGTTGAAACTAGAAGGTAAACTCTGTCTGTTCTTACGATGCTTTAATTACGTCTTGTCTTAAAAGTTCGATAAGAATCCTAAGTTTATGCTCTCTCTTTTTTTCTTTTTCTTTTTTTGCAGAGTTTGTGGCCAAGTTTATAGGCATATATAGGAAGAGTTCTGGTAATAATCAGTTTGTGTAATATTAGGTTAACTATGCTTTGGTTCAAATCATTTTGCTGCAGTAAATAGTGAAATTTTCAGAATAGGAGCTTTTACTGCAAATATTGTGGTAGAAGTATTGTTATCACTATGGGTTTTTGGTTTTTGGATAAGAACAATGGAGCTCAATTATCAAACAGAAGAAGCATATTGACTTGTATCAATGAATGAAATGCAGTTCTAATTTTGCTTATTTGTTTCACGGACTTTGAACTCGAGTGCGAGCATACTTGTAAATGTCCAACACACGTATATTCATTTTTTTTCTAAGTTCGAGTCCCCACAACATTGGACTATTGTGTCATACATGAGGTAAAGGGTTTTTGAAGTGAACCCCCCCCCCCCCCAAAAAAATCCACTCATCCTTTAAAGATATGAAAATCAAGGCTCATTTAGATTTGTGCATAAGCCATGTTTAAACCAGATGCTGAGTAATCGAGTTCCTCGAAGATTTGTGTCACAAACTTTACAATGGTAATAACACTACCAAACATGTATGAGAGAGAAAAGTTTGGAGGGAAGAACATAAAGAAGAATGTCTCAAGATATGTTTCTTGGCTATATTTATCAACTAGTATGACCACACATTGAGAAAATAGCATCTTCAGTACATATAACAGTGGTTAACTACATACATGAGAACCCAAACTAAAAACCTTCTATTTTTGCCTAGTTTTATCACATAAATAGGTACAAGTAGTCAACTACATAGACGACAACCCCGAACTAAAAACCTTAACATCCTATCCAGAAAGTTTCTATACTTTAACACATGCATGTTCTGTTTTGCTTTTGGGATAACTAAAAGCAACCAAAAACAAGTTAGCTAACCAAATTTCACTTTTGTCATCACCCTTCAGTTTCTTGGTGTACCGCTACTACTTGCAGACTTCTTATTGGTATACCTCTGTCGATATGAACAGACATATTATAAGTTTCAAGAAGAATGGAAGAAATTGAAAGAAAAAAACAAAAGGGAACTTACTGAAGTTAGTTGGCTAAGCTAATACCTGTTTCCCAATGTCGAACGGAACATATTTGTATTTGATCATGTGAAGAATTTGGCGTTTCATTGTGAGGAAAAATAGAAAAATCCAGTAGCATAGCAATATTGGCCAGAAAACAGGTACATCCAACATGGAGAATAAAGTCAATACAAATGCAACTACAAAGGCCTTTGTGATGGCATACCTGAGACCACGAATGAATATTTAGTGAAAATATTACTTCAAAACTGTGTACAAGGAAAAAGAACAGATGTCGACAACTTAAAAGCTTACATGAATGGAATAAACTCAAAATTAAGCTACAACTTTCTTAAGAACCACACATGAAACCAATACACAAACAAAATAACATCATGGACCAAGTGAACAAATGCTGCAAGCTAAGCTTGAATGGTAGAAAACACTTGCATTAAGCTAAACTTTTACAGAAATTATGGCAGAGATCCCTTAAAAACTTGCATAAATGGGATAAATTGAAATTAAGCTACAACTTCTTACGAACCACACATCAAAACAACATAAAAAACCCAGTGACCAAATGCTGCAAGCTAGCTCAAATATAGTGGAAAACACTCACGTTAAGCTAAACTTTTACTAAAATCATGACAGAAAGCCCATAAAACTTACGCATAATGGGATAAATTGAAATTAAGCAACTTCTTAAGAACCGCATATCAAATCAATTTACAATCAAACAACATGAAAAACCCAGTTACTGGATGCTGCAAAGTAGCTCAAACAGTATGAAACACTCATCTAAGCATTTTAGGATTTGTTCATGTCTATCCAAGACAGATAAGTTCACCTCCAACTGATATGGAAAAGTTCCCAATTAACGGTATCCAAATTCTAATAACACGTATCATTACTAATTTATCCCATAAAACAGATGTAAGCAGAAATTTTCCAATATAGTCTTAATTTGGGAAAAATGAAAGGAAAATTTAATACATTACAAGAAAACATCAAAATAAGGAATAATTAGAACTTGAACTCATGTAAACAATGAATAAAAGGCTTGAATTGGTAAACTACGCTAGTTGTTATGACATGGATTTTTCTTTAAAAATAACATCAAATTTTATTATTGGGCGAAAATGATTGACAACATTTCTGCATTGCTCTAACTGTGCAATCGAATAACAGTAAAACAATTCCATATCATCACCTTAAGGCAGCAACTACTGGTGTTATCAATTAGGACCTACTAATAACAGTGTAAAGCTAGCAGAACAAATTATGTCAAATTGGAAGGATTATATTTCAAAATTCAACATAGTACAATGACTAAAACCATAATTAGACCCAGGAATTTTCTAATATAATCTTAATTTGTGCAGAAATGAAAGGAAACCATCAAACAGTTAATACTTAACATCCAAGAAAACACCAAATTAAGAAATTTACCAGAACTTAAATTCAGGCAAACGACGAATGAAAGGCTTGAATTCATCAGAACCTTTAGTTGGCAACGAAGCACCATCCAAAGCTTCAAGCTCAGGATCAACTTTAGGAGATAAAAACCCAATCAAGAGATTCAATACATAAATCCCTAAACCGTATGAAATTACATAAAACCCTTGAACGTAGTAAACCCGCAAAACGTAGATCATCGCCACCGCCAATGTCCCCAGCCACCTTTCCATCGTGTGTGGTGTTGACCTGTCGAGAAAATACTGAAACTTCCTCGAGAACTCGGTCTTCCACTTCGCGATCGGCGTAACATTTCCGTCATTTTCCGATCCCTCCATTACAAAAAAAAAAAAGTTGGTGATTTTGCAAGTTAAAGCTTGAGTCTTTGAGAGTTAACAGTTTTTAGGGTTTTCGAGTTGAAAATTGGGTAAGGGCCTTTCAGCAAATACTTTATTGGATTCTCTGGTTTTTCAATTATTTTTCAAATAACAGTGTAAAATGGAATTTTTAATTTTTCTGTACGGATAAGGTGATGAGCTACGTGGCAAACAAAGTGGATGTTAAAAAGAGATGAAACTTGTTGGATTTTGGGCCTTGTGGCCCGTTTTCTCGGGCCTTTTAACAGTTTGTAACCAAAACTTTTAGAGTACATTCCATCAAAGGTCCCCAAACTATGACTCTTATTCTAAATTAGTCCTCAAATTTTAAACCATTTTAATTACATACCCGTACTTTAAAGGCTTGATCAATTAGAACCTGATGTGTCACTTAATTGGCATACCATTGAAACTGTGGAGATGTGATTAGAACTTTTGAAACTTTGAGAATCAATTTAAAATGAAAATTATAGTTTGGGGATCATGTCTAGCTGTCATTTTCACATAATATATGCACACACAAAAAAAAAGGTCATTTTAATGAAAGAGTTCAACAACCACCGTTTTGAGATAGAATCGAAATTTCAAAATTCAAAAATTACAAAACTAAAAGTGATCAAATTAAAAAATACGAACTAAATTCACAAGTTACCTATAGTATTATATTAATAGCATAATTTAACCTAAAGAATTAAATACATCACGATTAAAAATGCAAAATTAAAAAAAATAATAAACAATTTGATCAAATTAGAGTATATAGACTAAATCCGTATTGGTTATGAATTGAGTCTATTTTTATTTTTTAAAAATTTGGGTTATTTCAGTTCAAGTCATTTCAAGTCGTATCGTTGTAGATACGAGACGTTTTTAGGCTCATTTGGATTTTCCAAGCAAGCCATTGTGGGTAGATCTATTCATGGGTTGAGCTACCCATTTAGGCCAGAAGGCCTACCCAAAATTTGAGAGGGTTTGGCCAAAAAAATTAAGCTCATTTAAAATATGGGCTTAGCTTGGGCTTGAACATTCAATGTCCCAGCCCGACTCGTTTTTAAGTTTATAATATTTTATATATTATGTCATTTATAACACATTAGAAAAAAAATTATACTAAATATATAATATTGCTCCAATGTAAACATTAAAATAATATTAAGATGATTAAATAAAAAAATATTAAAAATATTAAATATTAAATTAAAATAATATAAAATTTTAAAAAAAATATATGGGTGAGCTTGGGCAATTTTTTGGGTCAGGTCGGAATTGGGCAAGCATAAAACATGTTAATATCATGATTAAGTCTAGCCCGACCCATTAACACCTCTAACTGTGGGTTCGAGACTAAAACAATGTGAATTGAGGTATTTAGACAATTTATGAAATACCAAAAAAAAAAATTGTTACTTGAACCCTTTTTTAATTAATTTTTTTATTAATAAAATAAATATTCTATATTTAAAATAGTGAAATAACTTAAATTTTCTATATAAAAGTTTTGATTATCGTGCACTGTCCAAATTTTTTTTCAAAAGAAGCTCAATCTAACTAGATTCACCCATAGTTTTGAATCATTCAATTTCAAATCACTTTAGGCTTGTTGAGGGGACCGACTTATTTGGGAGAAGTTTTCGAAGTATCGTCCGTTAGGGAGTCAATATTATCCCCAATAATTGTAGGTATTGTCTTAGGACTCGAATTTTGTCTATCGACTCCACTGAGAGCCCCAATGGTTCACGGAGTGGGAATGCCTCGATTGGTGCGAAGAGTATATATCTGAGGGTCACGTAGATAATTAATCGGTGAAGTCACGCGCGATATGGATCAAACCACCAACCAAGACATAACTCGCATTTTCAAGGAAACATGATACCTCTGCCTTGGTTGGTACTTCGATCCACATCACGCACGACTTTATCAATTAATTATCTAAGCATTCCTTAATTATGTACTCTCTCCACCAACCGAGGTGCTCACACTTCGTGAACCCTCTGAGCTTTTTGCAGAGTTGGGAGACAAAATCCAGGTCTTAGGACAATGCCTACGATTGTTGAGGGCCATATTGATTCTCCTGCAGACGACACTTCAAATACTTTTTTCGAATGAGTCGGTCCCCCTCAACAAGGCTCAAGTTTTATTTTCAATTGTTTATTCTAATCATTTCAAGTATCAACTGGTCATTTAGTTAAAAATTCATTCTATTTTTACTATTAAAAATTAATCCTCATGATATACATGTGGCATGCTATATGTCATTATATGATTATTTCGCCAGTTATATCAATTTTTAAACTGTACAAATTAATAAAATTTTTAATAAAAAATTTAACTTACTCTTTGATCCAATTTATATAGATTAATTTATACAATTTTTTTAACAACCTAAAATCGACAAGTTAAAAAACGATGGTTTTAATGGAAAATAACACGTGGCAGAAAATGATTGATTAACAACGAGGAACTGTAGGACAAGTAACCGTATGGAACGAGAAGATGGTCACTGAAACGCTGGGTACAGTTTTTTTATCTCCATTTTTCTCCAGTTCCAAAGCTTCACTTTCTCAGCTGCTATTTTTTTTTTTTTTTGGTTCAAACCCTCAAATCTCTTTTCTCCATCAATCTGAAGTAGAAGATGGGAACATTGGGTAAAGCAATCTACACCGTTGGATTCTGGATCCGAGAAACCGGCCAAGCTCTCGATCGCCTTGGTTGCCGCCTCCAGGGCAACTACTACTTCCAAGAACAACGTAACATTACCCTAAAACCCTAACACCTCATTCAAAAAATTTTCGCGATTGGATCGATTTAGCTACGATGCTTCGTTTTTATATGCAATTCTGTAATTTTCATGATGTAATAACCATTGCCTTTTCATCAATCGAAATACGAAGCTACATTTGCGTAGATCTTGACCGGTTATAGCTGATTTTTTAAAGTAATTGTTTGTATTTGGTTTGTTGTCAGTGTCGAGGCATCGGACGCTGATGAACGTATTCGACAAAGCTCCTGTTGTTGATAGGGATGCCTTCGTGGCACCTAGCGCTTCTGTCATCGGTGATGTTCAGGTCGGACGAGGTTCTTCTATATGGTATGGATGTGTTTTGAGAGGTAAGCAGTTTTAAATTTTTTTTATTAGTTCTTTTCACTCATTTGTTTTTATCGAACTTTAGGGTTTGGATGATTTTATAGTTGAACAAGTGTTATTTTTAGGAAAATGAAGCTAATGATACTTGTTACTGCAACAAATGTGTTGATAGGGATATCGTACTTTACATATTGCATTTCTTAGATGAAACATTTTGCTATCGAGATCCACGTTTGAGAACATTGATGATGTTTTATAAGTGAAAGCAATTATGTGGCTTAGATGCGAGAATGTGTTTCAGCACAGGGTATACATGTTTTTCTATCTTGTGCTGTAATTGCAGAATTTAGGAAATTTTGAGTGACGGAGCTGGAGTTCACTAGAAACTTATAATGAAACTATATTGTGTATGATTAAAGGTATGTTCATTTAACATAAGCTATAATTCACTACATGTTCGATGATGTTTGCTTTTATGGCAAATAAAAATATGAATCTCATAGGTTAGTAATTATCTAGCTCTCGAAGTAATACGAGACTTCAGAAATTCATGACCGAACGAACGTTGATCCATCCATTTTTGTTGTTCCTACTGAAGATGAGATCAATGTAAAAGTTTCCAGTTTTGTATCTTGTTGAACTTTCTGAATAATTGCTTTGTCTCTTCCCTTTGTTCTCTCATATATGTGTGTTAGCAAGTTAAATTGAATTTTCTGTGTAAGTTCAGAAATAAGAATTTTTGAGTGATGGGGCTGGAGTTTGCTAGAAACTTATGATGAAACTATCTTGTGTATGATTAATGACCAAAAACGGTATGTTCATTTAACATAAGCTATAATTCACTACGTGTAGGATCATGTTGCTCTCATGATGAATAAAAATATGAATCTCATATCTAGTAATTATCTAGCTCTCGAAGTAATAAGAGACTTCAGAAATTCATGACCGAATGAACCTTGATCCATTCATTTTTGTTGTTCCTATTGAAAATGAGATTGATTTTAAAAAGTTCCCAGTTTTGTATCTTGTTAAACTTTCTGATTAATTGCTTCGACTCTTCACTTTGTTCCATCATATGTGTGTGTTAGGAAGTAAAATTGAATTTTCTGTGCAACTTCAGAATTAGTGACAGTGCTGGAATTCGCTAGAAACTCATAATGAAACTATATTGTGTATGATTAATGACCAAAACTGGTATGTTCATTTAATACAAGCTATAATTCACTACATGTTGGATCATGTTGCTTTTATGACAAATGAAAATATGAATCTCATAGGTTAGTAATTATCTAGCTCTCAAAGTGATACAAGACTTCAGAAATTCATGACCGAACCTTGATCCATCCATTTTTGTTGTTCCTATTGAAAATGATATTAATGTAAAAGTTCCCAGTTTTATATCTTGTTGAACTTTCTGATTAATTGCTTCGTCTCTTCCCTCCATTCTCTCATATGTGCGTGTTGTTGCATGCCAAGTTCATGCTGGCTGTTCTTTTCCGAATCTGATTTTCGATGCGCACAGGTGATGTTAATAACATCAGCATCGGGTCTGGAACAAATATCCAAGATAACTCCCTTGTTCACGTCGCAAAATCTAACCTGAGTGGAAGGGTTTTACCAACTATTATCGGAAGTAATGTTACCGTGGGTGAGGGTCCTGTCCTTTAAAGTGGTCTTTGTCTGCAATTTTAGTATGTTGAAAATGTAATTACTGATAAAAACTGAACAGGTCATAGTGCTGTTTTACATGGATGTACTGTTGAGGATGAAGCATTCGTTGGTATGGGGGCTACCCTATTAGATGGAGTTTATGTTGAGAAGCATGCCATGGTTGCTGCCGGAGCTCTTGTGAGGCAGAACACTAGGATCCCATGTGGAGAGGTTTGTGGACACTTTACTGAAATTTGGGTGTTAATATTGCTTTAAATCCTATAGATTCTATTTAACTTCATAACTTTGTTATTGTTTTGTTTATTTTTTTGGTTTAGAGATATACATGAAACGCTAATTTTCATTCTTTGTTAAATAGGCACTCTTGGACTCTGAATTAGACACAGTACTTAGTAGTTTAGTACTCCATATGTAGATGACATGTAGCGATAGATGGGCAAAATGCTGTAGATTGCTGTCGTAATTGGTTGACTGTACTGATTTCTAATGGAAGTCGATTCAACTTGCATTTCTAGTATCAGTTGGTATGAATGTTACATATTTTTTAAGTGTTTTGGAGGGAGAGGAATTAATGGCAATTCGGATTGTGGATTCGGATAATATTGGATTTAGATTTTAAAATTACTATCTGCTGAGATTGCAGATAGATACCCCGGATGTACATTATCTGAATCTGCATTGCTTTTTTAGATAATGAATGTGGATTTGGATATCCGAATCCACTGGTTATAAAATGCTTATAATTTTGATTTTATATATAAAAGAATTTTAGTGGGATTGAATTCGAAATTTTTTCAGATTTTGATATTTGAAAAATGATTGAAATTTTTGAAATTGGCTTTTTTGCGGACTAGGATATCTTTAGGCAGATTTATGGATTCAGATAATTCAAAAAATGTAGATATCTCACCTGCTATCATTCCTTTGAGGAAACCTCCTGCCACTACTCGATGAGAAGCTTTGAAGCAGCTATAAGCTTCCTGGTTTGCCGTGCCTATCATTGAGTTAAGATTAACGGATTTTCTCCTTTGTAATTTACAGGTTTGGGGAGGAAACCCGGCCAAGTTCCTAAGGAAGTTAACGGAAGAAGAGATGGCCTTCATTTCCCAGTCAGCCTTAAATTATTCCAATTTAGCTCAAGTTCATGCTGCAGAAAATGCAAAGAGCTTCGATGAAATCGAATTTGAGAAGATGCTGCGCAAGAAATTTGCTCGTCGGGATGAGGAATATGATTCAATGCTCGGTGTTGTTCGTGAGACACCTCCCGAGCTTATCCTTCCCGATAATGTTCTCCCTAATAAAGTCCCCAAAACCGCTTAGGCGTTGATACTCAATAATGCCTTTCTAGGTTAATTCTCTTGAGATTCAATGTTACCGGATATTTTGTTATGATCTGCGGATATACAGAGAATGGCTGCTTTTTCAGTTCCAATAATTTTGGGGTACGGCCTCGCTGAGATCTTAAAAGTTGAATCATGGTGCCGACATTTTGGCTACGGCTATCGTCTCCTCGTAGTTGCTAAACTGGCAAAGACAAACTGGGTGTGCAACTCATTTAAGGTAGTCTTGTGTGGTAGTAACTGAGCAAATGAATTTGCTTCTTTATATATATATATATATATATATGTTTTACTGGCAATAAAATTAAAAAAAAAAAACCAATGTGCTGACAGTATGATGCATGCAAGTTCATAATGAATGTTTAATTCCTTTCAACAGTTTTGAACCAAATATTTCTTTCCAATGGTTCCTGCTGAAGAAGACAAGTGCCTGAAATTTTATTTCCCCCATGTTTGCTAAATGTTTAGGTTGGTAAAAGTATCATGGAGGTTCTTATATTAAAAGTTGGATAGTATTTTATCTTTTTTATTAAAAAAATAAGTAAATTAATCTTGATACATAACATTAACGAGTAAATTGGTTCTTTTGTTAAAAATTTATCGATATTTGCTGTTAAGTGTTGATAGAGGAATGAGACAATGATATTTGATTTGTCACATGTATCTAACATTGACACGAAGAGACTAATTTAAGCAAAATAGATGAAATTTTTAATAAGTAGTGGAATGGATGGAATTTTTGGCATGGAAGAATTAATTTAAGCAATTAGATATTTAATAGTAAAAATGGATAAAATTAACATAAAAAAATCAATTTACTTTTTAACGTAACTCACAGGATAAATTATTTCTTAAATAAAATAAGAACGAGACCGGCTAGGTTGCCCGGTGGACTGAATTGCAACAAGTTCTAAACTGAAACCCAGTCTTTATATTGGGTGGCTTGCCATGGTTGGGTTAAAGAAATCAACTTAAAAATCTGATTCAATTAATCTAATTTGATTAAAAAACTAATAATTCAAATATGTTGAATTTTAAATATAAAAAAAATTTAAACTCAAAATAAATTAAATCTAGAATTACACAAATCTAAAATAACTCGAAATAATTTGAATTCGAAAAACTCAATTCACAAACCTAAATTTTACAACTTCAAATATTTACAACCCATGTTGACTTAGGGTGGGTTTGGATAGGCGATTGAGTGCGGTGCGGTGCGGTGCGTTTAGCTTACTTTTTATCTCACACTACAGTATCGCTATAGTATTTAATCTCACCGCCACCGCTGTTTTTACACTAACCACAGGTAAACGCACTGCCCATCCAAACCCACCCTTAATCTAATCTAAAATCGTTCCAACTAGCGCAATTGATATGCCATTTCTCTCTAAAACCTATTAAAATTTTAAAATAAAATATTTTAAATTACAATTATATTAACAGTTAAAAGAAAATTAAATAACCAATTAATATTGAACTTCCTTCCCTATTTATTCCAACACAATCTGTCTTTGGTCTCCTTTTTTTTCTTTTTCTTTTTTATTATTTCTTTTTTTGCTTTTCCTTTAAACAAACCCGCAAATTCAGGCTAAAATTTCTAGTGGTTGTCCTTTGACCAAATCACCAATTCCTTTGAATTTTTATTTTTTATTGTAATGATAAAAATAAAATCTTTTGACACTCTTTATTCTCTAATTAAAACAAATTTTCTCTTGAATCTATGCTCTTAAAGTTTTTAAGTAAAATTTATATCATTTAATTTTTATTAGGTGTTGATAGGTACGTTTAAATGATTAATTGAATCGAATTAGTATTAAGTGAAATAATCGAACTAATTTTTTTTTTTAAAGTTAATCTAATCAAAATATTTTAATTAATTGGGTCAGTTAATCAAATTAACCAAAATTTATATTTGACCGAATTATCTGAATTAACTGAACTAAAACTACATATAATTTGTATTATTAATTATTAAGTTCGGTTAATTACCCGATTTTGAATCGACCTCCGACTAAATTTGATCAGTTAACCGATCGATTAACCAAATTAGATCGGTTCGGTCGATTAATTCGATTTTAACCTAAATTTGAACACCCCTAGGTGTTGGTTGAGTCTTAGTTCGATTGGCATAAGCATTATTGCCAATGCAAGAGAACGTGGGTTCAAGTACGCTGAAACACATCATCCTCCTATTTACTGGTTGGAGAGGGGCTATAGGTAGTTTTTGAAATTATGTCAAAAAGAGTGGATGTGATCAGAACCTACAATAAAATTATTAAAAAAAAAAAACAAAATCCAATCTAATTTTTAATACCATTTCTAGTGCAAAATCCAATATGACAGACTCTTATTATATTGTTTCAAAACCAGGTTAATATCAGAACATGCTCAACCACTCATCAACTCTGATTTGTAGGACCAAACATTTCCTATATACATATATATATATGTATGTATATATGTTAGTTTCTTTACCAAGCAAAAATGATTCTTACTTGATTATTTTAATACAACATGGGATTTAATTAATAATATCCATCTGTATAATAATATAATCTCCCTCTACTCTTCAACTCTTCCTCCCCAATCAATCTTTGCTTCTTCAATTAATCATATTTCAATATGTTTAATTCGATAAAAGTATCGTGGAGAATTTTATATTAAAAATTTAGATTGTATTTTGTTTTCTTTGTTCAAAAAAATTACTAAATTAGTCCGTGTACATTAGATCAAAGAGCAAACTGGTCTTTACGTTAAAAATTCTAACTACTTTTATTGTTAAAAATTGGTCCCTGTACATTAAGATGAGGTATCACTGTCTTGTTATTCTATTAGTCATGCCAGTTTTTAACAGTACGAATGGATAAAATTTTTAACAGAAATGATTGATTTGCTATTTAAACTAATTACTTTTTTTTTTTAAAGGAAAAGAACAAATCACAATACATGTAATTTTTATAGCTACAATTATATATATATATTGAATAATAATATCCGATTGAATTTATTGAGGAAAAAAAAGGTATAAATTAAATTTAAAGTCCTTGAAAACAGAATTTTAAAAGTCCGAAAAGTAAAATATTATTCAATAACATAAAAAATATATATAGAGAAATGAACCGATCATCCTCTCTCTTTAGCAAAACTTGAGCTTAATCGGCATCAATCTCCCTGGGAACTGGAAAGCATCGTAAAACATTGAAGAAAACTAGAAAAGAAACGGGGAAAACAGATTAACATATTTATATAATTACGATAAGAAATAAACTATTACATATACAAATGAACAATTTGACAATTAGAATATATTTAAACATGGTTTATGCGTATTGAGATTTAAACTCAATTAAAATCTAACTTGAAAATTCGTATATATGTAAATACACGTAATAAGATTCGAATATGAGTACTCAAAGTCAGAAAAAAAAAATTTGAATTTAATAATTATTAGTATGATATAATGTGTATTGATTACAATAAATATTATTACATGATTAAACAAAACAAAAATAATGATTTTTTTTTTTTTTTGAGCTTTGCATAGTGTGAATGACAAAAATGGGAAACATGAGGGCCCAATTTTAGCCTTCTTTTATGGTTTTGGTAAAAGGTTATAAGATAATACAAGGGGCCCAACTTGGGATTTCTTTAATTTAACTTTTTCTCTTCAAATTCTCACCATTTGACAAAACCACCCACACTAGCTAGCTAATAAATTTGAGAAATAAAATCAAGGGGTAATATAATTTTTGGTCCTTGAATTTAGCAATTAGATCCATTTTGGTACTTGAACTTGACAATTAGATCCATTTTTGGTTGCTGAACTTGGATTCCGTCTAAATTTGATGACATGGTCAATGTTCTTGAAGCAATACTAGATTGATCAGTCGGAAAGTATAGTTTGAACCACACATATATAAATTATGTCACGTTTACGATGTGAGTGAAAAAAATATAAAGATTTTAGTGTATTGATTTTGACTCCGTAAGCTAAATCAAGAACAAAAGCAAAACCTGGTTTTAGTCTTTCTAGTATATCGGGATTTAATTTAACATAAATTAATCCCCATGCTTTTATAATATTGTTAGTAAGTCCAATTTGATAACATCGTTAGTTGTTGTTGTTAAAGTGATGATTCGTCACACAAACAATGTCACTTGAAAATCCAATTAACCGTATTCAACTAATAATAAATTTACGTATAAGCTAATAGAGTTATTAATTTAAATTTAGTAATAAACAATAAAAGCAAACAATCAAATTATGTTAAATTAAAATCGAGAGACTACATTTCAAATTTCAAAATAATAAAAAAGACTAAAACCAAAATTACGCTTTTAAATGATCTTTTCTAAAATTGTTCGATTTAGTGTTTGTATGGTTAAAAAAAAAATCAACATTTACTATTTAAAAAAATGCCGCTCACGATTTAACATGATTAATATTTTTAAAATTTTTATGGTTTTACAAATGAAATTCTTATGGTAAACTCGGATAAAATTGATAGCTTAAATGCCACGTTAACAAAAAAAAAAAACTTTAAATACCGATTTGAGAATTGAAATATAATTCAAGGGCTAAATTAAAAATAAACATTTTTCTTATGCTATCCCAAATTGCAATAATCACCCATCACTATCAGAAACCTTACCAAAGAAAGGCAGGTGAGAAAGCTTACCAAAGAAAGGCAGGTGAGTTTGCATGTTTATCCTACTTTGCTTTTATGGCCCCTCTTATTTTCAAAGAATTTAATGCCACCCCCCATCCCTAATATATATTGGTCCTCATCATAACTAATTTTCATAAATTATTAATTATTTTTTCTTTTTTCTTTTTTTCTTTTTTATACTTTAGGTCCAATGATTAGCCTCAGGCTCTCACCTCTATTTGGATTCTCATTTATATTCCCAACCTAATCTTCTACTTCACTCATTTGTTTGCCTTTAAAAAATATATATTCAAAATTTCCTCTTTTTAATTTTGGAGCCACCCAAAATTTGATTTTTAGGGTATGCTCCAATGTTTAAATTTATGGTCAAATTATGATCTTGATCCTTTTATTATGTTTAAATTTGAAATTTAATTTTAAGATTTTAATTTTACATAATTTTATTTATTCAAAATTTATAATATTGTTAATTAATTCAAATTGTCCCAATTTTAGGGTTTGGTTAGATTTTACACTAATTTCTTGTAGAAAAATCTAAGCCATCACTTTAATTGAAATATATTTAAATTAATTAATGTTATTAGAAAATTAAATGCAAATTAAAATAAATAAATTAAATTTAAAATTAACCTAAACATAATTTATTATTCATTTTCAATAGTTAAATCCCACGTCAATAAGTTCATCTTAAATTTTAAGACTTTCATTTGAATTTGATTTTTTTTCAAGATGAAAATTAGATGTGCTCATGGGCCGGGTTTAGGTTGGGTCTAAGCATGATATTAACATACTTTATATTTGCTCAAGCCCGTTCCGACCTGAAATTCGAGTTTAAAATTTTATCCAAACCCGCCTATATTTGCAAAAGACTAACTCAAGCCCTTTTTGGGCCCGCACATATTATTTTTTTTAAAAATGTTTATATTATATTATTTTAATATTTAATAATTTTTTATTTATTGAAATTTTTTATATAGTCATCTTAATATTATTTTAATGTTCGCACTAGAGTAATATTATATATTTAATATAAGTTTATTTTTTAATATATTCTAAAATTATATAATATAAAGTATTATAAATTTAAAACGGATCAGACCTTCAGACCTGAACGAATAACTCAGCCCATGAACAGATTTAATGAAAATATTGATGAAAATATTGATGTTGGGAAATTATGAATAATAATTAGTGGCAAAGAAAATGGATAAAGCAGCTAAGAAAGAGAAAAATGCAAGGGAGGGTTTAATGATTAAGGGCTTAAAAGACAGCTGGAAGTTTTGAAATAATCAAATTATTAAAATAATTTTATTAAATAAATAAATCATGCTGGGGACAAAGATAATTATGTCTGGATAAGATGTCTGAATATTAACAATTAAGTCTAGAGTTCAAACCTTCACCATTACAACTAAATAATTTAATTGATTTATGTTAATTTTGAATACGAATAAATAATTAAATTTTAATTTTAATGTTAATATAATAATAAATTTAGTTATTAATATTTTTTTAAATTTTTTTTATTATCATTTTGGTAGTTGATTTGTAATTTTAAGATGGAAAGATTGATTAATTTGTGAAAATTTTAACAACGTTAACATAACAATTCGTGTGACAGTTCACGTGTATTTTATAAATATTAATAAATTTCATAAAATCTTTTTAAAATTTTATTCATGTCAGTAAGGAAGAGCATGTAAACTATCATGCGAGTTGTCAAATTAGTACTTTTAAAATTTTTAACAGTTCAATCAAATTTTTTATTCAAAATAGAGTAAATTGATTAATTTTGAAGGTTAGTAGTTAAAGTGATAAAAAATTAGGGTCAATGTGATAAAATATATAAATATTAGGGGCTAAATTTGTTATTATCTCTTAAATTTTAAATTAGACATTTGAGTATTAAAATGTCAAATATTCAAATTTAACATAATTTTCATTTATAATATTATCGATTGGACTTTAATTTTGATTTTGTGCAATTTTATATATTAAATTTTGATTTGATTCGTTTTTTAGAAATCACTAACGAAATTATCAAATTAGACCATTTTCAGTTGATATATTACATACACAAGTTATTATATTAATTCGATATGAAAGTAAATATATTTATCAAATTTTTAAATGTATACATTTGAATCGAAATCAAAGTTTCATATATACATATGAAGCACAATTCAAGTTTCAAGTGCATAATCAAATTGAAGTTCATGTATCAAATTGTATATTAAAACAAAGTTTATGTATATAATTTGATATTTATCCCGATTATAAATTATGAGTATAATTTAGGGTAAACTACTAAAATAGTCACTTTTATTTTCTTCAGGTTACATTTTAGTCACTCATATTTGAAATGTTACGTTTTAGTCACTTACGTTAACGTGTTGTAACATTTTAGTCACTGAGCCGTTAATTGCCATTAACGGTGTAATGGTAAGCTGACGTAGCACGTTAAATCATCATTTCAAATAAAAAAATTAGGTTAAATTATATTGGTCTCTATATTTTTTTTTTATTTTGAGCAATTTAATTTTTTTTCTTTATGTTTTTTTTAACTTTTTTTCTTTATTTTTCATTCTCTTCAGCTTCTCCCTCTATTTTTCTCCCTCCTCCATCTCTTTTAATGTAAAAGAAAAAAAAATTTACTCAAGATGAAAAAAATATAAGAACCAATTATATAATTTAACCTAAATTTTTCATTTGAAATGATGATTTAATGTGCCACATTAGCTTACCGTTACACCATTAACGACAATTAACGCTCAGCGACTAAAATGTTTAACTAAAATGTAACTCGAGACAAACAAAAATGATTATTTTGACAGTTTTCCCTATAATTTATATACATGAGAAATGTCTAAATATATTATATTATTTTATATGCATTAAATACATCATTTTCAGAATTAATTCCCATCACATCAATTTTTTTTCTCCATCTTCTTACATAATCTAAATTAAGATTATTATATCTTAAATTCTAAGGTTCAACTGTCAGCCACCTAAAAATAAATAAATAGAAAAATATTAATTTTTAAAAGAAACCCAAAGATGCCCATATTTAATACAACATATTAAAAATATACAAAATGGAAAATTGCAAAACAAGGACATCATTTTTTAAAAGCTTCCAAATAAATCAGTTTCAAATTTATAACAAAAAATATAGCAAATTTCAAGCCTAAAGGAATACAAAATAAATATTATATTAACAATAATATTAATATGACATAAATATGTTCGTATGTTAAAATTTATATAAGAATAAATATGTGAAAACCGATTAGATAGCACATGAAAATATTTAATAACAAAATTAAATTGATTTACAATTAAAATTATTAACGTATTACAGATTGAGTCATAGCTCGATTGATATGGACATTGTTGTCAATGCAAGAGGATGTGAGTTCGAGTGCCCTAAAGTGCATTATCCTATTATTTATGAATTTAGGAGGGACTATGAGTAATTCTAGGCATTGTGTAAAAAAAATACAGATATAATCAAGTGTATTATGCATAAAGTTGTAGATTTAGTTCTTTTTGAATTTTGAAATTTTAGTCTTGATGAAAAGTGAGAATAGTTAAATCAATTTTTCTACCTTTTTTTTTTGGGTAAAATTACTATGGTGACTCTTTATTAAGAATCAAAATTTATTTTTCTTACTTCACTTTAAAAATGGGTAAATTAGTCATTATATGTTAGATCAATGAGCAAATTGGTCTTTTCTGTTGAAATTTTCATTCATTTCTGCCGTTAAAATCTGACTTAGCTGATGGAATGATCATATAGTTACACGCGGCATGCCGATGTACCTTATGTTGAGATACATGGACAAAATTTTAACAATAGAAATGGAAGAAATTTTTAATAGAATGATCAATTTGCCGTTTGATCTAACCTACAGGGACTAATTTTCCAATTTATTGAGTAAATAGCAAAATACAATCCAACTCCTAATACAAGGATCTCTATGGTGCTTTTATTATTTTTTAAGTAGTACGTGGAAATAACAAGTTGATGTAGCATTATACATATGATGATATGTTTGCTATATCATATTTTAGAAATAGTAGACCTCAATGAATTCAATAAATACTATCTGGAACTAAACTTTTAAAATTTAAAAAGTACATGACTAAAAATACCAAATCCAAGTACATGAATTTTCGTATAGTACATGGACTAATTGCAAAATTTAACCATTAGTTTTGGGATAAAGCAACCATTAGTCCCCAAACTTGACAACTTAGTCCCACAACTTGGCAAAATTTCCCAATTTGATCCTAAACTTAGGATTTCGTTTAAGGTATGGTAACGTGACATTTTTAGATTGTGTTACATCATCACCTAAAAATTTCAAACATTTTATAACTTTTTTTTATGATTTTTAATAATTTTAATAAATTTTTTTATTTTTAAGATTTGATAGAAATTTTTAAAATTTTAAGTGATGGCGTAGTATAAGCTCAGAGTGCCAGTTATCACACTTTAATGAAATCCAAGTCCGACTAAATTGGGAAAAAGTTGTCAAGTTTCGAAATTAATGTGGACAAAAAATGTTTAGGGACCAAATTAGAAAAAAGATACCAAATTCAGGGACTAAATGTTACTTGTCCCTTACTTATTCCCTTAAATGTAACGGCAAAATTAAAAAATTTTAAAAGGCAATTGTAGTAAAGAATAATAAATTACAAGCCCTTTTCTGTAATTTCTATTTATTATTTTATTAATTTAATTTATTTTCTTCCTCCTCCTCTGACTATCTCTCTCTCTCTTTCTTTTCAGTAATGCCAGAGACAGAGACTCATTGTAAAAGCAGCAAAAAAAAATAAAAAAAAATTACACAGACACATACACAAACGAATATTATAAATAATAATATTAAAAAAAAAAAAACTCTCAGTTTAGAATCCTGGAAAGCTTTCATTTTCATGGAAAATCTTTCACATTCTCGGAAACCAAACAGGGTCGTTTCTCAAGCTGCTGCTACACTCAACAAGCGAACGGCAACTAGCAATGGCGCCAACAACTTCTCAGGCAGAACCGCGTACGACGACGTTTTCGGTGGTGTGCAGAGGTTCGGTACCGGTGGTGGTCCTACTTTGTCGCCGAGGCCAGAGGATTACAGCGAGATTTTCCGCGGATTTCACGCTTCCCGAGGCGCGTCGATTCCGGTGCTGGATCTCCCGTTGATAGACAGCAGCAACGGGGCGATGTTTGATGTACGGAACCCTAGGTTTAACTACGCCGAGGTTTTTGGTGGATTCGACGGGTCGGACTTTGCTGCTTCGTACGAGGAGCTGATCAGACAAGCCGACGGTGGTGATCGTCACGATTATGATGGTGATTCATCCGATGAAGCTTGGTATTCTCATTTCCTTTTTTTTTATTTTTTTATTTCTGTAGTTTTTACTTTGAGCTATATGTTAGTTTTAGCTCAAATATTGTTTTTGGTCCCTATACTATGGTAGAAGTTGGAATTTAGTCCATGTGCTTTAATTTGGCTTAATTTGATATCCTACTTATTAGTTAGTTCAAATTTTTTTAAAATATTTCACATGAACACTTGGAATAGTTAACTTGTTAGCAATTTGGACTAACTAATAGATTATGAAAGTAAGAGGACCAAATTATGCCAAATTGAAGTATAGGGACTACCTCCTAAAGTTTAGCATAGTAGAGGGACCAGAACCATAATTTGACCTAATTTTTGAGGTAGTGTTAACATGATATTTGCTCTAATCCAAAGTTTTAACATGATAGTTACTGGAAAATTACCTGTTCTTTGGGGAATCTAAGAGAGCTTGTGGCAAAGACTGATATTTTCGATCAACTTTTATATTTTGATGTACTTATTCATTCTTATAGGGGGCGATGATATATATATATATATTATGGGATTCTAGGTCTTTGCTTCTTCATTGTAATGAAAAATGCATGTAAGGATTGCTTTATTTACATTTACTTTTGGTGTTTTGAGTTAATATTATTTTGAAGAACTGGTTCAGATTAACGCTATAGGTTCTATGTAGAAATTGTATGCATGTTATGTTTCGAGGTGTCCACCTTTCTGGGTTTATTTTTAATGTAGTGATTAGTAAGGGGTCTGATTTTGGTTGGTGAATTTATTTTGTTGCCTCTTATAGGATGCAGGATGAAACCGAGTTTCTGTCAGAAGGGTCGGACCATTCTGGAAATTATCAGTACTTCTCAAATGGAGATTATTATGAACCAACCGATAGCAGTATGGAGTTCAATATATCGTATCATAAAGCCAATGTTAGAAGCAACAGAGATATGTCAAATGCGGTTACGCATGTTGCTGAGCTGCATGCTGAACCTGAATATGCTTATATAATTGAAACTTCATTGGGAAAGACAGAAAACAAGAATCCAATATTGCATACGACGGATGATATCAATCTTGAGTTCACTGGAGGAGTTGCAAAGAAAAAACATCTTCGGAAAACTGTGTCGCATCCTTCTAACGGGGCTGCTGGTGAGCAAACATTTGCATATGATTCCACTCAAAGACGATACCAGGGAAAGGACTCATGTTCAAATGAGTCATTCATAACAATTTCTGAAATCAACTTAAGGACTCAGCCATCTCATGTCCCACCTCCCGCTAGACCTCCGCCACATGTCCGTGTCAATAACGGAGACCATCAAAGTGTTCAATATGCTGTTTCTGGAGAGAGAATGGGTGATAGTTCACCTCCTTTCTTTGATGTTGAGATAGATGCAAGCTCAGCCGCTGTGGCCTCTGCTGCAGCTATGAAAGAAGCAATGGACAAAGCTCAAGCACAGCTGAAGAGTGCGAAAGAACTACTCGAAAGGAAGAGGGAAGGAATTGAAAACTCTACTAAACTGGGTTCAAAGTCTGATGGGAAAGGTAAGAAGGAAAGGACCAGTAAGGCTATCGATGGGTCCAGTGATATAAAAGATGACAAAGTTCAGGGCATCAAGGGAAAAGAAGACAATGGAACGAAAATATCTGTTAGAGAGGAGAGGCAAAAGGCTGTGAAAACCCTGGCACCGGATTCAATGGAAGGTGAAAAGCTTTTTAATGTGTCCAAATATTTTGTAGTTGAGAAGCATGGGAAGGGATCCCGGTCTATTGAAGAGTGTGGTGCAGTTGATGGAGCTGATGAATGGCAGGAGGAAACTCAATTTTTTGAATTGGTTCGAACAGATAAATCAAAAGTGGGATTTCAGCACACAAACACTGATAAAGTTTTTGTCCAGAGCATGAAATTTAATGAGCCTCAGTATAAATCTCAAAAGGCAAGCATCGGAGCAGTGGAGCAACTGGAAAGTGACATGAAAGTTGAAGCTGCTAGGGAAGACCATGAACTGGAGAAAGTCGAGAGAGACATGAAAATGGCAAAAGAAGCTAAAGAGGCCCGTAGGCATAAAGGGCATGAGAAAAAGGTAAAGTCAGCTCAAGAGGTTGGTGCAGAGGAGAATGGGCAATCTATAACAGCATGGAAACTTTCGGGAAATGGTAAGAAACCGAATGGAGCCGATGAACTGGGAATATGTGAGAAACGAGTAAATGCTCAAGAAAAGGAAAATAAAGTTGAAGTTCAGCAGGCAATGGAACAGAAAGAGAGAGCACAGCAGGAGAAAGAAATTAGTAAATATATTCCAAATCCAAAGAGAGTTGAGGGGTGTCAAGAAAGAGAAGATGAGGAAAAAAGTTGGAGGGAAGTTTCTAAGCAGGAAGAAAATGATATAATACTTGAGCGGGTTCTTGTACAAGCAGAGAATGAGACAATGCTGAGAGATGCTGTTCAGCAAGAAGAGAAAGAGAAGAAATTGAAGGAAGCTCATGAACGAGAAGAGAGAAGGAATAAAGTGGAGGAGGCACGTGAACTAGAAGAGAAAGAGAAGGAGAAGAAATTGAAGGAAGCTCATGAACGAGAAGAGAATGAGAAGAGACTGAGGGAGGCTCGTGAACGAGAAGAGATAGAGAAGAAATTGAAGGAAGCTCGTGAACGAGAAGAGAATGAGAAGAGATTGAGGGAGGCTCGTGAACGAGAAGAGATAGAGAAGAAATTGAAGGAAGCTCGTGAACTAGAAGAGAATGAGAAGAGATTGAGGGAGGCTCGTGAGCGAGAAGAGAAAGAGAAGAAATTGAAGGAAGCTCGTGAACGAGAAGAGAAAGAGAAGAAATTGAAGGAAGCTCGTGAACGAGAAGAGAAAGAGAAGAAATTGAAGGAAGCTCATGAACGAGAAGAGAATGAGAGGAGATTGAAGGAAGCTCGTGAACGAGAAGAGAATGAGAAGAGATTGAAGGAAATTCGTGAACGAGAAGAGAAAGAGAAGAAAGAGAAGAAGGTACGTGAACGAGAAGAGAAAGAGAAGAAATTGAAAGAAGCTCGTGAACAAGAAGAGAATGAGAAGAGATTGAAGGAAGCTCGTGAACGAGAAGAGAATGAGAAGAGATTGAAGGAAGCTCGTGAACGAGAAGAGAAATTGAAGGAAGCTCGTGAACGAGAAGAGAAAGAGAAGGAGGCACGTGAACGAGAAGAGAAAGAGAAGAAAGAGAAGGAGGCAGGTGAACTGGAAGAAAGTGAGAGGATATGGAGAATGGCCCTTGAACAGATAGAGAATGAGAAAAGATTAAAACAAGCACGTCTGCAAGAAGAAAATGAGAGGAGACAGAGAATGCTAGAGGAGGCAGTTCAGCAAAATGATTACAGCAAACCAGTGAAAGCAGTCCAAGATACAGAAGATGAAGTCAACCAAAAAGTAGTTGAGCAGGAAGTAACTGAAGAATTGGAGGGAGTAAACTATGTATACCAGCAAACTGCAAGGGGTGAAAACGGGAAGAAACAGAAAATTGCCAAAGAAACTCATCAGCATGGGGAGGGAGAGGATCCTGTGATATCTAATAAGGTAAACAAACAGGATCATATCAATAATCATAAAGAAAATCAATTGGTTGGAAATAATGATCAAAACTTTGATGAGCTGCAAGAAACTGACGAGTTGGTTCTTGAAGAAAATGGAAAGATGGAGGCCGAATTTAGAGACTGTGAAAGGAGAACAGAAGCAATGGGGCAAGGGGGTGTTGATGGAAAGTTCAATGCATCCAGAACGGTGCCATGTGGCTTAGAAGTTAAAGCTAACCAGTTAAGAAAAGATGATATCTCAGTCTTGCGTCATCAAAATAAGGGGGTGAAGAAAGCCGATGAAGCTGTAATTGGCATTGGACAAACAAATGCTGAGAACATTAACAGCGTCTCGGAAATGGACTCTAATAATGACAAGCAAAGGTTGAAATCTGCTTATGAATGGAGGGAAAGAGCAAGGAATATCAAGGAGGCTCAGGTTTCCTCATCTCTTGAAGAAAACAAGGATAAGTATGTGTCAGCTCAAGTGGTGAATGAGTCTGTTGAAACTGGAAGGAAACCAGAAGCTGCTAAGGCATCTGTAGTGGACGGGAAAGGAAGCACTCAGAGAACAGTTCACCAGGTTAAGGTAAGTCAGAATATGGAGAGGAAAGACAAGAATATTATTGAGAGCCTTACACCTGAAGATAAGGAGGCTGAAAGGCTAAAAAGAGAAAGAGAACTGGAACTTGAACGCCTTAGAAAGATAGAAGAAGAAATAGAGAGGGAGAGAGAAAGGGAAAAAGATAGGATGGCTGTTGACAGCACAGTTCTCGAAGCTCGTGAAAGGGGATATGCTGAAGCCCGGGAGAGGGCAGAGAAGGCTGCTCTAGAAAGAGCTACTACTGAAGCTCGTCAAAGAGCAATGGCAGACGCACGTGAGAGATTAGAGAAGGCATGTGCAGAAGCTAGGGAGAAGTCTTCTATGGAAGCCAGGCTCAGAGCAGAGCGTACTGCTGTGGAGAGAGCAACTGCTGAGGCTCGAGAGCGTGCGGTGGAGAAAATAATGGCTGAAAGGGCTGCTTCTGAGGCGAGAGAGCGAGTAGAGCGGTCTATGTCAGATAAATTTTCGACTTCTTCTAGAAACAGTGGAATGAGAAGCAGCTATTCATCCTCTGTAAGTGTGTTCTTAATTTCTGTTTTTTATGAAATTCATTGGTTCCATGCAACATTTTAATGGATCTTAGTTCTCAGGATCTGAAGGATCAGCATTTTCAGAGCACCAATTCTTTTGGTGGTTTAAGATATACCTATGCCTCCGCTTATAATGGTAGGTTATTTTGTGAAGTACTAACTGTATCCTTTTAATACTTCTTTGCTTTCTGCTACTGAAAACAAAGTTCCTTTATGTACTTGAAGGGGTTGAAGGTGAATCAGCTCAGAGGTGTAAAGCCAGATTGGAGAGATATCAACGAACAGCTGAACGCGCAGTATGATTTCTTCCTCTTCCTACAAAACCGGGAACCTTTTTAGTGCATATCGAAATAGCATTTCTTGGATTTTTGCAGGCTAAAGCTCTCGAAGAAAAGAACATGCGCGATCTTCTTGCTCAAAGAGAGCAAGCTGAAAGAAATGTATTCTTCGGGTTTTCTCACCTATGAAGATATTTCACGATTACACAGTCTGCATTTTTCACCGACAATCTTGTTTCTTTTCTCATTGCAGAGATTAGCGGAATCTCTTGATGCCGATGTCAAGAGGTGGTCGAGTGGGAAAGAAGGGAACCTTCGTGCATTGCTTTCAACTTTGCAATACGTATGTACTATTATCCAAATTCTCTCCAATCAAGCTTTTATAATCATTTCCTTTGTTTACTGGGTCGTTTAATTGACTTAATGCTTAGTCTTCCATCATTCGGAATAATATCAAAATTTCTCGTTGCTAATGTACTTTGATACCCTTACAACAAGTTAAACCCGAGCTTTCTTCATTTGACAGATCCTTGGCCCAGAGAGTGGTTGGCAGCCAATTCCGTTAACCGAAGTTATAACTTCAGCTGCCGTTAAGAAAGCATACAGAAAAGCCACTCTTTGCGTCCATCCCGACAAATTACAGCAACGAGGTGCAAGCATTCATCAGAAATACATTTGTGAAAAGGTCTTCGATCTTCTAAAGGTCAGTTACCAACTTACCTGCGATCCATGCCATTGATAAGTGATGGGGGATTTAGAATTCAATGGAACCAAACCAATTACCGATGTATGTTATATAAAGACTCAACTTCTTGTTGCCTTTTTCATTTTCAGGAAGCTTGGAACAGATTCAATTCAGAAGAGCGGTAAAATGCAATCTTTTTTTTTTTTTTTTTTTAATACAGGTGCGAATTGCTTCATTACAATTAAACTATGTTGCTGTAAATTTTACACTGTTAGCATAATAAATGATCCTCTTTTTGTCTATTCTATATTTCTACAGCATGTAATTGTGTGTAATTCAACTATTTATAAGCCCAAAGAAATAGATGCAAAGATTTTTAGTTAAATGGCTATGGAACACGAACTCCATGTAATTGTGTATAATTCAACTATTCATTGGCTGGACAGCTTGCTCCGCCCGACTCGATACTCGAGTTCGAGATTTTTTTTTTTAATATGGTATTTGTGTTAGTTTTTGGTCTAATCTGCTACTTGTGTTATGTTTTGGTCCAGTTTGATATTTGTATTTGATAAAAAATATGTTTTGGTACCCAAAGGTATCAATGTTTATTTTTTAAATGTTTAATGCGGATTTTAGGGTTGATTTGATAAAAGTTAATTACTAATATTATTATGTTTGAATTTTTTATGGTTTTCTTAATAGAATAAATTTATTCTTAATTGTGAATTTGTTTAATTTTGCGTTTAATTTGTTAAATATAATATTCGACTTTAGGGTTGATTTGATGAAAGTTAATTGTTAATATTATTAGTTAATTATGAATTTTTTTATCAAATCAATTCTAAAACTTGAATTAAACAATAAAAATTTAACACAGTTACCTTTAATTGTCAAAATGTATAATTTTTTTGTCCAATACAAGTATCACATTGGATAATAAAAAAAACATCAAGTGTCATGTTAGAAAATAATGTCAATTGGAAATATCAAATTATGTAATAAGTTTAAAAAATATAAAATAATTTATTATTATTTGAGCAGTAAAACAAGTTAATTGTTTGAATTTTTACAATTTATTAACATAATTATAATTATAGTATCAATTTATAAAAAATAAATTTATTTATTTAATATAAAAATAAAATATTTTATTTTTTTAAGTATATACAGTTAAATTAAAATTAAAATTATATATATTTAAATCGTAATTAAAATTTAATGTGAATAATTATATATTAAATCAAAATTTATCTATAATTTTATTTATATACTAAAATACCGTGGATATATATACAAGGAACTAAATTTAGGGCTAGTTTTGTAATCTTTTTGAAAAGTGCTTTTGAAAAGTGCTGTGTAAAAGTACTTTTAAAAAGTTTAGTTTAAAATTTGAGTGTTTAGCATTGCAGTCAAAAAGTACTTTTGAGAAATAAAATGTTCATTTTAGACATGTTATTATCAAGTAACAAATATGTATTTAAATAATATTTAAATTAATTAATATTATTATATTTTAATAAAAATATAAAAAAATTACTATAACTTGTTGCTAATATTTTAATATATGAAATATAAATTTTAAATATTTTTAAGTAATAAATATTAATTATTTATAAAATTTAATTAGAATATATAAACTATATTTTAAATATTTAAATATAACCATTAAATATTTGTAATTAGTATTTTAAAAAATATTTTTTTATTTTTAATTAATAATTTTAACACATTTGTAATTAAGCACTAAGAAAAAAAAAGAAAAAGTACTATGTTATTGAAGGGGTAAAAAATTAATTAAGTATTGAAAATGCTTTTGAGAGAGAAAAAGTTAAAAATTTTATCTTCTTCTTCTTAAAAACACTTCTAAAAAATTAAAAATTTCAAAACAACTTATTTAACATAACTTTACTCTCAAATATGCTTTTGGAGCCGCAGAACAGGCATTAGAAACCAACCAAATATTTATTACAACTTACAACAAATGTGCTTCATGCTTTTGCTTAATTTTGCCGCGTGTCCGTTCCTTTCCATCCTTCCAAACGACATCGTATTAATTCACAAAACTGTAACTCGACATTCCCCGTTCTTCCACGCATTTTGGAGATTCAGAATCCGTACAGACATATCACAAAATACCCAAACTATCCCTCCTCAACTGACCGTTGCATTCCACATCAATCAAGGCTATATTTGACATTCCCTTAATTATCAGCTTATAGCTATAAATAGAAAAAGAAAAAAAATATTCTAGCGTTTAAAATATTTGCGGTAAGGAAACGAAGGTGGTCTTTCAATTTTCATTTTTTTCTTCTTTAAATTCTCTCTCGACGCGCCACCGTGTACTCCGCCACTATCGCCGCCGCTCACGCCTAGGCGTCTCTTCTATAAGGATTAGCTCTTTATTAGCATTTAAGGTAATGAATCTCCTCCTTTTTTTTCATTTGTATAAACATCTGGAAGCCTTTTCATTTATGTTTATATTCTTCTTCTTTTTCTTTTTTCGCTATTTGGATATTTTCTCCAGGTTTTGAATTAGCTGATCCTAATAGCTCTCTCTTGTAAACGATCAGTTGCTTTTTCTGAAAAGTTTCGAATCGTTCGAGGTCTTTATTTTATTTTAAAATTTTGTTGTTAAGTAAAATAGGAAATTATGTTAACGATTTTTTTTTTCCTATTTTTAATTTCATATTGGTGCTCGTGTTATTATTTCTGGGTTTGTAATTTTTAGTTTTTTTTTTTCATTTTTTTGGAACTTGTTTAACATAGAAGTATATTATTATTGTATGTTTTAATACATACATTCATATAATGGAATTCTCTTTTTTCTTTCATCGAAGAGAGAAAAAGAGAAAATACCCAGATCACTAATTAATCCAATTACCACCTTTCTTTTTTTTTTTTTTTTTGGAAAAGTTTAAAAATACTATGATGATTCCGTCGCTATTTCGTCTGTGATTCAGTAATCCCAAATTTCTTTTTTTTTTTAAAGAAAAAAATAATTTTTTTTCGGACTCTTTTATTTTATAACATAAATATTGTTTTAAATATTGTTAATAGCCTCTGGTGTGAAAAGAAGAAAAGTTTGTGAGGCTATGTATGTATGTATTTCTTTGGTTTTCGATCTGTTTTGAATTAATTAACATAGAAATATATTTTATGTTTAAATTAAAAAAAAAATATGTTCTGCGTGGCTGCTTTTGAAATCAAGAGGAATTCTCATGAGTTTCGGTTTAGCTGCATCTAACAGCATTAATTTTGGATTCACTTCTTCAAATTTTTCATGCTAGTATAGAGGATTTATTTTTTATTTATGTAGTTGAGATTTATTTAGCTATATGATTTCTGATTGAAGATGAACAAACTATTTACATGTATTAATGTTTGAATTTTTGAGTTTAATCATTATTTTCCTTGTTATCATACAAAAATTGTGGCTTAGTTGCTATAACAAAAAGTTAACAACTTTAAGCTTAATTGATTGAATTTTCTCAAGTTCATGGAAAGTAAAGTGTTCTCAAACTATGTTACTCAGCCACAGATGTCAGTATCTCTCACGGGGTATGGTGATGGTCTGAGTTTTTTAAGTTTTTCCTTGTATTTGGAGGATTGTTGGATATCATATCTCCATGTCATGTGCTGGACAAAGGTGTCGGACACTGAAAATGAAGAGTTGGAGTGACGTAGTTCCAGTAACAATGAGATTTTCTTTGTTGCCTTTACAAGTTTTTGCAAGTATTAATGTTTGAATTTTTTATTATCCGTTATTTTCCTTGTTATCATACATTAGTTGTGGCCTAGCTGTTACAACTAAAAGTTAGCAACTTTAAGCTTAATTGATTGAATTTTCTCAAGTTCATGGAAAGAATGTTCTCAAATGTAGCAACAATGAGTTTTTCTTCATTGCCTTTACAAGTATTAATGTTTGAATATTAGATTATCCATTATTTTCCTTGTTATCATACAAAAGTTGTGGCTTAGTTTTACACCTAAAAGTTAACAACTTTAAGCTTAATTGATTGGGTTTTCTCATTCTGTAGTTTAGTGACTTAAGCTTTTTGTTGTTTGATCATGCAGAGCCATGCCGACGTTCACTGCAATAGCTTTGGACAGGTTGATAGAACCTGGACCTTCCAGATCTGTCAACAACTCTGGTCCTAATTCAAAACCACCTATCCCAAACCTAAAGCCTATCCCCAGCACAAAGATGAAGAGGAGCAGCAGTACATCAGTAACAAGTAAGGTAAATCGCCCCCAAATATCACCAGCCCTATATGCTACTCCTGAGACAACCCCACTGCCTGATTCACCATCTTCTTTCCCTCCTTCTCCTTACATCATCAATCACAAGCGTCGTGGGCCTCGCCTTTTGAAGAGCTTTTCTGAGGACAATGTATCATCTTGGCAAAAAAAAGCCCATGAAGAAGATGAGGTTAATGGGAATGCAAAGTTGGCAGAAGGCAATTCTGTTGATCTACTTGAGGATTGTTCTGTTACTTTTAGCATTCATGAACCTAATGAAGAGGAACATGAGAATGGTGCTCATAATGGTCCTATCAATGTAGAGCGGGCAAATAGTGTCCGTGGCGGTTCCATTAAGGAGGAGCACATGAATGGTTTCCATGATGGTGAAGTTGGAAGCAGCCAAATGAATAATGGTTTAGCCATAGATGCTTCTGTGCTGAAGCCTGGAGCATTAAACTTGGAAAAAGGTGGAGATAGTGAAGATTTCTTTGATCCCAATGAATCAATGAGCGTTGCAAGTAATACTGAGGGAGGAGATGATGCTGCGGCAGAAAGTGCTGCACGGTTTGCTACACAGGGGGTAGAATTTTTCGATGCATGGGATGGTATGTAGTATAGTGTTAATTTAGCCTGTATGTGATATTCATATATAGATGCACACAACACAATCTTTTCCTTTTAGCTGTAAAACATTTTTCTTGCACGACTGTCATTTTATTTTCAAAACCTGATATGTATTTACTAGGAGCGTGACAAATGCTGGCTTAATTTATTTAATTGTGGTCGTTTTGGCCTACTTAGATTTCTTGTTTCCTCCAGAATTATCTTCTGAGAGTTTGCCACAGTCTGGTCCCCATGATATTGAAGCTGAACTGCGGGAAATAAGATTGAGTTTACTCACGGAGATAGAAAAAAGGAAGCAGGCAGAAGAGGCTCTAAACAAGATGCAATCCAAGTGGCGAAGAATCGGGCAAGAGTTTGGTGATGTGGGATTGTCACTGCCTGTGGATCCTCTTGTTGTGACAGAGGATGAACTAGTGAATCCAGCCGAAGAACTGCGGCAGCAAATGGGTATTGCACGGTTCGTATCATTATCCATGGGAAGGGGCATCGCAAAAGCAGAGCTTGAGACAGAGATGGAAGCTCAAATCGAATCGAAGAACTTTGAAATTGCTCGACTATTGGACCGGCTGCACTACTATGAGGCCGTGAATCGGGAAATGTCTCAGAGGAACCAAGAGGCTGTAGGTAAGGATTTTGTACCCCATTCTTAATCCTTCTTCCCTCAACATTTACCAGATTCAAAATTTATTGTTTGTTTCATTTAGAGATGGCACGGCGTGAAAGACAACGTAAGAAACGGAAACAAAGATGGGTCTGGGGTTCGGTTGCCACTGCAATTACCCTCGGGGCAGCAGCCTTGGCATGGTCTTACCTCCCAACAGGAAAAGCATCATCTTCTGCTAGCATTGCAAAAGGTCCAGATCCCGATAATCCAACAGCCAAGTAAATAATTAAGCCATTATTAATCATTCAGTACTAGACTAGAGCTTGTGATAATCTGTCTGTCAGTGTCGATCACCGTAGCTATAGAATAAGACGCAAATACATTCTTTTCTCCCTTTGTGAATAATAATTGCAGTATCTCATCCTTGCTTTAGTTTCTTCCATGAGATATCTAATCTTGAGGAATGTATAGTGTGCAATCAATATAATTTTTTTGAGTTGTTTTCTTCCCCAGCTATCTGGGAGGACATGAAATTATCAAAGTTATAGGTCTTTGTTAATGTTACCCAATGAATTTTTGTCTATCATATAATTATGGTTATAATTTAATAATATGTAGTAGCTTCGTTAACACTGATGTTGTTGAAGATTTTTGGACGTTGTATATATTTATGAGAACTAAAATGTAATTTTATTATTTTAATAGTTTTTATTTTTATAAATTTTTAAAGGATTAAATATTTTTTTATCATTTTTAGGGGGCAAAGTGCAATTTTACCGTCTATTAATTTACAAATTTATAAATTCTAAAGAGAGAAAAACTAAAATTTTCATTTTAAGGGTTGGCAAATGAAAATTTCGTTTTAAGGGGATCAAGGCCTTGCCAGCCCCTAAACTATATTGCTTTTTTTCTCTTAAGGGCTTAACTGTGAAATTGGCCCCTAAACTATATTGCTTTTTTCTCTTAGGTATTTAAAGTTTTTTTTGGTCGAAGGTGGTATTTAAACTATCAATTTTGTCTAACTCTACTGGTAAAGTGTATGATATTTAATAAGAACATTTGACATGCCACGTTCTTATTGGTTTTTATCGTGATTTGAGTAAAATGTGACAAAATTAATAATTTAGGTATCACTTTTGACAATAAAAAATTCAGGTAACTAGGTGAGAAAAGTGATATAGTTTGGAGGCCAATTTTGTATTTTAACCGATTTTAAACAAGTATGTCAAATTTAAATTTGATACACTTATTTTAAATATGCTGCACGTCAAATTCTAGATAACATTTAATGTCCAAGCCGACAACTAGACCGACAAAAAGATTTGATTGATGTAATCCTAATCTTTAAGAGCTTAACTAAAACATTTTAAAATTTAGAGATTAATTTAACATCTGTGTCATGGTTTGAGGACGTCTGGTGGAATAATCCTAAACTTAAAAATACAACTCATGAAAATTTTAAGTTCCTCATTGTTAACATTACCTGGTTATCCAACTCAAACAATGAATACCGGCTCCCATTTTTAACCGATTGGCTTGACGCTCACATTCGAGACGCGAAATTCGTCCTCCAAAATCCGGTCATTGGCTCAACGCTCACACTCGAGACACGAAATTCATCCTCCAAAAGCCGATCATTGGCTCGACGCTCACATTCGAGACGCGGAATCCGTCCTCCAAAATCTGATCCTTGTCGCCAAGTTCGGAAAATCAAGAAAAGACCCCAGTTTCAATACTCACAAGAGAGACCAATGGTTTAACATTGTGTACCACAAATTATATACATCAGCTAAAGGAGGAGCAGCAGCTAGTGGTAGCATGTTTTGGCAACTATTAAGTGAAGGCATGAACTCATTTAGGGATGGATAGGAATTGCACCGAGTGAGAGCCCTTCAACAGCTAAATCATTGCTCAACAATCACCAAATTCGTAAGGGGTAAATATATCTTTTGATACATGAATTTTGCTTCAGTATTCAAATTGGTATTTACGTTTTTTTTTGTTCGAATTGGTATTCAAATTTGGCTCCTCTCACATTTTAGTCTATTTTTTAACTCTGTTAAAATGGGACCACATGGGTAAATCATGTTAGACATGTGGCACATATGTCATGTCATGTCATTAGCTGTTGTTTTTGTCAAGTGTAATAACCTGATTGGTTTACTTTAAAGGGCGAAGTCAAAATTTATTTTTTGAGACTGAAATTAAACTATATATTTTTATGAGAATTAAAATATAATTTTATCATTGCATTAGATTATATATTTATAATTTTTAAAGAACTAAATTACAATTTTATTGTTTGACGGGCCAAAATGCAACTTAACCATTTCCTATTATTAGCAGCCTCTCTCCCTATTTGTAAATTTTCACTTGTAATTTTGGAGTGAAATATATTTGGTAGTGTCCGAGGACGTAGGCAAAATTTGCCGAACCTCGTTAAAATTCTGGTGTTCTTTATTATTTATTTTTCATATTTTGTGAGTGTGATTGTAGTGATTTATTGTGCTATTAAATTACAATAGAGGGATATTCTGGCTAGGAAAAACCTGGTACTTAAGTGATCCTCGTGATCCACCTCTTTTTCCTGGGAATTGAACTTAGTGTGATTTTCAATACAATAATTTTACTCTTTTACACGCTTCTGCACAATAACTATCTTATAATTTTATAAAATCTAAAGGAGAAAAAAAATACTATTTTCCCATTTGGAGGGGGCCTTGGCCACTGCAAACCCCCTAGTGCCGCCCTGTTCACATTGTCCCATTTTAATGAAGTTACACAAATGGACTAAAATGTATGACGAAAGTTAAATTTATGTACCAATCTGAACAAAAAAAAATATGGGTATCAATTTGAACATTGAAGTCAAATTCAAGTATCAATATGTGTTGTTAGTCCTTATACTTTAATAAAATTTGAGATTAGTTCCTAAAATTAAAAAAGTTCAAAATTAGGATTTAGAAATCCTAATCTAACCATTAATATTTTCTATCAAAAGTTACAAACTTGTCATGTTAATCAGGTTGTCCTTTTATGACATGACATATGATTGACGGAAAATAAATATGTTAAATTGACAAATCTTGATGAAAAATAATAACAACATTAATGATTGGACGGGAACTTATAAATAAAAAGGTAAAGGGTAAACTACATCAGTATTCACCCAACTATTTTTTTTTTATCATCCAATTATAAAAATTTACAAAATGGTCACCTAACTATTAGCAAATTTCTTTTTTGATCACAACTATATTAAATTTTTTGGTGTTTTCATTTTTACACTGGTGACCAAAAAAGACAAAATTGAATAGGCTATTTTGTAACTTTTCATACTTGGACAACAACAAAAAAACATAGATAGGCGACCTCACCGTAGTTTACCCAAAATACACAAATTAAACTAAAATTTTTATCAAAATACAAAGACTAATAACATATTTTAATGTTTTGAAGCGAGTTGCATGGAATTTTTATGAGATTTCTGAAAACATTTTCTTTTATCTCTTGATAAAAGATCGAATCAGATCGAATCGAATTCGATGATTGTAGTTTTCTTTGTGTCTATCATATAACATTATAGTACAATGTTTTTTTATTCATAGTTGCCTTCTTTTTGGTTTTATATGCAGTGGATTACATTCAATTGTCAATGTCATGAACTAACCATTTCTATATTTAATATTTTTATGTGGAAATTCCAAATTCTTTTTATTAAAAAATATTGTACCTGTTTTTGTAATTATCATCACTTTTTTTATGAACAAATTATAGGGTAATTCATGTTAAATTATTATATTGTTGGGCGTTGTTAACTAAGAGATTTTAAATTATTTAAAGGGTTAATTGCATTATTTACTTTTAAATTATTATCGAGATTTTAAATTGATCATAAACTTTAAAATATTATTATTTATTAATCAAATCTTTTCATCAATTTAAAAGCCAGTTAAAATTTAGTATGGATATAATAAATCACGTGGATTAAATTGTAATTAGGTAGTGTCAATAAAATATTGAGGACTTGTCTCTTTATTTTCATGTGATAAGTATACGCGTGCTTACAGTTTGATCCGCAATGTCAGGTTTGGATTGACATTTGATGCTTAAGCTAATGGTTATGTTGGGGAAGGATGTGATTGATGCAATACTTAACTTTGAGGGCTCAACGAAATCAATTTATAATTTATGCTATAATTGAAGGACGTTTAGTGTAATTAACCCTTAAATAAAAAGTACCCAGATAAGTGTAATTTATCTTCTATAAAGGAAAACCATTGAGACCACTCTCAACATAAAGAAAAAGAAAAAAAAAACCCAGAAAATCAAAGAGAAAAAAAGAAGACAAAATTTTCTCACCATGCTTTCCTGCAAACCAAGCAACCACTCATCTTCATCACCATTCAACAAATTCCCCAAATCCTTTTCCACCATTTTCCCATCTGCAACATCAGCTTTCACTACATACGCTTCAATAAGTGCTTCATTAATGCTTTTACGATCCATATTCAATGATCTCATCCCATACCCACTTCGAAAACACATATTCTCAGCTATCAGTTCTTTATTCTGTTTCTTCTCCGGCAAACAAACCATCATCATCGACCAATCCGACGGTATGGAACCGAACCACGTTTTCAACGCTACCGAGCTTTATTTAAGCACCAAAATCAACCCAAATACCAAAAGACTCAAAGTAAGCAAACGGATCAAAGACAAAGGGTTGTCATTTAAGCTCGATAAAGGTCAAAGAATCACAGATTCCTTCAATGGTGTCGAGCTTAAATGGCGACATGTTTGCTACGAAGTGGAGCAAAAAGGTAACGTTACTGAAAAACGATATTTCATGCTAAGATTCAAGAAAAATAATGGGGATTTAGTGATGAATTCTTATTTGCCATTTGTGTTGAAATCTGCTGAAATGATCGAAAATGAAATGAGGGTTTTGAAGATACATACATTGGGGAATGTTCGTTATGGTTTGAAATTCAAATGGGAATCGATTAAGCTTGAACACCCATCGACGTTTGAGACTTTAGCACTTGACCCAGAATTGAAAACCCTGATTGTTGATGATTTAAACAGGTTTATTAGAAGGAAAGAGTTTTATAAAAAAGTGGGTCGATCATGGAAGAGGGGTTATTTGTTGTATGGACCACCTGGGACTGGTAAATCAAGCTTGGTTGCTGCTATGGCTAATTATTTGAAGTTTGATATTTATGATTTGCAGCTTGAGAATATAAAAAGTGATTCGGATTTGAGGAGATTGTTGCTTGATATCGGGAATAGATCGATTCTCGTGATTGAAGATATTGATTGTACTGTTAATTTGCCTGATCGTGGACATAGGCGTCATGGTCAAGACAAACAGGTTAGTCCTTGCATATTTGTGTTTTGGTTAAATTCTGTAATTAGTCCCTATACTTTTCAAATTTTAAAATTTCAGACGTCACTAAACGATAACTGTTAAATTCATTAAGTCTTGCTATTTCCAAAATTTGATGCGGCAAATATATTCAACTTGTTATTTTCACATATTACTCACTAAAAATCCGATTAATGGATTAATAACTGTCATTTGTGTAAGACTGAATTTAGAATGATCCAAACTAAATCTACAATTGTTCGCGTAGTACAAGACTAGTAATTGAATTTAACCAGACATTTTTAATTGTTATTATTTGGTTCAGGATTAATTCTTTAAAATTTGAAAAGCAAAGGGACTAAATCTGATCAAATTAAAGTACATGGAATAAATCAACAACTTTCACAAATTACAGGGACTAATAGAAGAATTTAACCTTGTGTTTTTTATGTGTTAAATGTGTGTGATTGTGTTGATATCTATGCAGTTGACGCTTTCGGGGCTATTGAACTTTGTCGACGGTCTATGGTCGAGCTGCGGAGACGAGAGGATCATCGTGCTAACGACGAACCACAAGCATAGGCTCGATCCGGCTTTGTTACGTCCCGGAAGGATGGACTTGCACATTCACTTGTCATATTGCGGTATGCATGCTTTCAAGGTTTTGGCTGCGAATTACTTGGGGATCGAAGGCGAGCACCGGCTTTTTGGGGAAATCGAGGTGCTGTTGGGAGCTACCAAGGTCACCCCTGCACAAGTTGCTGAAGAGTTAATGAAAGATGAAGATGTAGATGTTGCGGTTGAAGGGTTTTTGAGTTTCCTGAAGCAGAGGAAAATGGAAGAGGATGAACTCGAGAAGGACGAGGCCTCAAAGAAAGCCGAGGTTAAAGAATCTCGAGAACTGAAAATCGAACACAAGAATTTCGAGAAGGACGAAGCCTCGAAGAAAGCTGAGGTTAAAGGATCCCAAGAATTGAAAATCGAACACAAATATCTTGAGAAGGACGAAGCCTCGAAGAAAACCAAATTTTAAAAATCTCGAAAATCGAACACGAATATCTCAAGAAAAAATCATACACCATGTTTTTATGTTACTCATTCGGCCTAAATGAATGACTAATATGTCTATATTATATATAAGTTTTACTTGCAAAAATATCATCTCATCAAAACAAAAATGGTATCCGATAATGTATTACTATTTCTAATTCTGAGCTTTTTTTTACTCAGTCTTATTAGCATAAAAGGTATGAAGAAGCTCCCATGCTTTTTGAGCCGTTGCGGCGGCGGCTACGGTGGGGGCGATAGTGATATCGACCGATGCCATCATTGCTTTTTGAATGAACTGATCTTGACTGAACCAAATTTGATATTTCGGATTTGGGATTTCTTTTCTATTTTGAGTGATCGCCGTTGGTGGAGCTGATATTGAGCCGTCAAGATGACCGATTAATTGATGTCCGTTGAGTAGCATCACTAATTGAGCTTTCCATGTTGCGAAGTTTACATTGCCTAGTAGCTTGATAGGCAAGTTCGTTGCCGGGTTGAATAGGACCACGGCTTCAACAGAAATAACAACAGTGTCAATCAAGTTAAGTACGATTAGTACAGTTGGATTATCGAATAACACTTACCCTTTAGTCTTTTAACATCTTGAATATCGAACGTATTAGCATCATCACCTTCCAGCTTCTTCCATTTGAGTAGCTTGACGAGTCCGCTTAACGCAACATCGGGATCTTCACTCATCATCAACTCTTCGGCAACTTGTGCGGGACTGACCTCGGTGTCCTGCAACAAGCCTTCAATCTCGCCGAAAAGGTGGTGGTAGCCATAGATTCCAAAGTAATTCGAGGCCAAAAGCTTGAAACCTTGAGGGTTGCAGTAGGACATGTGAATGTGCATGTCCATTCGGCCCGGTCTGAGTAGAGCTGGGTCTAACCGGTCCTTATGGTTAGTGGTGAATATAAAGATCCTCTCATCTCCACAGCTTGACCATAATCCATCAATGAAATTGAGTAGCCCCGATAGTGTCAACTACACAAGTTTTACAAATATATCTTAAGAATTAGCTTACATAATATATCTAGAGAAGCCAAACCTGTACTTCCTTTTTCAGATTTATTGGTTTATCGGCGGGTTGCTGGCTGTTGCCGGCTTGGAAGATTGACACTGCAATCGATATCTTCAGTCACGAGTATTGACCGGTTCCCCATCGATAGCAGCAACTGTCTCAAATCAGAGTCCCGGTATATATTCACGAGCTGAAGATCATAAACATTGAACTTAAGATAATTAGCCATAGCTGCAACCAAGCTTGATTTACCGGTCCCTGGTGGCCCATACAACAAGTAACCCCTTTTCCATGCTCTCCCAACCTTTTTATAAAACTCTTTCCTACTAATAAACCTATTTAGATCCTCCATGACAGCATTTTTCAACTCAGGATCCATTGCTAACGTCTCGAACGTCGCGGGATGTTCGAAGTTAATGGAATCCCACACCTTTGAGTTATCGTGCTTGTTGTCGAGAGTGTACATCTTCAAAACCCTTTATTCATCTCTTATTGCCTTTGCTTTTTCTAGTATGTAAGGCACATAAGAACTCAAAACCAAGTCTTTATGTTTCTTATGAAACCAAGCACAAACGACCGTTTAGCGGATGGATCCTTCTGGTTATTGCTCATTCCTACTTCATTACCTACATAGGTCCATTTAAGCTCGATGCCTTGGAAATAATCGACCATTGTCTCACATTTCGCGAACTTTATTGTGAGGTTATTGTCTTTTGGGGATTTGCTTATTTTGAGCATCTCGGTGTCGGGACTTATCTTGTTGCACAAGTAAACCTCGGATGCATAGTAGACTTAATTTCTCTCCATGCCATTGGTTTCGTTGATGTTCAAAGCGAATAGTTTCGAGCGACGCTTAAACAAGTCTTTCAAATATGTGAAGAGATAGTTTCTGATTCGAAAAAGCATAATAGAAGTAGCCATGGGAGCGTAGGCCGAGAACAACGATGACAGAGACATCTTTTTGGTCAAAAACATGGTTAGAATTTTAGGTTTCATTGAGCCAAGAGAAAATGATATTTTGAAGCCGCATTATATATATATATTTGAAGCCTTTTAAAATTTTTGAGCATTACCATTGTAATTCTAAATTTTTACAACTAAAAAGAAGAGTGGCATTTCACTGAAAGCACTGAAATCTCATGCAAGCAGCAATTTAATGCAAATAAAATATAATAGCTAGTAATCATATGTTCCTTCTCCTATTCACCTTCCTTCTACTCATCCTAACTGGCTTACCCTTGGTCTCAACTTTCTGTCTTTTAACTTCTCGAATTCCGACTGTCTTACGGTCTTTATCAACCGGTCCGTCATCTTCCAGCTTCTTCCGTTTGAGCAGCTTGACGAGTCCTCCGAGTGCAATGTCGGGATCTTCGCTCTTCATCAACTCTTCGGCAACTTGTGCGGGACTGACCTCGGTGTCCTGCAACAAGCCTTCAATCTCGCCGAAAAGGTGGTGGTAGCCGTGGATTCCCAAGTAATTCGAGGCCAAAAGCTTGAAACCTTGAGGGTTGCAATAGGACATGTGAATGTGCATGTCCATTCGGCCCGGTCGGAGTAGAGCTGGGTCTAACCGGTCCTTATGGTTAGTGGTGAATATAATGATCCTCTCATCTCCACAACTTGACCATAATCCATCAATGAAATTGAGCAGCCCTGATAGTGTCAACTGCCAAATAAACCATGTGGTGGGGGTACCAAGGTTATAATTTTGATACAACAAAACAAGTAATTGTTCAATGAACCATGGGACAAGACAAAAAAGACATGTATGGACATTGGCCATAGTCGGTACAAGTATTATGAAAGTTCTTGTATTATAAGCTAGATTATATTTTATCTCTTCTACTAAAAAAATAGGTAAATTAGTTCCTATATGTTATATCAAAGAATAAACTAGTCTTTTTTTTTAAATTTCATCCATTTTTACTGTTAAAAACTAGTCTCGATATATTAGCATAAGGTACACGTGATATACCACGTGTTATCAGGCTAGTGATAGAAATAAATGAAATTTTTAACAAAAAAAGTGGACAAAATATAATTAAACTATTTTCTGACTAAAGGGGTAAAATGCAATTTGACTTTTAGTATAACTACCTTCGTATCTTTTCCTACAATTTCCCAATGTGAAAAAGTGGGAACTCAATGCTTTTATGGTTCAAGAAATGCTTAATTCCTAATCAGTTTTAGATGGTACTTAAAATATGCCAAACCTGTATATGATGTTCAGGTTGTTTTCGTCCATCGGGGGCATGCCGTCGGTCCGGCAAATCGATGCTGCAATCAATGTCTTCGATGACAAGTATGGACCGATTCCCCGTTGATAGTAGCAACCGTCTTAAGTCGGAGTCTCCCATTATATTCGCAAGCTGAAGATCATACACATCAAACTTCAAATGATTAGCCATGGCCGCAACCAAGCTAGATTTCCCGGTCCCGGGAGGTCCATATAACAAGTAACCCCTTTTCCACGCTTTTCCAACCTTCTTAAAGAACTCTTTCCTCTTAACAAATCTATCTAAATCCTCCATAACGTCGTTTTTCAACTTCGGGTCCATCGCCAACGTCTCAAATGTCGCGGGATGTTCGAGATTAATCGAATCCCACATCACTCCCATATAACCTTGCGTACTAAGTGTATACATCTTCAAAACCCTTTGTTGATCTCTAATTTCCTTTGCTTTTTCCAATACAAAAGGCACATAAGACCCCAAAACCAACCCTTTGTATTTTTTATCGAAACTGAGCTCGAACGATCGTTTCTCGGCTCTCGCAACGACTTGATCGTTCGGGTTATTCCCTTTCTCCGCTTCGGCACAGACAAATCTCCATTTAAGCTCAACACCCTCGAACAAATCGATGATTTTCTCGCCTTTCTCGAGCCTTATAGTAAGGTTCTTTTCTCTTGGGGTCTTACTAACTTTAAGCCTCTCCGTGTCGGGACTTATCTTGGTGCATAAGTAAACCTCGGACGCATCGTAAACTTGATTTCTAACCATGCCATTGGATTCTTCCATGACCAAACTGAGCAGTCGAGATCGTGGCTTGAACAAGTAACCCAAACTCGAAACGAGATAGTTTCGGATTGGGTAAGGGATGATATCGTTCGCCATCGATCGAAATAGCATGATGGAAGCTGTCATGGAAGCATAGGCCGAGAACAATGATGATGGTGATGGCATTTCTTTGCTTGAAAACATGGTGTAAAACTTAAAATTTAAAAATTTGCAGGCAAGTTACAAAGTGATGATGATATTCAAAGAAATTTGGGGGAAACTTCTAAAAATAGCCCTTAAAAGGTTACCTCTGGTTCAAGAAAAACAAAAAGAAGAACAAATCCCACCATCTCCATTTTCACATACATAAAATTTGCTTTGCACAAAATGGGTTTATTTAAGGTTCCTTTTGATGAGGAAACTTTATTTATGTAGACTTTTTAGTGTAGGGGTGCGTTTGTGAATTTACTTGGAAACAAATTATTCAATGTTTTTTAATTAATGATTTTTTTATTTAAATACTTTTTTACCCTTTTACGAGTAAACATAAAATACAATTACAAATAATATTAGATTATAGTACATTTGCGATTTAAATGAAAAAACGGGACTTTAGTTGGAAAAAAGATTTAAATGTCCCTAAAATAATATTTGTTTCGAACTTTTGATACTTTAACAATGGAATTAGGAGCCAAGTTGATGGGTGGCATCAAACTCTTAATAACGATACATATAAATCTAAACAACACCACAATTAAATTGAAAATCGAAATAAATCCAAACGAAGCTCCCCAAAATATATAAGGAAGAGAACCCATATCTTAAACAAGAATATAGCATCACTTATGCATAGAGGTGTCTCGATATTCGGTAACCATATCAAACTTTACTAAATTTGATATCGAGTGGGGTCAAACCCTCAAACAACAAAACAAAAGTGACCTAACAATATTGTCTTCATCCTCAACCTCAAATGGAAAACCTGACCTCAAACATGCTAGAATCAAATATCTCTCACTTATGAATGGTTATTAGGTCAAATCCTTTACACATCTAGTATTGCTTTTTGGCTAATGGGTTCTTTTTGAAAGAATTAATTATTGAAGAATGAAAAATGGGTGATAGCAAAAGCCGAAAGGGGGATATATCCATGTGCAGGATTTGAAACACCTATCCCCAAGACAAATGACTTTATAGCATAGAGCAGTATATGTGCATAGGTGTAAAGAAATGGGTGCATGGCAGGCTAGTGGTGGAACCACATTCACTTTAGCTGACTCATTTTCACAGCTTTTTGCCTTTTAGAAAATCACGAAAGGTAAAGTAAGTGTCCTCTTTGTCACTATTTTGGCTTTTTAAGATTTTTTTCGCGTGCGTCTTCGGTAATTAATTTTTTACATTCTACAAGTTTATTATGGTATAAATACTGATTACGAGTAGAGGTGTTCATGGCCGGGCGGCCCGGCTCGGTCTGAAGGTCCGACTGAAATTTAGGAGGGTTTGGGCAAAAATATAAGCCCGAAAAATGGGCTTGGACAAAAAATAAGGCCCGTTTAAAAAATAGGCCGGGCCTCGAGTAAGGTATTTTTGGCCCGGGTCTGGCCCGGCCCGAATTCACTAAATGACAAAAAAAATCTGCTATTTTTTTTTTATTTTTGAATGTTATTTTCTTGTTGTTTTCTCCCTATTTTACTACCATATTACTATTATGTTGCTACTATTTTGTTGTTATTGATTGAATATTATATAAAACTTATTTTTATTGTCAATTTTGTTATTATTTTAAAGGTATTTGTTAATTTTATTATTATTTTAGAGGTATTTGCTTGTTAAGTTACATCTATCTTAGTGTTATTTAAGTCTACATATTTTTTTAAAATTTATTTTCAATTTGTTGGGAAATATTTATTTTGATTTTTTTAGTATTTTTGATGTATTATATATATTTAAAAATTATATAAAATAATATAAAAATTTAATACGGGCGGGCTGGGCCGGGCCCGGGCTTTAGCATTTTTATATGGGTCGGGCTTGGAAAAAAAATTAGGCCCATTTTTTGAGCCCGGCCCGGCCCGAGCCCGATGAATGGGCCTAATTTTTTAGTTGAGCCCGGCCCGGCCCGGCCCATGAACACCTCTAGTTACGAGTTTTATATTTAGGGTGAAAATGGAACACTGGATCACTGGTTAAGATAAAAGAAACCCTTATTATCTCATTTAACTCCCGTAGTTAATTTTAATTTTTAATTTAGTATCTAAATCAAACAACATTATATTATCGAATGAATATTTAACATGTGTATTATATATATTAGTATTATTTTCACTCACGCTTCGTTTTAAGTTAATTATTTATTTTTTAAAATTATAGAGTGAAAATTTAAATGTTATAATGTGCAATATTTGGAATTTAATATCAATACTTTTATTTTCGGAAATTAGTCCCTCTATTTTTTGAATTTAAAATTTAGGTTCATTTGTAAACACCGTTAAAGTTCTTCTGTCAAATTTGTTGGGGTGACATTTTGAAATTAGAAAAAGAAATACCCAGTTGATATTCATGCAACAAAATAAATGGCATTGTAATTGACCTGAATTTAATAGAAAATTTTAACGGTGCTAACAATTTAAAAAATTCACATAACCATTTTAATCAGAATAAATTATTTAGACTAACTAATGATATTATAAAAGTTGAAGTACCAGATTATTTTAAAATTAAAGTATAGAAATTAAATCTCAAATTTAAATTAAATATATGGATCGAAATTAAAATTTAACCATAAAATTAGAGGAATTAGAATTGAAATTTAACCATTATCTTCCCATGTTAGAAAAGAAAAAAGAAAACATTGGACATGCGTCAAATAAGGAAGGCCTCACGGCTATTGATTTGAGGGATCAAAACTAAAATTTAACCATAAAAATCTAGAGGTACTAGAATTGGAAGAGTTTACCTTCTTTCTCGTTTGAAGTGTTCCTCTATTGAATGAAAATTTTTACAGAAATGATCAATTTGTTCTTTGATCTAACATAAAATGATTAATTTATTTATTTTTTGAGTATAAGGGGTAAAATACAATCTGACTCTTAGTACAAGAGCTTCTATGGTACTTTTACAGTTCCTACCACGCTTTGCGTTGAATCAGTTATTTTTGGGGCTAAATTATAGAGTAAATATTTGAATATTAAAATATACTTCAAGTTATTATACTTATTGTACATTTGAAATTTGGTCTTTATATTTTTATTTTAAAAAATTTAGTCCCTCTATTGTCAAATTTAAAAATTCAAATCCAAATGTTAACACTATTAAATTCTTTTTTTTAAATTCACCGGTATAACATTTTGAAATTAAAAAAAAATACTTTAAACAAAATAAAGTATTTGGGCTAATCAAGGATATTGTAAAAGTTTATGTACCAAATTTTGTCAAAAAGGTTAAAGTATAAGGATCAAATTTTAAATTAGAGTACAGGATAGAGACCAAAATTGAAATTTTATCATTTTCATATATAATGCAAGAATGAAAAAGGTAACCCACGTGATTATATATTAGTATAGCCACCAAAACTACAAATTTACCATTTTCCCATATAATGCAAAATATATATATATTGAAAGGTGACTCACGTGTCAACAAAGGATTTATGCAGAGGCGAAGCTAGGGGTTGGCATGGCCCCGGCCCCCCTTAAAATGTAATATTTGTGTTTAGGCCCTTAAATTTTTTTAAAAATTTTAAATTAATAAAGATAAAATTACACTTTGGCCTCCCTAAAATTATAAAAATTCGATTTAATCCTTTACAAATTATAAAGATATAAACTATAAAAAATTAAAATTTCATCCGCCCCCTAAAAAATTATCCTGGCTTCGCCCCTGGATTTATGTATAGGTATAGATAAAACAAAGAAAAAAAAGTAAACTACTAATAAGATTATGTTTTGGTTATTAAATTTTAAAATATTACAAAATAGTCATTAAATTATTTGAAAGTTTTTATTTAAGTTATTGAGTTGTTAAATTTTTTTTAAAGTTTGGCTTGCAAGCTTCAAGCAACAATCCGACGATCGATATAATGGATCAGTACTTTTCGACAAGTAGAATAATATACCCAATATCCAAGTTGATCCAACGGTCAATGTTGGAGATTAGAGAAAAAAGATGTTTGGATTTTAGTTCGCAAATTCATGACGTTCGAAGCTATTTCATGAAAAAAAAGAATTGTAGAAGAAAAAGGGGAGAGTTTCGATTGAGCAAGCAGTGTGAACAAAGAAGGCCATACAGTAGCGATTTTAACGTCCAAATGACTTAAATAAAAACTTTTAAATAATTCACTGACCAATTTGTAACTTTTTGAAGTTGTGTGACCAAAACGTAAATTTACTACTAATTTAGTTACCTTAAATGTAATTTACCCATAAAAAACAAATTAAACATGAAAATTTAATAGAAAAAATGATTTTTTGAACAAGAATCATGAATTTGGATTGTTCCTGTTTCAGCAAAAGATCCTGCCTAAATCAATAGCAGTCCGTAGAGTTCTTTATATTAAGAGTTAGATTATATTTTATTTTTTTTTATTCAAAAAATGAATTAGCCCCTATAGTTAGATAATAAAAAAAATAAACTGGTCATTCGGTTAAAAAATTATACATTTCTATTATTAAAAACCAGTCATTGTACGTAAGCATGAGGTACACGTGGCACATCACGTGTTACTTTCTGATTATCTCATCAAGTACATTAGATTTTAACAGTACAATTTGATAAATTTTTTTAATAGAAATGACCAATTTGTTCTTTGATTTAACGTACAGGGACTAATTTGTCATTTTCTTAGTAGAGAAGACAAAATACAACCTAACTTTTAGTATAAGGGTCTCCATAATATTTTTACCTAATTTAATCATATCTTTAATAATATATATAATTTTATCCATAACATTGAATCCCGATTAAATTTGAAATCGAGTCAACACCCCTAAAAACTAAAGCTCTTTTTCCATTATAAGTTTCGAACTCAAACCTTACTTAAAATACATCAAACGACTTAAGATATTGATACTTTATAATAATATTTCAAATGTATAAATATATTGTTGCCAGTATAGGAGGATATTGTTTTGAGCACGTTGAAGCGAGTTTATTTTCCTATTTAAGGGTTGGGAAGGGGTTATGAGTAGTTATAAGTATTGTATAAAAAACGAGATTTTTTTAATTTTTTTTTTTTTTTTGCATAATGATAGTTTAGCTTCTAACTTTTATCATTTTTGTCACTTTGATCCTAATTTTAGTGAATTTGTTTGTTTGTTCTTTTTGAAAAAGTTTACCGAGCTGTTAAAATTTTGGCAGCATTAGCATGACAATTCGCGTGGTAATTCACGTGTACTTTATAAAAATTCAAAAAATACATCAAATTTATTTTAAAATTTGGAAAAAAATAACTTCATAAGATTTTTTAAAAAATTATCCATGTTAGCAATGAAGTACATGTGAACTACTATACAAGCTATCACATATGTGCCGTTAAAATTTTAACAATTTAATCAACTTTTCAGTAAAAAAAAGAAAATAACTTGACTAAAATTTGAAGGTTAAGGGCCAAAGTGAATAGAAAATTAGAGCCAAAATGACAAAAAGAAAAAGGTAAACATTAGTAGAGGTGCCCGTGGGTCGAGTCAGATCGGACTGAGGCTCAGTTCCAAAAAGTTTTTCAAGCCCAAATCCATTTTTGGGTCAGGTCAGGCTGCTAAAAAAAACCCATTTTACTATTTAAAAATTAAAAAAATTATTATTTTATAAATTTTTTATTTTAAAAATTTCCTTTTTAAAGAATTCATTAGGAGCCCATATTAGCCTTTCCAACAAACATATATGGGCCTTAAGAAATCCAAACCCAAATTTCGTACGAAATTTTGCCGCGAAAACAGGAAAAATGCCGTTTGGTTCAAAAGAAAATTTCAGTTTTTTTTTCCCTTTCCCAGAAAAGAAAATTTCAGTTAAATCCGGGGGGAAAAGAATCAACGGAAAGGCCTTACCTTTAGCATTCAATTTTCTTTAAAAATGTTTTTGCAAAGCCATAGCTATTGTTGTTTTAAGAATCAAGACTTGGTCAAAAAAGCAAATCTCAAATAAATCAAAGAAAACAAAAACAAACCCATTTCCTTTCTTTTTATTACAAGAAAAAAATTGTAATAACAAAAACATTACTATAATTTCTTGTTTGGTTGACTCCCCCACCATTTTCGAAGCACCCTAAAAAAACCCATTGAAGCAAAATATGAAATTTGGGGTTTCTCTTATATTATTCTCCCTCTCATCCACCTTCCCCTTTCCCCTTTGAAGAGGTACATTGTTTTTCAATTTTTAAAATTATATGTATATATGATTATTTGAATGTTTGATGATATAATACATTGTATATGATATCATTGTGCAGACATTTGAGTCCTGGGGATTGTTATCAAGAAAATTTGCCCAGCCTCAAATCATGTCTGATATTCAAAACCAAGGTCTTTTATTATTATTTTATTATTATTTTTTCACTAATTACCCTCTTTTTTTTTATCTGTTTTTAGGACCCCATTTGCATGTTTTGATGTTTTTTGGAAGAAATAAGGAAAACCCAATTGTCCAAAAGAGGTTTTGTTTTATTTTATTTTATTTTATTGATATTATAGTGATTTGCATGAATTTTTGTGGAATCATGGTAAATTGGGGTTAAGTAATGTTTAGGGTTTGATAATGGGTTTTTATTTTATTTTTTTACAGCATTTGATGTTGATGTATCTAAAGAAGAAAAAAAGAATGCAATGGGTTCATTGAAAAAAGCTGCACTTAGTGCTTCAAGTAAGTTTAGGAATTCATTTTCAAAGAAAGGTAGGAGTAGTAGTAAAGTAATGTCTATCGAGATCGAAGACAAGCACAATGCCGATGAGTTGCAGGCCGTCGATGCCTTGCGACAAGCGCTTATATTGGAAGAACTATTGCCCGAAAAACACGACGATTATCACAAGTTGCTAAGGTTGTTTTGTTTTCCATCTTGTTTTGTTCTTTTCAGGACAATGTTGTTGTTGTGTTAAGCTCTAAAATGTGTGTTTATGAAGGTTCTTGAAGGCTAGAAAGTTTGATATTGATAAAACAAAGCAAATGTGGAGTGATATGCTTCAATGGAGGAAGGAATTCGGTACCGACACGATTTTGGAGGTAAAATCTTATCTAGAAAAGGCATAAAACAAAATGAATCTTTGTGACTGAGTTGCATTTTCGTTTTTTTTTTCGGTTTAAGGATTTTGAGTTCAAGGAGCGTGAGGATGTGTTGAAATATTATCCACAAGGGTACCATGGAGTAGATAAAGATGGACGACCGGTATATTTAGAGAGAATAGGCTTAGTAGATGCTAATAAGCTCATGCAAGTTACGACTATGGACCGGTATATCCAATACCATGTACAAGAGTTTGAAAAAACGTTCAATACTAAGTTCCCAGCTTGTTCTATTGCTGCCAAGAAGCACATTGATCAAAGCACCACCATCTTGGATGTACAAGGAGTGGTAAGTGAATGGTAATATATATGTATATATACATATAGATAACGTATGAGAATGCAGCATGGTTTAATTTCGTGTTTTAACGATTCAGGGTCTTAAAAGCTTCACCAAAGCTGCAAGGGAACTCATCACTCTTCTTCAAAAGACTGATGGTGACAATTATCCCGAGGTACCGGTTTACGCAAGACTTTTGTTTCAGTTTTGATTTTTTAACTTTATATGATGTTGGGTCTTTTCTTTTTGCAGACATTGAACCGGATGTTCATTATTAATGCTGGTTCGGGATTTAGAATGTTGTGGAACTCTGTTAAGTCTTTCCTTGATCCTAAGACCACAGCCAAGATTAATGTAAGTATATCAGGTTCCTCGGGTTGATTTTTCTCCTTTTATTGCATGAAAGGTTAATCGAGAAATATTTATCGTGTATCAGGTTCTTGGAACCAAATTTCAAAGCAAGTTGCTTGAAATAATTGATGAAAGGTAAGTAGTTTTGACCACATGAGCTTAGTTTGCCTCTTTTGCATTGTGATCGAACATTTTCATTTTGCATGTGGCTTTATATCAGTGAGTTACCGGAGTTTTTGGGAGGTACTTGCACCTGTGCTGATCAAGGAGGCTGCATGCTTTCTGATAAGGGTCCATGGAAGGACCCGGAGATCTTGAAGGTGAACCCGAACTTTCTTTTGGCTCCAATATTCTGTATAGTTGCTCTTCAGTAGTGCTTAACCAATTCTTCCGCTTGCAGATGGTTCAAAACGGTGAACATAAATGCACGAAGAAGTCTCGGCCTCAAAGTGCTGAAGACAAGACGGTTTACAATGATGAGGCCGTGGTCTCAGAGGTTCTTTTTTGCTTAACACATTGGATTTATTTCCATTTTTTTTCATTGATTGACTTCGTAGTTTGTTTCACAGTCAAACCAAGCTAGCATCTCGGAAGCTGAGGCAGTCCCAGATGCAGGAAACAAACAGAACATTTCCCCAAAACTCTCTGCTGTTTATGAAAATGTAAGTATAGCAACCTTCCTTTGCTCGATGTTGTCAATAATAGCATCTAGTAGTACCAACAAGTTCGTTTCTTGCGTTAAAAGTTACAATTTTTCCCTTGGTTTTTCTTTGTTCTGATAAATCTCACAGGTCCAAACAAGCCAAAACAAGAAATTTGTGCCAATGGCTGATAGAACTGTGAGTTTAGCTCTGAAAACTGGTGTGCACAACGAGAAAGTTCCTGTACGATCGAAAGGTAAATTGAATATTTACTTGCACACACTTTGAATCGTAATAGCTGCTAAGGTTTCCATTGTTGCAAAGGCAGATGTTTATCCTATGCAACACAAGGATCCCGATGGTTTCAGTTCTCCGATATTCACCGGTGTAATGACCTTCGTTATGGGCATTGCTACCATGATGAAAGTGACACGCACCATGTCACAGAAAGTCAGTGATGACTCGAATGCTGTTAATCGTGTTGGAACGGGGGTCAAGAACCAAGAACCTTCGGCTGCTAACTTACCGCCACCGGCATCCATCTCACCTGCTGAGATGATGACGGTCATGAAACGTATAGCCGAGTTGGAAGAGAGAATAACCGTTATGAACACGCAACCTACAACGATGCCCCCTGAGAAGGAGGAATTGTTGAATTCTGCAGTAAACCGAGCCGATGCCTTGGAGCAAGAGCTTATGGCAACTAAGAAGGTAAACATTGCTGGTTTTGATAAAGCTTTGGTTTTCAATAGTATTCCATATCAAAGTGATCGACATTGTCATTCCCGTGCTTTGTTAGGCTCTCGAAGACGCGGTTGCTCAACAGCAGGAGCTCTTGGCATATATTGAGAAAAAGAAGAAGAGGAAGAGGAGGGTTTTGGTAAGATATAAAGAGTTCCATAGCTCTTATGAACAATATTATTCACATGAAAGTTATGCATTCGAGTCTGATATTTGATTTTCTTATATTTTCAGTACTTCTGGTGAAGAAACAAAAAAGCCGAACACTAACAGATGCTCGGAAAACTGGTGGTGGAGCAGTTCAGTTTATAAGGCAAACCCACAAAGTGCACTCTAGTCTTAACATTTCCACTCATAGAATGTGCAATGTAAAAAAGTTTTGATTATATATACATGATTTAAATTGATCTGTTATATATCAATGTACATGCATACATTTATATATATACATACTATTATTTGAAGGAAATGAATGCATTCAAATTATCTATAATATCTCTGGAACTTCATATTTCAATGTTCTATAAAGAGAAGCATACAAATGTATCTTTTAGCGTACAACTGCATATCTCTAAATGCCATTAAAGCAACGATTAATAAAATATTCCGCGAAAGACTCCGGCACGAGGCATAATCCTCTACTTCTAAGATCAGGCTTCTGCTCTTCTTCTTTCAAGCCCTGCCGGTGAGAAGAAAAAGCTGTAAGTTTCAATTCTCTATAATTGTTTTCGTAGCAACTCTGTTATTTATTTCATACCATTTGCATTGTTCTATAAAGCTTGCTTTGTGATGATTTCATAAACGGTACACTCAATGTCTGCAATGTAAATTGAAGTGAAAAAACTATACAGGGACCAAAAAGCAAATTATAAAGTGATCCAAAGAGGTAAAAAAGAAGTACCTCAACTTGATCATGTAAGAATTGTATGTATCCAATGGCTTCTGTTAACACAGAGGCTGTATCTGTCTGGTAGTCATTCACATACATGAAACTTATATATATAAGTATGGTTCAATGAATATTTTTTGTTTTTTATATATATTTTAAAGTCATAGTGGGGAAGGTGATGTACCTTGCCAAATGGTGCCACTAACTTTTGAAGTGCTGCAACCCTGTCTCCTAGTTTCTCTTTTCTAACCTTTAATGTCTGGCATGGGGATCGTGCCGTCGAGGACCGGTGCTTCTTAGCATCTATATGGGGTTCCTTTGTATCAGAAAAGCTAACAGGTCTCTTTGTGCTTGTGATTGATACCTTTTATGGTGATTAACCAGATAAGAATCTTGAAAGTGATCAATGGAAATATGAATAAGATATATATATGTATATATATAGGCACATACTTTTGAGCTTGTGGATGGACTGTTATTGCTTTCTGTTCTGTGATTATGGCCTATAAGTGCATTTCTGGTTTGATTGCAGCAACTCCCACCACCATATGTTGAGGCCAAAAGATCAAATGATTTCAAGTTCAAGTCCAACGAGCTCGAAAACAATGTCGAACACATACCCGAGGTAGAAATATTTGTACTTGGAAAGATATGATTGAAATCATATATGTAGTGATCATTAGCATTAGTGTACAAGTCTCTGGTTGAGAGCTGCCGCTCAGTCATGTTGCTGTACCATAGGTTTCCTCCTAGATCTTGACCTCCTGATTCCGGTTTTTTAGATAGTAAATATGAGTCCTCTGTGCTAGTGTTGCAGTACATCATCTCACTCAGTTTGGGGAACGAATCTGACATCTCATCTTTGATATTCGCGAGTAGAAACTCATTGGCAGCAGATTGTTGGTTGAAGGAACTATCCTCATTCATCGAGGGCCATAGATCCTTCGATTTCAGGACGGTTTGAACCGGATTCCTATGGTATCTGCTACCAATATTCCTGCATGAAGAAAAGTAACAAGTTTGTACAACTAAACATGATACATAACCATATGAACATATTACATATAATTTTTCGAGGTAGCTTCGTACTTACGGTAACAGGTCGGGCTTCCATTCATCCACGGTGGATACTCGATGGCCGGTTTGAGTTAATAGAGAAGTATACTTAACATACTGTTCTTCAACCTTAGATTGAGAATGGAGATTTGTATACTCCATAGTGGCTTCGAAAACTTGTCACTCGAAAGTAAGATTCGGTAAACCGGTTTAGCCTTCGACCGCTTTGCTTGCTCCCTCAATTTTCCCTTCCCTGCAACTGCAAAAACTCTCATTCACTTGAGGTTGCACAAGGAACTTTAAGCAGCTTTAGCTTGCTAGTGAAGTACCCTATAGCTGTTATATATATATATATATATATGTAGTGTATGTAATATTGGATTTTAAGCTTCTATTTTTGTCTTCACCATCACATGGATGAAATTGCAGTGAGATACTCAAAGGAAGGGACTAAACTCTGAAAGAGGAAAATTCTATTTGAAAGAGCTCTTTTAAGACCTTATATTATACAATATATATATAGGCATATTGTAGGGTTATCATTCTAAAGTTAAAAATCATTAGCCACCATTTCACCAGTGCAGGCCAAGTATATAATAAAGTTCTACTTTTTACTATATATATTTTTTCTTTTTGAACGATACATATGTATGAATATGCTTTAGTAGTTTATAGCTACAATCTTTGTACTTGATAGCACATCCATTACAAATGGTACTTTTGTTTTACTTTGTATATGCATGAATGAATGTGACCAGACTCCGGTACGGTTGTAAGTACACGCTGCAACCACGATGTTACTCTCGTCGTTTTGTCGTTTTCGGGTTTATTTATAGCCAATATTCATCGTAATTGACTGTAATAACATCGAGACTTTGGTTATAAGCAGGCTGTATTTATGGTTAATATTAAAAACTACTAGCTGGTATTTAACAAAACTTAGAGTGCTTTTTCACCAGAAAGAAACCTATACATATATATATATATATATATATATAATAAAACCCAAAATGTTAGCTCAGAGAGAAAAAAAGATAGATATGGGCAAGATTGCAAATTTGTTGTTTGCTTTCTCTTCTACTTTCCTTTCTAGGCTGAAGTTGTCCATCATCCACAACATCAAATCAATCTTCATGCATGGTTTCACTATATGTATATTCATATGTATGTGGTAAAAGTATCATTGAGGCTCTTCTACAAGAAATCAAATTGTATTTTTCTCCTTGAACTAAAAGAATGAACAAATTAGTCCTCCATTTGTAAGATTAAAAACTAGTGTACCTTATGCTAACTTGCAAAGACTAGTTTTTAACGGTATAAATCGGTTTGCTTTTTAATCTAACATATAAGTATTAATTTATTTATTTTTTTAAGTATAAAGATAAAATACGATCCAACTTTTAATATAAAAACCACCATAATACTTTTATCATGTATATATATATATATGTAAGTGAGGGCTAAAAAACTATATAATTATTGGATGAAATTGGGATACCAAGATGGCAAGATTTGTTAAATGTTAATATTAAATTCAAAGTGAGAAAAAGAGCTCCTAGAGACTGTCTAATCCACTTGCAATACATAGGCCTGCAATTGGAATCCACGTTGGGATCCATTATATGCTAAAGAAAATAATGTTTTAAGAGCATAAAATACAATAATCTTTCTGCTACTATATATATATATATATATATATACATATAGAGTATATATATGTATTATATCATTATACTTTTACAGTCATTGTATGTAGTCTAATATAATTCCCACTTCTCTGCAGATCATAATATACACCAGAATACTGTGGGATTTCAATGAAAATTTTGTAATATTTTAGGGTTTAACTTTATAAGCTTTTTTTTGTCTTTCTGCACTGAGTTGAATAATGTAGGTTAAATTTTATTATTAGTCCATATACTTTGCGAAAATTGTGAATTTCGTCTTTATATTTTTTGAATTGGTCAAGTTTAGTTCTTGTACCTTTTCGAATTTTGAAATTTTTGTACTGATCAAAACAATAACAGTTAAATTCATTTGGTTAAATATAATTACTGATCCCGTAATATGTATACAGCTATAGATTTAGTTCATATTCTCCAATTGAATTCAAATTCTGAAATTTTTATCTTGACGCATATGATAACAAGTTGACATGGCGTCACGCATATGATAATGTGTTTGCCGCATCATATTTTGAAAATAACATAACTTAATGAATTTAACACGAGGGCTGGAATTTTAAAATTCGAAAAGTACAAGAACTTAAAATGACCAAATTAAAGTATAAGAACAATGTCTAAATCCATAATTTGTGTAAAGTATAGGGACTAATAGCAAAATTTATGAATGAAAGAAAAAAGCACCATGATGAAGGTGAAACTGGAAAGTGGCAAAGATCCTTAAAAAGAGGGGGGTAAACTGTAAAGTTGGGAGAACTAAAAGATGTTTAAAGAAAAGACAAGGATGTTTATAAATCCTAGAAGAATATATGTTGGCTTTTGTTTAGCAGGAGGAACAGAAAATTCCTGGTATTAGGGACCATGCTTTCATTTTTACCCCATACAAGACAATTGAAATTATACATCTTAATTATGACCCAAACCCGAAAAACGGGTCGAAATTAAATTATAAAGTTCTAAAAAATTAAAATATATTTTTATTAATTTATGATTTTTTTAATCGATTGAGTTTTAGTTTAGTTAACAATATTGCTATTGCAACAATAAGAAAGGTGTGGGTCATAACGCGTTTAATCACGTATTATCCTTCAAGATTTTGGGAGTTATGGGTACTAGTATTAGTAGGCAGGCCTGGCCCTGGAGGTCGTCTGGAGGTGCGGCCACCCAAGGCCCAAGGCTGAAAATGGTCCAAAATATTGTTTTCCAATTTTTAAGGGGTCTAAATTTTTTTTTAACTTTTAAAGGTCAAAAAAAAAGTTACCAACTTTTAAGGGGCCCCCACAAAAAAATTCAACTTTTAAGGGTCCAAAATTTTTTTTACCAACTTTTAAGGGAACTAAAAAAAAATTTCTCCGATTTTTAAGGAACTTAAAACTTCATTTTATTGTTTTGCTTAGGGCCCAAAAATGTCAAGAATAGGCTGTTAGTAGGAATTGTATTAGAAAAAGTTGGCCAAAGTGTAAATTTATGATATATTAGCTTTTAATTTCTTCATTTACAAAGGGACTAAATAGAAAATTTTCCATTGGGGGACAAGATCCTTCTTTAGTCTCTATCCACCTTTGTAATTAACCCGAATTTAAATCCAATTCAACTTGATTTTATCTTAAAAAAGTTAACCACTCTAACTCATTTAGACCAAACTTGAATTGATACCCACCCAAAACACTCGAGCTTCGAACTCAAATAATTCGATGGTTAAATTCCAGTTTCGGTCTCTCTATTATGTCTAAATTTGAAGTTTAATTCTTATACTTTAATTTCTAACACAACTTGTTCTCTGTGTTTTTTATAAGATTATTAACTATTTCAAATAGTTAATATCATTGACTTTTCGATTAAATTGTTATTTGGTTATATATAATTTAAAAGTATATTTTAAAATCCAATAAGTAAAAAACTAAATTCTTGAAAATAAAAATACGTAAACTAAATTCCAGATATACGAAACGTATAGTGAGTTAGTGTACATTGACAAGTGTCCCATTACCCCATCATTTTTTTTTGGTTAAATTTTATTTTTGATCCCTCTATTATGTCTAAATTTAAGATTTAATCATTATACTTTAATCTTTTAACATATATATATATCTGTATATGCCCTTCCGACATCGACTAGTGTCCCACCACCCCACCATTTTTTTTTTTTTACATGATAGATAAAATGGTTAAATTTCTATTTTAGTCTTTCTATTATACCTAAATTTTTAAAGTTACTATTAAAGCTTACTCTCAAAGGCTGAACAACAAAGTGGCTGTAGTTTAGTGGTAAGAATTCCACGTTGTGGCCGTGGAGACCTGGGCTCGAATCCCAGCAGCCACATTAAAATGTGCCGTTTTTGCATTTTTTTTTGTCAGCTAAGCTTCCAATATATATTTATTTTTTTATTCTATTTTTCATGTTTGTTTTACAATCTATATTCGGAGTTCGTAATTATCTCTTTCAACAATATCGGTTCGAATTTGTATTCTCTCATTGAAAATGTAATGTGTCTTTCCACTACACCCAACCTTTATTAACATTGGCAATATATATATGTATTAAGTATATGTTTACATACATGTACATGTATATACATATGTATATGTACTTGTACATAGGGGCGGATCTTGGCAACAGCCCCGGTCCCCTTAAAATGATTTTTTTTTTCATTTAGATTCTTTATAATTTATAAAAATTTAAATTAATATGGTAAAATTACACTTTGACCTCCCAAAAATGATAAAAATTAATTTAATTGTCTAAAAATTATAAAGATATAAGCTACTAAAAGAATGAAATTACACTTTTGCTATCATAAAAATATATAATTTACTTCAGCTCAAAAAAATTCTGACTTCACTCCTACCCCTTACTCGTATGTCTGAATCCGCCACTGCTTATACATGTGTATGTATACATGTATGTAAAGTATATTGAAATTTCGAGGTATTGCAGTTGCTGTCATGGCCGAAGCTTCCCACAAAGTTTCTTGGTTCTTGTCAGCTTCTATGGTTTAAATTTAAAAATTAAAATGTCGAACTTTCTTGGAAAACCTTGCTGAAATATAAATATATGAAAATTACCCCCTAAGTCCTCTACATTTTATATGAGCCATGCATCTATTTTTAACTTGTATTTTTTAAATTATTAATAATAATAATTAGATATGGAAAAAGAATTATTCACAATCCGGTGAGTCTTCTCAACACCAACACACAAATTTTTCAAAAAAAAATAATTAATAACGAAAATGACTCATGAGTAAAATTTTGTACGAGAATGACCCTTTTTTTTATAGCGTCTGTCGGTGCCGTTATACTGACCGGCGACACCCCCTCATCATTAATCGATGATTGGTTTTTTTTTAATAATATTTTTTTTGATGCTACCATTGTATCTGATGACACTGGCAGATATTGTAAGAAACGGGTTATTCTCGTATAAGATTTTGCTCTTACGTTATTTTCGTAATTAATTATTTTTTAATCGGTTTTGAAAAAAATCCAAATTTGTAAAATATTTTCTTTTTGAATAATTTTTTTTAAATTTAAGTTTAGAATTTCCGGCAAATGAAAGCAAGACAGCTGCCGGCCTAATCCGGTGAGTACACGCGGCAGCTCCGTGTTTGCTTGGGAATTGAAGTTATTGATGAATAGAAAATTGGATTTTAATTGAGATATAAAGCAAAGGCAAATTATATATTTTAAAATTAAAATAATTAATTATTTTTTAGCTTCTTTTTTCTTAATTTTCAAAACATTGTGACTGGTGAGAATTAAGTGGTCAAAAATTACAGCTATTCCTTCGTTGAATCAATTTGTAATTTTTATTAATTGTTATTATCTATTTTTTTAATAATTTTTCGATATTTGATAATCATATTAAATATTAAATTCTTATATTTTTCTTTTTTTTTAAATGACAACACGTAATTCTATTTTAATATGTCGATTGAGTCTTACTTTGATTGATATATGTATTATTGTCAATATAAGAAGACGTAGATTCGACTGCACTAAAGTGCATTATTTTCCTATTTATGGGTTATGGAGGGAGAGTAGATATGATTAGGGGCGAAGTCAAAAAAAAATTTAGTGGGGATTGAAATTAAATTGTATATTTTTACGATAGTAAAAATATAATTTCACCATTTTAATATCTATGTCTTTTTTAAAGGATTAAGTCACAATTTTATTATTTTTAGGGGGTCAAAGTATAATTTTATCTTTACTTATTTAAATTTTTATAAATTTTAAAGTGATTTAAATAGAAATTTTTCCATTTTAGGAGGCCGGGGCCCCTACCAGCCCCTCTGGCTACACCTTTGGATATTATCAAAACCTGTAACGAGATTTTTAATGATATTTTTCTAAAATGAAGGTGGATATAAATTTTAGGATTAATATATTATTTGGTATCGGAGTTTGATTTCAATGTTTAATGTGTTACTTAAAAATTATTTTCTCTCAATTTAGTACTTGAATTTGGTTTTAATGTTCACTTTGGTACCTAAATTTTTTTTTCCAATTAAAATACCTATGTTTATTTTATTAGAGCAGATATGCAGGGGCAAAGCCAGGGGGGCTGGCATGGGCCCCGACCCTCCTAAAATGTAAAATTGCTATTTAGGCCCTTAAATTTTTTTAAAAATTTTAAATTAGTAAAGGTAAAATTACATTTTGGCCCCCTAAAATTATAAAAATTCGATTTAATCATTTACAAATTATAACGATATAAACTATAAAAAATTAAAATTTAATCCAGCCCCCCTAAAAAATTGTTCTGGCTTCGCCCCTGCAGATATGTCAGACATTTATTGAGTTACATTCGATTTTAGTACCAAAAGTACGACAAAAAAATAAATTTAAATACTAAATAAAATATTGGAATCAAAGGTAACTATCAAAGAATTTTATACAATTCTTTAGCATTGAACTCCTTTTTACCATTAGACTCAATTACCAAATTTCATTACTAAAATTCTAAGCTTCCAAAAGAACAATCCCAATATAGTACCTTCCATTGTCATTTTCATTGTAGTATTTGTAAACAAGAAGTAAAGCCTTCTACCTTTCCCCGCTTAATTGCAGAAAGTGTAAATAACATAAAGATAGAAGCTTCAACTTTCAAGTTAGTGCGTGGCAAAGCAACCCAACCTGCAAATTTTCCTTCTTTTTCAAAGATTAGTTGTCCATGAAGATATAATATATATATATATATATATATATATATCTCTTAAGACCCCAAAGACCAAAACAGTACGTAGTTGTCGTTTACACCTTAAGGGAAATCGCCCCTTCACTTTCCCTTTACATCATCTCTATCTATATATATCTTTTTCTTTTCTCTTTGGTCTGACCATAAACTTTGAATCAGATCAAAATCAAATCTTTTGTTTTAGATAAGAACTTTGCTTAAAGACCAAACTTTTATTTTTGGAACACAAATAAAGGGTCTTTCTTTTTTCTCTTTTTTACAGTGGGGTTGTGTTTGTGTTTGTGAATTTGGAGTTGGTTTAGAGGTTGAAGAAAAGGGTACTAAAGAAAATTGGGTGTTTTGGGGGGAGAGAAATGGAGGTGAAAGTTTGTGATTTTACAGTGTTCTGATAGATTGAAGAAAAGGATATCCAAAAAAGTTTGATTTTTTAATGAAAGATCAAAGGTGCAAGTAAGAATTGATTCCAAACCCCTTTCTATATCTTTTTCTTTTCATTTTCCTAGAAAATTTTCAGAGAGAAAATATGGCAACGCTTGTGGAGCCACCAAATGGGGTGAAACCAAGAGGTAAACATTACTATTCAATGTGGCAAACCCTTTTTGAGATTGATACAAAGTATGTACCAATCAAACCAATAGGGAGAGGTGCATATGGCATAGTTTGTTCATCCATCAATAGAGAAACCAATGAGAAAGTAGCCATAAAAAAGATTCATAATGTGTTTGAGAATCGTGTTGATGCATTGAGAACATTGAGGGAATTGAAGCTTTTAAGACATATCCACCATGAGAATGTTATTGCTTTGAAAGATGTGATGATGCCTATTCATAGAGCTAGTTTTAATGATGTTTATTTGGTGTATGAGTTGATGGATACTGATTTGCATCAGATTATTAAGTCTCCTCAACCTCTTTCTAATGATCATTGCAAGTACTTCATTTTCCAGGTAACAAATTAACCCCTTTTTTTTGTGTTTTTTTTAAGTAAAACTTTTATTGGTTTGATTGTGAAATTGGTGTCATCTATGTTAGCAAAGCACTTGAATTTTTTTAAGAGGCCTTAGCTCAATGGTGAGGTTGAGGACTTTGCAACTTTGGCCTTAGCTCAATGTGTGGTTCAATGAAATTTTATGATTGTCCTTGTTTAAAATCTTATGGTTTCTAAAGGGACTCTTAAGGAAATTTCCATTTCTGGGGCCAGTTTAGGGTGTAGGCATTAGGGTCTAAGTTCTAAGTCTTACTATGTGTAAATGTGTGTTCAGTGTAATTTTACCATTGTCCTTGTTCAGAATCGTACAATTTCTAAAGGGACTAATAAGGAAATTTTCCATTTTGAGGGGCTGGTTTAGGGTCTAGGTTCTAAGTCTTACAATGCGTAAATATGGCTTGGTGTAATTTTACTATTGTCCTTGTTTAAAATATTACCATTATAAGGGGACTACAAGGAAATTTTCCATTTTGAGGGGTCGGTTTAAGGTTTAGGGTCTAAATTCTAGGTCTTACTATGTGTAAATGTGTGGTTCATTGTAATTTTACTGTTGTTCTTGTTTAAAATCTTATAAATTCAAGAGGGACTGTAAGGAAAGTTTCCATTTTGTTTAGGGTCTAAGTCTTACTATTTGTAAATGTGTGGTTCAATGAAATTTACTACCGCCCTTGTTTAAAATTTTACAATTTTCAAAGGGACTTGGGAAAATTTTCCATTTTGAGGGGCCGATTTAGAGTCTAAAGTCTTACCATGCGTAAATGTGTGGTTCAATGTAATTTTACTATTGTCCTTGTTTAGAATCTTACAAAATTTTAAAGGGACTATTAGGAAAATTTCCATTTTTGGGGGGCCTAGGTCCCTACCTGCTCCCTAGTGCCACCCTCCCTTGCTGATTGAAACGATTGATATAATTACCCTTTTTGTAAGGCTTTTATACTGTTAAAGTTTCTAATTAGTGTTAAATAGCTCTCGCGCGGCTAGAAAATTGATTTAGGGGACCAAAGAGTAATTTTACCTTTAAATTAGCATGTAATTTCACAAAACTTGAAGGGTCTAAATGGCAATTTTTTGTGGGGGGGGTGTTTGATGACATTTCATGCCCATATGGTCCCATTTTGCATTTACGTTCAAAGGGCTAAATGAGTTGTTAGGCTCATTATAAACAACTTGTACTAGTGGGAAACTTGTTAAATGGATTCATTGAAGTACAAGATGACAACAATGGAGCAACATGGCTCAATGAATATACATTGACATATTCATTAAAGACGGGTTATGTTGTACGGACTCTTCATTTTCATTTTCTCGTGTTGGTTGTTAATAATATTGTGTTTCAGCACTTGTATCTGTGTCTAACCTTCGGTGCGTGTTTTAGTTACTACGAGGGCTGAAGTACCTGCACTCGGCGAACATCCTTCATCGAGACTTGAAACCCGGGAACCTCCTTGTTAATGCTAATTGTGACTTGAAGATATGCGATTTCGGGCTGGCACGAACCAGTAGAGGCAACGAACAATTCATGACCGAGTATGTTGTCACTCGTTGGTACCGTGCACCGGAGCTCCTACTCTGTTGTGATAATTACGGGACTTCCATTGATGTTTGGTCGGTCGGATGCATTTTCGCTGAGATTCTTGGTCGAAAACCCATCTTCCCCGGGACGGAATGTCTCAACCAGCTTAAGCTAATCATTAATGTCCTCGGAAGCCAACAAGAGGCTGATCTTGCATTTATCGATAACCCGAAAGCCAGAAGGTATATCAAGTCACTTCCGTATTCGAGGGGCATCCATTTTTCTCACTTATACCCTCATGCGGATCCATTACCCATAGATTTGTTACAAAGGATGCTCGTTTTCGATCCGTCTAAGAGGATTACTGTCATGGAAGCACTGCTACATCCTTATATGTCAGGATTATATGATCCAAGACGCAATCCACCTGCACAAGTACCGATCAATCTTGACATAGATGAGAACATGGGAGAACACATGATTCGAGAGATGGTGTGGATCGAGATGCTTCACTACCATCCTGAGGTTCTTTCTGCAAATGCTTAGATGATATTGTTTTATTGATGCTCGGGTCTACGGCTGTGTGACAGTATACTTTTGGAACCGGTATTATTGTATGACCTAGAAGAACACTATTGAGAGTTATATGCCTTGGAACTTGGCAATTATACCAAGATTTTGTTTACCTTTGACACTCTTGTTTATTAGCTTTGGGTTATTTATGGCAGAATTTGGCAGTGTAACTTGTAATATATGCACATTTTTTAGTTACATTTACATCAAATACATCAATTACAATGCTGCTATGTTCTCACTAAGCTGAAACGTATCCTCTCTAAGATGGAAATCCCCATGGATAGTTATGCTAAGCTTGTTTTTAATCAGGTTAAGAACCTAAACCCATTTCTTTGTACTGTTCTTATTCGTGGATATTATTTACAGGGCCTTGTCAAGGCATCGTGTATAGTGAAATGAGAAGAAAAAAAGTGTTTTGCCTGTTTTTAAAGCTTGTGGTGCGGTTAATGATGTGGGTTTGGGGAGACAAATTCATGGATAGACTATTTTGATTGGTGGGTTTGGGTTTGTTTTGTTTGTTAAGAATGGTTTGATTGAAATGTATGTTAACTTGGGGGTTTTGGGATGTAGGAGGAAGGTGTTTGATGAATTGCTTGAAAGGGATTTGATTTCTTGGACGGAGTTGATTGTCGGTTACGCGAAAGTTGGGGGAATCGCCTGTGAAGGATATGATGGTGTGGACGGTGATGGTTACGGGGTATGCTTAGAATGCCAAGCCTAGAGAGGCATTAGAGGTTTTTGGGAGGATGCTAAATGACGGGGTTGAAAAGATTTGCTTGTGCACAACTAGGTGCTGCAAAGTATGCGAACTGGATTCGGGATATTGTTGAGAATTTAGGGTTTAATCCTACTCGTTGTGTTGTAGTGGGATCAGCAAAGTGTGGGAGCATTGAGGATGCATATGAGGTCTTTAAGACAATGGAAGAAAAGAATGTGCTTTCATACAGTTCGATGATTGCAGGGTTTGCTATGCACGGTTTTGCTTATGTGGCATTGGAGTTGTTCCATGCGATGGTGAAAATAGGGATCAAAACAAATAGAGTTACGTTTACTGGAGGGCTTACAGCTTATAGCCATTCAAAAATTGTAGAACAGGTCATCAAATATTTGCATCCATGGAGGATAAATTCGAGATTTCTCCAGGCGCTGGTTATTATTCTTGCATGGTTGATCTTCTTGGTCGAGCTGGATGTCTAGAAGAAGCAATTAATCTTGCAAAAACAATGCCAACAAAGCCTAATGGAGATGTTTGGGGAGCATTGCTTGGAGCATTTAAGACTTACTTAAAACTACGAGCTATGAAAAACAGTAAAAGCACTTCTCCAATCCCTCTTAATTTCAATATTGAGAAAATTGATTCCTCTAAAAAAATTAAAGCAATTTAATACTTATCAATTTCAAAAGTAAACAATTAAGTACAATTAATTACAGCTTTAATGCTTTTCCGTCGATTTTACATAATTTTGATTGGTGTAATAACAAATTTAGCTCCCATAATTTATACATTCTATCACAATTTGGTCATGATTTAACAAATTTAACCTGCAATATTTTTGTAAATATGTAAATGTTGAGGCTAAATTTGTTATTATACCAATCTCAATTGTGCACAAGTGACAAAATACAATTATCGCCTAAGTAATTGTCCTTAATTGCTCACTTTCAAAATTGACAAGGATTAAATTGCTCCAATTTTTTTGAGGACTAACTTGCTCAATTTCAAAATTGAAACGGACTGAAGAGGTCTTTTTACCAACAGCTTTTGGTTAGAAAAATGCAACACATTGTTATGATGCAAATTTCAGAATATGATGGCATACAAAATCCTATCTCACCATCTACGATAGATAAGATTCAATATATGTGTAAAAGATTCAAATGTATCAGTATCGCACCTTGAAAAATATTCAACTTTCACCTCGATCACCAGAAGTTACCACAAGAGCACTTCCCATCATGGAAATGGTGGAATCTCAAGTTATCCCTTACAATAATTACCCTTCTTGTGATTTGAGATACACCACAAAGAAATGAGTGGCAATCTTCACACATTCTTATGTTCTTCATAATCCTTATGGGGAAATCGGCATTTATATCGAGTAGCCCGAATGCCAGAGCTAGCTTCTCGCTATGAGTGATTAGTATTCGTCTCTTTTCTTCATCACTCACATCATAAGCAATAGAATTCATGTTTGGCTGGTACCCAATAGCCTTTAACCTATTTAGAAGATCCTCGAGCACTTGCTTCATTTCACCGTACCTTGGATGTGACATGTCTCCGGCAAAGAACTCTTGAATTACACCCTTCTTGGTTTCCAACCAGCTACATCCAGGACTTTTTCTTAGACCTTTCTCTCTCATCATTTTCCTTACCATTAAAACATTGTTCCACCGCCCTGCTGAAGCGTATATGTTAGAAAGCAAGATGTAGTTTCCGATAGCATTAGGTTCTAACTCAAATAAATGGTTAGCGGCAATCTGAGCGATATCAGGATTAGAATAAGTCCGACATGCTCCTAGCAATGCCCCCCAAACACCTCCATTAGGCTCTAATGGCATTGTTTCAGCAAGGTTAAGTGCTTCTTCTAGACATCCAGCTCGACCAAGAAGATCAACCATACAAGAATAATGATCAACGCCTGGAGAAATCCCGAATTTCTCCTCCATGGATTCAAATATTTGACGACCTTGTTCTACCATTCTTGAATGGCTACAAGCTGTAAGCACTCCAATAAACGTAACTTTATTTGGTTTGATCCCAATTTTCACCATTTCATGGAACAATTCCAATGCCGCATAAGCATAACCGTGCATAGCAAACCCTGCAATCATCGAACTGTACGAAAACACATTCTTTTCTTCCATTACCTTAAAAGCCTTATATGCGTCCTCAACACTCCCACACTTAGAGTACATATCAATCAAAGCCGATCCCACTACAACACAACGAGTAGGACTAAACCCCAAATTCTCAACAATATTCCGAATCCAGTTCGCATACTTTGCAGCACCTAGTTGTGCACAAGCAGAAATAACCCCAACCAGAGTAACCTCATCTGTTTCAACCCCTTCATTTAGCATCCTCTCGAAAAACTCCAATGCTTCTCTAGGCTTAGCATTCTGAGCATACCCCGTAACCATCGCCGTCCAGGCCACCATATCCTTCTTAGGCAATTCACTAAACAATTCCCCTGCAGATTCCATATCCCCAGCTTTCACATACCCAACAATCAACTCCGTCCAGGAAATCAAATCCCTTTCAGGCAATTCATCAAACACCTTCCTCCCACATCCTAAAAACCCTAACTTAACATACATTTCAATCAAACTGTTCTTAACAAACAAATCAAACTCAAACCCACCAATCAAAATCGTCTGACCATGAATTTGCCTACCCAAATCCACATCATTAACAACACCAAAAGCTTTAAAAAGAGCCGAAAACGTAAACGAAATAGGCAAAACACTTTTTTTTCTCATTTCACTGTACACAAAAACAGATTCCTTAACAAGACCTTGTAAACAATACCCACGAATCAGAGCAGTACAAAGAAATGGGTTTGGGTTCTCAACCTGATTAAAAACAAGCTTAGCATAACTATCCATTGGGATTTCCATTTTCGTGAGGATACGTATTAGCTTGGTGAGAACATAGCAGCATTGTTCAAAACCTTTACGGAGGATACGAGCATGGACTTGTTGGATTTGGGTAAGGGAAGTGCAGCAATTGAGAGCTGAAATGAGTTGAGATTCTAAAAGGGAGCGTTGGTTTTGACGCTGAGAGAAAGGGATGAATGGAGGGGTTGTTTGGGATGGGATTTGTTGGGGAAGGTGTTTGGAGAATTGTTTTGGGATGAAATTTATGGGTATTGTAGAGAATTTGTGGGAAAGGTGTACCATTTATGCAAATTCAGAAATGCTGGAATCCATAAGTTTCTAGCTCCAGCTCTACGTATATGCACTATGAAGCAATAACCAAATAAGGGAGTGGGAGGGGAAGAGAGAGCGCGCGCAGGGGTACCTGTGGCGATTAAACGCTGCGCTTTGGGTTTCTTTATATTTAATGTTTTTTTTCTTTAAATTGAGAGTAAAGATGGTATGAAAATATTTTATGCAATCATTCATGAAAAACACATTTTTTATTGAACTTCCTAACTTCACTAAAATATAACTTCATTTACTAAATTTGAATAGTTTAAATAAATACATATATCCTTTTAGAATAAAGTAAATATTTAATCTCTTAGCAACTTTTTTCACTTTCATCACTAAATTTTTTTATCTCAAAATTTAGTAACTTTTTTTAATTTAATCCTGAATTCTAGTAATATATAATAATACAATACTGTGAAATTATGCAAAATTATCTCTTGAAATTTGAAGTATGTCATTTTTTTTTAAATTTCAATTGATAAAAATGTACCACATCATTAAACCTTAATAAAATCCAAATTCAAAAACCAAATTGAAAAAAAAAAATTAAATTACAAATATGTGAACTAAAAAAAAAAATTTAAGACCAAATTATAAAAAAGTATCAAATTCAAAGACTAAATATTAATTTATCCTTTATGCATTACCCACCAGCTTGCATGTGATAACCCTAACCCAAAAATGATAAAAACTAATCCTTTAATACAAATATGTCAGCTTATTTTGTCAAGCCAAACCAATTTTTAACAGAAAAGAATAATTTGTTCTTTAATCTAATGCATAAAGATTAATTGTCTATTTTGTTAGTAAAGGAAGCAAAATACAATAACTACTAGTATAAGAGCCTCTACTTTTATCCAAAAAAAAAAAATACCTGTTAGTCCACATTTCACAGAGTCCCAAGATATCAAGAAACCAATGCTACCTTGAAAAGAACTTCTCAACTATATAAACAAGCTAGAAATGTCTTAGCACATACATAATTTACATCCCTAAAAAAAAGGAAAACTGGATGGTAATAAGACATGAAAGCTAAAGATATGTCATTCCATTAGTGAGAAAAAGAAGAAAAAAGCATTCATCCTATTTTAAGCCTGTGCCTTGGGCCAACCAGCGCTGCTCTGATCGAAACCAGTTCTAACCTCATTGTTTATCGCGGGTTTTCAACCGATGTGTCTGCTTGATTTGTTTTTGGATTTCCTCAATACTTCTTTAAGTACTCCGGCGATTCTCTCGGCCATGTGTTGTTCTAGGAATCTTTCTTTGACCCTTTCGTACCCTCTTTTTCCCATTGTAAGCCTCCTCTCTACATGAGTGGCGAGTTTGACTATGTTTTTAGCAAGAGGTGTAACCCCGGGTTTTCCAACTGGGTGTAATAAACCTGTAGTCCCATTCACTACTATTTCTGTGGTACCTCCTGCAGCTGTTCCCTGTTTTTGAGTATGAAATGGTGTCAGTATCAAAAACCAGCTCCAGTTATTTACCATAAGTTCTTAGGTATCAGTAAAAACCAAACACCATTAAAAGAAAATTGGGTAAAGACGTAAAGTTAATAGATTACCAGTACAGGTAACTGGAAAGCCATGGCTTCAATTGTTATCCGTCCAAAGCATTCTCCTCGCGCCTACAAGGAAAAACTTTTTTGATTCCTTTCTATTTAAAGTAATGTTGAAGTAGAGAATAAGGTGTCCGCAGTTTATAATGAAATGCTAATCATGGAGAAAAGAATTGAAAGGGGGAACAAAATTAGTAATAACATAACAAGCTTATAAAGAGGTTGGAAAAATTCAAAACCATCATATGCATTAAAAGACAGCAAATTAGATGAATTGCACAGATTGAAGTAAACATAATATTTGAAACAGAAAATGCTTTGAACCACATAAATTACCTGGGAATTCTGAACAAGAACATCAATGGCAGCTAAATACGGGGCAACTGTCAGAGTTTTGTTCACAAAATGAACACGATCTTGAATTTTCTTCTGCACTACATAATCTCGTAATTCCATTTCAAATTTTGTCTGAGCACTCATGTCACTTCCCACAATTACTGCATGCAGTGGTGGTATCTGCATTTTCTTTTCCTTGATTAGTTGCAAGGCCTCATAGAAGGATCGTAAAAAGAGATCCTGCCCTTTTCCTCGTGAAACACCTGCAGTGGAAGGAGTTTGGTGCTAATTAGTGATGAATAACAGAAAAGCATACACCTTTTAGTTTAAATGTTTTCCTCTCCTTTCTACCTTCTTTTATATGCCTCAAAGAACTAAAAAAATATTCAAGGGAAGGATACATTAGAGTGATTTGGTGGTTAATTGAAAATAATACAATGGTAGCTGAAGGGACAAATGGAAAATCTAGGAAAAGGTGATCTATAGAACCAAACTATGGTTCTTGCCAGTTGCCAAAACATTCTGTTTGACAGAACTCAAAATGCAAGAGTTTCAATACATAACAATTGAAGAAGCTACAAAAGTTCCAATTTTCCTCGAAAAGACAATATCTCACCAAAAAATTTGAGTGCACAATGAAACAGCCTAAATGGAATTCCCAGTTAAAATATTATGCAATTGACAAAGCCGATACTGACAACTCTCCTTTTACCAAACTGAAATGAGGACCTGTTTTTGGTTTCATGGCATAACTCAACGAAAATAAAACTAGGTGCATTAATTGGAGGAAACTAAAGAAGAGAAAAATCTATCCAAGATGAAAACTGAAAATCATACTGTTTATTAAGGCAAAGAGTAAATCCTCATTGAGCACTCCAAGAGATTCACGAACATGTTCACGCAGAACCCGTTTAGCCACAGTGTCTTCTGCAACTTGCATCAGTTCCTTGCTATTTCCAAGGTGAACAACATAGGTATCGGGCATTTTAATCCTGCAAAACGCAAATGAATGAAAAAAGAAAAAGAAGCCTCAAATGTGTAACCAAACGTAAGAAACGTGAAACGTATAGATTAACTAAGGAACTAGATGCACAAAAAGCTTGTTGGGTTTGTGCTGCAATGCATACAAAATGAACATTAATACTTTAAAAGCAACAATAAACACGCCGAGATTGTAGACATGAGGATTTTAGAAGCTTACTTCAAACGTTCTTGAGTCCTATTCTTCCAGTATTCTGTTGTAACATGGGAATCAATCATGGCACCAGCTACAAAAGGAAGATGCTTTACATAGTCTAATTTAAAGTAATGGCCACGCATTTCATGGATCCACCACAACACCTTAGGCAGAACACGATGAACATCTCCCTTAAGAACAACATCCAGCCATTTCCCAGCAACTGCAGTGTTCAAAACAACCAAATCAGCTCTTAGAGCAGTATCTAAAGCTTCTTTCCCCTTAGCTGAGACAACCTGAAAAGATGGGTAAAAGCCTAATTAGAAGTAAGATAAATATTAACAAAACAATCATCTAAGCCTTCACAGATAGAATGCTAATATAGAGTTCACTATTAAGTGGTAAAGGCACCATAAATGAATATGTAACCAAAGTGAAATAGTTGGACTACCTGTACTCCTCTGTCCAACATCTTATGTTCTAAACTATATGTTACTTCATCTGTTTCAGATGGTTTCATAATTGTCATCCAATAAACTTCAGCACCAACACTTCTTAATAGGAATGCCAGCTCCATCAGCAACAATGGTCCACCTAGTGAAACAGGAAAAGGCATTATATAATGAAATATGATAAAATAAATGAATTCTAAAAAGCATCTTCACAAGGAAAGATGATGATCACAAATGTCATAAATAATAAGATTTCTTCTGACAAAAATATTTTCCGGCAAAGGGTCGTTTATGAAAAAGAAATCTAGTTTTGATGAAGTAGCAAAACCACAATCAAATACTTAGACATGGTGCGCATTCATTGACAGCTGGATGCAACCGACATTACTTTATAAGCAAAAAATTGGATAATTCTGTAACAACAATTTTTCATGAAGGTAACGACAATGACGAATTCACATTATACCACGAAAAGACAGATGCTATATATGCACAAGCCATTTATAGCATGTGTCAGCAACAAGCCAAAACTATACTCTAAAGTATACATGCAGAGTACTTAGAAGTCAGCAGTCAAAGAGAATTTCAGAATTTATTGTTATGCAATTATTTTCATCTATGGGATACAAAGGATGGGTCATTACAAGCATGTCAACAGATCCTCAGAAAGTAATTAAACCTTGAAGATATTAGCACACCAGTGGAATGCTTTTTACTGATCGTCAAAAGTAGAAAATTTTACAAAGGGATTAAGATGCAAAGGGCTATAGTGCACATTTGGTGTTTTTCATACTTTAGTATGAATTTCAACATGATAAGAGAATGTGCAGATATCCTCACGGAGAACTAAAGAAACTTATAGCCAATGATATGCTGACCGTGATAACCATAACATTAAATGACATTCCACGAATAGTAATTAATGCATATGCAAATACATCTATTAGTTACTTGAATCCAAAAAAACTAGCAGGAATGGCTTTTAGAATTCTTGGCATGGCTAGCATACTAACAGGAAGAATCCATGCACATTCCTCTTTTAGTTCCTCTATACAATAATAAACCTCGTGTATATGTGTGTGTGTGTCCACGGATCAATAACATTAGTGCCAAGACAGCTCATAGATGATGCAGAAGGCTACCTCAAAGCTACTGAGCATAAACTTATACTTCAATTAAAACAATCATACAGTAAATAAACCCTAACAAGTCACTTTACACTAAACGGTAGGCAAACAAATCAAATTCCAGTACATTGAAATTCAACAAAAAGAAACGACTGAAACTCACTGAAGACAGCTATTAACAAGAGAGAAAAAAATAAAACAGTACCAGAAAGCGAGAGCTCGTGCGAAACCAGCAGAACAACCTTCGACTTCATAAAGCTAAGCGGACTCGGCTTCACAGCCGCGATCGGCGTGGTGCGCTTCTCAGCGACTTGAATAACATGCCCCGAACCAATACCATCAACAGCAGCTGAAACAGTCCGATCACACGAATCGAAAGCGCTTCTCATGAAAAAAGCGATCACCGTCGAAACCGAAAGCATTAAGAGAAGAGCCAAAAGCCAACGGTTCTGTAAGTGATGGTAGTGGTGATGACCCCAGCCAACGGCGGTATGCTTCGCCATCGTCTCTTTCGGTTCGGTCTAGGGTTACGAGATCGAGTAATGATGCTATTACCTTTGGCATTTGAAAGGATTGTTGTTTATTGGCGAAATTGAGTAGTAGCTGAAGGTGTACATTTGGCGGTGTACGAAGGAACACTTGGAAGAAGGTTTTTGGCTTTGGATTTCGATTCCTTCTTCACGAATTTTCTTCTTTTTGCTTTTTTACTCGGATTTTTTTTACTGGTTTTTCGTGTTCGAAGACTGTGACGGTGTCAGTGAGGGATAATTTTTATTTCAATTTCAAGGGCAGTTTGGGCTGAGTACTGTTAAATCATGTGCTAACTAATTTCATTCTAGCATTTGTTTTTACACTAATAATAGATAAATATAAATACACTCTTAGTCATTTATATTATTGTTTTATTATAAAATGATCTCCTACCATTAAGATTTATTACCTCTCAAACGACAGTACGACGTTGCAATTAAAATGAGTTTTAAATGGATGAGAAAAGTTAAATTTTCATTCGACCATGAAGTTCTCAACATAATTGAACAGCCACAATAGCAAGCAGATATAGAGGCTAACGTGTCTATTTTTTCTTCCTCTTCTTCTTCTCTATCGTCCTGCTCTTCTCTTTTTTTATGTTAACAAAAAAAACTCAGCTATTGCTTCTTTTTAAACGGGTGAAAAATGGATTTTAGGGCAAAAGTTTGTATTATATTTTCATAAAAAAAAATAATTTTTCTCATCCCAGCTCGACATTTACGTTGGCATTTAAAACCTATTTTAACTGTTACGTTGGACTGTTGTTTGGGAGGCAATAGATCTTAACAACAAAGTGACCATTTATTAACAAAACGATAACGTAAGTGACTAAAATGTATCATTTCAAACATAAGTGACTAAAGTGTAACATAAGACAAACAAAAGTGACTACTTTGGTAGTTTAACCTAATATAATTTATCCTTGTTTAAGTTTGATTAGGTCTAAAATATAGACTTAATTTTTTGACCAAATTCATTCATATTCGTAAATGGTTAATCTAAACATGTTTTAAGTTTGCAAATATTATTATTTTTTAATTTAAAAATATATTTATATTGTTTTTAGTTTAATATTTAATAAATTTCTATATTTTATTTATTAAAATATTATATATATTTATTTTAATTTTTTAATGTTTACATTATAGTAGTATTTTATATTACTATAAATTTAAGTTTTATGTATTGTGAATTATATAAAATATAAAAATAATATAAACTTTAAAGAAAAGGTATTGGTGATGAATGTTCAAGCTAGAGGTGATCATGGTTTGGGCTACTCGGCCCGGCCCGACGGTCCGCCCGAAAAATGGGAGAGTTCGGGTAAAAATATAGGCCCGAAATATGGGTTTGGGCAAAAAAACGAGGCCCGTTCAGAAAACGGGCCGAGCCTCGGGTAAAACTTTTTTGGCCCGGCCCGGCCCGAATTATATATTAAATATTTATTTTATTTTTAATCAAATATACTTTTTAAATTTACATATTTTTTATTTGTTTTTTTTGTTTTAATATTTGTTTTAAAATTTTGTATTTAATGAAAAAAGCTAACAAAAATTTAATATGGGCCGGGCCGGGCCGGGCTCGGGTTTATCAATTTTCTTTCGGGCCGGGCTTGGACAAATTTTTAGGCCCATATTTCGGCTCGGGCCGGGAAAACGGGCCTAAAATTTTGTCTGGGCCCGGCCCGGCCCATGATCATCTCTAGTTCAAGCTCAAGTCAACCCATATTTTAAACGAGTCTAATTTTTTGCCCAAAACTATATTTCTAGGCCTAATAATTTTGTTCAAACCCTCTTAAATTTCAATCAGGCCTTTGGAGTTGGACAAGTAGCTCGACCCATGAACAAGTCTAAGTGGAATAATTTACTCTCTATCAATTTTGAACACAAGCAACTAGTGATAATTAAATTAATCAATCTGTTAATGGCTTCCTTCAATTGTGCATAATTTTGATTGGAATAATAACAAATTAATATATAGTGAACCACCATGGTGAGATTTCTATAGGTGTAAATGAGACATTGATACTTGCAACCTATTTGACACCGACTAAAAATTTTTTGAACTCGATTCAGTAATTTTTAATCTTTTTGATAGTGCCAAAATCAAGCTTAGTAATACCCATATTGAACTGCCCACGATCCTTATCAAGCTTTTCACTTATATTTTAAATGTTTTTAGATTATGTTGATATCCTTAATATGCATTATTAACCCTAAGCTTAATTATCAAGTCGAACTCGTGCTCAAACTTGAATACGTACCAGTTCAATCAAACTTAAGTTCAAGCTCGAGTATAAAAATTGACAATGATAGGTGAGCTTAATCAAGCTCAAACTTAAAATAAATGTTCGATAAAACTCGAACAGAGCATTAAGCTCAAACTTGAGTTTGCTATTATTCAAGTTGAGTTGGATTGGTGTGAGGAAAAAATTATCTCAATTTTATGAATAATCGAAAACTAAACCTATTTTTGTAAACAGTTATCTCACTTATGATATTCTTATAAAAGAAAATTCAAATAACTTTTTTTTGGATAAAACATCTAAAAATCCAAGATAATTAAGTGACTAAAAAAAGACAAAATTGAAATGTTGGGTGACCATTTTGTAACTTTTTATAGTTGGGTGACCAAAAAAGAAAATTAATAATAGTTAAGTGATCATTTTGTAATTTTTCATTATTGAGTGAAAGAAAAAAGATAGTGGGGTACTACGAATGTAGTTTACCCTTTTTTTTAGCCAAATATTTATTTTTATTTTTTAATAAAATTGATTCACACTTCTATTTTATTGGAATTACCGTCGAAATACCGTCTCTGTGTGTCTCTTAAGCTTCAGAGACTTCAGCATCGACACTCCGGCCAAGCTCTTCAGGTATTTCCCCTGCTATTTCACCTTGATTTACTCTGTATATGTGTTTTTTCCTCGTTTTTAAGAACAATCGTAGAATATAAATTTCCTGATTAATCAAATAATATTTGCTTTAAATTTCCATTCATTTTCATTTATTTGAGATCTCAATCTTAAACATTCATTTGTTTCAAACAAATCTTGCTCGAATTTTACAGTTTTTGAGAGAAAATTTTAAATTTCCGATGATAAAATTGAGCTGGAAATCGTTGAATCTCTCTCTCTCTCTCTCGCAGGACATGCTTTGAATTGAATACACGAAACAATGCGGAGTGTAAAATGCTGTTTAAATCCTAGTTTCATAATCATAGTTGTTGCAGGTGACTTAATTTGATTTTGTTCGTGAAAGTAGTGTTTTGTTTAACTATTTTTTATAACTTTTTGTCGATGCTAGTGAATCTGTTTCCTTTTGCAGCTGTTCTTTCACAAGCACTTACCGTTACATCAGTTGTTGTCCCTAAATCCACTTGCTACGCGTTTGATAATTCTAGCCATCTTCTTGATTTCGTATCCTTTTGTTACTTCCGTTTTGGTTATCATAAATCTGAACATCAGTTTGTTCTAAATAAGCATTTATAATGAACTAGAGTTTTGGTATCTAGTGAAATGTTTTCTCTTAAGCTATTGATTAGAGTGATTGGATCGGTAGTCCTTTTGTGTACGAGGGGAAGGTAACATCCTTGCTTGATTTCAAATATAGAATGTTTTTGATGCTTTGTTTAATGTTTATAAATATTTATGCCTAAAGAGTATTACGTAATTGTATTTCTCTTAATACAGGATACTGACGTGGTTGTCCGCTTTTGCAAAGATGTGGAGAGTAGATCACAAACGGTACTCCATGAATTCATGTTCTTAAGTACTAAATTAATGTTCTTATATGGTATTCTTTTATGAGGAAGTTTAGATAAGGAAATACTTTAGAAATGTATTTTATTAGCTGAAAGTACCAATTTGCACTTGCCTGCTAGTATTCTGAATATAATTCACATCACTTTTAATGCTAATTGTGCAGGGATATGTAGATTTTGGTCGATATGATAAGTTTAACTACTTTGTTGCTGGTTCAGGGCATGTTGACCTTGTTCAAGTAAGTCTGGTTTGAAGTTGTTAATCATAACTATAAAAAGGGAAGGGGTATGTTGTTAACTCTCCTTGCTCGATGGGAATGAATGATTGATATAATGTTAGTGTAGGCACTTTTTGGTTGTCACTGGTGGTAAAAGAAGAAATAAATTTATGAGAAGATTCTGGCCCTTAAATTCAATTTATTACTGTTATTTGAAAATCCTTGTATTTGTGAAAACTTCTGAGATTGGAAAAAAAATCTGTTCCCAGTTTAATGCAATATGTTGCATTATACCAAAAATCCTGTTTGAGTTTTGACTCTGTAATATTGGTTCATAGATATATGGAACCTTTTAAATATATCTTCTCTGCATGTATAGGAGTTTTACAATGGCGACCTGCTGAATTGTGAGCACACCTTTGACAAAATGGGACGCACCGCACAGGTTGGTCTGTTGGCTACTATTTCTTTCTCAAATTTGGTGGAAATTGTTTGACATTACTGGTCTTATAAGTTATAATTTTGTTCTGTGCTCATTAATTATGTCAATTTGAACATTAAACTTCTTCATGGCATTTGTCTATGCATTAATGAATCTCCTTGATTGTATTTCAGGTAAATATTATATGTGGAAAGTGTTTAAATGGGCAATGTAAAGGTGTGTAAACTTTTCATATTCAGTCTTCAAGAGCTTATTCCCCGTATATACTATGAATTTATATTCCCCATGTCCTTTTACAATGGGTTAAAATGACTATCCATGCTATTTATTCTACAATATTTCCTCTGCTCAACTGGTTAATGTGTGACACCTTTCATATTGCTACTAACTATTTTCAACTAGTGACATGCCTAGAAAGTAATTTGCATTTTGTGGTGACAATCAACTCTCAATTTTATGCTGCTATTACATAACCTTTACTAAGACCTTGCTTTGTGAATAAATGACATTCAAGCATGCATCAAAGAGCCGGAGCCAGTTATGTAAAATTAAAACATAAAGGCTATGATAACTTAGGTTCTTTGACATTTATCTTCATGTAAATTTCTTTCATTTCATTTCTTTTCAATTTTTGCGTCCATATCAATTGCCAACCAACTTTTTAAAATCTTCATTCCTTACCCCGACTTATTAGGGAAGGCTTTATTGATTTTGATGATTTTGTTATGGGCCTATACTTGTTTTGCCTTGACTGCCAGTGCTTTGTTCCGTATCAACCTTTAACATATTTCTCATTATCTTTGGTTTTAATCTCAGGCCAACATGGATGCATATGCAATGTCTCTTATGAATCCACTTGCAGGTATTTTAAGTAGAACTATGACTTCTTTCTCTTTTTTATGTTGCTTTTCTCTAAACGTTTCTTTCAAGTTTGGTGCAGTGTAGAGGGAAATCATTATGTTTTAAAGACCACTATTCCTGATGCCAAACCACAGGATTAATTGTTTTACTAGACAGTTTGCGCAAAGTACTAATCGAAATTCATTTTACGGTACATATCTAAACTTTGAAATTTTCATTTTTCTCAGAGCCATTGTTGAACTGGCAATTCCATGTGAGAATCCTGGCCCACGGGTATTCGAGGGCTTCACTGTTGGATTTCATCCGCGATCATGGGAAATTGTAAGACAGTAACATTTTATCTGGGCTACTTTGATTTATATGTCAAAACTATTTAATTAAAAAGGATCCCCTTTATCGATTGTAAGGTTCACAATGGTCTGACTCAGTTGGGTTTTGAAAAATCTCACCCTGATTTTAGGTATGGTATCCATTCTCTCAAATATAGTGAAATAATTTGATTCATTGAGTTCAACTATTTGCGTATCGACATTTCATGAATAATTTTTAAAGTTTTGGTGAACAGTTTCAGCACTGAACAGCCTCATGTTACCCTTTATTTGACTGCTATTGCATCCCAATCCAACCTCGTAAAAAAACCTCGTGTCAAGGTACTCTTTCCTTTGGTTCAAGGGGTAGAAAACTGTGATTATTGAATGAATATGCTTATCACCTTATCATTTTTGCATGGGGCCCTTCTCAGGTCTTTCCGGAAAACGGACTGGAGGTCAAGTTATCAGGGACTGCTGCAACTGGGAATCCACCTACAACTTTATCACCATCGACTTTGCTTTTAGATTGGAGATGTATATACAACATTTTCTTAAGCAGGTTGATGTTATTTTCTATTATAATCTCCTGAATTACCATTTCTAATCCTTTCTTCTTCCACTTTTGTCCTTCAGGTGTAAAGGCCTGTGATACCCCGTATGAAGTTAAGATCACTATCCCAGTGGAAGGTTATGAATCAATCGAGTTTGTTCTAACGAAGATGTGTGGTAAGCTCCCTGATTTTGTTTTCTTCAATGCTAGCTTTTATCAACTGTTGTTTTTCTGGAATCCGTTTGAGTATCTTTCTGGTAATCATGATGCATTTGCCATAGAGCTTGTATCAGCTAATTTAAAGTTCTTTTTCCCCCCATATTTTCAGACTCTACACAAAATCAGGAAGAAGATGCCACAAGAGGGTGGGCAATATTCGGAATAATTTCATGCATGTACGTTTCTCCTTCTTCCATTTTTTCCCCTCGTTTGTCCTACACGTGTTAAGCTATGCAAAATCAAGTGATTAAAATGTCACCTGCACCGGGTGCAGTGTTTTGCACAAGTTTCCACCAAGAGTTTGTATATTCATGTCTGTTACTGAAGATAGACAAAAATTTAATCTCTTATGTTGGTTCTGAAATTTACTGTACGTGTGAGTTGCACCCATGATTTTCTATTAAAACATGTTCGTCTTGAGCAGATTAATGATTTCATCAACTCTATTTTGCTGTGGAGGGTTTATTTACAAGACACAAATGGAAAGCCGGGTGAGCTGCTTAGACTATACCTTTTTTTGGCAGAAGATTCCATAGTTTAGTATTTGTGATAGTTTAAAATAACTTATATATCTTACTTGGGGTGTCTTGGATGCAGCATGGGATTGATGCTCTGCCGGGCATGACGGTTCTTTCTGCCTGTTTAGAGACTGTAAGTTTATGCAACTTTTATTGCAAATAATATTTTTCTGAACTTTCGAACATTTTTCAATAGCTGCTTTAGAGAATTCGAACCGGTCCTGATCATAAACTTGCATATTTTACTTCTCGACTGACTAGTCGTCATTGGCTTCTTTAATTATTTGGCTAAAATATGTCATAAGTCCCTGTACTCTTAGTTGGAATTTAGTCCTTATACTTTTATTTCTAGTAATTTAGTCCATCTACTTTTCAGATTTCAAAGTTCAGGTCTAATTGTTAACACTGTTAATATTTTTTTGTTAAATTGATTGGTGAGACATTTTGAAATTAAAAAATACTCACTTGGTAGTAATGTAACTAAAAAAATGACGTTTTAATGAATCTAAAATTAACAAAATAGTTTTGATACTATTAACAGGTGGACCTAAATTTTGAAAATTCCAACTAAGAGTACAGGGACTTACGTGGCATATTTTAACCTAATTAGTTTTCTCTTTTCTCTTTTGATTTGCCATACCGAAATTACAACATTCAGTTCAACCTGGCGAACTTGCAAAGTAGGCAGCTTAGATAAATTCGACAACTTCAGTTAATGTGCAAATTGTCTACAACAGGTAAGCGGAGCAGGGCAAGGCTACTCACGAGTTGAGGAAGTTAACACCGGCTTTACCAATGAAGTCTCGTGGGAGCGCCCGTCCAGTGCTACTCAAGGAACATGGACACCGTCACCGAACGAAAGCAAATATGGTTCGATGTAAACTTCGCAGTCCTTCCCTTAAGAAAAAAGCTAATTTTCTTCTGACAAATCACAGGTATCGATATGAGAGGTATAATCAATTTTCTTTTATCTATTATATATACTGGTTTAAAGTTTAAACATAATTGTAGTTATTTCCAATGTAGCGTTTAGAAATTCCTCCTGACTCATGAAAATATTACCATTTTTACAGTTTTAGAAGAAATATTTACTTTTAAGTTGTTGATACAGTAAATAGCTTGCATTAATATCTAAATGGTAAGAAAACAGTAAAAAAGAAAAAAGAGGCAGGGATGGTAATGGAGCAATATAAGGCGAGGATTGCCTCATTCATCTTTGTCCCGAGTTTACGTGGACGACGGTGGTGGATGACGGTTATATTCATAACTGCTCCACATTGTTTCATGTCACTTTTTTTATTAATGAATTTTTAATTTAATATTATAAATTTATATTATTTAAATTTATTCATGAACATAAGTTTAGTACATAAACAATTCTTTAGTTTGGTAAGTAATATAGTGATTTTAAAAGCCGGATGTGGTAACCAGTAATTGGGGGTTCAATTTTCGTTCATAAAAACGGAACACATAATGGTCAGTTGTTGATTTCTTCGGAAAGCACTTGTAGTTAAGGAATTAATCACTCTTGCCGATAGTGGATTCCTTGGTTATGATATAAAAAAAAAAGTCGAATGGGGTATAAAACACTTAGCACAAAAAAATTAAAAATTTATGATATTGTTGGTTATTTTTTTAAGATATGATAAAAAAATTAATTTATTTTATACAACAATTGATTAAACCAATTTTTTTTTAATAATTTTTTTCTTTTATTTCCTTTAAAGTATTAGAAATAAAACACATATACCTATTACAAGAGCTGAAAATTGAATTAGCCATCAGAATTTATTTTAGGAGTGTGAATAGATCATCGATGTCCATAAGTTATTTAAATTTGACTCAAAAAAAATTTAAAATTTGATTTAGTAACTATCAAATCAAGCTTGACCTATCAATTAAAATAAATTTATGATTTTTATTTTTATATTATAAAATTATATTTTATCTTAATTGTATAGAAAGAGCTTGGGTACAAATGTGTTTAAGTTTAAATACGAATAAATTTAATCAATTTTGAGTATAAAAATTGATATTTGATTAAATTTGAAGTTGATATCAAGCATTGAATTTCGAACTCGAGCTTACCAGTTACCTCGAGTAGATTTCGGACTAAATCAACCTCATTTTAAAGAGCCCAAATGAATTTGTAATAAATCAACTTCAAAAACGTAAAAAAATGGGCCACTTCGCCCAACCAATTCAGGTGACACTGACAGCCAACGACGAAATGTTGTAATAAAAAAACCGGACAATAACGGCTGCGCGCAATGCGATCGGCTGTCGACGATTTCATCTTCATTTTGCTGCTGCCGCTTCTCTAGCTCCAATTGATCCCTAAATCACCGATGCATTGCTTCTTTTAACAAAAGAATAAATCACAATCATCAGAGTGGCAATGGGAAGAAGCTACCGCCGGTGTTGTGGCGGGCTTCGCCACCTTCACCGCCATGTACCCCACTTGACGTCGTATGTACGAGATTCCAAGGTCCCCCCTTTCTTTCATTTCTATACACACGCAGAGCTTAAAGAGAAAAAATGTTTTCCTTTTGGTGTTAATTGGATTTAGTTCTGAAACAGTTAACGATGGCCCAGTTACTAATTGCCCGACGTACAAGAACAGTGCCCATGCCATTTTCACCATTACTCGCTTAGAGGATTGCACCCTTTCTCTCTCTCTCTCTCTCTCTTTTTTTCTTTGCATGTAAAGCTGAGGTCTTTTTTCACTTTTTTCTTTTTTTTTTTTGGATCATGCTACCAGTTTAATTGGTTTCTCAAACAGGGTATGAAAGGGCTTTTTGCAGGCTTCTTTCCTTCAGTTTTAGCTTCTTCAGTTTCACGGGTTTATATTTCTTCTTGTAAGTATCACTATAAAATTTTACAGCTTTCCCTTTTGCTTTTATGTGTTTTAATAAGTGAATACATTACTTATAAATACTATGTGCCTGTGTGTCTGTATGTGTGTGTGTAGCGCTAAACAAAGGTATTTTAGAAACAGAGAGGAGAAGCTAAGTCCTAGTCTTCATCTAGCCTCTGCTGCGGAAGCTGGAGCTTTGGTGAGTATTTGAACTTATGTTACCTAAAACACAGATCGGCCCGGTACTAGGAATGAAAACTAAAACGCAATTAGCTACTTCTATAAAATGTAATTCGTTAGAGGTAGTCTTCTCTGGTTCGTAAAATATGGTTTTTGGAACTTATATGTATTGCTTTTGTGTTGATATAAATACATAATTCTAAATATATAAATTCTGAAGTTTGTGAATTTTGTAAATTATTTGTTTTACTCAATAATTTTTATAATAAACTATAGGCTAGTGGGAATGTTAGTTTTACTGAATTGGATCACTAGTGTTCATTGTTTTGAAACACGTGTTCCAATTCGAAAATCTCTAGAGAGAGAGCAGTTTATGGTAATAGGTTCATGCTAAGTTGGATTTGTCTCTAATTGATTTGATGTTAATTAAGATATGTTGCAGTTTATATTCTGTTAACATTTTCAATCTCCTGACTGTTTCAGGTTTCTATATGCACGAATCCTATTTGGCTTATTAGAACAAGATTGGAGCTTCAAAGTCCTCTTCATCAAAGTCGACCTTATTCCGGTGTTTATGGTCTCTGCTTTTCATCTTGTATTAATTTGTTAGTAATATAATAATATTCACCAAGATATCAATATCCCCTAGTGTGTCATATTAACTTTGATTCTAAGTATTAGCAAGCAATTAGGTTCGAGACCAGCCTCCCGTTGAAACCTCGATACATGAAGTTTTAGATGATACACCCTTTTAAATGTAGATTTCTTCTGCTGGTTAATATTTTTATAGATGATTCAACTCTACCAAACCGAAATGATTTTCCTTCATTCTTTTCACCTGGAATTTCAATCACAGAAACTGGCTCTCCAGTTCATTTAATGTCCTTTTGTATCGCTGCTAACCCTTTTGTTATATGTCTTGACTCTTGATTATTTCAGATGCTTTAAGAACCATGCTAAGAGAGGAAGGATGGACTGCACTATATACAAGACTTGGTCCTGGCCTATTGATGGTAGTTTGCTGACGGTTTCGATTGTATTTCTGCTCCTGCTTTTTACGTCACTGTATATCAGTTTTGCAACATTTGGATTTCTCAGAGCTAAATAATACCGAGTTGTTTAGGTACTAGTATAGCTTATCATATTCCCTATAGTTATTGCTTTTTTGACTTACAGCAAGTCTCCCATGGAGCCATTCAGTTCACTGCATATGAAGAACTTCGTAGAATAATGGTTGATTATGAAGAAAGAAAGAAGAAACCAAAGGTGCTAGTAATTTGTTGGTAAGTTTCTGTTTATTTGAACTTTGGTTTTACTTTATGCTAAATGTTGATGGGGCATATACCAGTTTATGTACAAGCTCGTGACTGGTAGCATGCCCGCAATTGTCTACATGTATTATGTGCTTGTCAATTGTTATACATGGTTTAATCAAGCTCGTGACCAGTTGATGTAAAAAATTCATTTGATTATGCCGTGCTGGGTGGATCTACTAAAATTGCTGCCATTCTTGTTACATATCCATTTCAGGTATGCATCCTTATAATTGGTGTGAAGTCTATGTATAACCTCATTTTCTCTCTGTTGGCTGGTCATGGTGCCTTATGAGGTGTGCGGAATTTTTTTTTTCAAGTTATTCGAACTCGATCACAGGTAAACGAGAAGTTAAATCCTTTCATTTACAAATGCAAAGTACTATATTTTATCACAGTCTGTAATTTGATCTCTTATCTTTTGTAGCAACAACCTAGTAATGAAGGAATTCCAAGATACACGAATAGTTGGCATGTTGTGAAGGAAACTGCACGGTGAGATCATATTCGAACCCAAATTCATGTTCATTTACTCAGTGTTAAACACCGAGAATGTTATTAATTGTTATTTCCTCTCTCTGCATGCTGATCTTATTTGCTTCTGAGGACGTGTGCAGGTTCAAGGGTTTTCACGGATTTTACAAAGGCATCAACCCGAACCTTCTGAGACATGTGCCTGCTTCTTCAATAACATTTATTGATTACGAGAATGTACTAAAATTCTTAAAATCGACGAAAAGTAATGATTGGAAAAAGAAATTTGATGCTGTCCTAAATTTTCTTTACGTTCTTCCATTGTTCACCATATAAAAGATATCGAGAACTAGAAATTTTACATTGAATGGTGAAATAGCTACACTCATCTGATAATCTTTGAGCTAACATATACTTGTCTTACAGATAGAGATCTCCGAGCTATTACTTCGTAATATTCGTAAAGTGTTTGGTCAACTGAATTGTGTTTCTGGCCAACCAACATTTTGGTGACTGCCGAGACCTGCAAAATTGAGATGCGGGTTTAGAAAGTAAGGTTTTAATTCATGCTTAATCTAATTGTTGAATTCTTTCTTTTTCGATAAATGATCTATATTTGATGCTTTAGTAGAAAGTAGGTAAGAAAATATAGACTCGGGGGATTAGGTTACCGATTGCCAACATGTCTGTGGTCGATTTGATTGACGGTGTGTGTTTGAACTCGAAGAAATCTTTTGTTCTGAGTCTGTATTCGAACTCAACCGGCATTCCAACAATTTCGAGTTCTTTGAGGGTAGTTGCTAACTTCAATCCATCTGGAATTTGTTTTAGTTTCTCGCAACGATTTATCACCAAATGCTTGAGCTTCGGCAATGCCTTTTCTTCAACTATCCAATCTTCCAATTCTTTCAATAGATGAAGTTTTAGGATCTCAAGTTTAGGAAAACTTTCCGATGAAAAAACCATCTCTCTCCAATTATATGATCCATCACCTAAAACTAGCATTTCGAGGTTTGGTAGTCTTTCCAGTTTGGTAATCGAATCTCTCTGAAGCTCGGAATTGTAAAGTGTTAGCTTAATCAGGTTGGGTGGGAATTCTTGTGGGTCGGGCAACTTCTCGATTCTCCCATAGAAACACAGTTTCTGAAGATGCTCACAGTAAGACAATCCGGTGAGTATCGGAAACATTTCTTGTTCAGTAAGCAACAGTGAGAAAGATTGAATGTCCTGCAATCTTTCCATCGTAGAAATGACTGAAGTAACCTGCTGTCTTGACAATCCATCAATGCCGAGTTGTCGAAGACTCGTCATGTTAGCTAAGCCACCGTTATTTATCCAATTTCCGGCCTCGATATATGGTAGGCTTTGGAGATTGCACAAGGTGTCCATCCTCAAATGGCCGCTTTCCGGGGAATCGAACGGAGTATATAAGAGCAAATGTCGTAGATGTACCATTTTCCATATAACATTCGGTATCCTTTTAAGAAAACAACTATACCGTAAATCTAATGTTTGTAGATTCTGTAGGTTCCCCATAGATAGAGGAAGCTCTTCTTCTAGATTAGTTTTCCGTAATCCGAGATATCGTAGTTGAATTAAGCTTCCGATTGTATCAGGTAGACTAACAACACGAACACCTTCCATATCCAAGACCCTTAACAGTTTAAAGTTCTTGTAAATGACATTTAGCTTCTTCTCGATGAAACTGATTTTCATCCTCTTCCTCTCCACATCTACATTATACTCTCGATTGAAAAATAGAAGGGATCGTAAATGCGGAGCAAATTTTTTGAGGAAAACGTACCGATCATACCGAGAATGGATAGCATGCCTTCGGGACTTTGTTGAGATAGTTTCCGATCGCTCTGCCTTGTTTCCGTGATGAATTTCGAGGAAAATTTCCTTCCTTCCCTGAGATATAGCAAGGTCTCGTAGAAGATCATGAATACGGACAGTTTTGACTCTCCCGAGTGAACTCAATCTTACTACTTGAATCATACACCGATCGATCAACTCATTTAAGCATTTCTCGGCAACACCTTCAGCTGTTTCTTCACCTTCTTGCAGTAGAAACCCTTCTGCGACCCATAGATGGATCAGTTTTTTAGTCTGGACCGATACATCCTCTGGGAATAGTCCTAGGTAGAGGAAACAAGATTTCAAGTGGGATGGGAGATCATTGTAGCTTAGTGATAAAATCGCAGCTATCCGATCTTGCCCTTTAGTTAAATGCCAAGTGATGTTACGAAAAACACGGTGCCATTCTTCGGTCGACTTGCTTTTCCGGGATAGCAATCCTCCGAGCACTACGACAGCCAAAGGTAAACCACCACATCTCATGACCATATCTTTTCCGAGCTTGTTCAATTCACGGGGAAGACTATTTATTCCATGAAATGCTTTCTTGCAGAACAATTGTAAGCTTTCATCTTCCGTTAAAATCCTCGGTTCATGTGGAATACCCTCTCCGTCGGCATGCAAAGCGACTTCCTTGTTCCGGGTCGTAAGCATCACTTTGCTTCCAGTTTTCCCACGAGGGAATGCTTTTTCTAAACAATCCCAAACTTCCATACTCCACACATCATCAAGAACTACTAAATACCTTCGTTCTTCTAAAAATTCATGCAATTTCTTCAACAAATCTTCCTCTTTTAACTTCTCCAAAACTTCCATTTCAACTCGGTTTAACGCGTTCACATCCGTAACAATACCTTGTAAGATATCTCTTCTTCTGAATTCTTTAGATACATATATCCATGCTCTACAATCGAAATGATTCTTAACATCATTGTGATTATACAATCTCTTCGCAAGTGTCGTTTTCCCCAAACCACCCATACCAACAACAGAAACCACCCTGCGTCTTGATTCCATGCTAGTCAATTGCGTAAGCAAAGCTTTCGTGTCTTCAACCAGCTCGATAATATCATCTTCCTCGACATGAGGAGACGGTTGTCTCCACCAAATCAGCCTTTCATTCACACCACGCCCTTCACCTCCACTGTTCCTCTCAACACCGTACGCATTTCGTCTTCCGGATATTTCCCGAATTCTCATTCGAATACTTTCAATCTCCTTCCCCACCTTGTACAAGTAAAACGGCTTGGTAACGAAATCAAACGTGCTTTGAGCCGCTGCCTTCGAAACATAAGTTTCTATAACTTCTTCCGTCTCGTAAGCTACATCTCTTACATCATTCACCCATTGTTGCATCAAATCATTGTCTTCTTGTTTCATGTCTGCATCTTTAATGAAACTTTGCATCCATCGTAACTCGTTTCTCAGTTGGACGATTTTTCGACTAACACCGTCCATGTATGATGCTTGTTGCGTAAGTAAGTTCGTAAGCTTTTCCACAACCAAGGAAACAGCAAACTCTGCCATCTCTCTTTCTTTCTTGATGAAAATAACTCTGCAAATAGATGTAATGTTAAGTTCTAAATTTAGATATTGGTGTATTATATGCGGCTTCTTAGATAGCTTCCATTGACATACAACTATGGAAATTTCATCATTTTGGTCCCTACATATTTTTATTTTCAACAGAAATTTCCAAGAGGAAATGTTTATACAATTTCTTAAAAATTAAAATATTAGTCATTAAATTGTTTTTTCTTTCCATGGACTTTGTCAAATAAGCCTAACACGTAAATGACTTGAAACCACATTTTTCCTCCATTGACTTTTGTGCATTAGTGTTCTAGAAATGAAGTCATCTTTGTCTTTCCTTCTGCTTGAGCTTGGTTATAGTCAATGATATGTTTTCTATTTTTCAAATGAGAGATTCATTCATGTTTATTTTATGGTCCATGTTCGGAATTCGTGTTTGTCCTTCCTAATAATGTTGCCTCCAAGGTTCAAACTTAAGTTCTCCCCTTAGAAATGCAATGTGCCTTACCGTTGTACCTAAACATTTGTCGGTTAAAATTCAAAGAAAACATTTGCGTCTGTATATATACATAATATTTTGAATACTATAAGAGGATTATTATACACTAATAATAACACGGTAATTTCAGTAAAGTTAAGAAACTATAATATATTAGTATATTATTAATTAGTGAAATTTAAATGATATTTTAAATAAAATTTACGAATATAATTTTGTTTAATAAAATATTATTTTGATTAATAGATTTTTAAGGTTGAAATTTGAATGTGTTAATTAAAATTTATTTCATTTAAGAATATAATTCACTAAAATTTGAGAGAAAAATTGTTATAGAAACCTAATTTAATAAAAAAATTGCAATTCATAGTTTATGGTTATTATTATTCTAAAGTGAAAAGTAAGAATGAGTTTTTTTTTTTTTGGGGTTTAATTGAATTAGGTTTTCGGGTTTATTTTCAGATTTATTTTTGGTTTGATTTAATAAAAAATGGGTCATCGATTTTTCCCTACTATTATTTAGATTTAATTTTTTGGTAAATTGAATTTTATTTTCTAATTTTTAAACAAATAATCTTTTATATAAAAATTTAAGTTAATTTCACTATTTTAAATATAAAATATTTACTTTTACATCAAAATAAATTAAAATTAATTATAAATTAAATACAAATAAATTTTGATAGCAGTAATTTTTAAAACTTATATTTTATTAATTGTTCAATTGATTCAATTACCCTATACATATAAATTATTAAAAATTCAAGAAATAAAAATTTTAATTCAATTGATTTTTTATTCAATTAATCGATCTAATAATTCCGGATTGATACCCAACCGGACCGGCTCAAATAACATAGCAATATCTCCTTTGAGATCTATTTTCAACTCATCAATTTTTCTTGCTCTAATAAAAATTTGAAAGAGCAATTTGTAACAATATATCCAATATTCACCTCGTTACATGAACACTATGGGTATATGCCAAAGCTGCTTTAATGATATATATATATATATATATACACACACACTCATAAATATAGCATCTATAATGCTCTAAAAATCTTTAAAAAACCCAAATTTCACCTTTGGATTTAAAACCCATTCTTATCTTTAGCTATATGTTTCAATCATAAATCTCTATATTGTTCCAAAAAAAAAAAAAAAAAAAAAAAAAAAAGTGTCATAAAGATATATAGTTTTCTCATTCATGTGCTTACATGGCATCAAGCATCACTTTCATGAAAAAAGTCATTAAAAACAAATTGATGCAGGGCATGATCTTCCCTTCAATTAAACTTTATCATCATGGAACCACCACCGTGTCTGCTTCGGAGATCGGCCATTCCTACAGTTCTTTACGTACCTGTCGTTGTCTTCGGGACATTGCTGCAACGTCACGGAGAAAAAGTATATCATTTAGGACATGGCATATCGTGTTCATTTCCAGTTTTGAAATATTTGAAGAAGCAAGAAAAGCATCGAGAAAAGTCTATTATATTTGAAGTTCTAACCTTGGCAGTCGCGCTCGATAGCATGGAGAGAATGCTGATACAGATAGAACTAACAGTCATAGCAGGTGACCATGAATCATACAATATATCTACAAAACACAATCAAACAATCATGTATCATATATGTTTGTTTCCTTATAAATTATGTAAATATAGGTAAAAGTATCATGGAGACATATACTAGTCGTCAGATAGCATTTTACCCCCTCTTCTCATAAAATAGGCAAATTAGTCACAGTGTGTTAGTAACGCATGGCATGCCACATGTACATCATGCTGACATACATGGACCAGTTTTTAACTGTACAAATGGATACAATCTTTAACAAAAGGACCAATTTGCTCTCTGATTTAACACATCAGGACTAATGAGAGCAAAATGAAATCCAACTCCTAATATAGGGACCTCCATAATACTTTACTTGCAAATATAACATTGGCAAAGCACATAAACGTGTTAAAAGGACGAATGTCTATACTATATATAATGTGTCCGAATTGGTGTCACGAGTTAATAGAACATCATCTTGGTTAGAAAATGACTAAAACCCTCCATCTTTTACAAAGTAATAAACACTACTACGAAGGGTTTTTTTGTCTTTTAATATTTCATATAAAATCAATTTAAATCAACACATGGTAGGACTCGAACCTATAGGACACCATGGTTTCCAAAGTCTCAACTTTAGCAATTCAACCAAACCCTAATTTGCTTTTTTAGGTAATTCTTTTTACCACTTTGTGGGTGTGCCATAATAAGCGCGTGCATACGCAAATGAAACCAAACATGCCTTAGCAAACAATTCTTTTCTCAATTGTAATACAATATTTGAGACAAAGGCTAAATTGCTAATTTCTTTTTCCCATACATATAGCAAAATGGATAAATGGAGATAGATACAATAATATATATCCAAATATCAGTGAAAATAACCTCACACAACACAATCAAGGATCCTTTTAAGAATGTTAAAAAAAAAAAAAAAAAGAGAAAGCATTAAAGGTAACAATAAATCAGAATAGAGACAACAAAATATATGTAAACCATCACTTTCATATAAAAAATAGATAAAAACTAAGATGAAAGCAAGCTCATGATATAGAAATAGCAAAACACTTCTACATACATAATATTATATAAAGATGAAAATCAGTGAAAGACCAGAGAGGAATTCTCTTAAAATTATTAAAAAGACATCAACTATATTACCTAAACAAATATGTCCATTGCTATAAATATGTGGATGGAGAGGTGCTGGATGAAGAAATATAACCTGCCACCAAAAAATAAAAGCTTGCATTTTTGTTTTAAAATTAAGGAATTTAAAATTTATAAAAGAAAAAAAAAAAAGGTTTCAAATGAAAATTAAACCTGGGGTGCTTCCATGGGGTAATGTTCAGGGAAATCAACTTGAAGCTGATAAGTTTCATTGGCATATAAAGTACCCGGAGCTCCATTTACTTCAATTACCCATCTTTTTTTTTCAATGAAAATAAAAAAGGATCAATTTTTTTTAATTTTTATGAATTAAAAGATCTAAACAAATATATATATATATATATGAATGAAAATTAAAAAGTATACCTTTGAAGATTATCTGTGACTTTATGTTTGAAACCAGAAGGAGGGTTGGACTGCCATTCTACAAGCTCTTTTTGCAGCCGATTACAGGCAATTTTACTCAGCGCCTAAAACAACAAATTAAATTCCCAGAAAATTAATTCAAACCCCAAAAATAAACGAACGAACAAAATCAAATTCCCAGAAAATTTAATTCAAACCCTAAAAATTAAAAGTGAGAACAAAAAAAGGAAGAAAGAGGAACCTTGCGAGAGGATGCAGATGAGCTGCTCATAGTTTAATTGGGAGCTTTGGGTATATGATTTTTCTCGGCTTTTTCTTTCAAAAAAAATCATAAATTTATGAGATTTTTTTGAGAAAAAAAAAAGAGAGAAAGGGAATGACTATTTTTCTTTCTAATTTGACGACAGAGAGAAAGAACACGAAAAAGAGCCCACGATTTTATGAGGCACTGACCTTTCTCTTCGCTCCTTCTTCAACAATAATGAAACGACGTCGCTTCCCTCATGGATCCCATTTCAGGTTTGGGTTATTTTGGATTTGATGGTCGGATTCGAGTATCGGGGTTTTTTAAACGGTAAACTACATTAATAGTTATCTAATTATTAATAAATTTTTATTTAGTTATCTAATTATTAAAAGTTACAAAATGATCACTAAATTATTAGTAAATTTCTTTTTTAGTCATCCAACTATGAAAAGTTATAAAATGGTCACCTAACCATTCAATTTTGTCTTTTTTGGTCACCAGTTAGCTAACATAAAAATAGAAACGCAAAAATCCAAAATAGTTGTGTGACCAAAAAAGATAAAATTGAATAGGCGAGTGATTATTTTGTAACTTTTCATAATTAAATGACCAAAAAAGAAATTTACTAATAGTTAGATGATCATTTTGTAACTTTTCATAGTTGGATAACCCAAAAAAAATTCACTAATAATTGGGTGATTAATAATATAGTTTTTCAAGTCATTTTTTTATTATTTAGGGTTGCTAAAAGTTTGGATTATTTATTTTGAATTCATCAATAATGTTATTTTAACTCTGGTTGTTTAAACTGGATGGATCGGAACCAATCGATATGTTGATCTGAAAAAAGGGATTGGAGTGGTGAAATCGCAAACCGATACCCACCAATGAAATGGTCCAAAACACAGCTCAAATCCCCCAAAAAAAAAACAGTTTTGTAAAGTATTTAAGAGGTCGTTATCTTATAGAGACTGGAACAAATTAGTCCTTATACTATAAAAATAATCGAATATCAAATTGTAATAAATAACATTTACTATATAAAAAATGTCTTGAGAATTATTCTTTTCAACCGTAGTTCAATTCGAAACAAAATATTTCATTTACAAAACGATAAGAACTTTAAAAATATTAACTTTGTTAAACCGTAAATAATATTTTTTAAATAATAAATGTTAATTCTATTTCGATTTGGCCTTATTTGATTTTTCTTTAATAATGCAAGGACTAAATTGATCTATTTAATAATAAATGGACTAATTCAATCAGGTTCCTATAATTGATCTATTTATAATTTAATGTATAATCTGTGGTCCAACCAATTCAACTACCGGTTAAAATCTAAAAACATTGGTTTTAACATGTGCAATTCATAGATCCTGTTCAGGTTTTAATTCATGAGTTCGATTTAACCCATACAGGTCAATAGTATCTTCGGGACTTCAATTTTGATGAGATTAAAATATCGTGTTGCAACCATTCTGTTCCAAGTATGTCAACAAAATTGGCAAGTTTGATTGATTTCGATTTAAATTTGAGATCGTGACATTTCAAATTCAAATTGTTTTGAGTTTAAATCATTTGAATTTGGGACTCGGTTTTCAAGTTTGGTCATCACATGTTCAAATCTTTTCAAAGTTGATCACTTATGGTTCAATTTATTTCGAAATTCGAGTAGTTTCAAGTTCAAATTAATATATTTTCGAATTAATCAAATCAAATTTTTAAATTTTGATCAAAATTTACGAGTTCAAGTTCGAGCCAAATATATAGAAACTGAAAGAGAAATTTTGCTCTAGGAATATCACATGTTGAGAGTTCACATTGTCCTATTGAGAAATAATTGGCAAACTGCAATACAAATTCATTATATTTGTTAATTTGAAAACACCATTTATGCAACAACTTTTGCAAAACATGTTAATTCGCCTTCGAAATTTTTATTCAAATTTCAAACTCGACTCAATACGATTTAACCATAAAAAGGTCAATAATCCAAATTTAAATCGATCCAAACTCAAACATGTCTAAATAAAATATTATAAGAATCTCGAATCAAAACCCAAACAAATCAAACCTGAAATTACGCAAATAAATAACCTTAAATTATCAAAACCCGTAATGATTTAACCCGGAAATTCTAAATTTTTAATTTAAATAATCTAAACCCAAATCACCAAATGTCATTTTCTTTTATTGGATTAATAGACTTTGCAAGCTATTCATTTTATACTAAATTGTTATGCTTAGGTTGGTCCAACCAATGGAAAAAAGAAAAATACTAAGAGTGGGCTCTGAACTCTGTTATTTGGAGCTTTTCTTTGTATTTCCTTTTTTTGGGCTAATTTTCGTTTTAATCCCTTTACTATATTGAAATTTAATATTTAATCTTTATACTTTTAATTTAGTATATTTTAATTCTCTATTTTTATTATATTGTTAATTGCTATAATTAAAGTGATTAAGTGAGTTTTTATTATAATATTGTTCAATCACATAGTTCGGGTTAATGTTGTAAGAATCGAACTAATAGTTGAATCAGTCAAACTATCCATTCCCGATTCAATCATTAAAAAAATATTAGAAAAAGTTAGAAAAAAAATAAGGAAAAGCATAAATAAATAATAATATAAACATAAGCATTTATTTTATAAATTATAACAACAAAATTAAATATTCAAAAACTAACTTAAATTCGCTTTAAACAACTTTTTACCTGATTCAATCGATTTTGCATCGATTGACCCCTCCTCTAATTTTATAGTACGGATTGGATCACCTGTTCCCGGTTCAATTGGTTCAACGAACAATCTAGTTTGATTTTAACAAACATGGTTAGGGTCTCGAAAAATCCAACCAACCATGTCAATCGAATACTTAGGGTTTTTTTTTTTTTAATTTATGTCATCATTTGAATAGCAACAACTAAAGTTGTTATCAATTTAGACCCACTAATAACATTATAAAAGTAAAGAAATCAAACTATGACAAATTAAGATAAAAGGATTAAAACCCAAATTTAAGCTCGGTAGAGGGACTACAAATGTAATTAAACATTTTTAATATGTCAATAACAAGAAAGGAATAAAAAGCAAATCATGGCTGCGGCCATTTAAAAAAAAAAATCAAATTGAATAAATATTAATTAATTAAATAATTAATTAGATAAATATTACTTTATTAATATTTTAACAAGATATTTATTATTATTTTATTATTTTATTTAGTATATATGTGTGTTGGGGGGAAGAAAAAACAACACACCATCCATCTTTCCCATGCACCAACGTGAGAAGAAGAGAGAAAGAAAGAAGTTTTGTTTTCTTTACAATTTGGTCCTTTTACCAAAAATCCACCATTTTCACTTAAAATTCAAAAGAATTTCCATAGCCATCAAGAGATAAAGATGACAAAGAGACTATGGGGAGCAAGAATATCAAGTTAGATTCAAGAAATAGAAGCTGTAGGAGAGAGAAAATCAAGTTAAAGATTGAAATCAATAAAACAAGGTAAGAACATCAAGTTTTCAATATATTTTTAAGTTTGATATTGTGGAAAAAGCATGGAAATGATGTTAATGTAGAGTTTTCTTATATAAGGTTTTATGTTCTTGATATGTTAGTGAAGGAAAATAAGAGAAAGTGATGGGAAATATTGTAGAGAAAGGAAATAAAGGTGTTATAAACTTGGTAATTAACATTTTGCACTAAAACAGTTTTGGACAGCAGCAGTAGTCTAACTTTAGAAAATTACCAAAAATTATAGATATCGAATTATAGGATGAATAAAATATGGAATTAAATCTTATTGAGTCTAGTTTATTATAGAAGAAACGGTGTAAGTAATGGAATTGTAAATCACGAGATATAATAGGTTTTGTGAGGCAAGGTCAGAATGATTTCGGGTTCCCCTGTTATAACTTTGTAAAATCATAAAAAAATGGATAATAATAATTAGGGGCTTAAATTTATATTTTTAAAATCCTAAATGAGTTTATTTTCAATAGAAACAAACGGGAACATCATCCGAATCCCGTATGAGGAGATAATTAATTTTTAGTAAAGAAGGGTCAGAACTGTCAGACAGTAGAACAGGGGTGAATTTAAAGAATAAATTGTACTTATTGGATAAACCAAAAATTCTGAAAATTTTATGGTAAGGAGATATGTGAGTCTAGTTTTAGGTAAAATTAGCGGATATTAAATTGGAATTCTATAGCTCAAGATATAAATAATTTAGTGACTATGACGCAAATGGACAGCTTTGAATAAATTTATGAGTAAATAGTGAAATCATAGATAATGTTACTTGTAAGCATGTTATATAAATTAAGGATGTGGAATGGAGAGGAGGAGGAGGAAAATATATATGAATATTCAACTAGCATGGCTAATTTGCATGTTCTAAGCTCAGGGACTAAATTGAATAAAAGTAAAATTTTATGGGTAATTTTGTAAAAATGTCAAGAAATGACCAAATTGCATGAAATGGATTATTTTATTATTTAAATTATAAAATTGAATGAAATTATTAATTTAAATCAAGATCGGGTGAAAATATGTTTTAGGGATTAAATTGAAAAGTGTTGAAATTATGGAAAATTCTGATATTTCATAGAATTCATGGGCTGTTATATATATATATGAGAATAATTAGGCTTGAAACAAGGATTAAATTACAATAATTTTATTTTTCTGAACCTAAGGATTAAATCGTCATTAATTAAAAGTTTAGGGGCAAAATGGTAATTTTGCCTAGAGCATAAATTGAATGTATTAGAATATGAAATGAATGAAAATGATGATCAAATTTATTTATAAAGATTCAGATGATTCAAATACGAGACTTGAATGTGGAAAAGAAAAGACATCGGATTAGTGAAATTATAAACACGAACAAGCAACGAGGTAAGTTCGTGTAACTTGAATTATACTTGAAATATATTCTTATTGATGTGAATATGATTTGGATGTTTATTGTATGATAATTGACGAAGCATTAATATTCTTGATGAAAATGGAAAATAAATCCCAGTTGAATGAAAGGAAAATTCGATGGATCTCTGAAAAGGAATTGACGGTAAAAAGGATCTAGCCCGGACGGGTGATCCTATCCTGATATAGCCCTCCCGAAGAATATGTGTGAAAAGGATCTAGCCCGAACGAGTGATCCTGATATAGCCCTCCCGAATAATATGTGGAAAATGGATTTAGCCCGGACGGGTAATCCGAATTAGGATCTCAATTTTAGCTGACTGTAATTCGATCCAAACTCATTAGAGTAATTGTCGTTGCAGAGGATTTAGCTTTGTCTTTGGTAATCCCGACAATACTCTTTGAGCATATGTTACTGAGGATTTAGCTCGGATCGTAATCCCATTGTAAGAAATGAGGTTCGCGGAGTGTGCTTTCTTACGATTTAGCCTAGACCGTAATTCCGCTTATAAGGATGAGGTTCGCGAGTGTGCTCTCTGGAAAAGGGTATACCCATATGTGTACGAATTGACGGACACGGAATTGTACACTATAAGTGTACTACTGGAAAATCCATCGAAATTCCGAGAAATTCAACGGGATAAATATAGAAAATGGCAAGTACTTGAAATCATGAAATTAAACTTGAAATACATAGAAATGATAATTATTTGATATATTGAAATATGACATGGAAAATACATGTATGTGAAATTTGCCAGATAATTATGCATATTCAAGATTATGAACTACTACTAGAACAAATATATACTAAACTCATGAAAGTGATGGTACATGAAATATTGTTATAATAAATTGAATAATTTATATTTATGAAGAAATAGCAAGAGAATGATATGTATCATGACATGTAAATATAAGACTATCTTTGATACGTTTTATAAGGAAAATTATGTATATTAAGATAAGTAATAAATTCAAATGAGACATGTCGAAAAAAAAAAACAATAAGTTTGTTAATTTTAAAGTACGCTAACCAATGTAGGAAAATTTTAAGATTTTTGCGAAGAATTCCTTATAATCCCGATTTAATCCCGGTTGGTTCCTATTTTTTTATTATTTACCGGAAAGGGCCGAATTCCACGAAAACGCGTCCACGTCAGCGCGATCTCAGGTGCTGTGTCAGCAAAACGCGTCCCTAGGGGAGCGTTTTGCCCTTTTTGTTAACCCCGCAACGGCTAAATTTTTTTTTTGACCGTTTGGGCTCCAACGGTCAAAAAAAAAAAACTATAAAAACTCCCTTTCATTTTTTTCACACAAAAATCCTCTCAATTTTCTCTCAAAGCTCTCTTTAATTTTTGTAAAAAAGCTCTATTTAAAATTTTTCTGAATTAGTTTTTTTTTTTAAATTAAAAAATATTCGATCGTGTTAACAATGACCGGAGAATTAATTCGTCTCGATAATAAACACATCTCCGTCGAACAAATGAAAATGGTAAGTGTTAATTTTAATTTTTCAATATTATTTAATATTTTTTTTCATTTATGCAATTTTAATTAATTTTTATTTTATAATTTTTTATAACAGTCTGTAGATCGGGTGTTGCAATGCTATATCTGTAATATGTCTGGTCCTCAATCACCGTTGATAGAGAATTACTTGCGGGAAGCGGGTTTTTGGTACGTGGCCACGATAGGCCGGGGGTGCAAGTTGGACTCAAAACTCATTAGTGCGTTGATAGAGAGGTGAAGACCCGAGACGCACACATTTCATCTTCCATGCGGAGAGTGTACTATCACTCTAGAAGACGTGCAGTTGCAATTGGGATTGCCGGTGGATGGGTACGCAGTCACCGGGTCCGCTCAATCTACTGATTAGGGAGCCGTATACTACGAGCTTTTGGGTGCTATTCCGGATAATATTAACGGAGGTCGGATCGAGATGGGCTGGTTACGAGACACATTTTCGGAGCCGGATAATGATTCGACTGAACTAGAAAGAATACAATATGCTCGGGCATACATTCTTGAGATAATTGGAGGTTATCTGATGCCGGACTTGTCACGAAACCTCGTACATCTAATATGGCTACTGAAACTCGTTGATTCTAGAGCAGATGATGAATTTAGTTGGGGGTCTGCTGTGTTGGCAACATTGTACCGGGAGATGTGCGGGGCGACGCGACCGAATAAAGCCAAAATCGGAGGTTGCCTATCACTACTGCAATCATGGCAACGGTTTCGCTTTCCATTTTTACGTCCTCAAGTGGACCACCCATATACATTCCCACTCATAACGAGGTAAATTTTATATTAGATTTTACAATTATTACGTAGATTTAAAATATAATTGTATGCTAAAATTTTATTTAATTAGGTGGAACTATTCGGCGAGTTATGTTGGAATACCTACCTCTCTTGAAGATATACAACTTCTATTAGACCAACGGTCGGAAGCACTAGTAAGTATTAAATAAAATAGATATACATAATAAAATAGTTGATTCGTATTTAGTATTATGTATATAACTAATATTTTTATCATGTTCATATAGTTTCAATAGACACCATACGAGGATCTGACAATTCCGGCAGTAATTTCGGATGAATTCTTTCAAAATCCGAACATTTGGCATGTGAAGGTCCCATTGGTTAACTATGCCACCGTGGAGATGCACCAGTCAGATAGAGTATTGCGACAATTTGGATTCCGACAACCGATTCCCGTGGCACCTGAGGTGCTCGATGATGAGCACAAAGTCGACTTACGGCAGTTGCATACGAATTGGCCGAGATTCTGGTCAGCATATATCGAAATATGGGAAAATCAGTATGATTATATACCTACTCGGGAATCGATCATCGTTCCAGAGTTAGCGTGCGTGCCAGAATACATGCCATGGTTTAGGATCCATGGCAAGCCATATTTACTGTCGGAAGAGGAGAGGCAACGACAAATTCGTGTCCAAAGGGAACGACGGGGCCTTTTAAATCCAAGAAGAAGGGATGACGACGCGGGCCCATCAACAGCGCCCACACAATCACCAGGCCCATCAACAGCGCCCACACAATCACCGAGCCCAACACTTCAACCGACGACACCCACATCACAGCCTTTTCAGATTATGCCAGGTGTCTATCCTAGCCCTTTTATATATTCTAACCCTTATATGTTTCCTTTTTCCAGTCCTATGGTAGGTTAGAATGCATGGCCCGGTTCATATTCGTTCCCGATTACTCTGAGTGGACCGTCGATCTATAGGCCGCCGTCACATGAGGGATCGCACGAGGCGCCGTCGGGGAGCTCTTCTTTTTACCAATCCCCATCGCATTATGAGATTCAAACACCTCCGCTATGGGTGATGCAAACACCTCCGCATTCATTATTCTATCAATGTGGGTCATCCTCCCAACACCCACAACCAGATCCCCTGCCGGAGGAACCACAATCCCCGCCGGAGCAACCACATCCCCTGCCAGAAGCTGAACAAAGGAGGAATCCAGCGCGTAACCGTCGACGACCCCCATGTGGCACTAATTTCGGCCGGCACCAACATTGATTTTTTTAAATATATTTGTATAAACTTTTTTGTATTGTTTCATTTAATAAAATAAAAGTTGTTTTTAATATTTTAATTGTAATTTACTTTTATATTTTTAATAAAATAAAAGTTCTTTTGAATAAACCAATATTTTAAATATTTTTAAATATTTTTTAATATATTTGTACAAACTTTTTTATATTGTTACATTTGATAAAATAAAAGTTGTTTTGAATAAAGTAATTGTAATTTACTTTTATATTTTTAATAAAATAGAAGTTCTTTTAAATAAGGCAGTATTTTGAATATTTTTATATTTTTAATAAAATATAAATAATGCAACATAGTTTTATTACAACAACTATCAGCTATTCTGATTTGGACATGATCGACTTGTATGACCTGGGTTCCTACACCATTCGCACAACTTCTGTTGGTTGGTTGTTTCTCGGATATCCATATTGTTACAAATTCTAGTCGAGCAAAGTCGACCTTTTGGTTTGCGATACAATTCTTTATCCGGTAACAACTTAAACGGAGCAAGCGATACAGACGGCCACTTACGTTCATCTGAGACCGGTAGGAATACGTGTCTCCAGACGTTGTACATGTATTCTATTTTGTACACTTCGTCGACATAGCTCATGAGATCCAGACGAAGATTCTAATAAGCTGCAATTACATGAGCGCATGGATAACGAAGTGCGTTAAACATCCCACAGTCGCAAGTCCTATTTCTCAAGTGTACACGATATTGCCGGCCAGTAATACCTTGGTGCGGTCTGTCAAACTATGTCACACGAAACCATAGGTTGTCACGATCGTGACACACTGTGTGTATGGTGTTCGCCCACGCCTTCGCTTTGTTAATTTCTTGCAATACCTTCCTGCACCATACATGGCCTCCCTGCATTTGGCCTTCATAACTCGCTGCTCGCTTTGGAAATAGTGCCGCTAAACGAAAATATATCTCTCACACAACCGATGTTATCAACAAATGACGCGTTCCTTTTAGAACAGAATTTATGCATTCAGCCAGGTTTGAGGTCATATGACCATATCGTATGCCACCGTCGTATGCTTGTGTCCACTGTTCGAAAGGTATGTTATAGAGGTAGCCTGCGCCTTCTTCGTTAACTGAACGCAAAACCGCCAACATCTCATGAAAACGGTCATTACTTATCTCATACCCTGTCAACATAAGTTCATAGCGAAAATTACATACCACTCTTCCATTCAGAATAAATTGAATATTACAAACAAAATTATATTAATAGAGATTAAATACCCATGTTGGTCACTTGGTCGTCGTTCACTTGTAGATCGATATTGCCCGTAGTAGTTGGACGCAACGTGTTTTAGGTAATACCGATGGTGTGTGCGATGCCATAGGCTTCTCTGTTGCTCAATTGCGGCTAGTATTCCAATGCCCCGATCCGATATAACGCAGATATCAGGTTGGGGGCAAACATACCTCCTTAACCTAGAAAGAAAGAAATCCCATTCATCAGCTGACTCCCCTGGTGTTATTGCAAACGCAATTGAAAAGATTCTCCCACTGCCATCCTGTGCCACAACTAGCAATAGACGATGAGTATATCTACCAAACATAAAGGTACCGTCAATTTGTACCAATGGCTTGCAGTATAGAAATGCGTCTCGACATTGCTTAAAGCTCTAGAACAGACGCTTGAACACTTGGCATCCACGGAGCAATCGGTCGTTGTAGTACACAGGTGCCGTTTCAAGGTCTGTTATGAAACCTGAGACGTATCTCTCCAGCACTTGACACCAGTGCCACACATCATTATATGAAGCGTCCCACCCACTATGTATCTTTTCCAATGCCTTCTGCTTAGCTATCCAAGCCTTGCGGTAAGAGCGCGTGTACCTCAATTGGCTACAAATATTGGCAATTAAGATCGGCACTGAAGTACTGGGATCTGCCTTCACCGTCGATAGTATTAAGCTAGCTAACATATCTGAATCCATCTTGGGATGATCATGTGAAACACCTGTCAACGAAGTACGTTAAATAATGCAACATTACGTAATAACAGTATTATTCAAAAACCCTTAATACTGTACCTCCAACACATGTATGTGGGCCTTTGTACTTTTTTATCTCCCACAACCCTGTCATCTTCCTCAACGAGGCGTAGATTTTCCATGAACATGTACCGTCTTGCACTGCACACTTGGCCTCAAACTTATCGGATTTGGATTTAACCACGTTGTTGTTAACCCCGTTCATGATGCTATGTTGTTTCAATGCACCAGGAAAACTATCATTATTAGAAAACTCATTACCAACTTTCAATTCACCCAAATCCAATAACGAACTTGTATGATCACGCCTTCTGTGTGGTAGATCTGGAAACTCTAACGCATCATCTGCAGATAGATCGACATTATGCATGTGGACTGGAGGCGAGTACGCCCTAAATCACGGATCTTATTCTTCTTCATCTGAACCCCCTTCAACATCTTCAAGTTCAGTTGGAACAGGCTTCAGTTCAGAAAATAATGTAACTTCTGCACCATCGGGGCCGGGCTCTCGGTGTGGATCCACATGGGACTCATTATCCAACCTGTAACAGCCTGAATTTGGGGCTAGTCAGAATAGTGGTTTCGAAACTATTAATCCGAGACCAGAGAAATTATTTTTAATAGTTTTATATGTGTTATATCAAGATTATATGGGTGCATGTAAATTTTGGTGCATTAATTTTGGTGATTTCATGTTTAATTTCGAAAAAGGACTAAATCGCATAAAGTGCGAAAGTTTCATTTTACAAGCTAAAGGTGTCTAATAACTATGGAATATTAAATTGGAGGTCCTTAAAGTGCAATTAGGCCTTCCTAAAAGTGATGACCGGCCAAGGGAGACAAGAGCATTAAATTTGGTAAAAAATTTGGTGATATTAGGTAACTAAAATTAATAAAATAAGATAAATAAAAGAGTTGTCATCTTTTACTATTCTCATTTCTTCTTCCACCGAAAATTGAAGCAAGAATAAGGGTTTTTGGAGCTCAAGCTTTCAGCCAAGCTATCCCTTTGCAAGTAAGTGACTTTAGAGGTCTTTCTTGATAATTTTTATACTTTTGGAACCCCCAAAGCTTAAGCTAGCTAATGAGGGGACTAATTTTCAAAATGGTTGAAAGTTTAGGGATTTTCCATGAGAGTGTTTATGTTGTTTTCTAAGTTTTTATGGAAGAAAATGATTGTTAGTGGGTTAAAGAATAACTTTTGTGAAAGATTTTTCCATGAAAACACCTAAATGAGACTTATTTGTAAAGGTTGTAATTGAGTAGTAAATGCATGAAATGATTGGTATTGTGAATTTTTGTAAGAATAATAAATGTTTAGCTAGGCTTGTTTAATGAGAAAATATGATGAAAAATGATTTACGAGCTTAGGGGTAAAATCGTAATTTTGCCAAAGTATAAGGGTAAAATGGTCATTTTTTCCAAAATAGAAATTTTGAAGTGTTATGATTTATGTAGTGATTAAATGAGTGAATTTTATAATTATAGATCAAGAAGAACGTGGAATCAACCTTGACCGGGGAAAATGCAAGGTTTCGGACTAAACCGTCAATTAACATATTTTGCACCGAGGTAAGTTTATGTGTAGACGATACATCCTTAATACCTATGTTTTTTATCTATTGATGCATTGTATGGATGTAAATGCTTATTGGTGAGATTGATTGTAAATGGTAGAAAATGTGTAATTCTCGAATGAACCTCGGAATAGAAATATGAGTACGGATGATTATCCGTAAATATGTAATTATTGGTAGGCTATGTACGATACCACCTTGTTATTTATTCACGATGGGCTGTGTGCGATACCACCGTAATTATCATTGTTAGTGGGCTGTGTGCGATACCACCGTATTATTGATAAATGGTGGGCTGTGTGCGAAACCACCGGGTATCTTGTATCATTTCGAAGGGTTCATTGAGAAACTTGTATAAGTAAATATTTCATGTCGTTTCGTGGTGATAAGTGCAGGTTATATGTGCAATAAATTGTGGACAAAGTTTATGTTATGTGTTTGGGATGTGGTAAGAGTTGAGATGAGTAAGCATGATTATGAGAATGTGAATTGTTTTCACATAGTATGTAATATTTTTGAATGATTAGTCTATGATATGAGGCTTATTGTTTACATATAGACTTACTAAGCTTAAAGCTTACTCCCTTCTCTTTTCCCTTATTTTATAGTGTCGAAGAGCCAGCTCGGGATACGGATAAGCAAAGGATCGCCCACACTATCAACACATCTTGGTATATTTAGACATAGCATTTTGAGTATGGCATGTATAGGGACTAGGCTTAGTTAAATGTCATATTGTTTTGGCCAAATGTGTTGGCTCATTCAAAGATGAACTCTTTTGTATAAGGCCATAGTTGATGGCTCTTCCTTATTAATATATGAAAAGATGAGGTTATTCATGAATGTGCAAGATGCATAATTGGTTAGCTTAGTTTAAATATGCATGGATGGGTTGAAGGTTTGATGTGAATTATGTTTGTATGAGTTGGAGTGATAGAAATAGCTTGGAAAATAGCCCTGTTCTTGTTCACACGGGTAGACACACGGGCGTGTGTCTAGGCCGTGTGTGACACACGGTCAACCTCATGGGTGTGTGGTTAGGCCGTGTGTCCCCCTGTATGCTAGGTTTACAAGTCAGTATGTTCAGTAGTAAACACACGAGCAGAGACACGACCGTGTGTCTCAGCCGTGTGGAAGGCACAGCCATGGACACGGGCGTGTGCCTAGGCCGTTTGACATTTATGAAGTGATGACGTCAGAAACAAAATGCCAAGGTTTTGGCACACGGGCTAAGACACGGGCGTGTCGAGGCCGTGTGAGGGACACGGGCCAGGGACACGGACGAGTGTTCGGCCGTGTGAAAACCCCTGTAGGTTTGAATTGAAAAATAATTCCACACGAGAGTGGAACACGGGCATGTGATATGCCACACGGGTGTGTCCATTCTTCCACACGGGCGTGTGGACTGGTTAGTGAAAATTTTCTAAGTTTTTCTAGAGAGCTTCAAAAGGGTTTGATTTGATCCTGAACTATTCCTAATGTGTGATTTGGGCCTCGTAGGCTTGTTTAAGAGGTGTTATGAAAAATTTTAATTTGGAGTAGATAGTCATGTCTCGGTATTGCATAATTGTTGGTATATAAGTCTGGTAATGCCTCGTACCCTGTTCCGGCGTTGAATGCGGGTAAGGGGTGTTACAAAACCCACCATCATCTGCAACGTACGAGGTCCCCTCGCCGGTGGACGTCGTAGGGAGTACATCATCCCTTATTCTGGACGTTTCATAACGTCCCCAATTAGATGTGGATTGCCAACCACTAGAAGTTGATATCATTCCCCAATACGTATTTCCAGCATCAAACATCGACCCGCCGAGGTACATGTCCCATCCACTAATGGAGTGTCGTGCAGGGGTTGTGTATTCCATACTGCTACCAAACACAGGCGCTTTTGTGTTTTGCCACCTACTAACGGAGTGTCGGACAGGGGTCGTGTATTCTCTCGAACAACAGTAGATGTTGAAGTCACAAATGCATCATTTGGCAATGAAAATTGTACATATAACTCAAGATAGGGTGATCCACTAGCGAGATGAGTCTGCATCATTACCTCCAAGGTACGAGCACCTTTGATGTCGAACGAGTCATATGTCACGGGATCAACCGAAGCACAAAATCGATACTTAATAGACAAAACTTTCATTGGCGTCGTTCCGAAGATTTCACGCCTAATTCTTTTACGAAGTTTTGTCAAATCTATGTTCTGGTTAAAAACCAGTCGCGCTGTGTTATCCGATAAAAAAACAACACCGTTCTCGGTGTGACGGACCTCACCATCATAGTAAATAACAACACTAATACGTTCACTCATATTCAATTTCTATTCTGCTTAGCCTCTCTAATTTTTCTTGCTGTAACTTATGCAACCTAAGAATGAAATTTGGCTCATTTATAGTCTAAGGCCAAATAGGAACTACTGTAGAAAAAGAGCGTCTACGTGGGAGCTTTTTTCAGTAATTTTGCTGACAGTGCATCATGCTTGAAGCGTTTTTGACACTATTTGTTCAGAAACATCTTCTCAAAATTATTTTTTTTAAAACTATTGTAGAAAAAGCGCGTCCACGTAGGAGCTTTTTTCAGTACTTTTGCTGACAGTGCATCCTGCTTAAAGCGTTTTTGACACTATTTATTCAGAAACATCTTCTCAAATTTATTTTTCGAAACTCATCAGAGAAAAACGCGCGTCACGTGGGAGCTTTTTTCGTAATTTTGCCGACAAAGGCATCCTGCTTGAAGCGTTTTGACACTATTTGTTCGAAACATCTTCTCAAAATTATTTTTCGAAACTCATCAGAGAAAAGCGCGTCCCACGTAGGAGCTTTTTTTTTTACTTTCTTGACGATGCATCCTGCTTGAAGCGTTTTTAGCACTATTTGTTCAGAAACGTCTTCTCAATTTTATTTTTTCAGAAACTACTCTAGAAAAAATATTTTATTGCTAATATATTTTTTTCCAAAACCCTAAACACAAAATTATTTTTAAAAAACTAATCCATAATTTAATTAATTAACCCTAAACCCTAATATAATTGATTTTTTTAAATTAATAGTTAATTTAATTAATTAACCCTAAACCCTAATTTAATTGATTTTTTTTCTTAAAAACACTAAACACTAAATCATAAAAACCTTAAACCATAAAAACCATAACCCTAAAACTATAAACCCTAACCCTAAAAAAAAGGGCAAAACGCGTCTCTGGGGGAGCGTTATGTCCACGTTAACACAAAGTGCGCTCTCAAGGAAGCGCTTTGTGCTGACGTGGACAAAACGCTCCCCAGGGACGCGTTCTGCTGACAGATCACCTGAGATCGCGCTGACGTGGACGCGTTTTCAAGAAATTCAACCTTCTCTGGTAAATAATAAAAAAAGTTGCCCATTTTCGTAAATAATTTTTGAAAAAGGCTTTTTTTTTTTTTAAAATGGCCCACGGCTGCGGATTTTCCTTCTCTTTTCCTTTTGTTCCTTAATTGCATTCATATCAACAGCAATGGCCTTATTTAACTTTTAGCCCCTCACAAAATATAAAACTTCAATTGAATCCATTTTAATCACTTAATTAAATAAAAATTTGCATTTTTGGTCTCCTTTAAAAAATATAATTTCAATTTAAACCATTTTAACATCAATTTTTTATCTGTCTCCCCGAATTTTTTAATTATATCTCGACTCCTGATAGAATATTCCTGAATTGGTCCTGGGATATCAAGGGCGAATTATGATTCTAGAAAGTAGAAAAGGATATTCATAGGCCCTATCTTTACCATGGCTAGTGCTATGGTAGCTGTTGTTTTTATCTTGAAAGATGACATGACATTTATCTACCTCGTCTGCCATAGCACAAAATCATCATAAAAATTGATGTTGACATTACAATTTATATTATTTGGTTCTTGAATTCGATATTTTTTTCATTTTAGTCCTTGAGTTTTTTCTGGTCAATGTTAGTCTCGGAGTTCGACAAATTTTCTCAATTTGATTCTTTAATTTGGATTTTGTTAAGGTACAATGATGTAACACAATCTCAGAGTGCCACGTCATTATACATTAACGGAATTTAAGTTCAGAGACCAGGTTGAGAAAATTTACCAAATTTTTTTACTAACATGGACTGAATGCTACTTTATCCCGTATATAACCGCATATAATCGAATTATATAGGTGCTTGTATCATTGTATTAATTACCAAATTCTCAGTAATATAAACACGCGTATTTATAATTTGATCCACATGCTTTAAATATACCTCATTTCAAATATGAGTTTGAAATTTAACACTTGAACTAATAGTTCAATAAACAAAAAAAAAATAATATTAATACAATAATGATATTTCGAGAATTCAATGAAAGAAACTAACTTAAAATCTAAATCATAGTACCAATTATTATTGGGTGCAATGGTAAGACAAATTGTATTCCCGATAAGGGAATATATGTTCGAATTTTGGAGACTACATTATTGATAAGAGTAGCGACAGCCCATAATATAAACCGTAAACAGACATGAAAAGAAGAATTTTAAATAAAAAGGTATTGAATGATTCCGCTAGATTCATACACGATAGAGATGCGCGCCGAGAAGGGTACGCAAGGCCCCCCAATGGCAAATTATTATTTTAGTCCCACTAAATTTTTTTAAATTTATAAATTTGTTTAATGAAAGATACACTTTAGCTCCCCAAATATGAAAAAAAATTCAATTTAATCCCTTTAAAATTCTAAAATAACATGCATATACAAGAATAAATTTGTACTTTGATTTCTTTAAAGTTCTATAATTTAATTTTAATCCCCAAAGATAAACTTCATGCTTCGTCTTCCTAGCTATCCAAATAAAAGCCTTACCACTTACTTCCTTGAAACTTGAGTCTAAGCAAATGCGAATATGAGGGGGCCAAAATGAAGAATTTTCAATTCAGTCCTCTTATAGATAAAGAAATTATAAATTAATATATAGTGAAATTACACTTTAACTCCCCAAAATATAAAAAATTCAATTCAGTCCTCTTATGAATAAAGAAATTATAAATTAATAATAGTAAAATTGCATTTAGACCCCTAAAAATAAAATAAAAAATTTCTTTTTAGTCTATTCAGAAAAGATGAAATTATATATTAATACATAATAAACTTATATTTTGATTTATGAAAAAAATATAATGTCTTCTACTAGAAGAATATTTGGATTCACCCCTTTACGAGTGAATATTCATTAACCATCAGACCAATTACGAAATACATGTAGTGATTAAGTGGATGTAACCACACCACCGCACGTTCTCCCCTCATAGCCAACCTCCATTGCAGTTGCAACCCCCCTCCCCACCCATCCCCACATGGACCACCTTTTTTTGCTTTATTAATTTGACTTTTAATTTAAGGTTTTCAGAACCATGGCAAAATGGTAGCCATCCATTGACAAAACCAAAGACAAAACACAGTTCAACTTTCGTTGTTGGGTGTCGTAAAACTCTAAATTGTTACCCCTAAAAAGGTAGTGTGTGTATATTTATATATTCTCATTATAAAAGGTTGCATGAAAAACAAGAGGGAGAGAGAGAACCAGTGGGTGGGTGGTGAGAATATTGAAGAATGATGAAGACAAGTCCAGTTTGGGTTTAATTGCGATTTTAGTCCCTTCACTATGCCAAAAAATTAGGATTGATCTTTTGCAATGGGTTAAAATATTACATAAGTTAATGTACTTTTGGTATGTTCGGAATTTATTCTTTTCAAAGAGAGAGAAAAACCGAAAATTTAAATCCTATTTTTATTTAATTTTTAATTAAATTTATTTTTTTACAATATAAAAAAATATTTTTATATTTAAAATAGTGAAAAATAACTTTAAAATACTATATAAATTAAAAATTAATTTTCAAAAAATACCATTTAAGAGTTATTGATTGTTTTTAATTTTGCCTAATAATATACAAAAGTCATTTTATCAAAATAAAATCCGAAAACCTAAAACCCAAAACTATTATGAAAAAATCGAGAATCGAGTTGTCACAGAAAGTTCGAAAAATAATAAAATGCAACTAAACCGAACCAAACTCCGTATAGAAGATCAAATTCTATCAAACTAAAGTGAAAATATTAAATCTTAAATTTCAACATAATAGAGGGACTAAAACCATAATTAAACCGTCGGGACCGAGCACCTACAATAGGCCCAATGGGCTTTCATTTGAAATTTATTTTCTTCTAACTTTTGAACACGTCGGCAACAAGTGTCAACCATGGAAAAGTTTTCACTTTTCATGGTCCATATGGCTCCATTTTGAGAAGAAGATAACTATGAATTTAATGATTATAAAAGAAAATTCCTTAAAAAAAGGAAATAACATTTGTGTATCCAATTATGGATTTTTGCAATAATTAAAAGGTTAACTGTATTACTTAAAAAGAATAAAAAAAAGGAAAGTTCATTCAAATTTAGCAATGAAACCACAATTTCACAATTTCATCCTTTTATGTTATAAAATAAAAAAAGTTACCAAAATTTGATTAAAATTGAGAAATTAATCTAATTGACAACGCTATTAAATATTTTTACTGAAAAATTAGAAGGAAAAAAAAGCAATTAAAGTTGATTTTTATAAAAAAATTAATTTATCAACTTTTATAAAATAGAAGGATTGAATTTATAATTAAACCTATTTCCCATCTATTATGTGAGCAAAAGCATGGGTCTATGTATATACAAAACGAAGAGAAGACAATGAACAAGCGTGGAGCAATTTTGGTGCCACCCAATATGGCCAACTCATTTAATGACATGAGGGGTGCAAGTGCAACCCCCTCTAGATCTTCCAAATCTCTAAATCCCCATCGAGGTTAAATTACCCGAGAGATCCCTATATTGTAAGAATTGTATGAAATTAATTTTTTTCAATTACAATTTAATTTCAAACAAAAGGTTTCATTTACAAAACCATGAAAATTTTAAAAATATTGATTATATTAAAAGTAAATATTAACTCTTATTTGATTTTTTTAATATAGAAGGACTAATTTGATATAGTCCCTAAAATACAAGGATCTCCCAGGAAATTTCACCCTTCTTTTAGCCACCCTTATTCATTCCCCCCTTCTACAAGTACAAGAACACTTTTTTTCAATTTTTGTTTTCAACCCCTTATATTATATTGACTTGCCAAAGTATACTCTCTCTCTCTCTCTCTCAAACACCTCCTACTCCTACTCCCACTCCTTCTTCTTCATCATCATCATGTATATATATATATATAGTCTCACATGGCTTTATACATAGTTAAAAGTGAAGGTTTTGAATCAAAAGAGGATATGGGGTTGTTGATCATCATCATTAGCTTGATGGGTGTTGTTTGGTTTTGGTACAAAATGAAGAAGATGATGAGAAAAGAAGATATAGGAACCAACAAGAGTGGTGGCAGTGGCGGCGGCGGTGGCGGTGTAGTGCCAAAAGGGAACTTGGGTTGGCCTTTCATTGGTGAAACCCTTCATTTCATTGCTTCTGGTTATAGTTCTCAACCTGTCAGTTTCATGGACAAACGCAAGCTTTTGTAAGCCTTTTTTTTCCTTCTTTTTCTAATCTCTATTTATAATATTTAAATTCGAAGATTTTATTTATTTTTATCGAATTTCATTTTTATTTTTTTTTAAAACTGAAAATTAAATTATATATATTTTCCTTTTAAAATATTTAAATTTAATATTTAAAAAAGTGTTATATCTGAATTTTATTTTATTTTTACTTATTTTCGATATTTGTATAAATTATATTTATATTTACATATTCATTGATGATTAGATAAACCTACTTATAATTTTGTAGCAAAATTTTACAAATTAAAATGACATGCATGGCTATAACTATTACTAGAAATACTTATATCATCGTTATAATATAATAATTTTATATTAGAATAATTTTTCTTTAGTCACGGGAGTTAAGTGTGATAGTAAGGGTCTCGAGAGTTTAATTTTTAATTTTTACCTTGCTCGTAGCCAGCATTTGCTCCCTTAATGATTTTTCTTTAACTATGGGAGCTAGGTGAGATGGCAATGATTATTCCTACCTTAACTAATGTTCGAGTGTTTAATTTTCACTCTGGATATGAAGCAACTTTAAAACTCGTGGTTAACAAAGGTCTTTCCTACCTTAACTAGTGGTCGAGAGTTTGATTCTCACGGATATAGAATCAAATCATGCAACATCATGCAACATGCAACTCCAAACTAAAAAACATAAACCTGTGGGGTAAACAATTTAAATTAAAGTTTATTATTTTTTTATTTTTTTTGACATTATTGTATGAGTAGGTTTCTATATTTTTACATAGTCCAAGGAAAGGGAAATTCTACCCTTTCTTTGATATCTTCTTCTAAAGGATAAATAAAGTTTTTTTATTGATTATTTAAATTTTTTATTGATTATTTATAGAATTTGATATTTAATTCCTATATTTTATTTTACATGTCAAATTAGTAAATTTTGACAAAAAAAAATTTAATAATGTTTTTTTTTTTTTTTTACATTTTTAAACCTAAAGAAATTGAACATCATAGCCAACACAATATATTTTGTTTTACATTAAATGATATATGTCCCAAAAAGAAATTCTCCATTAATGAGCAATGACAGATACCTGCTGCAATTACTTCCCATGGCTTCAAAAAGGAAGGTGACATGGTCTAAAAAGTTGGAGGGGTTTTTTGTAAATATTTTTAAAAAGTAATATTGAATTAAGACAAAAAGCCATTAAAGCTTGTAAGTACGAACTATATGGGCAATTGCCATACCGGTTGCAGGCATTGATCCCTGGCTCCTATTCTTCATTGTTTTTTGGGTTAATATAAGTTTTAGTCCCTAAATCTGATAATTAGGTTCACTTTAGTACTTATATAATTTTTTTGTCTAGTACCTGAACTTAATAATTAGGTCTATTTTAGTCGTTGAACTTGACAAATGTTAAAATTTGATGATAAATAATAGAAATTTTGATGGAATTCAAGTTTAAGGACCAAAATAGAAAAAAAAAATACATGCATCAAAATGAACCTAGATTAAAAGTTCTCCATTGCTTTTTGCTTTTTGGGTTTAATATAATTTTTAGTCCTTGAACTTTACTAATGTAAAAATTTAATGGCACGCCATCAAATTTTTGTGAAACCCAAGTTCAACGACCAAAAATAGACCTAGTTTTCAATTTCAGAAGTAGAAAAATAGAATGGTATATTAGCCCTTTCTTTTTCACCTTTCCATCCACCATTTTATTTCCACTTTTAGACCCTGTGTTTTTCAATCAATGAAGCTATAAAAGTCAAATCCAAACAAACCCCCCCCCTTTTTTTTTTTTGCAGGCATGGGAAGGTATTCAAAACACATTTATTGGGAACACCCATCATTGTTTCCACAGATCCCGACGTAAACAAGGTGGTGTTGCAGAACCATGGCAACACCTTCATCCCTGCTTACCCTAAATCCATTACTGAGTTACTTGGTGAACACTCCATCCTTCAAATGAATGGTAATCTTCAAAAACGACTCCATGCACTGATTGCAGGTTTCTTAAGATCCCCACAGTTTAAAACCCGTATCACAGCTCACATCGAAAGCTCAGTGGTGTCAACACTGGCTTCTTGGCAACACATGCAGGTGTTACTTGTTCAAGAAGAAACCAAAAAGGTAGCATTCAAATCACAAATTTTTTCATTGTGTATGTATGAATGTGACTGGTTGATGGAAATCTATCTCAGATAGCATTCGAGGTCTTGGTGGAAGTGTTGATGAGTGTTGGTCCGGGTGAAGATTTGGAGTTTTTGAAGAGAGAATTTGAGGAATTCATCAAAGGGTTGATTTGCTTACCTATCAAATTGCCAGGGACTAGACTGTATAAATCTCTCAAGGTGAGAATATATATGTGTGTAGCATTTAGCTTTCGTTTTTGTTAACATTAAACTCAAATACGAAATAATATATTAACGAAAATACCTTCCTTTAGGCGAAAGAAAGGTTACTGAAAGTGGTGAAAAAGATAGTGGAAGAGAGGAAATTAGCTATGGAGGAAGAAACAGACGAAAAGGGTATGGCCAAGGATGCAGTTGACGTGCTGTTACGTGACAGTAGTGAAGAACCATCAAGTGATCAGATCAAGCAATCCCTGCCGTTGGATTTCATCAGTGGCAACATTATAGAGATGATGATCCCTGGTGAAGAGACTGTTCCAATGGCTATGACCTTAGCTGTCAAATTCCTCAGTGACTGCCCTGTTGCTCTACAGCAGTTGATGGTACGTATCATAAAAAAAAAAAACATTATGACCTTTTTTTCTTTTCATCCAACGGCTAGGATCATTTTCAAAAGCTTAACTGTTTGACTTTTTAACTATTTTTTTCATTAGATGATAAATAGGAGTACATGCACGTGTAGGACAGATTGGTCGTGTGGATGGACCCATGTTCTGTCATAAAAAATTGACCATACTTTGGAGTGAGAGAGAGAGAGAGAGAGAGAGTACTCTGCAACTCTTTTTGGGTTAATATAATTTTTAGGCCCTTAAATTCGTAATTAGGTCCATTTTAATGATGTGGCGTACGTAGAAGTTTGATGATATGGCACTTTACGTATCATGTCAATAAATTTTGATGAAATACAAGTTCAGGAATTAAAATGAATCTAGTTGTTAAGTTTAGGGTAATAGCATTATAAAAACTCTTGTATTAGGAATTAGATTGTATTTTATTCTAGGGGCGAAGCCAGAATTTGGGGTGGGGGAACTGTATATTTTTACGACAATAAAAATGTAATTTCACTATTTTAATAGCGTATATCTTTATAATTTTTAAAAGATTAAATCAAAATTTTTTATCATTTTGGGGGTCAAAGTGTAATTTATCATTGCTAATTTAAAATTCTATTAATTATAAAGGGGTCTACATGAAATTTTTTTCATTTTAGGAGGAGCCAGGGCTTACCAGCCTCTTGTACATTAATTCAAAGAGCAAATTACTCTTTGTATATCAGCTCAAGAGTAAATTGATCATTTCTACTAAAAATTCTATCCATTTGTAGTGTGAAAAACTTACGTGGCTGATAGAGTAACCTAACGTGTCACATGTACTTCATCCTGATGTACAAGGATCAATTTTTAATAGTAGAAATGGATGGAGCTTTTTATTAGCCAGTTTACTCTTTAATCTAACGTAAAATGACTAATTTTTTCAGATTTTTAAGTAGGGAGAGCAAATTGCAATCCAACTCATACAAGGTTTTCGTGATACTTTTATCCCAAGTTTAGGTATTAAAATGAAAAAAAAGAATAATGCAATACTAAAACAAATCTAATTACTAAGTTTAGAGACTAAAATTTATATTAAACCCATTTTCTTTTCTTACACTAAAATTTCTTTCAATAACTAACTATTCGCATTCTCGAAGTTCATTAAAGGTAGATACTGATCACGAGTTTTAATGTTGATTTTGTGAAGAAGGAGAACATGGAATTAAAAAAGCAAAAGAAGGAATCTGGTGAAGACTATAGTTGGACTGACTACTTGTCTTTGCCTTTCACTCAAAATGTGAGTCTCAAATATTCTCTTAACCTTTCCTTTATATATATATATATATATATATATATGAATGAATTTGTTATGTATATTTCTATTTGGTAGGTTATAAGTGAAACTCTTAGAATGGCAAATATCATCAATGGAGTTTGGAGGAAAGCACTCAAGGATATAGATATTAAAGGTATGTAGTTTTATTTGTTGTATTTCTTTGAAGTAGGAATGGTAATGGAACGGAACGAGTAGGGAAAAAGTTGTCAAATCCACCATTATTTTACAGACGACACGTTCTATTTCACTATGAGACTACAGATGTATAATCTCGAAAATCACTATCACTTTCATGGATACTGGATGCGCGCGCCCATCTTATCTTACTCTGCTCCGTTTCACTTCAATTTAATTTTTACGGATGAGAGAGTCACCGGATCACTTTTCAGAGTTATTACTATCTGGCCTCACCTTGTATCCACTTTTCAAAAAAAATCCGCTCGTTTTGAAATTCATCGAGCGGTTCGGGTTTTGTTATTCTTTGAAGTTTTTTTTTTTTTAATTTGCAGGTTATTTAATACCAAAGGGATGGTGTGTGTTGACCTCTTTTATTTCAGTTCATATGGATGAGGAAAATTATGAAAACCCATATCTTTTTGAACCATGGAGATGGGAGGTTAGCTTTAAAAATTAGTTCTAGCTATTTAATTCCATCTTTAATTTTCTATATTTAATTTATTTTTTGCAGAAAATTGGAGCTGCTGCTAATAACAATAGTTTTACACCATTTGGAGGTGGCCAAAGGCTTTGCCCTGGTTTAGAACTATCAAGGCTTGAAATTTCAATTTTCCTTCACCATCTTGTCACCACTTACAGGTAATTTTTTGATATTTGGTCACTAATCACCTTTATCCCTGCTAGATAGGTGTCATTGGAAGCCATCAATGTACTCAGATTTATTATTGTTGAGGGGAGGTCGATTCCGTGAAGAGAAGTTTGTTAAGTGTTGTTTATCAAGAGTTAGTTGATCCCTCAATGGATTAGTCTTGTTCTCAACAAAGGGTTTTGTCTCTTAATTTTACTGGGAGTCTGAGTGCTTGAAGAGGTGGGTTTACAGAACGGGAACATTTCGTTGGGGTGCTTGACAAGGCGGACAATGCGTGTTGGATGGTTACCTACTAATGAAATCCCATATTTACTTTTGGTAAGATTTGAACTCATGACCTATAGCGTAGAAGGCATTCTTGGGTAAGAATGTTACTACTCATCTAATAATAGGACATGGATTTCAATCTCATCAAGTGCAAATACGATATTTCCATGTGAGCAAACCATGTGAAAAGTGCACAACTCATCCTTATTAGGCGCCTCGACTAGTTGTTCCTGCTCTATGAACCCGACATTTCTTTAGCCACTCAAACTTTCAATAGAATTAGGGGACAACCCCCTTCACTGGAAATAATACCGACCCATTAAATCAACACTTCGCTAGCTTATCTCGAAAGAGCCGGCCTCCTTCAACAACCATCTCTTACAATCTATCAGAACTTAAAAAACAGCCCCTTTTTTTAACTTCTTTTATATATATGCAGATGGGTTGCACAAGAGGATGAAATTATCTACTTTCCAACAGTTAAGATGAAGAAGAAGCTACCAATCAAGGTCACCCCTTTATGCAACTACCAATAGTTTTGGCCCATCCCCATGAAAAACACCATATACATGAATATCTCTTATATATATATATATAGACTCAACCGGATAGATATGACCAAACACAAACTTTGGAAGTTTTATCCCCACACCAAAAAGGAGCTATTGGGAATGGGAATTTGTACAACTACATATCTAAGCAATGATCTTTTAGGAAGGTGGTGGGATAGGACTCTTTGTGTATTATGGTGTTAGTTCTTATGTCACCATCCCTTTTTTCTAATTGCACTGTAGGTCCTTTTTGAGGGACCCACTTTTTTGGGTCCTTCAATATTGAATGCAAAGTGGGGATCATATACTCTACCCCCTCAATTTGCTTGAATGGATCATATTTGTCATCTTGTTTTTGTGAGAGTAACATTTGTGGTATTGTCCTCTTTCAATAATGTTTTTGTCTCCAGGGCAGGTTTAGAATACGGTTCCGGACGCGTTTTTATTTTTGATCACATCGTATTTTGCCTTGTAGATAAATAGCGAAAGAAAAATAAAGAGGAAATAAATCAAGTGGTTGACTGATTAAGGGAGTTAAGATTAAATTATATTTTTTAAGAGGTCAAAGTATAATTTTATCATTGTATTAATATATTATTTAAATATTTTCAATAAGGTTAAATTGAAAATTTAAAATCTTGCAGAGTTAACGTACAATTTTACCATTACAATAATTTATAATTTTAAAATTTTACCATTACATTAATTTATAATTTTAAAATTTTTAAAGGGAGTTCAAAGCAATTTTACCGTTTAGGGCAAGGGGGGCAAGGCATCTTTTTGTCAACTTGTAGTTATGATGTTTTAGCATTGGATTTGTTGGTTGAACTTGAATTCATTAAAAAAATTAAATTTTGCTATTAGTTGTTGTATTTTATAAAAATTATGGATTGTAATCTCTATATTTTAATTTCATTAATTTTAGTCCTTTTACTTTTAAATTGTAGAATTTTAGTCATTACTCAAACAGTTGCAGTTAAATTCATTTGGTTAAATTCGATTACTAGTCATGTTCTATGTGTACAGTTATAGATTTAGCCTATATTCTTACATCTGATTATTTAAATCCTTATGTCTTTAAAACACGAATTCTGATGAATTTTCACATGCATTTGAATCCAATTTGTCCAATCTTTTTCAATACTAATTTAGTCAATTTTTGCAACAAGTCCTTAGTGATTTAGTCTTTATATTTTAATTTGATTAATTTTAGTCTCTATACTTTGCTAATTGACCAAATTTTATCTATGTTATTTTCGAATTTTAAAATTTCAGTCCTAATTCATTTGGTTAAATTTAGAGGTTATCATAGACTAGCCCGAGTAAAAGACCAAGCCTAAAATGTCTATTTCATTATTTAAAAAATATAGCAAAAGATATTTTATTTAATTTCAAATATAAAAACACATTAATACTAATATTATTTTTATTTTTATATTTTTTTATCATTTATAAATATTAAAACGGGTTCGACCAAAATTGAAAAATGTGAGCCTTTGGCCAAAGTTGGTTGAGTGGGTCAAGTCGTTTGGGCCATGAACATCTTTAGCTAAATTCGTTCAATTAAATTTTGCTATTAATCATGTACTTTGAGTAAAATTATAGATTTAGTTTATTTTTTCTTATTTAATCATTCTTAGTCTTTATGCTTAATTTTTTTTTTTAAGTAATAAGTAAAAATAACAAATTAGCATTGCATTACATGTGATATTATGCTTGTCGTGTAAGATTTTAGAAACAGTAGAATTTAAAAAATTTAACAGCTACTTTTGGTCATTATTGAAATTTCACAACTTACGCATAGCGTAAAAGCTAATAGCATAAATACAATACTAGATAAAGAGATTTTATCATCCAAAACACTTTTACAAAGTACTTTCTGAAACAAGTAAATTACTTGTTAGATGTTTTTCAACCGCAACAGCAATGTTAAACTAACCTAAACCATCAGAATTCGTGTTTTAAAAACTCATAATTATTTAAGCAGCCATTGAACAAACTAAGGGTGAATCAGACTGTTCGGTCGATCTGGTTCAAAAAATTTGAAAATCAACTTTATTAACTTCAATTTTTTTAGAAATAGAAACCGAAACCGATCAACTATATGAATAAAGCAGAATAAACCGAAACGGTTGGTCAGTTAACCGACTTAACCTACATTATCATGTTTTTTGGGTATTGGGTTTAAATGATATATTTGGATATATTAAATTTATTTTGGGTTTAGGCTTGAGTAATATATTTGAATATGGGTTGGCTTTAAATATTTTAAAATCGGTTAATTCAGGTAACTCGATTTTGAAAACCGAACTGACTTAACCATTTTACCCGACCTTTACAACCAACCTAGAACAACACCGAATAAAGTAACCTGACAAAACTGAAACCGACTAGCTCAATCGATTCAGTCAGTTTGACTCAACTTTTGCACTCCCCGAACAAACTTTCCAACCCAATACTTTTTTCTTCCTATACAACAATTTGGTGCAATTTCTAGTTTGTGGGTGTATTTCTCTAGCAGACATGCAAAAGTCACTAAAGCTAGTGAAGCACTAAAGAGAGAGAAACAATAACAAGACAAAGAATATAAGAATGATGAAGCTGCTATGAAAGATAAGCAGCATTCGCATTACTTAAATCATTTGGTTTAACATGATCATGAAAATATATTCCAGCTTGATTAAACAAAGAGAGTAAATGTAATAAGTCCTCATTACTCACCTTTGAAGGCCTTTTATCTTCAAACCCACTTTTTCTCAAAATCCCAACAATTTTCTCCTTAAACGAGTTCATTTCAAGATCAGAGGTAGAGGATGCAAAACATTCTTCACCATCGGTATCTTCATCTTCGTATTTGCCATCGTAATACTCATCACATTCGTAGTTATTCCCCGTCGGAGGGTTTTCTTTATTCAAGCTCCTTGTTTTAGCCAATTTCAGTAGCTGCATCACCTTCTTCTTCTGCTTAAAGGTAGCGCCAAGGGTCTTGTTCTTTTTGCCAAAACAAGTCCTTGTGAAAGCTGTCCACTCGTTAAGATTAACATCAGGGAGTTCAGGTTTCGGTCGGATTATTACAACAGAGGAATCGACTTTCGGGCAAGGAAGGAACTCCCTTTTGCTTACGTCCATGACGAATTCTACATCGGCTACCAAGTTCACATTCACGGCCAATCGGTTGAACTCTGAGTCCCCGGGCTCAGCAAGTAACCGACGTGCAAACTCCTTTTGAAGAAGCAATGTTGCACTCCTAAAGGGGTTCCTTCCATAAACCAATTTAGCTATGAGAGGGGAAGATATTCCATAAGGAATGTTGGCCACAACAAGATCGAATTGAGGGAACTCAACCTTCATTGCATCTTTGCATATAACCTGTAAACAAAGATTTTTCTTTTACATGTAATAAAAACAATTACTAATAACATCTGACCATTAACACATTAGATTCAAGCCGTTCATGCACTATACACTATAGTAACATATATGTCATGTTACGCATCATATCCAAATTAACATCTAACACGTCAAATTCAAGCAAGCAGTTCATGCGGTTCTTATGATAGTTAGATACACTTGTCATGTTCTACATCGTATCTAAATTATTAATAGCATCTTACCACTATCAGGTCACTAGCAGGTCGGATTCAAGCGGTACATGCACATCATACGATAGTTACATAAGTGTCATGTTTCATGTCATTTCAAAATTAATATCTAACACGCCAAAGTCAAATTCAAGCAGTTCATGTTGTTCTTGCGATAATTACATACACTTGTCATGTTCCACGTCATAACCAGAAAATTTTACAGACCTTTCAAATCTAGCCAATAATTTGGGACATTTGGTACAATTAGTAAAAGCAAAATAAGCACCTAACAAAGCTTAAGATACTTCCCAAAAAAAAATTAAAACTTGAAACTTTCTCTTAGGCATTTCATCAAACACTTAATTTTTTTTTCTTTTTTCAAAACTTACATTGAGTCTCTCTTGCAACCCATTCTCAGCAACGCGTTTATGAAGGATATCCACCATCCTCTTATCAATTTCAACGGCGACAACCTTTTCGGCAGCTTCCAGTAGCTTGACAGTAAGATTTCCGGTCCCGGGCCCGATTTCCAAGACGGTATCAGTAGGCTTTATGTTCGATCTTCGAACAATAGCGTCGAGAATCCGTGTATTAGTGAGCAAATGTTGGCCTTTGCTCTTATACAAATAAAAATGGTCTAACTGGTTCTCTTTCGTGTTTCGAAGCTTTGGGTCTTTATCATCATCGTCTTCTTCATTGTATTTGCCATAACGATGACTGGGTTTTACCCAGAGATTTCGTTGATAATTTTGGAAGAAAATTAACCCAGAAAAGTGGGTTCGAACTGATTTCGGCTTGAAAAGCATTGGATTTTAGACTGTGTGATTAAAGTATCTTTAATGCAAGAAATGAGAATTTACCATAGCTATGTGTGATTATGAAGCTCGAATGAAACCAGCGCCAAAAGCCCAAAACACGGTTTTTGAATAGATCGCGAACAAAGGACACAATGAGGGATTTCAATGGGCTTTCAACCCAAATCCTAACTTTGTTTCTCTTTGGGCTTAGCTCAAAGAAAGTCCGAGCTAGAGATGACAATTAGGCGAGGCAGACCGGTTTTTTCTCGTCCCGACCCTAACCTGATATACCCCAACATTACTCGATCTCAACTTGACTCGAATCAAATATTAATTTACCCACCTAACCCGAAAACTACACAAACATATATAATTTTTTATATTTTTATCAAGATGATTTTTTTTTAATGATACTATTAATTTTATCAATATGAAATTTTGATTTGATTCAGTTTCCACAAATCACTAACAACATTATCGAACTAGCAGCGTTTTAGATTGATATGTTGCATACACAAACAGTTATATTAATTCGAAATGATAATAAATGTATGTATTCATTTCTTCAAATGTGTATAACTGAACCAAAATCAAAGATTTATTTATACATATGAACTGCAATTCAAATTTCATGTGTATACTTTCGCAAAATCAAAATCCATGTATAACATTGCTCATTGGACTAAAGTTCGAGTATAATTTTGATATTTATCACTTTTTACATCCGTCGAATATTCGAACCAAAATCTATAATCCCGGTGTAGATTTGGGTATCTAAGTTTATTATCTGAATAAGCAATGCAGATTCAGAAATATCCAAAAATTACTATTCGCATCTACTTATCCAAATACTTAAAAATAAATTGAATATGTGCAAATATTTTAATTCGAATCATATATACTCTCAAACCTAAAAAGTAAAGAGTAAATTACACCCAAAATCACTAAACTATTAATAAGTTTACATTTTGGTCATTCAATTTTAAAAAGCTACAAAATTATCACTGAACTATTTGAAAGTTTCATTTAAATCATTGAACTATTCGAAAGTATTTATTCAAGTCATTGGACTATTAATTTTTTTAAAAACTTTGGCTAACGAGCTTCAAGTGACGATTCAATTATTAATACAGTAGATTAATATCCATCGACAAGTAAAAGAACTTAAGTTGATCTAACAGTCAGAGATTGGAGAAGAAAACTATTTGGATTTTGGTTCACAATTCGTGATGTCCAAAATCGTTTCATAAAAAAAGTGAAATTGTTTCATAAGAAGAATGAAAGGTTTCGATTAGTGTAGGTAGTGCGAATAAAGAAGGCCGTACAACAACAATTTCAATAGCCCAGTGACTTAAATGAAAACTTTTGAATAGTTCAGTGACTATTTGGTAACTTTTTAAAGTTAAGTGACCAAAGTATAAACTTACTAATTGGATGACTTACTGTGTAGTTTACCCAAAAGTAAATAAATAAAAAGGGCATTTTTTTTAAGCAAAAAAGGTCAAAGTTAAGTAAAAAGTCAAAAGATACCAAATCTAAAGCACGTGGTGGCAAATATGTGACGCCACGGGTTAATTTTATCAAACATCTTCAAACTATACTATTAATTTTAATTTGGTCCCTTCCTTCAAAAAAATCTAAATTGGTCCTAAATATTATAATGTTTTAATTGAGTATTCAAAATATCAATATCGTATCAATTAAGTTTAAATGTCTACTTGAATTTAACGCGAAACATATTTAAAGCACACAAGTCAAATCGTAAACATGTACCTAATGCATAAACCACATGGATTATCGACTTAAATAAAATGGACATTGTATTTTTTTTATCATTACAATATCGAGAAGAAGGGAGGGAGATGATAAGGTTTGAATGTGTGTCATCTAGGTACTAGACGGAAGCTCTAATCTTGCTACAAGCAAGTCTTGGCAAAAAAAAAAAAGATGTACATAAAATATACATGTATTTACAATTTGATCCACATGTTTTAAATATACTTCACATTAGATATGTGCTAACGTTTAACATCCAAGCTAATGATTAGGTTGACGAAAGGACCTAATTGATACACTACTGATACTTTAAAGATTCAGTTAGAATGCTATGAAGTTTAGATCAATTTAGAATGTAGACTATAACTTGAGGGGTTTTTGTGGAATTAATCCAATAGATAACTTTACTTGTTCAATTGCTCCTTGTTTCACCGCAGACAATCCTATCTGTACACCTCGTACGAATATTCCAAGCCGAGAATCGGCAGGGGCAAAACCGACAATTCGTTATAACGGAATAATTCCCACCGACGTTAGTAAAACAGTTCCAAGCATGGAAATCTAACCGCTTTTAACTAGAGGTGATCATGCCGGGCCGGGTCGGGCCGAGCCCAGACAAAAAATTAGGCCCGTTTTTTAGGCCCGAACCCAGCCCAGCCCGAAATATGGGCCTAAAAATTTGTCTAAGCCCGGCCCGAAAGAAAATTGATAAACCCGAGCCTAGCCCGGCCCAGCCCATATTAAATTTTTTTTAGCTTTTTTCATTAAATAAAAAAATTTAAAACAAATATTAAAAAAAACAAATAAAAAATATGTAAATTTTAAAAGTATATTTGATTAAAAATAAAATATATATTTAATATATAATTTGGGCCGGATCGGGCCAAAAAAGTTTTACCCGAGGCCCGGCTCGTTTTCTAAACGGGCCTAGTTTTTTTGCCCAAACCCATATTTCGGGCCTACATTTTTACCCAAACCCTCCTATTTTTCGGGCGGGCCATCGGGCCGGGCCGGGTAGCCCAACCCATGATCACCTCTACTTTAAACGCCGCTCCGCTAATTCTTTTTAATTATATATATATTTGGTAATTTTCCATGTTTTTATAGGTGTGAACTTGGAATTTAAAGTTAGATATTAAACTTGAGTTCAATCGAACATTTATTTTTAAGTTTTAGTTCGAGTTTATCTTGAAATTTAAAGTTTGGTGTTCAGTTTAAACTCAATTGAGCATTTATTTTTAAGTTCGAGTTCGGTTCGAGATATAATCTAGCTATTCGAGTTTGAGCTCAATTAAGATCGTTTGTTAACTTTCATACTTAAGCTCGAACTCGAGCTCTGACAATAATTAAGCTTAGGGTTAATACCATAATAAAGGAAATAACTTAATAATATAAAAATGTCTAAAACATATATTGAAAATAAAAAGCTCGATAACGCTTGTAAATCGTTTAAACCGAGTATTATTAAGACCAAATTCAACTTGATCAATAACTGAAGTTACTTAAGCTTAGTTTGATAATTACTGAATCAAAATCAATTTTTTTTTAATTGAAAAAGTTAGTCGTTCTATTAAAAATTTTATTGATTTTTACTATTTAAAATTGATTCCTATATGTCAGCATAAGATACACGTGGCATACCACGTGTAACTATTTAATTATTTTGTCAATCACGTCAATTTTTAACAGTAGAAATAGATGAAAATTTTAACATAAATGACCATTTTACTTTTTGCTATTTATGCCATTGAATTTTTTTAAAAATTTTAAATTAATAAAGGTAAAATTGCACTTTGACCCCCCTAAAATTATAAAAATTTAATTTAATCCTTTACAATTTATAAAGATATAAATTATAAAAAATTAAAATTTTATCCGACTCACCCTAAAAAATTATTCTGACTTCGCTCTTGCTCTTAATATAAAGAACTTTATAATACGAAAAAAGAAGGGCAAAAATAAAAAGAGTCACGCGCGGCACGTCCACCGACACTTATAAGAATTAATGAAGAAAACTGGGCCCCACGAACTTACTGATATTCACGTGTAACCATCACACTTCTAACCAATCAAAATCAAGGCCCACATACATTAGACACGTGGAACCACCTTTGACATTGGCGCTTTTTTTTTTTTTTTCTTTTACACTTCACCATCATCGTCAAAATCAACTATTCTAACGTCTCTCCGTTTTTAACGGTTCATATTTTTTTTTGTCGCTGTAATAATCATTAATTAACTTTTTTTCCTTAAAAGTTTGTGCAAGGTAGCAAATTATTAACCTTCAACGGTTTTAGATTTTTATTATTATTAAAATCATCGTTAAACTTATCGGTTATTCTTAACTCGATTAACATGAACATCGTTAATATGTAGGAGGACGTGGATTCGAGTGCACTAAACCAGTTATTCTTAACTCGATTGACATGAACATTGTTAATATGCAGGATGACGTGGATTCGAGTGCACTAAAGTGCATTATCCTTCTATTTATGAGTTGGGAGAGGCTACGGATAGTTTTAGATATTGTATGAAAAAGAACAGATATAATTAGAATATATAATGAGATTGTTCGAGAAAAAAATTAATAGAACTATTAATTCTAGTTCGAGTTTGACTCAAACCCAAACAAACTTAATTGTTTAATAAAAAAATTGCATCTCGAGTTTAATCACAAATTGATCAATCAAAAATCAAATTAACCCAAATAACCTATATGAGTTCGGATTGAAATGTATCGAGGAAGTAACTTGAAATAGTATTAACCTAGATCGGTTATAACTCAAATATATCCAAATCGAAGTGACTTTACTCAATAATTCAAATGACTTGAACCGAAAACAACTCAAATATGGAATAGCTTGAACTTAAAATAGCTTGGACTCGAAATGACCCAGTTTAAGAACCTCGATTGATCCGAATTTAAAACAACTTAAACTTGAAATGACCTGAATGTATAATAACTTGAACTTGAAATGATTCAAATTCAAAATTAACCCGAAAAATTTAGAATCTAAATTAACAGTATCTAAATTAACTCGACTCGAAATTAACCTAAAGTGGAAATTAAAGATGTGTTAGGTGCATGTAGGGCAACATTGAAAGGAAAACTTTTCACTTTGTATTAAAAGGAATGAAGAAAAGTGGTCTTTATAAACCATAAAAAGCTACAACTTAAATGAACAACTTTAAAATGAAACTTTTGCCTTTCATTAATTTAGGGGTTAAATTATAATTTTTGGTTTTTTTATTGTACTAAAATTTGGAATTTGTTTTAGTTTTGATTTTTTTTTAGTGAATTACAATAACAGGGTAAAACTCGAACAGCAAACGCGATTAGCACGACTTGAATCTAAGCTACACTTGGGATAGTAAACACCCTTGACTATCAGGCCATCACATGGGATTCTTAGTTTTAATACTTTAATTTAGTATAATTTGATCCCTCTACATTTATGATTTCATCAACTATTTCAATTAACTATCACCTTTAATTGATGTAGATTTCTCAAATTTGAGTATAATAAAAGGACCAAAACTAAAATTTTTCCATTTTGCTTTCCGTTTAAAAATGGCAATATAATAACGTTATATTGATGAATAGGTGACGACATAAATAAGCAATAATGGCAGTGGCCGATCTCATAAATTATTAAGTGGAATCCGATGTGGGATAGATACCCCCACTGGATTTGAGGGCTTTGAACTTGGTTTTGCAGTTTCATAAAGATAGTTCATAAAGATGATCCACGTAATCAATCCTAGGTTTGACTTTTGTTGATATAAACAGTAATTTGAGACGGTTCATTCGAAAGGCAAAGAGTAGGAGAGAGTTGAGGGTCTAATTTGATAAGAAGGTATACTTAGAGTTCCTTTTCGTGGGGTCTGAAAATCTTGAAGGGGTTCTATTGGCAACAACCCATATTTGAAAAGTCAAAAATAATGGGAATAGGAGCATTTAAAGCACTGCAATTTGGGTTGAAATTTTGTATGGGATAATTTAATTTTGGTCCCTATTTGTATAGATACTTTGTAAGTTGATCCCTGAACCTCGTTAAAATTTTGGTGTTCTTTATTATTTATTTTTCATATTTTGTGAGTATGATTGTAGTGATTTATTGTGCTATTAAATTACGATAGAGGGATATTCTGGCTAGAAAAGACCTGGTACTTAAGTGATCCTCATGATCCACCTCTCTTTCTTGAAAATTGAACTTAGTGTGATTTTTCAGTACAATAATTTTACTCTTTTACACGCTTCCGCACAACAGGTTCTATCGCATAGTTATGGACTCCTTGTTAATTGGTCGATCTATCGATGTTTTGTCATCGTAAGTTGTTTTAGACAAGTCCTAATGTCGGGGAACAAATATACATGACGTGTGAATAATAAATATTTTGTCCATGTTAGATATCTAGTCATGAAGAAATTATTTAATGGACCATTCTCACAACATTATCTATGGTCAATTTTTAATTATTTAATAATATTTCAGTAGTTTTTTTCATGTCATTGATACATAATTTTTGTAATTTTTTTACCCTAAATCTTAAACCCCAAATCTCAAACCCGAGTTTGAGATTTAAGAATTAAGATTTAGGTAAAAAATTACTGAAATATCATTAAATAATTAGAAAATGGCCATGATGATGTAGTGAGAAGTACCGATAAAATAATATCTCCTAACCACAATAGATTGAACTTGTAAAATATTAAGTTCGCATGTATCCCAGCTCGCAAGATAATCCTCATTAGCGAAATCGTTAACCTTCAAAATGACATTATATATATATATATATATATATATATATATATATATCAATACGTATACTCCCAACACATTAAATACCATTTTCAATTCACGTCAAATTAAAATATAAAGATTGAATACGAAACTCGAATGGAGAAATCACAACTATAATTTGTCCAATTTATTTCTTCTTAAAATATATTCAACTTGATTATTTTCTTCTCTAATGATTTTGCTGACTTTCTAAGATATATATAAATTTTCAGTCTGAAAAAAATATTTATAATTTTTTTTCTAATTTATAAATATATTATTCAAAAAGGAAGCTTCAATATGATGGCATGGGTTATTTTTTAATTAGCACAAAGATATTGTAAAATATTGAAACCAAAATATTAATTATATAAATAAAACAGCAAAATGGCAGAATAGAATATTTATTTTCTGCAGGGAAATGACAGATAAGAAAGTTGAAGAGATGATCGAGTCAGAATTTTTTTTAGGGATATAAAAATATAATTTTATTATTTTAATAATTTAAAGGATTAAATCAAATTTTTATTATATTAAGAGGACTTAAATATAATTTTACAATTTTCTAAGTGAAGGACTGTTTTGACTTTGGAGAAGAATACAATGGTGATATCAGCTTGTGTCATTTTGTCACAATAATAGAGGTGAGAGAAAATTTTATATTTTAGGGTAGATACATGGGTGAAAATAGATTTTTTTTTTTGAAGTACGAGGGACTAAAGTGTAATTTTATTATATATTAATTTATAAATTTTTTTTTGAAGGATTTGAAATATAATTTTTTTCTATTTTTAAGGGCCAATGTTTGTTTACCCTCTTGGATTCGTCTATTTCGAAATATTGATATTATATTAATCAAGTCTTTTTTGTCAATTTAATTATTATTTTAAACGTCGGTTTGAATATAACGTGTTAAAACAAACAGATTAGATCGTAAACATATGTGCCTCGGTATCACGTGTTAAAAATATAGACAATTTTAATAAAATTAAGGACGACTATCTTTTTGTTCGGCATGTTAGATCTGAGTTGTTATTTTGTGTAGTAGTGTATACGTGTTAAAAGATATGCTAACACCTAAATTAATGACTACACTAGTATAAGGGCTTAATTGATATGTTACTGATATTTGATGACTCGATTCAAACATTTTGAGGTTGAAGACTATAATTCGAGGACTTCCGGTGAAATTAATCCTAAATATAATTAAAATGGAAGGAAAGTGGAGGGACCCCAAAGACAAAAAAGCAGGCAACAGGTGCAGGACGCAGCAGCGGCAACTGGAGGCAAATTCAAATGACCATGATACCCCTAAGTCAAAGGTATATTAACGAGTCAAACCATAAACAATAGTGCTGTAGGAAGTGTGTTGTCGGTTGGCTTTGTAAGTTTGTTTATAGGTTAAATTTGGAATTAAATATTATATAATATATTAATTTAATTAAAATACAACTGGATGATGCAATTTGTTTACAACTGGAAAGTCCACGTGTTAGTAAAAGTACGATAGAGTACTTCTATTACGAGTTAGATTTTATTTTATCTTATTTATTTAAAAAATAAGTAAATTAGTCTTTGTACGTTATATTAAACAGTAATTTGGTCCATTGTGTTGAAAATTTCATCTATTTTTACTGTTAAAAATTGATGTGGTTGATAGAATAACTAAACAGTTACACGTGGTGTGCCACGTGTACCTTATTCTAACGAATAGTGACCAGCTTTTTAATAGTAGAAATTGATGAAAATTTTAATAGAAAAATTAATTTACTTTTTAATCTAATATGTAAAAATTAATTTATTAATTTTTGAGTAAATGAGATAAAATGTGACATCGTGAAAATATTATGAATAATGTATGAAATGTGAAAAAAACTTTAATATATTTTTAATCTTGTTTTTCTTATTAATAAAAAAGGTTAAATATACCATTTGACATCTGAGCTTAGTTTTAGAGTTCAATTTGGTACTTAAGTTTTTTTTTTTTTTCACTCAATTTAGCTTGAGAACTCAATTTGGTACCTAAAACAACTTGTATCATGTGGTCTAATGAATATTTAACACGTGTGAACTAGTAAAAAACATAGTTTTATAGTTAGAACAAAAAAAGTTAAGTACGAAATAGGTGTGAAACTATAAAATTACTTTAAGGGACCAAAGTATAATTTTACTATTATACTAATTTATGATTTTTTTTAAAAATTAAAAAGGCTACATGGAGAATTTTCCATTTAAAGTTGATTATTTTTAAAAATTTGAGTTAAATCTTGACTTAAAGTGAAGTAATTGTTTTTAAAGACTTAGGATAGTTTTGGATGGGCGGTGCGATTACTTGTGATTAGTGTAAAAATAGCGGTGGTGATGAAATTAAATACTGTAACAATACTGTAGCATGAGACAAAAAGTAAATTAAATACACTGCACCACAATCAATCAATCCTCCATCTAAACTCATCCTTAAGAACAATATTAAAGCTTCCATTTTTTTTTATTGGATACCCTTTTCACTGTTTTTCTTTTCTTTATTGTATTTGTAACAATGTCCATGAAAATCACTTTGAGTGAGCTGTGAATTAAAAAACTGTACACACATTTTCTTTTGTCATTTATAAAGGTGTCTCTGCTCACAGTCTCACTTGTCTCTGTATGAAAATGGGTTCTTTTCCTTCTCAACTTTACTCCCATTAAACCACAGCCACAACCAGCTCAAAAACCCCATCCTTTTTCCTCCATTAAAGCTTAAAGCTTGCGTTTTTGAGCTGTTCAGCCATGGAAGGAACCTCATTTTCAAAGCTTTTACTTGCATTTTGCTTAGCTTTGTTCTATTTGAGTCCTCAGCTTGTTCAAGCCAGTGTTACTTATGATAAGAAAGCTATAGTTATCAATGGTCAAAGAAGAATCCTTTTCTCTGGTTCTATTCATTATCCCAGAAGCACACCTGATGTATGTACTTTTTAAAGTTTCAATTTTTATTGAAATTTGCATTTTTGGTCCTTTTTTTTAAGATATCAAAAATGGGTTTTTTGTTTTTCCTTTTCTTTTTTATATATAGATGTGGGAAGATCTGATTCAGAAAGCTAAAGATGGTGGACTTGATGTGATTGAGACTTATGTTTTTTGGAATGTCCATGAACCATCTCCTGGAAATGTATTACTCTATTTTCCATTATTTTCTTTTATAATATAAAGTTTATATTATTTTTTCTAATTTCTGTTACAATTTTTGCAGTATAATTTTGAAGGAAGATATGACCTTGTGAGATTCATAAAAACAGTACAAAAAGCAGGTCTTTATGCTCATCTTCGTATTGGACCTTATGTTTGTGCTGAATGGAACTTTGGGTTAGATCTAAATCTCTGTTTAATTTCCCTTTTTTTTATCGTATGAATGTATGTATGTATGTTCTAAAGATTATTACTATATGCAGAGGGTTCCCTGTGTGGTTAAAATTTGTGCCAGGCATTAGCTTCAGAACAGATAATGAGCCTTTCAAGGTAATCCCCTTTTGCTGTGTTCTTCATTATATATACACACACACACACACACGCATTTTCCATTGTTCTTAATGCATGGCAAAATTAGAGCTGAATTACTTGAAGGTAAATAAAATTTTAATTGTTAAGTAGATATTTTAACTGTTGTATCGTAAAAGGACTCGTAAAATCTATGCCCCGTCATCAAAGATTTCACATATAAGAACAGGTGCTAATGGCATTTGATCCTTACGTCCAAATTACAAGATTTACAAAACATTTATGCATCATGAAATAGAGATAGCTAGAACATAGGGGCGAAGCTAGAATTTTTTTGGGGGGCTGGAATTAAGTTACATATTTTTACGAGAGCTAAAATGCAGACTTATCATTTTACTACTTATATCTTTATAATTTTTTGAAGGACTAAATTAAAAATTTATCATTTTTAAGGGAGCCAAAGTGTTATTTTACCATATACTAAGTTATAGTTTTATAAAATTTACTGCCCTTGCCAGAACAATCCACATTCTAACACTTTATGTGTTGTTCTTTTGGGACCAAAGTGACCTCTACATGCATAAGAATGATAAAACATTAAAACTGACCATGTTTGAACAGTGTTTCCCTAAGTAAGGATCGTTTATGCATTATTTGTAGAGAGCTATGCAAGGGTTTACCGAGAAGATTGTTGGACTGATGAAGAGCCATAACCTTTTCGAGTCTCAGGGTGGCCCCATTATTCTTTCTCAGGTACGTATTTTAGTTGCTTTTATGCTAATTTACGTTACTATATATTTTGTTAATCTATGGTGTACTTACAATGGCAATATGAACCCTTTTCCTTTAAAAAAATTGTACGAGTTCAGATCGAGAATGAGTATGGGGCACAAAGTAAATTACTAGGGGCTGCTGGTTATAATTACGTTACGTGGGCAGCAAAAATGGCGGTAGAAACAGGAACCGGGGTTCCTTGGGTGATGTGCAAGGAAGATGATGCCCCGGATCCAGTGGTAAGTACTTAGACCTCAAATCTATATTGTAGCATGATGAGTTTCTTGCTCTATGGTCATTTTTATTCTTTAAATCTCGATATTAATTTGTAAAATGATGATATGTAATAGATAAACACATGCAACGGTTTCTATTGTGATGCATTCCAACCGAATAAACCGTACAAGCCAACAATATGGACTGAAGCATGGAGTGGATGGTAAGTTCATTATGTGTTTATATATATTTATAACCTTAATTTGAGTGAAATTAGTCCAACCATTTTGATGCCATCTTTATTCAAAAGGTTCTCGGACTTTGGTGGTCCACTTCATCATCGGCCAGCTGAAGATTTAGCATTTGCCGTAGCTCGATTCATTCAAAAAGGAGGATCCTTTGTTAATTATTACATGGTTGGTTTTTGATCATATTTTTCTAAGAATATATATGATGGAAACCGGATTCTCTTTAATCTGAGTTACTTGTTTTATAATGTGGAACAGTACCATGGTGGCACCAATTTTGGTCGTACAGCTGGTGGTCCTTTCATCACTACCAGTTATGATTACGATGCTCCAGTTGATGAATATGGTGAGAAAAAGAGCTATCTGTGAAGCCCTCACGATGACAAATCGCGGCTGGTTTTTGTCATTGCGAGTTTATGTGAAGGACTCGTGTTTTAGTATGCTGGATTAATGTATTACTAATTACTTTCCTTGAAAACGTGACAGGTTTGATTAGACAACCAAAGTATGGTCATCTAAAGGAGCTTCACAAGGCTGTTAAGATGTGTGAACGAGCTTTAGTTTCAGCTGATCCCGTTGTCACTTCACTCGGAAACTTCCGACAGGTTTCTGTATCTTTTCATAAACTCCACTGCTTCGAGAAATTTCGGGGTCTTTAATTGTTCACTGAATCTAAATCGTTGTTTGACATTTCCTAGGCACATACGTACACGTCAGAATCAGGAGATTGCGCGGCTTTCCTATCAAACTACGATACTGAATCTGCCGCGAGAGTGTTATTTAACAACATGCACTATAACTTACCTCCTTGGTCTATCAGCATCCTTCCCGATTGTAGGAATGTAGCGTTCAATACGGCCAAGGTACAATATTTATGAAATGACCTGTCTTTTTAAAGAAGTTCAAGGGTTTTTTGAATAATGAGTGAAAAGGTTATTTTCGTCATTTTCAGGTTGGAGTTCAGACATCACAAATGCAGATGTTGCCTACGAATACTAAGATGTTCTCATGGGAAACTTATGATGAAGATACTTCCGCATTAGATGATAGCTTAATGATAAGTGCTAATGGTTTACTCGAGCAAATAAATGTCACTAGGGACGCAAGTGATTATCTATGGTACATTACTAGGTGAGACTGATGTAGCAAGTTTCGTTTTTAGTTTACGTTTACGATGCTTACTGATTCTTAAATTCAGAAATGTCTAACAATTGTATGTTATATGCTACAGTGTTGACATCGGTTCATCTGAATCATTCCTTCGCGGAGGAGAACTTCCCACTCTCATTGTTCAATCAACAGGTCATGCAGTACACATCTTTATCAATGGACAGCTTTCAGGTACGTCTACATAGTTATGCCTTTCAAACGAGCCTTTTTCGGAAATAATAATTGTAACACGATGGTAACAGGTTCTGCCTTCGGAACGAGGGAAAATAGGAGATTCACATTCACCGGGAAGGTCAATCTTCGTGCAGGAACAAACAAAATCGCGCTGCTGAGTGTTGCTGTTGGATTACCGGTTAGTTTGATCTCCCCGAGCTTTATTATCATGTACTGCCGATCACATGTTTAAGATATCGTAAAATGGCACATTTTTATGCATCAACTTGTCGAATTAACAAACCTTGAAATGGCATGGTTATTGTGCTTTATACCGGGAACCTGACTGCTCGTTTTTGGTGATTGAAGAACGTAGGTGGCCACTTTGAGACATGGAAAACCGGAATCCTAGGTCCAGTTGCATTGCATGGACTCGACCAAGGAAAACGGGACCTATCATGGCAAAAGTGGACATACCAGGTAGTGGTCTATGTATACATGTGTGTGTATATATGAGCGAATGAGTTTCATCATGATTGCCACTTTGAACAGGTCGGACTCAAAGGAGAGGCCATGAATCTCGACTCACCGAATGGTATTTCATCTCTCGAGTGGATGGAGGGATCGTTGGCCGCACAAACACAGCAGCCATTAAGATGGCATAAGGTAAATAAAACCACATAGTATATACAGTTCTGGTATAAGTTATTGTCTTCTACAAGTTCGAAAATTTCCCCTTCGATATTGCAGGCTTATTTCGATGCACCCGAGGGTGATGAGCCGTTGGCTTTGGACATGGAAAGTATGGGAAAAGGTCAAATATGGATTAACGGGCAGAGCATCGGTAGATATTGGACCGCATATGCTCATGGTGATTGCAGTGGCTGTAGTTATTCTGGAACGTTTCGACCAACGAAATGTCAGCTCGGTTGTGGCCAACCGACCCAAAAATGGTACCATGTTCCTCGGTCTTGGTTGAAACCGACACAAAATCTATTAGTTCTATTTGAGGAGCTCGGAGGAGATCCCTCGAAAATCTCACTTGTAAAAAGATCCGTGTCCACTGTTTGTGCTGAGATATCGGAGTACCACCCAAATATCAAGAACTGGCAAATCGAAAGCTACGGAAAAACCGAAGAGTTCCACAGGCCAAAGGTTCATTTACACTGTAATCCCGGACAAGCTATCTCTTCAATCAAATTCGCTAGCTTCGGAACTCCTTTAGGAACTTGTGGAAGTTACCAACAAGGCCCGTGTCACGCTCCAACTTCGTATGACATATTAGAGAAGGTATTTCAACTTCCTCGTCGAATAAAAAACAACCCCTGCAATTTGCATGCAATTCTCACCATGTTTTATGATTTCGATGTTTTGCAGAGGTGTGTCGGGAAGCAACGATGTGCGGTCACCATATCCAATAGCAACTTCGGGCATGATCCATGCCCAAATGTATTAAAACGTCTGTCGGTTGAAGCTGTTTGTGCACCGATGACTTCAACAACAGCACAACCGGGTGGTAATTAAATCGGAAGGGTGCAAAATGATTCCGTAACTTGTGCATCAAGTAACTATAAGCAAGAGAAAGAAAATAAAATAAAGAGAGTGCAAAGAATAGGCATTTAGTTAGGTTAGGTTAGTGCCACAGCTTCTCAAATGGAGGGCTTTGGCTAAAGGTGTTTTCCATTGTTGTAGTTGTTTAAGTGGGGTTATTGACCCCTGTAAATTAGTGACACTATAAGATGGTTAAAGGTTTCGAAATTCTTGGGGTCGGGTTCGGATCGGTAAGGTGAAATTTCTAGCCTGTGCTGCCGGGCTTTTAACCGGATATGGGCACCGGAGAAAATGATCTTTGTTGGTGTGATTGATTGATTGATTTCTGTTTGAATGAGTGGGGGAAAGTTGAACTTCCTATACAAGGTTCAAGTATGGCCATTGTTTTATGTGTAGTTACTAACTAAAAGTGCCTTGAGGTTCAAGTTTCCAAAGCCATTTTGATTGCATTTTGAGTACTTGTTTAAGTCAAATACCCATTTAAAATATGGGTCAAGCTTGGGTTTTAACTTTCGTAGCCGGAACTTTGATTTTCATTACGAGTTAAATTATATTTTGTCTTAAAAAAATGAATAAATTAGTTATTTTACGTTTCATTCATATCTATTGTTACAAACTGACGTAGTTACACATAGAGTGCATAATTCATTTTAACGTATATTGATTAATTTTTAACAATAAATATAACAGAAGTATTAGTTTATTCTTTGATTCAATATACAAAGATTAATATGTCTATTTTTTATTATTAAAAAAATAAAATATATTCTAGCTCCTACTGTAAAGACTTCCATAATATTTTAGTCGTCTGCTTTTTAATTTATAATAATATAAATATTAAAAAAGTAACAATTGTTATCTACATATAATATTTTAATAAATAAAAAATATAAAATTATTAAATATAAAATAAAAAAAATATAAATATAAACCTACCAACAAAAGTAAATTGGAGATGCCATCTAAAGCCTGTTTTGATTTTTGTAGGCCTAAGCTCTTTCTAATTCATTCCTTGTTACTATATATTAGACTCGTTCAAAGGTCGTGCTATCTGAATGAAGTCGAAGACTCGCCTCGTATTCGATAGAGTTTGAAAAAAGAAATTAAGTTTATTTAGAATATGAGCAAAATTTGGGCTTTAATTTTCAAAGAAATAGCTCGGTTTAGCCCAATTTGAAGTTTATGGTATGCTTATTTTATTTTGTTTTTGGTACAACTCAAACGAATTTGAACAAAATTTAAATTTTATATTTTGAATTGAGTAAATTTAAACAAATATTTATATTATACACAAGTGATCCGAGCTCAACCCGACCTGATCGAAGAGCTCTGTCTCTCATGAGCTCAACTCAATGGAATTAGAAAACCGGCCCCTACAAGAGAAATAAGAGGACTGTAAAACAGCCAGTGAAACTTCTCTGTGTACTGCTTCAGCACTGACATTTGACAGTAGCCACTTTGATTTTATTATTATATTAATTTGTGATTTCTTAAAAATTAAAAGGACTATATAAAAAAATGTTCCTTTTCGAGGCCAAAGTCTAACATTGTTAAAAGTTAAAAGTTATCAGACCCTCAAAATTTTTAATAATTTTAATTAAACACCTATTTTTTTTGGAAATTCTCAATAAGACCCTAATTGCTGATTTGTACCTTCTCTTATTTGATAATGTTAGAGTTGTGTGACCAAAATTCCTGTTAAAAAAAATTGGCAAAGGTAGGGAGATCTGTGGAGGCGAAGGTCGAGGGCCGAAGGTTTTTAATATTGATATTGATTTGAATAAGGTATTTCAATCTTACTGCATTGTTTCTATTAGACTTTGATTTAGCGAATTTTCTTCTCTTCTGCTCGTGGTTTTTCCCCCGAAAGGGTTTTCACGTAAAATTTGTATGTTTTATTTTACTCTCTTTCTTTGCGATTCATTGTCATTATTGATGTTCGTTTTTCACATGCTATATTTTTTGCTTTAAATCGTAATAAGTTAAGGAAAATTGAAAAGTTAGTTCCATTATTGATAAATATATATGAATTTGAGCAGTTGATTTTTATTACTTGTTGTATATAACTTGCTGAATTATTGAGTTTTATTAATCTTTTCATGTAAATTGCTGAATTACTAAATTTTAAGTTAGTGGTTTAATGACAAATTTTGACAATATTATAAAGTAAAGGGATTAATTTATCGATTTTAATAAATTAGAAGAACGAAATTCATAATTACATCATTATTTGGGTACTTTTTTTAATAACGAAAGGAGGATAAACCCTAAAAAGATGAAGGGTAAACTACACCCAATGTTATTAAACTATTAGTAAGTTTACGTTTTGGTCACTTCAAAAAGTTACAAAATGATTACTGAATTATTTGAAAGTTTTTATTTAAGTTACCGGGCTTCGCAATGCCTATACCATTCAAAAGCTCTCATTCCCCTTCTCTTCTACAGTCAATTTTTTTTCATGAAACAACTTTAAACGTCACGAATCTGGTAATTAAAGTCCAAACGTATTTCTTCTCTGATCTCCAATACTGACTATCAGATCAACTTGGACCTAAGGTATGTTATTCTACTTATCGATAGGTACTGATCCATTATACCGATTGTCGGATTGTAAAATCATTCTCATTAAAAAAAGGTCATCAGGACACATATTCATCAAAAGCTCAAGCATTTTTGCCTAACAAAACACTGCCAAAAGCTAGTAATCAAACATGGTTCAAGGATTCTAAATCTTTGTTTAAAAAAGAAACCCAAAAGAGAATAATTCTTTGCTTTCAAGGACAAACATTTGCAAATGATTCTTTTTTGTCAAATCTGTGAATCAAATCCAACACCAAAAAACCCAACTTTAATTAAAGAATTTAATGCCTTCCATGGATTTTTGATTGGTCTAAAATGGATTGAGCATTTGGGTCCTTTTGACTTGAAGACTCACACAAAAATAGCAACATATTTTCATTTCTCAAAAACAATCAAAATAACCCTTCATTATTATATTTATAAATATGATTGGTTAGATTGATTTTGGGTCGAGCTAATATAGATTGAATTAATTTGGGTGTAGATTAATTCGGGTTCAAATCATTTTTGGGTTCGAATATTTAGATTTTAGGTTAGGCTTTCTTTGAGTTCGATTCATTTTGGAATCAGTTTAGGTCATTTATGGTTCAAGTTCTTTTTAGATTTTGATTGCCCTTGGTTCAGATTATTAACTTTTTATGATTAAATTGATATTAGGTTTGAATTAATCAGATGGAATTTTTTAATTTGAGTAAAAATTTATAGTATTTTTTTGTTTGAGATATCTTGGCGTCTAGTAGTCACATTAGACATCGACAAATTTGAAAACTATTCAGGTCGAACTCCTAAACGGGAATCAAATTGAATTTTCAAACTTGAGTCATAGTTTATAGGTTAAATCCTGGTATTAGTTCTTACACTTTACGTAAGTTGTGGATTCAGACCTTATACTTTTCAAATTTTAAATTTTCAGTCATCACCAAACGATAATTGTCAAATTCATTAATTTGAATTATGTTCTTTCCAAAATCTAACGGGACAAACATATTACAATATGCCTAATGTCATGTTAGCTTGTTATTTCCACATATTACTCACTAAAAATCTAGTTAATGGATTAACAACCATCATTTGCGTAAAGACTAAAATTTGAAAATTCAAAAAGTATAGGGACTTAGAACGATCTAATTCGAGAATATTGACCAAATCAACAATTGCACACACAGTACAAGACTGGTAATTGAATTTAACTACTACTATTTGGCTTAAGATTAAGATTTCAAAAAGTATAGGGACTAAACCCACAACTTCCACAAAGTACAAAGACTAATAACAAATTCTCTCGTTTGAGATTCCTAATCACATTAAGGGTGGGTTTGGATGGGCGATTGAGTGCGGCGCGATGCGTTTAGCTTACTTTTTGTCTCACACTACAGTATCTAATCTCACCGTCACCGCTATTTTTACACTAACCGCAAGTAAACGCACCGCCCATCCAAACTCACCATAAATCTCAATTAATTCTTGTAATATTATTTTCTCCATTTACAAAACTCGAGTGAGAAGGATAGAAGTATAAAGGTTGACAATCATGGGGGTTTGAACCAGAAATAATATATATATATATATTTATAGAGAAAAATTGGTGCAGGCTGAAATGATAGAAATCAGCATCAATCGCGAGAAAAAAGGCTTTCATAAGTGGAGTTTTGATTTGATGAGATTAAAGATTAAAGAAAACCCATAAAATAATAGTAATAAAAAAAAAGGGGTGAAGCATGCAAAAGCATGATGTTGCCATATTTACTACATTGGGAGGTGCATTCCTTTCACCATGCACTCATTCCATTGTGTTCTTTTGTATGGTATTTATGCTCTTCTTGTCCTATCAACCTAACTTCAATATCACGAAAACCCCATATCTTTTATAACACAAATTCTTCTATGTTAATTGCCAATTAAGTCTTAGTTTAATTAATATGAATATTGTTGTTAATGCAGGATGTGGGTCAGACCCGACCTTTGGGTTTGTTTGAGAGTGCAGCCGCCCAGAGCCTAAGGTTAAAAGGGACCCCAAAAAAATATTTTTTCAGCTTTTAATGTGAGAAAAAATTTCATACTGAAATCTTAGGGCCCTAAAAATTTTTCAACTTTTATTGTATTACATTTTATAATTTTTTTTTAAAAAAGGTCTCAATTTATTGTTTTGCCCAGGGCTCAAAAATGTCAACAACGAGCCTGATGTGGGTTTGAGTGCACTGAAGAGTATTATCCTCCTATTTATGGGTTGGGGAGGAGCTATAGATAGTTCTAAGCATTGTGTCAAAAAGAGTCTATATGATTAAAACCTATAACGAGATTGTTCAAACAAAAATTATGGACTAATTTGAATAAAATCGTCAGTTCTTGAAGAATAATGTGGCAAAAAAAATTTAGGGTTCAAAGTGAAAATAAATTGTAAATTTCAGAGGTTAAATGTTATTTTATCTTTTCATTGAGAAGATCGAGGTAAAATTTTAAAGATATAGTATATCGAAGTTTTAAAAAAATGGTTATAAGGATAAACCGAAAAATTAAGTATTCAAAAAATTTCAAGTCTAAGACTAATTCGTCTAAGCTTCTACGGAAATAACCCGTTTTAGTATTAAAAATAAAAAAAATATATTTTTATTTAAATTTAATTATTAAAAAATATAAATATAAATATAAAATTATTTTTTAAAATAATGAAATTGATCTAACCAGATCGGTCCGATATTAGAAATATTGAATCCAAATCAAATCAAGTCAAGTCGAACTGACTATAACGACAATCCACCCAATCTTTGAACACTTTTATTACATGATCACTCTTAATAATATTAATTTTTTTCGTCGGTCATTCAAAAAAATAAAAAGGACAGCACAAGAGTACACTACTTAAATGTCCCAAAGTGACAAAAGTTATTTGATTTGATAAAATTACTATAATAAACCTTGTCGATTGAGTCTTAACTCGACTGACATGAGTATTATTGTTAATGTAGGAGGATGTGGATTCGAGTGCACTAAAGCGCATTATCCTCCTATTTATAAATTGGAAAGAGATTATAGGTAATTCTAAACATTGTGTCAAACCTTAACAACTTATCTATAGATGTATTGATGAAAAACAAGAAGTCTCCATCACCATAATTTGCCCATGATAAAGCTTTTTATTAAATGAATTAGGCGCCAAGTTGAACAAAGTCAATGACCCTAATGGCTAAATTGCATAATTTTTAGGGTGGGGGGATTGATAGATGAAAGACCAGACCAAATTGGCCTCTGCAGATATGATGACAGCCCCCCCACCCAAGTCATTCAACTGTGGCATTATGGATATAGGACACACACCACCCATTGAACCTTTTTTCTAAGGAATCTCTTCTTCATTCAATCAACTTTAGCAATTACCCTATTTTGCCTTTTATGTTTAATTAAAAATGAGTTATTGCACCGGACATACTTAAAATTATGACCCTCATTTTAGATTAATCCCTAAATTTTAAATAATTTTTATTGTCCCAGTATTATCGAACTTTAGATTAATCCCTCATTTTGACAAATGCCTAGAACTACCCATAGTCCTTCCTCAACCCATAAATAGGAGGATAATGTGTTTCAGCGCACTCGAACCCACGTCCTTCTGCATTGACAATAATATCTATGTCAATTGAACTAAGACTCAATCAACTCAATCAGAATGCTAGTTAAAGCACATTTTAATGGTAAATGGGTTAAGAAATGATTATAGTAAAAGAATATTATTTTTTACTAAACCCTAATACTTTAACAAATGTTAGTTAAAGCCCATTTTAATAGATATTTTAAAAGTACAGATACTACATTATAATAAACCCCAAAGTATAGGGGTCTTTCATGCTATTATCCCATTTTTTTTCTTCCCCTTGCCTTCATTGATCATTCAATATTATCACTAATTAAAGAATTTATATTTAATACACCATAAAAAAACAATTTCAACCCATTCAATTGAATTATTTTTATTTATTTTTTGATGATACATCATTATCAGAGTCACCAATTTGCCAATACATTAAATATAAACACCTAATCAAAACAAAAAATTTGATGAAATCAACACAAAATTAGATAATTGCCAAAAGCCAATTTTTTTAACATTAATATCGTTATAGGTTCTTATAATATTTGTTTTTTTTTATATAATACCGAGAATCATCTATAGCTCCTCCCCAACCTCTAAAATAGGAGGATAATGCACTTCGGCGCACTCGAACTCACGTCCTCCTACACTGACAACAATACCAATACCAATTGAGCTAAGACTCAATCGATTATAATCACAATTTAAAGAAAATCATGTAACACATGCAATATTTTAATGTAGAAATGCTAAATTTCTGACCCATTAATGTAATTTATTTAAATAATAATCTAGATCATTTGTAGGGGGATTAATTAAGTAAATTAGGCAAATAAAAAAAGGGGGAAAGATGGTGGTCCAAATTAATCTTTTGGGTCTCCTAGGTTATAGGGTGGGGACTATAATTTACCAAAAGGTAAGGTAAGTTGGATTTTATTAGATAGAGTCAATAAATTAAAATAAATTTCTTTTTGTTTTTCATTCAATGAAAGGTCTTTTTATTAAAGTTTTAACCGAAAGTACACTTATCACACTATTAAGGCAATGACCAAAATCAACAACATTAATGCAACACTACTAAGGTTTTAATATGACATTGTTATGGCCGATTGATTCTTAGTTCAATTGGTATCGGTATTGTTGTTAGTACAGGAGGACGTGGGTTTGAGTGCGCTGAAACGCATTATACTTTTATTTAAGGGTTGGGGAAGGGCTTTGGGTAGTTCTATATTTTGTATCAAAAAATATATGGTATAGTAATGAGAGATAACCACGAACTTTAAAAAGAATGGTCTTTAAAAACTATAAAATAGATATGAAAGATACAATGGCCATATACAGAAACGCGTTTGTACCTATTGCATGTACCATTTGAATCAAACGCATTGAAAAAAAATAACACTCCTAGAATTTATTCACACTATATGTTTTTTTTAACACGCCATATCTAAGTTGTTTATATGGTAAGTACATGCGTGATTACAATTTACTTCACGTGTTTCAAATATTTTACACGTCAGATCATAATTCGACAGTTAAACTGATAAAAGAATTTGATTGTTACAATATCGATATTTTGAAAATTCAATTAGAGATTTGAAATTTAGGAACTAATTGAAAATGTATATGATAAATTGGTGACATTTGATGTAATTAACAGGACCTTATAGATTTCTGACTCCTTTAAAAGAAGTCTACAGAATGTCATCTATTTGGAACTAGCAGATCAATTTTTTTAAACTGGATCGGTGGTCGAATTGGTCAAACCACCGATTCATTGATCTGATTAAAAAATTATTAAAAATACAAAGAAAAATGGTTTAACCGATTTTTTAGCCAGTTCAAGCGGTTCGTATCGATTTCCGATCTAATAAGTGTCCTCAACCAATTTTCAGTCCAACTAATTTGATGGACCGATCTAGTTCAAACAACATTACAGTAGATCCTTCAACAAGTTCGTTATTATCAACAATAAGAGCTTTGTCTCCCGAGTTACACATGGCTCACCTTCTCAGACACTTAATAAGATACTCTAGCTTTGTGAATCTGCCACTTTTTCAAACCACTTTGTCACTCTTAACCTTTGGACAAGGACTAAAGACAAATCCCACCACCGAAACAACACAAACCCATTGAAAAGTATGTAAACTTCCTACAAACAACACTTTGCATATGTATGGGACCAAAACCCTAATGATACTAATAAAGGACCCAAAGAAAGACCAAAAAAGGTTTTAACAAAAACAACTACGAATAGTAGTATGGGGTACCCTAAACCACAGTTGCAATTCAATGGGAGAAGATCTCTCTCATTATCAAACACAAAAGAGAATAGAATCCTCCTACTCCACCTATTCCATGTTTAAAAAAAGAAAAGAAAAAAAGCCAAGGAATCCAAAGGGAATATGTGCGTGTGAGCAAACTTTATGGGCCTTTTATTGAATAGGCAACCAAATCTTTTAGTACATATATTATTTTTTAGATAAACTACATTTAAAGTCACTAAAAGGTTCGGCTAACAAGCTCTAAGCGGCGAACAGAAGAATAACTGAACTGTTTCATGAAAAAGAAATGAATTGTAGAAGAGAAGGAGAAGAAGAACTTTCGAGTGGTGCGAATAGAGAAGGTTATACAACAACGATTTTAACAATCTTCATTGGAAACTTTCAAATAGTTCAGTGACCAAAATGTAAACTTACTAATAGTTTAGCGACTTTCGGTATAATTTACCCATTATTTTTGACTTCACCCGCCCCCCCCCCCCCCCTTTTCCCTCTCTGCAAATCACATGCCTTACTTCCCCATCAACTCCTTTTTGACAACGACTCACCATATTGCCTCATTATGTTGCAGAACTCACAGTGATTGTTTGTTTTGTTTCTTAACCATAGCATATACAAGCAAATGGATTGTACAGTGGGGGGTGAACAGATATAGAGAAGAATAAGAAGACAAGCAAGTTTCTTTTGGGGGTTAGCTCAGCTCATGTTAAACCCCCCATTCTTTCTTTCTTTTTTATCTCTATATGGGGCGTAAAGGATGGGGCAATGGGCATTTACCAACTATAGGAAGCTAACCGGTGAATGTTTCAGAGGCTCAGACTGATAATAACAGCATATAAACATAGAAATATACTAAGGGTTATATATATATATATATATACTATTTATTAATATGTGTATGTGCAATTGCAATCTTTTGGTGTTGTAAATAGTGTCACTCCAATGGAGTTTGTTAACTTTGGGATTTGTAGATTTTTTATCAGTGTCACCCTAAATCCATTTATTAAAAAAACTCGAGTACAAAAATGTTGGTAAAACTCGAGTACAATCCCGAGTACAAAAATCTAATAAATGTATATGAAAAAACTCGAACTTAGATCATCAAAATGTTGGTAAAAGAGTCAGATTGCATTTTACCCCCTTTACTTAAAAAAAAAGGCAAATTAATTACTATACCTTAAATTAAAGAGAAACTGATCATTTATGTTAAAAAATTAATCCATTTGTACTAATAAAACTAACGTGGTTGATGAAATAATCGGTGTACCTCATGCCTATTGGTAATGCAAAATAATATTTTCAGTTGCGGAAAATCCTCTGATTGCAAAAAAATAATCCTTTACTATTTTTGGGAATTGGCATTGCTATTTTACCATTTTGTCTTTCAAAAAGCTGTATAAATAGTAGGTTATTCTCTTCATTTTTCACAAAACACAACAAGGGAAAAACAACTTCTCTCAAGATTACACGAGAGGAAAATTCTGTCTAAGAGATTAGGTTTTAAGTGAGACCGTTTGTAGCTCGTCCAGTTTTTCCTGGGAATTGAATCTAATGTGGTTTCGTTGGTTTTCTTCCAATTTATTTTCCGATCAGATTTCCAACCAATTTGCTTCTAAGATAGTGATTTTTCCATAGCACAGTTATTACTTTATTTATTTACACTCAGTTTGGCTTCTTGACATCGCTAACGATTTTATTTTGCAGTAATATATTTTCAATAATGCCGACATATAAAAACTAATTTTAAATATTAAAAATAGATACAAATTTAATAAAAAAAACCAATTTATTTTTTTGAAATTTTTTGAATAAAAAAATAATCTAAATCTATTTAGTTCAAAATCTTAAAACCTTGAAGTTGCAAAGAAAAGCAAAGGATCAATAATGGAAGATGGTACAGTGATAGTATCATAATGTAAAGCTTTTTGTGTTCGTATAAGAGAGACTGTAGAAGATATAATGTAAAGGGAGGCAAAGGCAAAGGGGCAGTCAGGGGCGAAGCTAGGGAGGGTTGGCATGGCCCCGGCCCCCTAAAATATAAAATTATTATTTAGGCCCTTAAAAATTTTAAATTAGTAAAAGTAAAATTACACTTTGGCCCCCCTAAAATTATAAAAATTTGATTTAACCATTTACAAATTATAAAAATATAAACTATAAAAAATTAAAATTTCATCCGGCCCCCCTAAAAAGTTGTTCTAGCTTCGCCCCTGGGGGCAGTCAACGATTGTCCATGGGAACAAGCACAGGGCTCGAGAATGAGTGAATGAATGAGAGAGAATAGGACCGGTGTCTCTCTGCGTCTGTATCAGTCACTGACCTACTCAATTATTGGGACTCCCACACTTTTCACTATCTATATATTTCGCCTTAATATTATCAACCCAAATTAAAAACTTACTTTTTCATTTCAAAATTTATAAAATTTTTCGAAAATATTTAAATCGTTAATATATGACTTTTTTTGTTCGTACCGTTTATAATAATTGAAAACCCGAATATGTTACTTTTACAATCTTCGATATTGACTGTTTAAATTTTTTTTTCTCATCAATGGGTATTAAATTATCAAAATTCAATATGATAAGTTCGGGGACTTGCTTAATATATGTATTTATTGAAGAAGAAAAAAAACTTTATGAAATGTTGATAAGGACTTGATCTTAAATATGGAGTTATTGGAGGTCAATTTTGTAATATTATTTTGGGCACAGTTAATTTGACAAGCACACCTACTACATCACTAAACACAAGTTGAGCCTTGATCTTTCTTATCATAATTTTTTTTTCTTTTTCCATTTAAATTAAACTTTATATTATATAATTCTTTTTAATTTTCTTTATGTACGTTATACGGTCTATATTCGGAGTTCGTAACTATCCCTCCGAATAAATTTTGTTACGTTAGGTAAAAAATTATTTTATTTTTGACATATTATTTTGATTGAGCAAATATTATTTTTAAATAATATTTTTTTTACTATGTGGAAATGGAAATAACATTATTTAAATCCATATTATTTTATAATAATGAATATATATATAAATTAGGGTTTGCGATAAAGGATATATATATAAATTAGGGTTTCAATCTATATTATTTTTTGAATAATCCCATTATAGGTTCTGATCATATCTGTTCTTGCAATACAATGTCTATAATTACCCATAGCCCCTCCCCAACCCTGAAATAGAAGGATAATACGCTCCACCGCACTCGAACCCACGTCTCCTGCACTGACAACAATACCCATATCAATCGAATTAAGACTCAATCGTCTTCAATCTACATTATTTTACAATGATAGATGCTTACATAATTTGAATTCATATTATATATATATATATAATGTTAATCATTATTGTAAACAAATTTTAACATGTGAATGATTTGTCCTATATAAATATGATTTTTTTACAATGTGAAAATAGAAATCACATGATTTAAATCCGTACAATTTTATAATAATATAAAAATTAGGGTTTTCGATAAATGATATATATGTATGTAAATTAAGGTTTCAATCTAAATTATTTTTTTGAATAATCTCATTATAGGTTCTGATCATATCTGTTCTTTTTAATACAATGCCTAAAACTATTTATAGCCCATCATCAACCCTTAAATAGAAGGATAATGCGCTTCAGCGCACTCGAACCCACGTCCTCATGCACTGACAATGCATTGACAATAATAATAAATGATAGATGCATACATAATTTCAACAAAAGTCACGTATTCTTATGTTAGTCCTTTTTACAAAATAAATGTTAATTCTATTACGATTTAATCCGAAATTATAAAGCTTTGCAATTAATTAATTAATTTTGTCATTTAAAAACTCTAGAAGAAAACATATGTATCTATAAAGTGAAATTACATTGGAAGTAATAAAGAAAAGGAAAATTACATTAGGAGAAATTTATTATTATAATAATTAATTGAAGAAAATTAATAATAATTAAGAAAAAAATAAAAAGGGACAAAGGCAGGGTGGCGCAGTGTTCCCCTATAACACCACAATTTATACCTGAACCACTGACAGAAAGATGATTAATAATAATAATAATAATTAATTAAAAATAATTATTATATTTTTAAGAAATCGATAAATATTACACTCTCTTCGATTCAATTCCCCTCTTTTTCACTGCCCAAATCTCTCTCTATATTAATAAACTAATCTCAACTGAACGAGTTTTAGCTCGATTGGTATAAGCATGATTTTTAATGTAAGAAGCCGTAAATTCGAGTGCACTGAAACACATTATCCTCCTATTTATGGGTTGGGAGAAGCTATAGGTAGTTTTAGATATTGTGTCAAAAAAAGTAGATATAATCAGAATTTATAATGAGATTGTTAAAAAATAATAATAATAAACTAATCCCAAGTTTTAATACAAGTGGACGTAAATTCGAGTGCGCTGAAGCGCATTATCTACCTATTTATGAGTTGAGAAGGAATTATGAAAAATTTTAAGCATCATGTCAAAAAGAATAGATATGATCCGAACCTATAACGAAATTATTAAAATAATAATAAACTAATCCCAAATTTTAATTAGTAATATTTAAAAAAAAAGTAATTCAATTGACAGATATGCCCTTAGGAAAGATGAATGTCCTGTTAAACAATGGAAGAGAATTTGCTTTACAGCTGCAACTATTAATTATATAATGGTAATAGTAATATAACTTTCCATGTTACCAATAAATAATATTAAATTTTCTAATTTTTATATAAAAATTATTTAGAAAAAAATATATTTATAATAAACTTTATAATAATATATCATCTAAATTTTTTTAAAGATAATTAAAAAAATTATTTATAAGATTTTTAGTTAAGGCATGCGTTATTGACATTGAATCTTGATTAAATGGAGAATCGAGCCAAGTAAAATTTCAATTAAGATACTTTATTTTTCATTCACCAAAACTTGCATTGAAGATATTACGTATGAGATGTCGAACTTTTTTTATTTTTATTTTTTAAGGTATCTATCGGAGTAAGTCCGATAATTAATCCTCCATGTTCTGTAGGCTCATTAAGGGGATAGATATTTTTCACGAGTTTTAAAGCCGCTCCATACCCAAGGCAAGGATCGAACTCTCAACCAATGATTAAGGTAGGAGACATCTTTGCTATCTCACTTAATTCTCGTAGTTAGGGATGTTGAACTTTTTTTTTCAATGTATTTATCAGAGCAAGCCCAGTAATTAATCATCCATATTCTGTAGGTCTATTAAGAGAGTAGATGTTTGCCATGAGTTTTAAAGCTGCTCCATACCTAGAGAAATTATTGAACTCTCGACCACTGATGAAGGTAGGAGAGACCTTTGTTATCTCACCTAACTCCCGTGGTTAGAGATGTCGAACTTTTTATTACAAAACATAAATGTAATAAATTTTATTTATTTTCGTTTTACATTAATAAAAATATAATTCTTTTAAATTCCTTCTTGACCATATTATTTTCGGGATTTACCCTTTAAATTTTTGGAAAAATTCATTCAAACCAAAAATTAGAAAAAGACAATGAAGCGGGTTTTAGGGGAAAAAGGATGGAGTTATGACACGTGGCTGATTCTAATCCGTTAGATAGGAATGTAAAGGTATGGCAGGCAGATAATGATCATTAGATTTCTTTTTTTTTTTCTGAGATGACATGACATTTGCCTTACAGTGAAATGAAAGAGAAAAATAATTTTACAAATTATGAGTTTGATCCCTATACTTTTATCTTTTTAGAATTTTAACTCCTTCATTTTTTTCAAATTTTAAAGTTGAAATCTAATTGTTAATGCTGTTAAAATTATTTTATTAAACTCAGGTTTATTATAACGTTACTTTTTAAATACATATAGTATACTTTTTATTTCAAAATGTCACGATAATAAATTTAACAAAAGAGAGAAATTCACGATATTAAAAATCAGACTTGAATTTTGAAGTTTAAAAAATAGAGGGACTAAATTTCTAGAAATACAAGTACATGGACTAAATTCACTTGTACTTCTATTTTCAAGAATTTAGTCTCTCTACCTTTCAGATTTCAAATTTTAAGTCAAATTATTAACACTGTTAATTTTTTTAAAAAAATTATTTAAAAAACTCATTTAATAGTCAATAACTAAAGAAATGGCGTTACAATGAATCTAAATTCAACGGTGTTAATATGTAGACTTTAATTTAATTCTTTGAAAAATAAAGTTTAAAAATAAAAGTATAAGGACTAAATTTTAAATTCTTGAAAAGTATATGGATTCATGAAAGATTTTAACCAAAAGAAAACCCAACAACTGTTTATAGATACAAAGGCAGTTCTTTTCAACTACAAAAGATTTACTATTCCCTTAGTGTTTTTTTTTTTTCTTTTTTTCTGGGTATTGTTTGTTTCATCAGAAAATAAAAAAAAAGGAAACCTGCAAAAAATCAGAGAAACATGGGTTTATGGGAAGGGACTTAAATTTGGGTTTCAGCAGAAGAAAGAGAAGGTTGGGCATGGCGGCGTTGGCAGAGAAAAAAGAAAAAAGAAGCTGTAAATTCTTTAGTTGTTTCTTAAATGCTCCTTTTTTCTTGCAACAAAACACAGTTTACGTTCTAAAAGCAAAAGACACAAGGGGCGTCTTCTTCTTGTTTCTTTTCTTGGGTGTTATTTGAAAACCCAACATGAATTAATTCACAAGAGAATTGTGTTAGAGAGGAGCTGTTTGATATGGATTGTATAGAGGTGAAACAACAACAACAACAATGGCAGGGTTTTTTTTAACAGGAGAAGATCAACAAGACAACAATTCACCACCAACTGATCAAACTGAAAACTGGTTTTGGTGTAGAAATGAAGATATTCCTTACAAGGGTTTTGAACTATGGCAACAACAACAACAACGTATTTACATGTCTGGGTTAAGTGTTGGTGGTCCTAGTAGAGGATCATCAAATATCATGATGATGACAAGCGGCGGTGGTGGCGGTGGTGGTAATACTAGTGGTATAAGTTGCCAAGATTGTGGTAACCAAGCTAAAAAAGATTGTCCTCATATGAGGCGTAGAACATGTTGTAAAACTCGAGGTTTTGATTCTCAAACACATGTTAAAAGTACTTGGGTTCCTGCTTCTAAACGCCGTGAACGGCAACAATAACAACAACAACTTGTCGCTCCACAACAACATCAGAGAGACTGTAGAAGATATAATGTAAAGGGAGGCAAAGGCAAAGGCAAAGGCAAAGGGGCAGTCAACGATTGTCCATGGGAACAAGCACAGGGCTCGAGAATGGGTGAATGAATGAGAAAGAATAGGACCGATGTCTCTCTGTGTCTGTGTCTTTGTCAGTGTCAGTCACTGACCTACTCAATTATTGGGACTCCCACACTCTTCACTGTCTATATATTTCCCCTTAATATTATCAACCCAAATAAAAAACTTACTTTTTCTATTTAAAATTATAAAATTTTTCGAAAATATTCAAATCGTTAATATACGACTTTTTTTATTCGTACCGTCTATAATAATTGAAAACCCGAACATGTTATTTTTACAATCTTCGATATTGACTGTTTAAATTTTTTTTCTCATCGATGGGTATTAAATTATCAAAATTCAATATGATAGGTTCAGGGACTTGCTTAATATATGTATTTATTGAAGAAGAAAAAAAGCTTTATGAAATGTTGATAAGGACTTGATCTTAAATATGGAGTTATTGGAGGTCAATTTTGTAATATTATTTTGGGCACAGTTAAATTGACAAGCACTACTCCTACATCACTAAACACAAGTTGAGCCTTGATCTTTCTTATCATAATTTTTTTTTTCTTTTTCCATTTAAATTAAACTTTATATTATATAATTCTTTATGTACATTATACGGTTCATGTTCGGGGTTCGTAACTGTCCCTCCCAACAAATTTTGTTACGTTAGGTAAATATTATTTTGATTGAGCAAATATTATTTTTAAATAAGATTTTTTTACTACGTGAAAATGGAAATCACATGATTTAAATCTGTATTATTTTATAATAATGAATATATATAAATTAGGGTTTGCGATAAAGAATATATATGTGTAAATTAGGGTTTCAGTCTACATTATTTGTTTGAATAATCTAATTATAGGTCCTGATCATATCTGCTCTTGTAATACAATGTCTAGAATTACCCATAGCTCCTCCCCAACCCTTAAATAGAAGGATAATACGCTTCAGCGCACTCGAATCCACATCTCTTATACTTGCAACAATACCCATATTAATCAAACTAAAACTCAATTAACTTCGATAAATGCATACATAATTTGAATTCATATTATATATATAATTTTAACACTGCATATATGTATATATTAGGGTTTGCATGTGAAGGATTTGTCCTATATTTCTAAGTATCTTATCCTCTAAAATTAAATTTACAAGCAAGAACCCTCTTTGAAATAATGTTATGAAATTAAAATAAAGGGGAACAAACAAAAAGAGGGGCTCAATATTATTAACAGTCCAATCACAAAATGTTGACATATGAACAAACTTAAATTATAAAAATAAACTCCAGTGATTTATCACTTTCAGCTTATAAATCAAATCTCTCAACCTCATGTACATAAAAAGGACCATCTATATTATATACTTTTCGAGTTAAATCGAGTCAAAATTTAAAAAAAAATTGAAAAAATAAAGGGTTTAAACATGTTTAATCACGTATTTCCTTTCGATTCAAGGATTTGAATCGAAAGGTTACCTTCACCAGTAGTCAAATTTGCCTGTTATTATGTGAATCAATTTAGTCTATATATTATTAAAAAGAATTTAACGAAATTAATTCTATTACGATTTAATTTGAAATTATAAAGCTTTGCAATTAATTAATTAATTTTGTCATTTAAAAACTCTAGAAGAAAACATATGTATCTATAAAGTCAAATTACATTGGAAGTAATAAAGAAAAGGAAAATTACATTAGGAGAAATTTATTATTATAATAATTAATTGAAGAAAATAATAATAATTAAGAAATAATAAAAAAAGGGACAAAGGCAGGGTGGCGCAGTGTTCCCCTCTAACACCACAATTTATACTTGAATGACTGACAGAAAGATGATTAATAATAATAATAATAATTAATTAAAAATGATTATTATATTTTTAAGAAATCGATAAATATTACACTCTCTTCAATTCAATTCCCCTCTTTTTCACTGCCCAAATCTCTCTTTATATTAATAAACTAATCCAACCGATCGAATTTTAGTTCGATTGGTATAACATATTATTGTTAATGTAAAAAGACGTAAATTTGAATACACTGAAACGCATTATTCTCCTATTTATGGGTTGGGAGGGGGGCTATAGGTAGTTTTAGATATTATGTAAAAAAAACAGATATGATCAAAATCTAGAATGAGATTGTTAAAAAATAAAAATAATAAACTAATCCCAAGTTTTAATACAAGTGGATGTAGATTCGAGTGCGCTGAAGCGCATTATCCACATATTTATGAGTTGAGAATGGATTATAAGTAGTTTTAAATATCGTGTAAAAAAGAACAGATATGATCTAAACCTATAACGAGATTGTTAAAATAATAATAAACTAATCCCAAATTTTAATTATAAAAAAGTAATTCAGTTGACAGATATGCCCTTAGGAAAGATGAATGTCCTGTTAAACAGTGGAAGAGAATTTGCTTTACAGCTGCAACTATTAATTATATAATGGTAATAGTAATATAACTTTCCATGTTACCAATAAATAATATTAAATTTTCTAATTTTATATAAAAATTATTTAGAAAAAATATATATTTATAATAAACTTTATAATAATATAGATAATAATATATCATCTAAATTATTTTAAAAATAATTAAAAATATTATTTATAAGATTTTTAGTTAAGACATGCGTTATTCACATTGAATATTGAGTAAATGGAGAATCGAGCTAAGTAAAACTTCAATTAATATACTTTATTTTTCATTCGCCAAAACTTGCATCGAAGATATTGCGTATGAGATGTCGAACTTTTTTTATTTTTATTTTTTAAGGTATCTATCGGAGTAAGTCCGATAATTAATCCTCCATGTTCTGTAGTCTCATTAAGGGGTAGATGCTTGCCACGAGTTTTAAAGCTGCTCCATACCCATGGCAAGGATCAAGCTCTCAACCAATGATTAAGGTAAGAGACATCTTTGCTATCTCACCTAACTCTCGTAGTTAGGGATGTCGAACTTTTTTTTCAAGATATTTATTGGAGCAAGCCCAGTAATTAATCCTCCATATTCTGTAGGTCTATTAAGGGAGTAGATGCTTGCCATGAGTTTTAAAGCTGCTCCATACCTAGGGGAATGATTGAACTCTCGACCACTGATGAAGGTAGGAAAGACCTTTACTATCTCACCTAACTCCTGTGGTTAGAGATATCGAACTTTTTATTACAAAACATAAATGTAATAAATTTTATTTATTTTCATTTTACATCAATAAAAATATAATTCTTTTAAATTCCTTCTTAACCATATTATTTTCGGGATTTACCCTTGCAATTTTTGGAAAAATTCATTCAAACCAAAAATTAGAAAAAGACAAGGTAGCGGGTTTTAGGGGAAAAAGGCTGGAGTTATGACACGTGGCTAATTCTAATCCGTTTGATAGGAATGTAAAGGTATGGCAGGAAGATAATGATCATTAGATTTCTTTTTTTTTTTTTTTGAGATGACATGACATTTGCCTTATAGTGAAATGAAAGAGAAAAATAATTTTATGTATTCTTTACAAATTATGAATTTGATCCCTATACTTTTATCTTTTTAGAATTTTAACTTCTTCATTTTTTCAGATTTTAAAATTGAAATCTAATTGCTAATACTGTTAAAATTATTTTATTAAACTCAGGTTTATTATAACGTTATTTTTTTTAATTATATAGAGTATATTTTTTATTTCAAAGTCTCACGGTAATAAATTTAACAAAAGAGAAAAATTCACGATGTTAACAATCAGACTTGAATTTTGAAATCTAAAAAGTAGAGGGACTAAATTTCTAGAAATACAAGTACAGGGACTAAATTCACTTGTACTTCTATTTTCAAGAATTTAGTCTCTCTACCTTTCAGATTTCAAATTTTAGGTAAAATTATTAGCACTGTTAATTTTTAAAAAAAAATTATTAAAAAACTCATTTGATAATCAATAACTAAAGAAATGACACTACAATGAATCTGAATTCAACGGTGTTAATATGTAGACTTAAATTTTTATTTTTGAAAAATAAAGTTTAAAATAAAAATATAAGGACTAAATTTTAAATTTTTGAAAAGTATATGAATTCATGAAAGATTTTAACCAAAAGAAAACCCAACAACTGTTTATAGATACAAAGGCTGTTCCTTTCAACTACAAAACATTTACTATTCCCTTAGTGTTTTTTTTTTTTTTGTTATTTTTTTCTGGGTATTGTTTGTTTCATCAGAAAATAAAAAAAAGGAAACCTGCAAAAAATCAGAGAAACATGGGTTTATGGGAAGGGACTTAAATTTGGGTTTCAGCAGAAGAAAGAGAAGGTTGGGCATGGCGGCGTTGGCAGAGAAAAAAGAAAAAGAAGCTGTAAATTCTTTAGTTGTTTCTTAAATGCTCCTTTTTCTTGCAACAAAACACAGTTTAAGTTGTAAAAGCAGAAGACACAAGGGGCATCTTCTTCTTGTTTCTTTTCTTGGGTGTTATTTGAAAACCCAACATGAATTAATTAACAAGAGAATTGTGTTAGAGAGGGGTTGTTTGATATGGATTGTATAGAGGTGAAACAACAACAACAACGACAACAACAACAATGGCAGGGTTTTTTTTAAGAGGACAAGATCAACAAGACAACAGTTCACCACCAACTGATCAAACTGAAAACTGGTTTTGGTGTAGAAATGAAGATATTGCTTACAAGGGTTTTGAACTATGGCAACAACAAGAACAAGAACAACAACAACAACAACATATTTACATGTCTGGGCTAGGTGTTGGTGGTCCTAGTAGAGGATCATCAAATTTCATGATGATGACAAGCGGCGGTGGTAACGACGGTGGTGGTGGTGGTGGGGGTGGTAATACTAGTGGTATAAGTTGCCAAGATTGTGGTAACCAAGCTAAAAAAGATTGTCCTCATATGAGGTGTAGAACATGTTGTAAAACTCGAGGTTTTGATTGTCAAACACATGTTAAAAGTACTTGGGTTCCTGCTTCTAAACGCCGTGAACGGCAACAACAACAACAACTACTTGTCGCTCCACAGCAACATCAACAATTTGCTCGTGCAGAACAATCTAAAAGACATCGAGAGAATCCAGCGGGTAAGAAAAAACGCCCTTAAATACACTCGAATTATGTCTTTTTAGTTACTGTAATAACAACGGTATCATTTCTTTTTCATCTTTTTAGAAACACTGTTTTTTAGTAGCCATAACGAGTGTTTCGACAGTGAAGAAACTGTTTTTTTTTTTATTTTTTCTTTTTGCTTTCCATTTACAAGTAAAAACCCAGATCTTTTTTATATGATGAAGGGTTGATCTTGTTTTTTAGGGTTAGAACTGGGGAATTTTCCGGCGGAATTGAGCTCGGAAGCTGTGTTCCGATGTGTAAGGGTTAGTAACGTTGAAGACGCCGACGATCAGTATGCTTATCAAACGGCGGTGAACATTGGTGGACATGTTTTCAAGGGAATTCTTTATAATCAAGGCCCTGAAACTAACTACGACATGGCAGCAGCAGCAACAACAACAACAACAGCTGGTGGTGTTGCAACCACCGCTGCAACCACCGCAAGCGGCGGTGCTTCTCCTTCATCTACGACACCGTTTATAGACCCTTCTTCTCTATATCCAACTCTCAACACTAATTTCATGGCTGGTACGCAGTTCTTCCCAAATCCAAGACCCTAAAAAAACCAAAGCAAAAAAAAAATTATTCATGACATTATGTTTATGATACATCCACCATTGATCTAAGGAGTTGATGTTTGTTTTTTTTTCTAGTGAAAAAAATTTGAACCCTTTTGGCTTAAATCATTAAATATAAATCCTAATTCTTCTCTTACAATATATTTTCCCATAAATGAAAAAAAAAAAACACTAATTTTTTTTTTTAAATTTTTCGTTTCATGTTCGAAATTAAATCGAAAAAAGATTATAAACGGGAAAACCAATATATATGTGTATATATTGGGTTTCTTCTTTGGATGGATAAAACTACAAAAGGGCATATCTTTTTGCTTCTCAAGGTATGGGCGGTTTAGCCATGAATGAATGAATGATTGAGCAATGAGTATGGCATTGTTTCATGTTTTCATACATCATCATCATCATGCATTAGTATAAACATGCATGGCTTGAATGTGACTTGCTTTGTTGATAAAATGGGAAATATTTCCCATCTATATGCATTTTGTTTTTTCTTTAGTCTTGAAACCCTTGATATTCGAAAATCGAGTTAGATTGAATCTTGTTTTTATTTTTAAAGTGATATATCAACAAGTGTCGAGTGTAATGAAAAAATATGCATAAATACAACTTTTGCTTAAGTCTTATACATAGGATTTGAAATTTTTGGGATTTGGGAAGGGTTTTTGTTCTTGCATGCTTTTTCTAGGACAGGTTTATATAGCATGTTTCAATTAATGCTAACACAAAATGCCAGCTGCTATGTATACTAATGCTCTGCCATAAATGCAAATTAAAACCATAACCATAACTCTCTTTTTAACTCTTATTTAAATTTTTTTTTCATATATTTAAATAATTTTTTTTCGGATATGTCTTGTTATGTGTTAGATACGAGTATTTTAAGAAAAATAAAGACTTTGAGTTACATAAGATTCATTGTTTTCTTTTCGGAATAATATTTGATACATTATCGATAAATAAATCTCATGCATTTTCAGCAAATAATAACATGACATTTTATCATTAAATTAAACAAAATTATCGTAACTATTATAAATAAATACTAATAACTTTCGAATTTAGGATATCGGGTTTAACGTTTTAGCATTTATATGTTTAAATGAAGTTATCGATATTTATTTATTAGTCTTTCACTATTTTTTATTTTATTTAATGATGGAGTGTCATGTTATTATTCACTGATAGGGTGATAGGGCACGAGACTTGTACATGCGTAAAATATTCTCCCTTTTTTTATGGCTTTAGTGTTTTCTTATAGTACCAATTATAGAGTCAAAGAGGAAACTTCAAGATCACACACAATCTTGTAAAAATAGAAAAAAAGATTTTCAGAACTGACAAAATATGTATGCTTTTTTCAACCTAAAAGGAATCATGGTGTTGAAGTACAATGGATGGAACTATGAGACACTGATCAACAAAACAGCAAATGGATATTAGGGTCTTAGATCAATGAAGCTGCATAAAGCCAATGATGTTAGGTCATTTTTAGCTTATATGAATGCTAGGGTTTGTGTAGGTTTAATTTAGCTCGGCTACCGTGTTGATTGAGTACTAGTTCAGTTCGGCATCATTACTGTTACAGGCTTGCAGCAACTTGGAGAAGCACGTAATATCTTTGATTTAGAGGTTTGGGTAGTTTAAAAATCGTATAAGAAAAAAGCTGTCCTTTATGATGTGAAATTCTTAAAATAGAGTTGTTCATGGGTTGTGTCGGACAAAACGCGATAGTAAAATCTTGCTTTCCCCGAGTTTGTTTTCCGCATATATGGAATTTCATGTGACATACAGACTACTTTGCATTATAACTTGATTTAGGGTATGCTTTGAGAGGTTGAATCTAGGTGTACTCTGATTCGAGTGTAAGTGTCGGATATGTTTCTAACACAAGTATAGGATTAGGTTTTTATAAATTTTTCAATGTGTCTCGATCATATCCTTATATTCATGTGTTGAATCCTGATATTTTAAGAAAAAATGAAAAGTCTGAGTAGTAATTGACATGCATGAATACTCAAACTACTTCTTGTCTGGATAGTTGGGAAATGAGAAACATGCAAAATCCCAATTATTTGGCTTTTCGAGTGACCCCATTTTTTAAAAAAAAAATTTATTTGTTGTTTGCATGTAGGGACTGAATTTAATAGATTGTATATAAGCAAGGGAACAAGGTGGCTACAAATAGGAGGATAATATTAAAAAAATAGTTAAATCATGTTTCATCTTTGTCTGTTGTTTATGTATAATATATATATATATATATGCATTAATGGATCAACTGAAAATATGTTTGCCTTTAGGGTTTTATGGGGACATATATCAAGCTATGAAAAATCATTTTCATGCATGAATGCATGTATTTTATGTATGTATGTACCCCATGCTTCCAAGCTCTAAAAACATGGGGTAAAGAAAAACAAAACTTTTTCTCGGTTTCTCACTCAATGGATTCTCCATTAACAGTCTTTTTGTTCTGCAACTCATAACTGTCGGCAATCTTGTCTGAAAGAAACAACATTGGAATAATTTCAGTTCCTTTTACCCATTGGATTATCTAGTGCATTGACCATGAGTTATGGTCCATAACGTGCCCATGTTGTTGAGGTTTCGAGTCGATTATTTTATTTAAAAATGATTTAAAGATTTAGATGCTACGACTCGAATGAATAATGTTCATATATTTAAACCTAGTAGTTTTAACACCAACATTAAAATTTGATTCAATTAATCTAAACTCAAAATCTAACAAGTTTGGAATGATTTGATCTCGGGATGATTCAACTCTATGAATTTGATAAATTAAAAGTATCATGGAAGCTCTCGTAATAGGAGTTAGATTGTTAAAAATTGGGTCTTTATACGTCAGAATGGTGTATAGTATAACTATTTGATTATTTTGTCAATCACGCTAATGTGTTACAAAATACTATACTTTTACGAACTAAAATACTGAAATAATTTAAAAATCTCGAAATCCGAATTAACAAAACTTAGATTCATCTGACTCAAAACCAACCACGGATACATCATCAGTCCACTTTGGTTCAACAAACTGTAGACCACAGACAGGTGAAAATAACAAGCATAGAACCAAGAGCCATGGTGGCTGCATATAGTTTGGAGCTAAGTGAATGAAAAAAGAGGGTGAAAATAATATATATACCAGAAAGGCTAGCAGAAGAGAGAGTGAAAGAACAACAATGATTATGCACATCCAAAAGTTTTGGCATTGAGCTGAAACCCATAAAACAGCCAAAAATGTCCCAAAAATACTACTCAGATTCGTTAATCCTAGGGTGTGGTCAGTAGGGCAGTGATCAGTGAGCAGTGAGATAAAATCTTCTGCTAAAACAACAGTATCAGCCAATTTTGGGGTATTTGTAGGCATACATATTACATATTGTTCATTGTTGTGGTCCCAAAACTGGCTATTCAATTGCTCAACTTGCAGTGATATATACATATATACATATATATGTGTGTGTATAACTTAAAAACAAAAGCCATTACTGTGCTTGTGTGTGAGTGTTTTCTTCAAAGGGGAAGAAAAGGGGTAATGCTGTCATGCTGCAAATTTGTCTAGATTTAGTGTTAGGCTGTTTGTGATCCATTACTATCTCTTTGTAAATTCAATCCTGCCAATTGAGCTAATTGTGTTAACATGGGATCTTTTAATGAATTATTTTAGGGTTTTTTTTTTTTTAAGTTCATTCACTAAAGTTCCGAGTCATTTTGATTCCAGATCATTTCAAATGGTAAACTTTTTATGATCAAATCGGATTGCATTTGATTCGAAACCAAATAATAGAAATTGGGTTTTTGAGTTCAAAGCATTCTCGTGGTTTTCAACTTTTGAATCGAAAATATATTCTTAAACTATACCCAAAAATGACATCTAATATATAACAACCTATCACATGTCACGTCTTTATTTGTTAATATTTTTTATAAATCAGGACAAAAATGATAATTTAAGTAAAACTTAAGTAATAAATCGAAAATTGGAGCATAACTTATGGATCGATTTACTAATAAAACCTTTTAATTTTGGTTTCAATAGGATTGTATGATTGGAGAATAGATTTGGATTAGGTTTACTAATGCTTATATAATAAGAAAATAAACCTCTTAAAAATGAGAAAGGATTGTATGAAACAGTGACGCCACGTCATCTGTATCCTTTTCCAATAGATTTATGCCACATCAGTATTCTTATCCTGAATTTCAGGATTTTAATTTGGATTTGATTTTTTCAGATAAAAATGCCAAATTCGTGATGAAAATGCTGATGTGGCATAAAACTATTGGAAAGGGATACAGATGACGTGGCGTCACTGTTTCATACAATCCTTAATTTCCCCTTAAAAATAATTTTAAAAAAAAAGTTGGCACAAAAACACTTTTGCCACAAAATCTGCCTTGGGGGCAATGGAAACAACACAATTATTCTTCTTTTTATTAGCATACAATGTTGCCTCTTCTATGGGACCAAAAAACCTAAACCTCCTTTTGTCCCTTAGATCATCTTCCAACTTGTCTTGCATTATGGGTCCTATATATGTTGTTTGGAGGTGACAATGCTTAATGGATAAGCCTTCACATTATTCAAACTTTAAGCTACCCCAATTACAACAAATTGCATTACAATTTTACTAAAATAATAATAATCTCATCTTTACAATACCAAAAATTGTCACATCCATTGGATTTTCCACTCACATCCATTGTTTTTTTTGTTGGTGTAGCATAAAAGAGATAGCTTGAGATAAGTGTGAGTTTAGTTGTCGGATTTACCAATACAAATTGAATCTTATCTCGATTGGCATGGATATTATTATCAATGCAGGAGAAGAGACTATGAATAATTCTAGACATGTGTCAAAAAGAACAGATATGATCAGAACCTATAATCTCAACAAAAGATGACAATAAATGGGTTTTAAGGGGTTTTTAAATTTCAATCCTATTAATATGATTTGAGTCATCTTTGACCCATAAGAAAAAATTGGGTTAATGGGTATTTCATATCAAGCCCATTACATTATTTTTAAGGGTTTTTTAAGATTTTTTTTCGGTATTCGTTATGTTTATTTTACGATTTATGTTCAGTATTTGTGGTCGTTTCATATCATCTTCAAAATTTAAGTCTACATACAATATGACTAACCATATATTAACTTCCAATCCTAAGCTAATCACTCAAGTATTATTTAACATTAATATATACAGTTACATGAATGTTACGTGTTGACTAAATGATTAGGGTATTTATTGTCTCAGGTATAATCTAGATTCACGTTGCTATTAAATCATATATTTTTATTTCATGACCACCATTATAATAGTAATTTTTTATTCATTGTAAATCTTAATATCGAGAAAATGCGAGAATGAATGATAAAATTTGAATTCGTATGATTTAAATTTTATCAGATAAATCCACAAAGTGGAGAAACAATAATCTTTATGTTGTCAAAACCCGACAACCACAACAACAACAACAACAATTCACTAAACCGAGAAAAAAAAAAGCAAATTAAAAAAACAATAAAAAATTTAAAAAAAGAGAGGAAGAAATTAAGATGAATTTGATTTGGATCCATTGGAATCTGATTTGTAAAGCTTATTATAAGCCTCAAGTTCCTCATAATACACATCCCAAACGCACCGCACGCAACCGCTGCCGCAACAATCTCCAGGCTCAGGCTTCTCCGGTGGTGGCGGCGGCGGTTGTATTCCCTTACCCGATTCTTCCCCTTTACCTCCCTTTTTGCTATCTTCGCCGGCACCCTTTATCATCGTCTCTTCCAACTTCGTAGCCATGGGTTTGAATCGAACGGAACCGTTGACGAGAAGAAATCGCCGCCGTGGGTATTGAAATCTACGGCTGTTGATGGAGGAAAGGAATCTAAGGGTCGTCGATGTTGGGTGTTTGATGATGGTCATTGAATGGCCAACATGGGATTGGGTGTTGATTAATTCGTCAGTTGGCGGCGATTGGTTGAGGAAAGTTGGTGGAAATTGATGATATGAATGAGTGGGCACTGATCAACGTTAGGCGAAGTTATTGGGCTTTTTGTTGGGCGCCAGATTCTCTGTCTTTTTGAGTTCTATATTGCATCTAGATCTGTTCATGGACTGAGTTACCCGCTTGAAATTTGAGAAGATTTAAGTAAAAATATTAGTCTTGAAAAATGGGCTTAAAATATGGGTCGGACTCCGGGCTTAAACATTCAAGGCCCAAACGCAACCCATTCCGACCAATTTAAATTTATAATATTTTATATATTATGTAATTTAGAACACATTAAAAAATATTTTTTTAAAATTTAAAAATAATATGGGCGGATTTGAGCAAAATTTTAGGCCTAGATTTCGAGTCAGGTCGGTCTTAAACAAACATAAAGTATGTTAATATCATACTGAGGTCCCACCCAACCCATGAGCACCTTTAGTCTATATTGACTATAATAATGTAGGAAGTTTTGACTTGTGTGGTTGATCTAAATTCGTAACTATCTAAATAAGTTGTTCGAAATTATTTGAATATGAAGTGATCAACACTCATAACGATTTTATTCGAAAACTCCAACTTCAAATTTTAAAATTGATTCAAATTGTACATGATTTGAACTCGATATTGATCCTAATCGAAATTACTCGAAAATATTAAATTTTGAATAGATTCTAATAGGCCTTGCTTGTGGGTAGAGGTGTTCATAGGTCGGGTTGGCCTAAATATGGTATTAACACACTTTATACTTATCCAAATCTCTTTATATTTGTAAATAGCTAACACAAGCATATTTAAGTACACTCACATTGTTTTAAAAATTTTAAAATAATATATTTTTATTTTTATTTTTAATTTAATATTTAATAATTTTATATATTTTTATTTATTAAAGTTATAAATATTGTTTTTAAGGGTTTTTAATGTTTATTGATAGCAAGATAAATTCGTATTTTTAATATATTTATTTTTGGCAAATTATCGAATCAAATGCTATTAAATCTGGGTTTTTCTTATCAGGAATAAAGTTGGTGTGCTGAATTCAAACTTTTACATAAAGTGGCTAAATTGAAACAAAAAGCAAAGAGGAGGGCTTGATTGAAAGACTGAAGATTCAAAGATGACTGGATAATGATTGAAGTGTTGAAGATGTTTTTTAAAAGTGGCTGGAAAAAGATTAAATGATTTTTGATAGTGTTACAACTCTGTAATTAGTTTAAATTTCATTTTTAAATTTTGAATTATTTAGTGATAATATTTAGGAAAAATCTAACTAAATTTTAGCACTAAAAGTGCATATAAATACCTAGTGGCTACAACCAATTGAACACACACTTGGCTTTCGGAATAATCAAATTCCTTATTTTCTTATTATGTTTTTTCAAACTTTTTTTTCTTTTACTTTCAACTTTAAATTTAATTACCTTCCAAGCCCTTTTCCTTTCTACTTTCCATAATTCCATTTAAACTATTTATTATGATTCTTTTCATGATTAACTAAACATTTTTTAGTTTTAGCTCGGAAATTGCTCCAACAAAACAATCGTGAGATACGAACCCAGTCAAAAAACCTCTCAACGCAGTATTTTCTATCTCTCCGGTATATGAGATGGTACAAATTCGTCCCTTAAAGTTGATTCAACTTCGATTCAAAAAGTACACGTTGGATTGGAGTTGTTTGGCGTACAGTTGGGAAGACAAATCGGCCGTGCTGTGTTCGAATTCCCGCGAACAAGTTGGCGTGTCTAGGTGGAAAAAGCCAATTGGATTCCGTCAAGGGAGATAAAGATCGGATTTAAACTACCCACGCGGTTGAGGCCGTTGATTCGAGTTGGGTTTTTCAGATAGCAAGGCTGTCGAAATCTTAAATTGAGAACATGTGTATTACAGTTAGAAATTTGGCAAGAGTCGGTTTGCAAGTCGTACCGGTATCGACTACATAAGGAAAAGTTAGCGATCGGGACGTTCTTCGTCGCTATAACCAGCTTATTGCTTGGAAGAGAATCTATTTCAAGGATTGATTCAAGATTGAAGTATACCGAGGCTAAGGCTAAGCTTAAAAAATATTTTATTTATCCATTTATTTTATTTTTTAAAATTTATTTTTGCATTTTCGAATCTGTTTTTTATTTTCAGCATTTCTGCACACAGGTTGTGAGCACGACTGTGACCGTGATAGCGATTCTAGTCACGGAAAAAGGTGAAATTAGATAGTCAGTCCATCATTTACATTATAGTAATATGTTAATATATAAGAATAATATAATATAAAATATTAAAAACTTAAAAAACGGATCGAATCGGGTTTAGGCCTTCAATGTTCAAGCCCAAGTCTAGCCTATATTTTGAACGAGCCTAATTTTCTTTTTGCCCAAATTCATTTTTTTAACTTAATATTTTTACCCATACCCCTCAAATTGCGAGCAAACTTCTAGGCGTAGGCGAATATCCCGAGCCATGATTAAAGTTTAATTGTAAGACCGTTGGCTTAGTGATTCATTACCATCTCAATTGCATTTCCAATTCCATTTGAGTTATAATGGTAAATTAGTTCAATTATTTTTCATATTTCTAATTTCAGGTTCAATTGTTAGTATTTCTTTAAAATTTTTCTGTTAAAATTATTGGTGTGATATTTTAAAATTAAAAAAAAATTCACCTAATAGTCATGTAAAAAAAAGGGGCAAATCTAAAGAGCTGGTAGGGGCCCCTTCCATTTTAACTCTTTAAAATTTTTAAAATTTTAAATTAATAAAGGTAAAATTATACTTTGCCCACCCTAAAAATGACAAAATTTTGATTTAATCCTCTAAAAATTACATTTTTAGTATCGTAAAAATTATAATTTAATTTCGGCTCGCCAAAAATTTTTTTTGCCTTCGCCCATGATTGTAATGAAGTTGAATTTAATAAATTTCTTTTAATAATGTTAACAATTAGATTTTCGTTTCTTTTTTTTTTTAATTTGAATTGTAGAGGGACTAAATTCTTTATAGTAAAAATAAATGGACTAAATTCTAAATGTACAAAGAGTACATAGACTTAGAGCATATTTTAACAAAAAAATATCATAATCAGTTAAATAATAGTTTGGTTGGTATCATTGATGTCGCAACAATTTGGAAGTTGTGGGCTCAAGCACACTTAAACACGTAATATCTTCCGATTTAATTAATTGAGATACGGAGAATTTGTGAATAATTTAAGAAATGTACATGAAAAAAAAAACCCTAAAGCTATCATAGATTTAAAGTATATCTCTTGCTCCTAAAGCTAATTTTAAATTTCATACCTCTATTTTATACAAATTAACAAGTTAATCCAATTTTTAGTAAACATATAAATGATTAAACTATTGATTTTTAGGTCAACGAGTTAACAACAGGGTTTAATAATATTACTCGATCAGACTTATTTTCATCGAATCGAGGATCGAATTCTAACAAATTATAATAAAAGGATCAATTTCTTAATTTTCGTAAAGTAAAGAGATATATATTCAAAATTAAACATATTATTTTTATAACAAAGCATATAATGAAAAGAACTAAACATCCTTATTATAAATTAGAGGCAAAGATTTTCATATTAAGGAGGGATTCAACTAAGACCTTTTGAACCCTAACAAGAGGAGAATCAACCCAAAGTAGTCAAATTTGTAAGCTAATTTGAGGAACAAAAGCTTAAAATCGGTCCATGGAGGATACCTTGGTTCTATTTCCGGATAAAAACCTCGATGCAAGATCGATTTTTCGTGACTAAAAGTGTCGAAAGAGTACTTCCCATGATACCTTCCAAAGCCACTTTGACCCACTCCTCCAAATGGTAGAGAATCACATAGAAACTGCATGCACACACATTGTAACACATTTAAGCAATGTCATTATATTGCATAGTTTAGAACCTATTCTCTAAATTGGGCTTCAAAACATTCTAATCAGGTCATTAAGTATCAGAGCTATATTAATCAGGTTCTTCTATCAAGTTGTTCATTCAGTAAGCACGTACGTGTTTATCAATCAAGTCCTTTTATCGATACAATATTATTACTTTAAGAACGCAATCAAAACGTTTTGAAGTTCAGGGATAAAAAGAGAATGTTGAGCCATACTTGAACCATGGAATCATTGAATGTCACAGTTCCTGAAGATGTCTCTGATAAAATTCGTTTCTTGAAGGTTTCATCCTCAGTGAAAGCATAAATAACGAGAGGATTCGACTTCGAGTTGATAAAGTCGATGCTTTCTTCAACGTTCTTCAACTGTACAACAATGGTGACTTTCCTTTAGAACAGAGAGATATCGGAAACCATTTGCAAAGGTCAATTGGCAAAAAAGAAAAAAGTTGAAGGACTCTCACTGTAATTATTGGAAGTAATGGGCCGAATATTTCTTCATTCATGATCTCGGAATCAAGTGGGGGATCTAATAAGATTGTTGGCTCAATAACACTACAAGAAGTTATAAAAATAAAGATTATGCGAATAAGAGGGGAAAATCGCTAATAGATCCCTCTATTATAAGTATCAGATCAAATTAATCTTTATATTATTAAAAAGAATCAAATAAGATAGAAGAAATTACAGTTTTCCTTCATCAACTGAACCACCATAAACAATTGAGTCTGCAACATTGGGATCTTTTAAAAGATTAACCAATCTTTGAAACTGGTGCTTGTTAACAATCCTGGAAATGCTTTTCAAGCTTTTGATGTTTTCACCATAAAACCTCTTGATTGTCTTCTTTAATAACTCAATCTGAAATCCAAAAAGAACAACTCATGGAATTCAGATCGAAACCCGAGTTTCCTGTTCCATTGTGTCACGAGTTTAAATCTAGCTGTGATTGAAATTTTATTGGTTTTATATGAAAATACAAAAAAAGATAAAGTACCCTCGTAATGCTAGTACGTATTTTGTATTAAAAAGGATATTTTAAGAATTTTATAATTGAACTGATATCTAATTGACTCGTGACACGAAAAAATCGATACAAGTATAGATAATACCAGAGTAGAAGCTAATTTTTCTTCAACAAGAAGATAATCAATTGCAATGCAAGCTTGTCCGGTGCAAGGCCCCCACTTGCCCCCTACAATTCTTTTAGCAGTCACCTTGACACCACATGGAAAGAAGCAAATTACAACATCAAATTAACCATTAATCCTTGGAATATAATCATATATGTATGTATGGGTTAATTGCATAAGTCCTTAAAAATATTAATCTCATATCAATCAGGTCATTTAATCAATCTAGTCATTAGTTTGGGTGTTAAAAGCTAACTCGAACCTAAAATGAAGGATGTTTGAAATACGCATATCGAATTTTAAGCACGTGTACATATCGCATGATAACTTTAAACTGACGTGTTAAAAAAATAACTCCTAAATTTAAGGGTCACTATCTACTTTTTGAACAAGCAAAATCCAGTTGTTGAACTATCATTTAATGCCCAAGTTGACTATTAAGCTGATGACTTAATTGATATGAAAATGATACTTTAAAAATTCAATTACAACATTTTGAGGTTTTTGGGCATCTAATGCAATTAACCTCATATAAAATGTACATATATACTCTTAAAGCTTTACATCATGAAATTAATCCATTTATTATTAAATAAATCAATTTAGTCCCTATACTATTAAAAATAATCTAATAAAATGACATGAAAATTATTATTTTCCACTTGCAGCTCAACTCTAAACAAAAGATTTAATCTGCAAAATTATAATAAAAAAACTTTCAAAATATTAATTCTCTTAAACAAAAAATGACATTTTTTGTTGAAAGAATAAATGTTAACCCGTTTAAATTTGATTTGATTTAATTCTTTTTGGTCTATGAACTAAATTGATCCATTAAAAGAGGGATTAATTTAATCCAATCCCTATAATAAAAGGATCAATCGAGTGCTTTCCAGAATTATTGAAATTGAATCGGATCAGTTAATTGAACTATCGATAACTTGACCAGTTCAACCACCGATCTGATTATAAAACGATTAGTACCTTTGCTTTTAAAGGAGTAGTGGAGAGGGTATCCACAATTGCGGGGCATTTGCCACCAAGTTCTAAAGTAACCGGCGTCAAATGCTTTGCAGCGGCAGCCATAACCAAGCGACCCACTCGTGGACTCCCTAAGAGATCATCAACATAATGCACATATATATATATATATTGTAAATTCCATTTCATTGACGCATTTGGGGTCTTTTTAAAATGGTGGGAAAATTAAATTACCGGTGAAGAATATTTTGTCCCATTTTAGCTGGAGCAGTCGTTCACCGATATCTGCTCCACCGGCAACGACCTTAATGGCTTTGTTGTCCAAGTATTTAGGGATGGTCTCGACGAGAAACGACATGCATGCCGGTGCCAGATCAGATGGTTTTAAAAGAACCGTGTTGCCGGCAGATATTGCTCCGATCAATGGGTCCAATGCCAGTGCTATATAAGCAAATGAATGAATTGTATGTTTGAGTAATACATGAAAATAACAAAATTTTATCGCATCCGCATCGGACTTTTAAAATAATATAACGTAATAAATTTAACGGCTAATATTTGATTAGGATTGAAATTTTAATATTCGAAAATTATAGAACTAGAAAATTAAAGTAGAATTTGAAATAAATTAACATTTAGTCTTTTGAATTTCGTAACTTTTTTTTTTATTTTCCTAATTTGATCTTTAAATTTAAAATTCGTTAAGGTGCGATAACGTGACATTCTGAGATAATGCCACACTTTAAAAAAAATTATATAAAATTTAATGAAATCCAAGTTCTTGCAGTGATGGCAATCTCATCATTACACCTTAATGAAATCAAAGTTCTTGGAGCGAAATTAAAAAAAGGAAAACCTGCCAAGTTCCAAAACTAAAATGGACCAAGATGAAAAAATTATTAAATTGAAGGACTAAGTGTTGATTTACCCCTTATGAAAATAAAAAGAGGCTGCAGCTATAAGAAAACTCACTGAAAGGGAAATTCCAAGATGAGAAAATGAGAACAACACCAAGTGGTTGAGGCATCACTTCAGCTTTAGCAGGAAAAAAAAACAATGGCACTTCAGCCTGTATTTAAAACCAAAATAAGAACCCAACCAATATGGCTGTAATAACACCAACACACTCACTTCCATGTAATAATAATAATAAACCTTTTTAGGTGCCACCCATTTCTCCAAGCAGCTCAAAGTATAAGTGACTGATTTCTTCAAAACCCCAACCTGCATGTAAACATACATTCTAGTCAAAATCTAGAGAGAGAGAGGAGGGCAAGCTCTCATAAAAATGTATAATTTAATCTCGACTATCGGAATAAAACCCTTGTAAGTATGTGTATGTGTGTATATATTAAAGTTAATATGGTGAAATTGCATTTTGGTCCCAAAAGAAAATATTTCTATTCAATCATCTCAAAATTGATGAAATTATAAGTTAATACAAGATAAAATTACTCTCTAACCTCACAAAAAAAAAAAAAAAATTATAATTCACTTCCAGCCAAAATTTTCCTGCTTCTATATGTATATGTATGTATGTAGGTATGAAAGTTACCTCATCTCTGTAAGATTCAACAGGACTCTTTCCAAGATCTTGATCCAATGCTTTGAAAATGGAGTCTTCGTTTTGATTTATGAGTTGAAGCAAAGCCTTAAGTTGGCTCTTCCTCCATGAAATGCTTTTAGTTCCTCCATTTTTGAAGGTTTCCCTTAGCTCAGCTATGCTTTTTTCCATTGATGATAATATGCCTTTTCACCCACCCTTTTTTCTTTGCCTTTGATTGTTAAGGTCCTTAAATAATCGCTTATCTTCCTCTTTTAAAGCTCTTTAATGCAATTCAACTACCTATACCATCTAACATATATGAATCGGGTTCTAAGGTATCATTTATATTTATTTCACGGTTTATGAAGACTACTTCTTTCGTAGTTTGTAATTTTATCTCTTCTAATTATATCATCTTCACCGAGAGTGTCAATGTTGTTAAAACCGGATCAAATCGAGTGATATACTAATCGAGATAAAGGAATTGAATTGGCTTCTGAGTGAATCGCTCAAAATCAGTAAAAAAAAGAAAAATCAAGATAAAAACCGATGGTTGAACCGGTTTATAAATTTTTCAAGTCTGTTTTACGTTTCATAAATATTAATTCTTACGATGTTCATGACTATTCTTTCCAATAATGTTATCTTCAGGGTTCCAATTTGAGATTTTTTTCCTCATTAGAAGTGCCAATATTGTTTGAATCGAATCAGATCAGACCCATTAAATTGAAAATCGACTAATATATTAATCCGAACAAAAAAAATTGAACTGATTTTTAAACCAATCACTTGAAAGATGGACCAACAATCGGATTTTTTAATTACTTTACATTTCTATTTTTGGGGGTTCGCCATGAACAACATGTGAACCATAAATTTAGCCGCATTCCTTCAAAACTGTTAACGCCGTTCGTGTTTAATGTGACCACTAATAGCTAGTTACGTGTAAAAGATGAACTACTTCAACCACTTCACTCGTTTTGGATTTAATTATAAAATTCATCTCCCAATTGAGTTTTATAGACATTATTATCGATACAGGAAGGTATTGATTCGATTACGTTGAAGCATATTATTTTTCTATTTATGGGTTCGGGAGGGGTTACGGGTACTTTTATAGATATTGTGTGAAAAAGAGTATATATAATTAATCCAATTACAAGTTCTGATCATATCTGTTGTTTTTTATACAATGCCTAAAACTACTTATAACCCCTCCCCAACCCATAAATATAAGGATTATGCGTTTCAGCGCTCGAACTCACATCCTCTTATATTGGCAACAATACCTATGCCAATCGAACTAAGACTCAATCAGCAAAATTAATCTAATTATTAGTAACACGGGAATTTAAACAATTACTTTTTACTTATTTATTATATATACATTATTGAACGATCAATCTGGCTCCAATAACACTAGGTGATTACTTCAAATAAAGATTATAAAAATCTTATTCACAGGGGCGAAGCCAGGGGGCTGACATGGGCCCCGGCCCCCTTAAAATGTAAAATTACTATTTAGGCCCTTAAAATTTTTTAAAAATTTTAAATTAGTAAAGGTAAAATTGCACTTTGGCCTCCCATAAAATTATAAAAATTCGATTTAATCCTTTACAAATTATAAAGATATAAATTATAAAAAATTAAAATTTCATTCGCCCCTAAAAAATTGTTCTGGCTTCGCCCCTGCTTATTCACTTATTAACGTCTACTGAATCGAGTGGTAAAAAGTTCAATACCCCTTAAGTAAGATCGTAGGTTCTGGTCTTGTTGATGGAAAACAAAAACAGCTTAAGAAGACCTTGCTCTCGTTTAATGCTTCAACCTTTCTTAAAATTCGAATTTAACCCAGATTGAATATAACTATTTGAGACCAAAAATCCGATCACTTAAAGAAATTTGGCCAAGTCACATGAAAATTAATTAAGATATTAAAGAGCCTTTATTAGGACAGATATGATGATGGATTAAATTTGTTCCACACCTACTTTAGGTATCTATCACTTCAGAATCTATACTAGGAGGACCACAACAGCTTACTACTAGACTATTTTGGTGAGTTCGTTATATAAAATTGTTGCGAAAGCTTTATCAAGGAGATTACGTGAAGTTCTTGGGGGAGTGGTAAGTGATACACAATGCGCTTTTATCCGTGGCAGACAAATTTTCGATGGTATTCTGATTGCAAATGAGGTTATTCATTCGATTAAGAAACAGACTGTTGTGGGGGGTTCTTTGATATTTAAACTGGATTTTTCTAAGGCCTATGACTCTGTGCGATGGGACTTCTTGGAGCTGGTTCTGTTGAAAATGGGTTTCAGTGTGAGGTGGACTGGATGGATGCTTGAGTGTATCAACAGCGAGAGCTGCTGTTTTTATAACACCCCCTACCCGTATCCGTTGCCGGAATAGAGTACGAGGCATTACCGAAGAGTACGGAACACTTACAGATAATTTAAACCATTTATCGTTCAAATACCGAAATTGATTATAAAAGTTCCTTTAACGGACCCTCGAGATCCAAATCATGCATTAGGACCGGGTCGGGACTAATTCAGAATCGTATGAAATTTTTCGCAAAATCCCAAAATTTATCTCACTTACAAGGGTCCTACGCCCGTGTGGCTCACATGGCTGTCTCTGGGGCGTGTAACTCTCTGACTTGCATATATGAAGGAACTCGGGTCACACGGCCTTAGTACACACCCGTTTTGCTAAGCTGTGTGGTAAAGTTAATTTTCATAAATTAGACTATTTTTCAAGCCATATTTCTCACTCATTTGATCCTTATTCTTCACCCACATTTAATACATACAAAAACCAATTTAAGATATTCAACCGAGCCTTATACTTAATACCATTTGTTAGTCGTACACTTCATATAAATAACAAGAAACGTATATGGGCTCAATTCTCATTAAATTTCTCTTGTACTTATACTTTTTCACATTATGTATTCATATAACATATAACAATCATACCAATGTATTTCAAATACGTTTTCATTATATTTCATTTCGAATTCAGATTATTTCATATTAGAACTCTTCTCATTAACTCATTTGGAATACCAATTCATACGGATAATACACTCAAGCGTGTACAAATATATAATCACAAATGAACTCATTCATCAACCAAGTTCTATGTTCATGTCTCATCAACTCGTATTTCCTTATATAACATAATTCTATGTAACACTTACCAAACTTTGTCAAATTAGTGAACGTCTTATGGAATTGGTCTGCACCGGTATGCACTGAATTTCGCTGATAATCACTGATGCCATAACATAGCTATGGTCTTTTCACTAGAATGTCATAGCCCAGCTATGGTCTTACATCTTAAACACGTATCACACCGATGCCATATCCCAGATATGGTCTTACACGAAAATCACTTGTCATCACATAGTCACACGTAATTTCACTTAGTCAAAGTTTCCCGATGAACACTTCGGAATAATTCCGGATACACGGTGGTTTCGCACACAGCCCACCAGTAATCACATATTCACGGTGGTATCGTACACAGCCCACCAATAATAAATACGGTGGTATCGCACATAGCCCACCATTAACAATAATTACGATATTCATTCATAATTTCCTCACTTTCTATCAATTAATAATTATTAACAATATTCATCCACATTTCACATAATACATTTATATGTAAAATCATAAGTAAAAAGAATGTATCATTTACATATAAACTTACAAGTTCAATTTTTGCATTATAACGATAATCATAATTTCATAATAAATATTCCAAATAAAACATTATATCATTTCTAATTCAACATTTATCAATTATAATCGGGCATGTGATCAATTTATACACAAGTCGTTCATATATTCTTCCTCCTCCTCCTCTCCATCCACATCCTTAGTATAGATAACACACTTGTAAGTAACATTATCTATAATTTTTCACTAATTATTTATGTGAATATTCAAGCTGTCCATCCGTGTCATAGTCACTAAATTATTTTTATCTTGAGCAACAGAACTCAAAATTAAGATCCGCTAATTTTTCCTGAAACTAAACTCACATATCTTTTTACCATAAAATTTTAAGAATTTTTAGTTTAGCCAATAAGTACAGTTTACTCTTTAAAGTCACCCCTATTCTGCTGTCTGACAGTTCCGACCCTTCTTCACTAAAAAATAATTATTTCCTCATACGGGATTTGGATGATGTTTCCGTTTGTTTCTATTGAAAATAGACTCATTTAGGATTTTAAACATATAAATTTTAGCCCCTAATTATTTTTATTTAATTTTTTGATGATTTTTCAAAGTCAGAACAAGGGAACCCTAAATTATTCTGACCTTATCTCACAAAACCTATTATATCTCATGATTTACAATTCCATTGCTTACACCGTTTCTTCTATAAGAAACTAGACTCAATAAGCTTTAATTACATATTTTATTCATCCTCTAATTCTATTTCTAAAATTTTTGGTGATTTTTAAAAGTTAGACTACTGCTGCTGTCCAAAACTGTTTTAGTGCAAAGTGTTGATTTCCATTTTGGCCCAAATTTCACAGTTCATACAATTCAGTCCTTGTCCAATTAACCTTGGGCTAATTTTTCTCAATTAATACTTTATTATATCATTTTAAACTACTTCATAACCCTTGAAAATCAAAACTTTAACATTAGACCTTAATTCCAAACTCTTTCACAATTAGGTCCTAAAACCAATTTCCATCAATTTTACTTGATAAAATCATCATATATCAAAATTAAAGCTTCAATTCTATGTTTATTCATCATATTCTTCCAGCACTCATCCATAACAACTTTAAAAATTAGCCATAGAATCAAAAACTAATGACATAGTAAGTTGGACCCAATTGTAAAAGTCCAAAAACATAGAAATTTCAAGGAGAAAGCAAGAATTAAACTTACATGAAGCTAGCGTATGAAAACTAGCTTGAACCCTCTTCCATGGCTGTTTTTCAGCTGATGAAAATGAAGAGAAATGAAGAGAATTCTAGATATTCCCATTTGGTCCCATTTTTAATTAGCTAATTTTGGTAATTTTTCAATTTTGCCCTTATTTCACCCATTTCATGATTTTTCTCAGCTATTGCCGCCCAAAATATCTCCTTTGGGCTTATTTTCACTTTAGGTCCTTCCTCATTTGACAATTGAGCTATTCAATCCTTCTAGCAACTTTTACACCTTTTTCAATTTAGTCCTTTTTCTTTAATTAACCACCCAAATGTCAAAATTTTCTAACGAAATTTTAATACTACCTTATTGAAATTCCGTAAATATTCATAAAAATATTTATGACTCGGTTTATAACACCGAGATCTCGATACCTCTTTTTCTCAATTTCTTGACCAAATAAATCTTTATAAAACACAATTTACTATTTCAAAAATCTTTTAAAAGCTACATTTGGCTCATAAATATTAAATAATATAATCTACGAGTTCATTTGTCGGATTTGGTGGTCTCGAACCACTATTTCTGACATCACTGAAATTTGGGCTATTACTGTTTTGATTAATAGGGCGGTCACAAATGAATTCAACTTCTCCAGAGGTCTTAGGCAAGGAGACCCACTATCTCCTTTTCTATTCATTATGGTGAGGGAAGTTTTGCACTTATTGTTGGTGGAAGCGGAGACGTTGGGGATTATAGAGGGGATAAAAAATGTTATTCCTAGACTGTCTATTTTACATTTACAATTCGCGGACGATACAATCTTATTTTTCAGGGCGGATGATGACGTGGTGAGAAATTCTAAATACATTCTCCGATGCTTTGAAATTTTCTCAAGACTGAGTATTAATTTTAGTAAGTCTTACATTGTGGGGTTTGATATTGAAGAAGAGTTTTTGTATCGAATGGCGGCTGTTTGCAGGTGTAAGATTAGGGAATTATCGTTCAATTATTTGGGAATTCCTCTTGGGGCTGATCCGAGGAAGATTTCTTCGTGGAATGAAATTATTGATAGAGTGGAGAGGAAACTATCGGGCTGGAAGTGTCGCTCTCTTTCTTGGGCGGGTCGTATTGTGCTTATTAACGCAGTATTATCATCGCTGCCCATTTATTTCATGTCAATTTTCCAAGCTCCTGCTGTTGTGGTCAATAAAATTGATAAAATTAGAAGGAACATTTTATGGCGAAGCGTTGGAGGTAGTAGAAAAATGGCGAGAATAAAGTGGAATCTGATTTGTTTGCCTAAAAACAAGGGAGGAGTGGGGGTGGTTGATATCAGGATTAAAAATAAGTCTCTTCTGGCCAAATGGAGTTAGAGATTTGCATTGGAAAGGGATGCTTTGTGGAGAAAGATTATTGCAGCGAAGTATGGTTCTCCTGTGCTTTAGTGGAGATTTAGAACGAGCAACACAAGAGATATGTCGGTGGTTTGGAAAGGCATCGTGGAAAACACAAAAGATTCGTTAGTGGCAAAATGGATGGGGAATGATTCTTTTCGTTGAGAGATTAGGAAGCGGAACAAGTGTTTGTTTTGGGAGGACATTTGGTGTGGGGTCCGACCTCTGAGAGTGGATTTTCCAAGGCTATTTCGGTTAGCAAAAATTAAGAATGGAGTGGTGAAAGATTATTCGTTCCTAAACGGTTTTAAGGAGGCTATATGGTTGGATCTTTTTATTCGACCGTTATTGGATAGGGAGCTGGTTTTGCTTAATCGGTTAAAGGAATTTTTTTGCAATAAGGTGTTGGTGCCAGATGTAGAGGATAGATTGATATGGGTCCATGATAATTATGGGGAGTTCTCGGTGAAAAAATTATCGGAATTATTAATAGAGGAGGGAGTGGAAGACTTAAGTTTTGATTTTGACAAGATTTGAAAGTTGAAGGTGCCTCTTAGAGTGAGAAGCTTTATTTGGATGATCTCAATTGATAGACTTCCTACTAAGGATTTCTTGAGTAGAAGAGGGTTGCAATTTAGTAATTTGGAGAGGAGTTGTCCTTGGTGCAATAGTGAATCGGAGAAAGTGGAGCATCTTTTTTTCCGATGCAAGTTCATTAAAGGGTTTTGGAGAAAAAAATTTGAATGGTGGGATACTAAGTGGTTTCCTGCGGAAGGGTTTTTTTTTTAATTTTTTTTCTCTTTATGCAACAATGTTTCTTATTCAGGAGTAGGCAAAAGTTTATGGTTGATTTCGGTGACCGCAGCATGTTGGTCTGTTTGGCTGGCCAGGAACGAGCTGGTGTTTGATAGCAAATGTCCTTCAATGAATGGCTTTGTGTTTCAATCCAAGTTGCGGGCACTGATGTGGGTGAGGGCTATTCAAGATGAACTAAGCGTGGAGGAGAGGCTTTGGTGGATTTATCCGATTAGAAGTTGGAATGAGGCTAGACAAGCTGGGATGGGTGGCAGATTATGGTGTCCTCCGAGAAAAGGTTGGGTTAAATTTAACTTATGTGGGGTTGTGAATGAGGACGAAGCGGGGTGTGGTGGGGTTTTAAGAGAGTTGGATGGGGCGGCAATGACAGTTTTTTCGGGTCCAGTGGCTGCTAAAAACTCCTTAGCTGCTAAGGTGGGTGCGATTATATTTGCATTGGACATGTTTTCAGCTTTGGGGTGGAATAGTAAATGTTCTTTAATTATTGAACTTGGTTCTAAAGAGGTATGTTGTTGGATAGAGAACAATGGGTTGAGATCGTGGGTGCTGCTTCCTTACTTTAGGGAAATTGATTCAAGGTTAGCTAGCATAGGCATTGTCTGTTTTGCGATTGCTGATAAGAATGGAAATGATTTGGCGTTTGCTCTGGCGGTTGCAGGTATTAGAAGGCATGGTATGTACAAGGCTTGGTGGTGAGTTTCTTTTTGTGTTTTGGTTGCTTTTTTTGTCTCAGCAGTTTTGGTTTTGTTGGTTTCTGCACTTTGGTTGGTCTTTCGATGTTGGTTTTCTATGTTTTGTGCTCTGTTTTTTATGGGCAGAGTATCTGTGGGGGTGAGATGGCCTTAGTGGTGTACAATTGTCTTTGTTTTTGAGTTTGGGTTTTGTTTTGGGTGTTGGTTTTTCATGGGGTGGTCGGTCCTTGTTGTTTGTATCTTTCTTTGTTTTTTGGCTACTGTGTATGATCTTTGATCGAGCGAAAAAAATTAAAAAGTAGGGGTAAAATTCGTGTGATAGCCTAATGGTCAGGGTGTTAATCGCTTCAGGTGTGGTTTGGGTTTGAGTCGCGCTAGTCGCGTTGTTGTTAGGGTTTTGCCGTCCTCTTATAATTCACCAAAAAAAATAGGGGTCATGTAACACCCCTAATCCATATCCGTCGTCGGACTAGGGTTACGAGGTATTACCGATCAAATCGTAACCTTTAACTTCATAGTTCATACAACATTGAACCACAGTCAATCAACGTCACTAAGTTCCTTAATAAGGTTTACGAGACATACATTGGGAAGGGGTCGGGACTAAACCGAGCTCATACAAAATTTTTCTGAAACTTAAAAATTTTCAAAGCTACAGAGGTCACACGCCCGTGTGGGTAGGCCGTGTGCCTCACACGGCCTTTGACACACCCATGTGTCCAAGCCGTGGCAAAACAGGGCATACATACTGACTTGTCCACACGGCCGAAGACACGCCCGTGTGCCTAACCCGTGGTCGACACTGACTTATTTCACACGGCCAGTCACACGCCCGTGTGTCTAGCCCGTGTGCGAGTCTGACTTGTTTCGATTTGTAAACTTAAGAGACACGGTCGAGCCACACGCTCGTGTGCTCAATCGTGTGGGCAATTATAGGCAATTTGCAAGGCCAATTTGCCACCCACACTTTGGGTCACACCTACAAGCATCAAACCATTCCAAAATCATACCTCAATAGCATCCAAAGCATACATTTTAACCATCATTTCCACCAACCAATTCAAACATAAAACATATCCAAAATATATACTAAAGGCATTTAACTTTCAAGCCATATCACATGGCAAGAACTATACATCACAAAACATACCATAATCACTAGCCTGTACATGCCATATACCAAATATACAACTTCCAAAAGTACCAAAAATAGATGGCCGATAGTGTGATTGAGTCGCTGACGATCCCCGAATCCGAGCTAGCTTTAAAGGCACTGTAAAACAGAGAAAACTTCACACAGTAAGCTTAAAAGCTTAGTAAGTTCGTAATATAACACACTTACTTTAACGATTCAAGTTTAATATGTAAAATTTACTATCATATGGTATAGTTCACAATAATACACAATCTCATCCATAGCCATTCCTCACATAATCATCCATTTATCCATATATGATATCATCAATCACATAGGTTCCGTACATACCTGTACCAATACTTAATTAACGATCACATTTACTACTCAATGCTCAATATCACCAGCTCGTTCAATCTTCTTTAACCATTCGATTTACTCGCACACTTAGTGCCAACTTCTTAGCCGAAGCTTTAATATCATCGCACACTTAGTACCTTTACATTAAACCGAATTTGACTCGGTATCGCACACACAGTGCCAATCAATTTAGTCGATACTTTCTTTATTTCGCACACATAGTGCCGTTCACCCTGTATCAATTCTATTTACGCACACTTAGTGCCACATCTCTCAAATCCACATATAGCATTACTAATTCATCAACCACATATTCATTCAATTCATAACACATGAATATGATTTAAACAATTCGTATTATACACGAACTTACCACGGACATAGAAATAACGAAACAAGTCGATCAATCGAGCACTTTGTCTTTGCCTCGATCTCGATCCAAATGTCTCTTTTATTGATCTTAATCAAAGATTATCAAAGCCGAACCCTAAGAACTCTTTTTCTTTTCTTTTTCTTTGTATTTTCGGCAATGGTGAATAAAAGATGAACAAATATAGTTTTGTTTTATTTTTATTCATCTTTATACACAAATTACCAAGTTAGCCCTTTTAATAACATTTAAAATCCACTAACCTTAGGCATTTTTGTCCATCCAATCTATTAATGGTTTAATAACAACATAAGGACTTCTCATTTAAGAAGCCATGCCAATTAAGTACTTTAACAAATAGCACACAGCTTTTACATTTTATGCGATTAAGTCCTTTTTTTCATAATTTAACACACAAACGATAAAATTTTCACACATAATTTTCACACATGCTTAATCACATACTGTAAACACTAAAAATAATATTAAAATATTTTTCGACCTCGAATTTGTGGTCCCGAAACCACTGTTCCGACTAGGGTCCAAACCGGGCTGTTACAGGTCAAATCGATTGAATAGATAATTTTGATAATCTAGAGGTGAAGTTAGATATATTATTAAGGGTAGGGGTAAAATTAAAGCGGCTGACGATGACCTTGACCCCAAAATAGTAGAATTGCTTTAGAACCCTTTTAGAAATTGTAAGAATACAAATTAATATAGTGGTAAAATTTTATTTTAGTCCCTAAATATTTATAATTTACTTCTAGCCTCTTTGTAAAATTTCTGGCTTCGCTCTTAAGGGGACGACGAATATATATATTTAAAGTAAAATTAAAATTTTTATGAAATATTTACAGTTATAAAAAAATAATTTGTTATTATTAATGATTAATCTTTGAGAAAGTAATATTTTTTTTTGCCATCTAAGCTTTGATCCAACAAAAAGGAATTTGGATATGGAAGTATTAAATTTGTTATTAATATTGAATAGGAATTCTAATTTAAGAAAAAAACTTTGAGGGAAGAAAAAAGCATAATTTATCATATTTTTAGATATTTACTATAAGGACTAAAATGAAATTTAAAATAATTTAGAGAGCTAGAACATAAATTATCATATTTCTAAACATTTTGCTATAATGGCTAAAATGAAATTTGAGAAATTTAGGGGCAAGGGACTTTGCTAACCTCTTAACCCCGTTCTATGTAGAGCCAATTTGATTATAATGGTCAAACCTCAATTAAATCCGAGTCAAGTCAAGTTAGACTCTTAAACGAGAGTTTCTATCCATAACACTCAAACTCGAAATCTTACTTGCATTAAACACCTCAACACAATAAACGTTTATGATTTTGTAAACGTCTAAAATAGGTTATGTACTTAAAATAAATTATACAAAATTTTTTATTTAAGTAATTAAAGTTTTTTAATAAAAAATTATTAATTTTTCATTTTTTTCCCAAAAAGTGTATAATTTTCAATAACGGCATATCACGTACGTGTTATATTTTTACAGGCTAATATCGTGTGTCGTAACCATTTTTTTGGAAACAACGGGGATCGACTTTAGTTTAGAAAACAAAAAATAAAAATGGGAGTCGCCACCGATCTTTATTAGGTGTGATCAGATCACCTTTGTTTTAATAAAACGTTTTGGTTTACTAAAACAGTGCTTTTGGTCTACGAAATTTGAGAAAACGGGTTCGGGAGTCGGTTACGTGCGATGAAGGATTAGCACCCTCGTCACGCCCAAAATTGGTACCAATTTGATTAATTAATGTCCTAATATTGAAAATTTGAAAAGATTTTAAAATACGAATCCTTTAGAAAATATTTGAATTTACTCGAATTGAATATTAAGATTCTCTCGCTCAAAAGAATGAAATGTCACATCCAAAGACGATAGGACACGACAATTTAAATCCTCGAATCCAAGATCATCTAATGATTCCCGAGACTCATGCATTGAAAATATCAAAAGGATATTCGATTATTTGTCAAGTGAGAAACCGAAACTCAGTAAGTTAGGGCTTGATTTCTCGAAGTTCCAAATACGAAATATTGCCTCTATTTTAAAAAAACTTATCTCGGAGTATCTAGATGTCGTGTCCAGTAAGTTAGGGCACAACATTTCGAATTTTCGAGAACAAGTATTTTATTTAAAACTTGTATTGCAATTTTAAAAGGGATATTCCGTTATTCAGATTAAATGAGAAGAACCGGAACCCAGTAAGTTAGGGCTCGATTCCCTCGAATCTTTAATACGAAATATCGGTTATTTGAAAACTGATGTAACGAGAAAAATTAATGTGACAAATGATAATATGAAAACACGATGTTATAGGTGAAAAGAATAATAATAATAAAATTCTGAAATAAAATGACATAATGACACAGGTGATATTAATAAGTTAATAGCAATAATAAATAAACATAATAATATAGATAATAATGATAATAGTAGTATATTAGTAATAATAAAAAAATAAAATAATGATGAAAGTAAATATAATAAACAATAAATATAATAATAACATATGAAAAACGAATACAATGTAGTAATGATATTTGAAATAAAATAAATAATAATATTGAATAAAATAATAATAATAAAATAAATACGATAAATAATAGATTAGCAAAAATAATATTAAGAATAGCATTTAAAATAATTATTAAATACAATAATAATCATTAAAATAATAACATAAATTAATATTAATCATCAACAATCATAAATATAATAGTAATGTAACACCCCTTACCCGTATTCGACGCCGGAACAGGGTACGAGGCATTACTGAAGAGTACGGAACACTTACAGATGATTTAAACCATTTATCACTCAAATATCAAAATTGATTATAAAAGTTCCTTTAACGGACCCTTGAAGTCCAAATCATGCATTGGGATTGGGTCGGGACTAAATCAGAATCGTATGAAATTTTTCGCAAAATCCCTAAGTTTATCTCATTTACAAGGGTCTCGCGCTCGTGTGGCTCACATGGCCGTGCCTCTGGGGCGTATAACTCTCTGACTTGCATCTATGAAGGAAATTGGGTCACACGGCCTTAGTACACGCCCGTGTTGCTAGGCCGTGTGGTAAAGTTAATTTTTACAAATTAGGCTATTTTCTAAGCCATATTTCTCTCTCATTTGATCCTTATTCTTCACCCACATTTAATACATACAAAAACCAATTTAAGATATTCAACTGAGCCTTATACTTAATACCACTTGTTAGTCGTACACTTCATATAAATAACAAGAAACGTATATGGGTTCAATTCTAATTAAATTTCTCTTGTACTTGTACTTTTTCACACTATGTATTCATATAACATATAACATATAACAATCACACCTCTGTATTTCATATACATTTTTATAACAAATTGTCTTGGTTTCAAACTACTTCATATTTGAGTTTTACTTATCAAATCATTTGAAACATCATCTTTACACATATAGTGCACTTGAGATGCACAATTCTATAATTATGAATGAACACATTTATCAAACATATTCCATGTTTTTATATATTATAGTATCATATTTCCATGTATCAACTACCATCATTTCCTTGTATTTTGAAAAATACATGTAACAATTCATAAACATGCAATTCACTAACTCTTCCTGTCAATCACAATTTAAATTGACAAATCACTTATTGAGCCTAATTTCAATGTTCACTAAAATCTATTAGGATGTACGTATCCACCAATAAATTCCATGTACAGGTATCGTCACCTCATATTTTCACATACATTTACTTTCCACAATATGAACTCAAATAACATATACAAGACATACCAATGTATTCCAAGTACGTTTTCATAATATTTCATTTCAAATTTAGATTATGTCATATTAGAACTCTTCTCATTAACTCATTTGGAATACCCATTCATACGGATAATACACTCAAGGGTGTACAAATATATAATCACAAATGAACTCATTCATCAACCAAGTTCTATGTTCATGTCTCATCAACTCATAATTCATTATATCACATAATTCTATGTAACACTTACCAAGCTTTGTCAAATTAGTGAACTTCTTATGGAATTGGTCTGCACCGGTATGCACTGAATTTCACTGATAATCACTGATGCCATAACATAGCTATGGTCTTTTCACTAGAATGCCATAGCTCAGCCATGGTCTTACATCTTCACTATCATTATGCCATGGTGAAACCATGGACTTATCCGTCAATTCATCACTTTTCACTAGAATGCCATAGCCCAGCTATGGTCTTACATCTTAAACACGTATCACACCGATGCCATATCCTAGATATGGTCTTACACCGAAATCACTTGTCACTTGTAGCCGAAGCTACCACTATCCACTGATCAGGTAGCCAGAGCTACCACTTTTCAGTGATCAGGTAGCCGGAGCTACCACTTTTCACTTGATCAGGTAGCCGAAGCTATCACTTTTCACTTGATCAGGTAGCCGAAGCTACCACTTATCACTTTCACTTGTCCTTGATCAGATAAGTGTAGCCGATTTCACTTGTCATTGATCAGATAAGTGTAGCCGAAGCTATCACTTATCACTTGTTGCCATAGTTCAACTATGATCTTTTCCGTCAATTCATCTTGTCACTGAACTGAAGTGCTCAATTTGATCATTTATTCAATTTTCATGCTTTTACATTATTCACGATTTTATCATCAATACATATGAAATAACACATCATGAAGTTCATAAAATTAACAAATGATCACTAAAATTTAGCCATATAAACTCGCAAGTTCAATTTTTGTATTATAACGATAATCATAATTTCATAATAAATATTTCAAATAAAACATTATATCATTTCTAATTCAACATTTATCAATTATAATCGAGCATGTAATCAATTTATACACAAGTCGTTCATATATTATTTTTCCTCCTCCTCCTCTCCATCCACATCCTTAATATAAACAACACACTTGTAAGTAACATTATTTATAATTTTCACTATTTACTTATGTGAATATTCAAGCTGTCCATCTGTGTCATATTCACTAAATTATTTTTATCTTGAACTACAAAACTCCAAATTAATATCCGTTAATTTTATTTGAAACTAGACTCACATGTCTTATTACTATAATTTTTCTAGAATTTTTGATGTGGCCAATTAGTACAGTTTATTAATTAAGTTCTCCCCTGTTACACAGTCCGACAGCTCTGACCTCTCTTCACTAAAAATCAATTATCTCATAGTACGATTTTCATATAGTGTTTCCGATTGATTCTAATAAAAATAGGCTCACTAAGGAATACAAAAATATAAATTATAACTCATAATTATTTTTGTACAATTTTTAGTGAATTTCTAAATTAAGAACAGGGGATCACGAAGTTATTCTAAACCAGTATTACAAAAATTTAAATATCTCAATATGTAGACTTTCTTTTCTTTCTATGTTTCTTTTATATGAAAATAGACTCAACAAGCTTTAATTATATATCTCATTCAAATTCTAGTTCAATTTATACTATTTTTGGTGATTTTTCAAAGTTAGAAAACTGCTGCTGTCCAAAACTGCTTTAGTGTAACATGTTGATTTCTATTTTGTCCCAAATTCCACAATTCATACAATTCAGTCCTTGCTCAATTCACCCCTCAATTGAGCTAATTTTCTCATTTAATACTTTTATCTATCATTTTAAACTACTTCATAACCTTTGAAAATCAGAATTTTAACACTAGGCCTTAATTTCAACTCTTTCACAATTAAGTCCTAAACCAATTTCCATCAATTTCAGTTGATAAAATCATCATATAACAAAATTAAAGCTTCAATTCAATATTTATTCATCATATTCTTCCAGAAATAATCCACATCAACTTTAAAAATTTGCCATAGAATAAAAAAACTAATGAATTAATAAGTTGGACCCAATTGTAAAAGTCCAAAAACATAGAAATTTCAAGGAGAAAGCAAGAATTAAACTTACATGAAGCTTGAGTATGAAAACCAACTTGAACTCTCTCCCATGGCTGTTTTTCAGCTGAAGAAAATGAAGAGAATTCTAGATATTCCAATTTGGTCCCATATTTATTTAACTAATTTTAGCAATTTTCCAATTTTACCCTTATTTCACCCATTTCCTGATTTTTCTCAGCTATTGCCGCCCAAAATATCTCCTTTGGGCTTATTTACACTTTAGGTCCTTCCTCATTTAACAATTAAGCTATTTAATCCTTCTAGCAACTTTTATACCTTTTTCAATTTAGTCCTTTTTATTTAATTAACCACCCAAACGTCAAAATTTTCTAACGAAATTTTTATACTACTTTATTGACATTCCGTAAATATTCATAAAAATATTTATGACTCGGTTTATAACACCGAGATCTTGATAACTCTTTTTCTCGATTTCTTGACCAAATAAATCTTTATAAAACACAATTTACTATTTCAAAAATATTTTTAAAGCTACATTTGGCTGGTAAATATTAAATAATACAATCTACGAGTTCATTTGTCAGATTTGATGGTCTCGAACCACTATTTCTAATATCACTGAAATTTAGGTTATTACAAGTAAGGATATAAATAATAATACATATAATAATAATAATTTTAAAAGTAATTAATTTAATAGTAAAATAATTAAAATAATTAAAAAGGGACTAAAATTGAATTAAATGCGGATTACCGGGGTCAATCCGAAATAAGATAAGGAGGAAAGGGCCTATTTGCAACGAGCAGATTACATGGGGGACTAAAAAGGGCAATAACCCTTTCCTCCCAAAACGCGCAGTATAGGCTGGGACTTGATTGAAAACCAAACAGACTTTCGGGGCAAAATAAAAAAAATTTGAAAACTTGATTGTAAAACCAGGAAAAGCGGAGGGACTGCGCGCATAGTTCCCCCTTGTGAAAAACACGCGGATCCTACCTGGAGCAGGTCGGGTAATCGGGTCGAAAGCTTGAAACGACGTCGTTCCAGAGCTTATGGGCGCCGACCAAAACGACGTCGTTTTGTGTTGCTTATAAAAGCCAAATTTTCCTTAAAAAATTTCATATTCCTTCTCTGTTTTAAAAAAAAAACTGACCACCTTCTTTTATTCTCTGCAAGTCTAAAGTTCTGCGCCGCTCTGGTCGGGCTCCGCCGCGGGCTCCATCGCCGGTGCCGCCGTGCACGGCGGCCGGAGCCCCGAAAAGGTAAGATTTTTGTTCCTCTTTTTTTTATGCCCTTTTTTTTACAATATAGTATATATATGTGTGCTGAAAAAGGAGAGAAAAGGAGAAGAAACACTTCCGAAAATAAAAAAATATTACCTCTTTTCGATTTCTGTTCCTGATTTTTTAGGGGTTTTCTTTACATTTAATCTCTGCTGTTTTTTTTTTATTCTATGCTTCCGATTTTTGTTTGAATCTGTCTCTTGTTTTTTGATAATCGAAAAAAAAGTTCCTTTTACAAATGAATACAATCGGTGTTTATAGCCCCCTTCCATTGCTTTCTGTCTTGTCCCTTTTAATTTTTGCAGGCAAGTGGCGAGGCGGTCTTTGTGTCAGTGGCGAGGGCGGTGGCGGTGGAGGTCAGAGGCAGAAGACCCTAGGTGCGGCGCACCTAGGGTTTTGTTTCTTTTGGCTTTTCTTTTTTGTTTTGGGTATTGGGCTAATTGATTTGGGCTAAGGTTTGGATCTGGTTTGTGGGCCATTCTGGTTTGGTTTAATGGTGAAAAATGGGCTTGTAGGCCCGGGCAAAATTGGGGTATGACAGCTGCCCCTCTTTGCTCATTGTCGTGTAACGGGAATGGAGCAAAAACATAAAGAATGATCAAATTTGCCCGGTCTTGCTGAGCCTTGACTTCTTTGGTGCTCCTTTTCTTTAGGTAGCCTCGTTCCACTCCATTGCATCTTGTTGCTTGATCCACTTCATTTGCTCTCTCCTTTGTATCTTGAAACAATATTTGCAATCTTCAGCCTATCCCATTACTGGTCTATGGGATAGGACCATGGCTTAAATCACGTTTCACTATTGTTTAGGGCGACAAGATCTACAATCTTCAACCTATTCCACTGCTGGTCAGGGCAATAGGACGATGGCTTAAATCATGTTTCCCTGTTGTTTAGGGAGCCAAGATTTGCCTTTGATCTTGCCCCACTACTGTTTAGGGCGACAAGATCTACAATCTTCAACCTATTCCACTACTGGTCAGGGCAATAGGACGATGGCTTAAATCATGTTTCCCTACTGTTTAGGGAGCCAAGATTTGCCTTCGATCTTTCCCCACTACTGTTTAGGGCGACAAGGTCTACAATCTTCAACCTATTCCACTACTGGTCAGTGGCAATAGGACAATCTTCAACCTATTCCACTCTTTGGTCGTTGGCAATAGGATGGTCTTCAACCTATTCCACTCTTTGGTCGGTGGCAATAGGACAATCTTCAAACTATTCCACTCTTTGGTCAAGGCAATAGGACAATCTTCAACCTATTCCACTACTGGTCAGTGGCAATAGGACAATCTTCAACCTATTCTACTACTGATCAGTGGCAATAGGATAATCTTCAACCTATTCCACTACTGGTCAGTGGCAATAGGATGGTCTTCAACCTATTCCACTGCTGGTCAGTGGCAATAGGACAATCTTCAACCTATTCCACTCTTGGTCGGTGGCAATAGGATGGTCTTCAACCTATTCCACTCACCGGTCGGTGGCAATAGGACAATCTTCAACCTATTCCACTACTGGTCAGTGGCAATAGGACAATCTTCAAACTATTCCACTACTGGTTAGTGGCAATAGGATGGTCTTCAACCTATTCCACTACTGGTTAGTGGCAATAGGATGGTCTTCAACCTATTCCACTACTGGTCAGTGGCAATAGGATGGTGGCTTCACCAATGTTGCTACACCGTTCTCTAGGGACATATCCTGTAGACTCAGTTTTATATGCTTGTGTTTATGTCAAATGATTAGGATGCTATGATCGGAATGAATCTAATGCTCCTAACTAAATGTATTATGGACGACATTTGCATGAATGCAGAATGTCATGATAATGATTCTTTGTTAAAAATGTATAAGGATCAGGATGCGATGATCGAAACGCTCCTAATGATGATGTATGAATGTAAAATGAAATGATCCCCTTTTTTAATGCTTAGGGTTGTCACTGCTCGTTGTCCATCAGAGTTTTATCACTGATGCTATTTCTCGTCTTCTCATGTAACTGATATCTTTGACAGAGAATCTTGGGAAGATAGTCATGATTTTAAACTTCTCTTTTCTCGAATGTTTCTAACCCCTAGGTGTAGTGGTCCTGAACAACGATCTGTTTTGAGTTCTGCATTTGTTTAGAGACTTCCAGAGTAATAGGCAGAACTCATTTTATGGAAGCATTATGGGTCCATCAACCGCTATTTCAATTGCAAATGGCTTAAAAGATTTAAATGATGGATAACAATGGAATTTATGAAGAATGGAGTTGAATTAATCAATAAAAGCAAACATTATTGGAATACAAAAGTTGGCAAAAAGAAAAAGTGGGTGCCCCAGATATCGCAGTCTGAGCTTCGCTACCCAATCCTTCTGAAGATCATTTCGAGCTGACTAGAAGTTGGGAGATCTTCAGTGATTTGTAGATGTCCTGAGGTGTAACATTCCTCCCTTTCTGAGAGAACAAAATTGTCACACACCCCCCTTTTGTCAGAATTTGAGCCACCCATTTCGGGTTTTTGACTCAAAACCCCTTTGGTCTCAAGGCGCCCTTTGCGGGTTTTCACTTTGACCTCTCCCTCTTTTTTTTTTCTTTTTTTTAAAGAAAGCCTTAAAGCGCCCTCTGTGGGTTTTCGCCTTGGCCTCTTCTTTTTAGGCAAAATATTTCTTGACCGAGTCTAAGTTGATGGGATTAGGTAAGCTTTTACCATCCATTTCGGCCAAAATCAATGCTCCTCCAGAGAATACTTTCTTTACCACATAAGGTCCTTCCCAGTTCGGCATCCATTTTCCTCTGAAATCTTTTTGTATGGGAAGGATTTTCTTCAAAACTAAATCTATTTCGTGGAATTCTCTTGGGCGCACCCTTTTGTCGTATGCTCGCATCATTCTCTTTTGGTACATCTGACCATGACGGATAGCTTTCAGCCTCTTTTCTTCAATCAAATTTAACTGATCATATCGAGCCTGGATCCATTCTACTTCGTCCAACTTCAATTCAGACAAGACTCGAAGGGACAGAATTTCAACTTCGATGGGTAAAACTGCTTCCATTCCGTAGACCAAAGAGAAAGGAGTTGCCCCGGTGGAGGTTTTGATCGACGTTCGATAGGCGAAAAGGGCAAATGGTAGCTTCTCGTGCCAATCTTTGTAAGTCTCAGTCATTTTTCCCACTATCCTTTTGATGTTCTTATTAGCTGCCTCCACTGCACCATTCATTTTTGGACGATACGGTGACGAATTGTGGTGTTTAATCTTGAATTGACTGCAGACCTCTGTGATCATGCTGTTGTTCAAGTTTAACGCGTTATCGGATATAATCCTCTCAGGCATTCTATATCGACATATGATTTCCTTTTTCAAGAACTTGCTGACTGCTGATTTCGTCACATTAGCATATGAAGTAGCCTCTACCCATTTAGTAAAGTAATCGATTACCACGAAGATGAACCAATGTCCATTGGAAGCTTTTGGCGAGATTGGTCCAATGACGTCCATGCCCCACATAGAGAAAGGCCATGGGGAGGTCATAACATGTAGAGGTGAAGGTGGTACATGAATCTTATCCCCATAAATTTGGCACTTATGACATTTCTTGGCATAATCAATGCAGTCTCCTTCCATGGTAGACCAATAATACCCGAATCTCATGATTTGCCTAGCCATTGTGAAGCCATTGGCATGTGTTCCACAGACGCCCTCATGGACTTCTTCTAGGATTTTCTTAGCCTCGGCGGCGTCCACACACCTTAGTAGTACTTGATCCTTTCTTTTTTTGTATAGGATCTCTCCATCCAAGACATAGTCACAGGCTAATCTTCTCAACGTCCTTTTGTCATTCTCAGTTGCTTGCTCAATGTACTCATGATTTTTCACGTATCGCAGTATATCGTGGTACCACGGGTGATCATTTTTCTCTTCTTCTTCGACGTTGTAGCAATGTGCCGGGGCCTCATAAATACTCATTTGGATAGGTTTCATATCCTCGTTTTTGTTTACTCGGACCATGGAAGCCAAGGTGGCCAGAGCATCAGCCATCTGATTTTCGTCTCTTGACAGATAATTGAAGGTGATACCATCGAACTCCTTGATCAATTCTTGGGCCAATCTTTTGTAGTCGACTAGCTTGGGATCTCTTGTCTCCCATTCCCCTCTGAGTTGATAAATTACCAGTGCAGAATCTCTATATACCTCTAGTACCCTAATGTTACGTTCCATAGCGGCGCGGATACCCATGATACAAGCTTCGTATTCTGCCATATTATTTGTGCAATCAAAATTCAATTTACAAGTGAATGGATAATGATCTCCATTTGGGGATACCAGAACTGCCCCAATTCCATTGCCCACAGCATTTGATGCCCCGTCGAAATTCAATTTCCAAGGATGATCCTCTGGGGTACCTTCTTCGGTGGTTGCCACGTACATTAAATCTTCGTTGGGGAAATCAAAATCCAAAGGTTCGTAATCCTCCAGAGCTCTACTGGCTAGAAAATCTGCTATTGCACTCCCCTTCATCGCCTTTTGGTTTACATAAACTATGTCAAACTCAGAAAGTAGAATTTTCCATCGGGACATCCTTTCATTCAACGCAGTCGACTCCATCATATATTTCAGAGGGTCTAGCTTCGAGATGAGCCAAGTCGTATGATACAACATATACTGCCTCAGTCTCCGAGTTGTCCAGATCAAGGCACAACACAGTTTCTCGATTGGTGAGTACCTTGTTTCACATTCAGTGAAATTTTTACTAAGGTAGTATATTGCCTTCTCTTTCTTTCCTGACTCATCGTGTTGGCCAAGCACACATCCCATTGAATTATCAAGTACTGTCAAATAAAGGATTAATGGCTTGTCGGGATTAGGCGGCGTCAATACTGGGGCATTGAACAGGTATTGCTTCACTTTGTCAAAGGTCTTCTGGCATTCCTCGTCCCATGCGCCTAGATTGTGTTTCTTAAGAAGACGAAAAATGGGGTCACATCTCTCAGTTAGTTGTGAAATGAACCGGGCGATGTAATTTAATCTTCCTAAGAAACCTCGAACTTCTTTTTGGGAGCGCGGTGGAGGCAATTCTTGTATAGCTTTGACTTTGTCTGGGTCAACCTCAATCCCCTTTTCACTGACTATGAATCCTAGTAGTTTCCCTGTCCGGACTCAGAAGTACATTTCTTTGGATTAAGCTTTGTTTGAAATTTCCTCAATCTCAAGAATAATTTCCTCAAGGCTTGCATATGCTCCTTTTCGGTTCGGGATTTCGCGATCATATCGTCGACATAAACTTCAATTTCTTTGTGCATCATGTCATGGAATAGGGTCACCATGGCTCTCTGATATGTCGCTCCCGCATTTTTTAGTCCAAACGGCATCACCTTATAGCAAAACGTTCCCCACATGGTTACGAATGTTGTCTTATCCATGTCTTCAGGATGCATCTTTATCTGGTTGTATCCTGAGAAGCCATCCATGAAAGAGAACAGCGAATAACCCGCCATATTGTCCACTAAGGTGTCGATATGAGGTAACGGAAAATTGTCTTTCGGGCTAGCCTTGTTTAGATCCCTGTAGTCTACACACATTCACACTTTCCCATCTTTCTTAGGGACGGGAACGATATTGGCTACCCATTCCGAGTATTTAACCACTTACAAGAAACCTGCGTCAAATTGCTTCTTGACCTCTTCTTTTATTTTCAGCAGAACATCTGGCCTCATTCTTCGAAGTTTCTGTTGGGCTGGCTTGTACTCCTCTTTTATGGGCAACCGGTGTACCACGATATCTGTGTTGAGCCCGGGCATGTCTTGATACGACCACGCGAATACATCTTTAAATTCTTGGAGTAACTCAATGAGGTCTCGCCTTGTCTTTGCCGTAATACAAACTCCAATTTTCATTTCCTTCTTCTCTTGTTCATTTCCCAAGTTCACTATTTACACTGACTCTGCGTGAGGTAGGATCTGTTTCTCTTCTTGCTCCACCATCCTTAACAGTTCAGGAGACAGGTCACAACCTTGGTCATCTTCCAAATCCTGAAAATCTTCTATACCCTTGTCTTGCTCAAAAGAACGTTCTGAGTCATTGGTAGCGTTGCTCAGATCATTGATATTTGGGGACCTGTTATAAAGGTCCGTAGAACAAAAGAATCTAAGCATACTGATTGGCATGGTATGATTATGAGTGAAAGAATGGATATTTCAAAAGAATATTTAAAGAATAAAAGGAATAATCATGATGATGAATGCCATAGAAAGAATAAAAGAAGATTTGCTCAAAAGACAGCGAAGATGCATTTCATTGAAAATAACGATTTTAGACACAAGTCATGCTTCAAAAAAGGGAATCTTATTGCTTCTATACTTAGAGCAACAAGTGTGTTCCGAATATTACTCTGAACAAGTTCTAAAAGCTACAGGGATTTCCTCCGCGGTCCAGTTGTTTAGAACGCTGCCAAGCTCATAAGGGCGGATACCATTCCGATTTTCTTCTTCAGTTTTTTCTTCGGATATAGCATTGACGTGCATGTTTCCCCATGTTTCTTTCGTAGATTCTTTATTTCGCATTCCTCGTGCTGGATGGATAATCCCTCTTGATATAAAGGTTTTGCAAATGTGGGGAATTATCATCGGTTCCCATTTAATCTCGTCCCCACTCAAACGTGCTTTTCTTCTTTCTTGTTTCTTCTCTAGCTCTTTCCTCCTTTGCTTTGCGTCTGACTTAAATCCTAAGCCGAAGAGGTCTCGTTTTTCTTTCAATCTTGGGGCATCGATCTCTCCTTGGAGATACCTTCCAAGTCCTTTCCCAGGTACAGCTCATTTCCCGACCGTCAGTTGTAAACCAATTTTCGTAGTTTTGGATATTTGAGGCACTGGGATCTTGTTCCCCTCGATGATAAATGTTGCGTTGACAAATTCCAAAGAGCGGAAGGAGCACTCAATCGCTTCGTCACTTGCCTCTAGATATGGCGCACTGTTAGTTACAGTCGCGATGATGTCCTCTTTAGCATTTATCGTCACCAGACGTCCCGCTATAACTAACTTCAACTTTTGGTGCAACGACGAGGGCACTGCTCCCGCTGAGTGTATCCAAGGTCTCCCCAGCAAGCAATTATAGGACGGCTTGATATCTATTACTATAAAATACACTTCATACGTACTCGAGCCAATTAATAGAGGCACTTCGATCCTCCCCATGACTTTTCTTTTAGTTCCATCGAATGCCCTCACTACATTGTGGCAGATCTTCATATGAGAGCTATCAATGGGTAATCGATTCAGCGTTGATAGTGGTAAGACATTGAGTGCCGATCCATTATCGACCAGTACCCCTGGTAGTGTGTATCATTTACACCGTGTGGTAATGTGGAGAGCTTTGATGGAACCCGTACCTCCCGATGGGATCTCATTGTCATTAAAGAAAATGAAGTTGTCGGCACTTATATTGCTAATCGAAGCGATCCAATTTTATTAACGGAGATATCATTAGCAACATATGTTTCATTCAAGATTTTCATCAATGCGTTGCGGTGTGCCTCTGAGCTCAACAAAGAAGTCTAGCAACAGATATGCGAGGTGGTTGCTTATGCAAATTGCTCCACAACACTCGTACTCACTATGTTTTAAGAATTTTAAGAACTCCTTAGCCTCTTCTTCCTTCATCAAGGCTCGTTTATAGGCGATCCTGTTTGGTCGCCTTTTCCTTCTTTGTTAAATCTATCAAAGCTTTCTCTTTTGTGAGTTCAACTCGTGTGTTTGTCGTGTCGTAGCGCTTTCTGCTGCGCGTATAGAAGCCTACCTCATGGTTTCCCTTTGCAGTGCTGGACGAGTCCCCCTTCCCAGGAATCGTCACATTGCAGTCATAGTTCCAGGGAACCTTTTTGTTGTATTCATATGAAAAGATCGTAAGTTTCTGAATTACGAACTTCGGTGTTATCTTTGCCCCCACTTCATTGTTCCTTGGCCGCGAGATGATGACTAAAGGATAGCTAATTTTCGAGGCCTTTGCTGCTGATTCATCTTCCAACGCGCAGATGTTTTCTCCTTCTTGGCTTTCATAGAATTCTATTTCTTTATCGTCCATCAGCATTTGCACCATGTATTCGAACTTCGATGCGATTCGGATCACGTGCCCTCCATGTTATGGAACTCACAAACCATTTCTTGTTTCTTCATACTCCTCCACCGGATCGATACAGCTAATCCCCTCCTCGTCATTTCCTTCCAAACCCGTCTCATCGGGGTTTTCACTTCAGCAACATTCGTTTTAACTCTTTTCCCCATACTCTCACCTATCATATTAACCCCATGATTAGGTAATGGGTGTTCCGCGCTAGGGGTATCGTCTACTTTTACAACGCCCATCTGTATGAGTTTTTCCACCAATTTCTTGAAGGCGAGACAATGCTCTATTGAATGCCCCATAATTCCTGCATGGTATTCGCACTGTGCATTCGCGTCATACCATTTAGGGTATGGGGGCTGCAAGGGCTTTAAGTAATGCGGGGCAACCACATGTGCATCGAACAAGTTCTGGTACGCTTCTTTATACGTGGTTGGGATCGGCGTGAATTGCATTTTCTCCGTATTTTGTTCTACATTAGATTCCTGTCTAGATGGGCTCTGATGATCGGTGATTACGGTCCTGGACTGGTTCACAGTAATAAGCTTTGAATAACTTTTGTTATGGGTGCTTATGTTGTTTACATCATTCTCTCTTTTCTTCGAAATCGTTTTTCTAGCACCTTCTACTGCCTCTATCCTGCCACATCTGATTGCATTTTCTATCATTTCTCCTGACATCACAATATCTGAGAAACTTTTAGTGGCGACTCCCAGCATGTGATTAATGAAAGGAGCCCTCAAAGTATTGATAAAGAGCTGAACTTGTGTTGCTATTTCTCTCCATCATTTGGGCGTATTGTCCAAGCTCTCGCTTTGGCTTTTTTCCATATTTTGGAGCGTGATTCTGCCGGGAGCTATATCACCTACATGGCCATAGTGTTTCATGAAGGCTCGTGCGTGTCCTTCCATGTCTTAATCTGGTACGATCGAGTGATTGTACCATTTGGCCGCAGACCGCGGCGGTATCGCCCCGAAATGCTGAATCAGCAATTGGGCATTATTAACGTGTCCCACCATCCGTCGACAGAACATCGTGATGTGCGCTTCAGGACAACTAGTTCCATTGTACTTTTCAAAATCTGTGGTTTTAAATTTTGGCGGAAGCACCAAGTCAGGGACCAGACTTAGGTCCTTAGCGTCTACCCCATAACGGTAGTCAGCAGTCTCCATTACTTTGAACTTCTCCTCTAACCACTTACAACGGTCCTCAAATTGTCTCGGCAAGTCCACTTTTGCCTGGTCTATTTCTGCCACTTCGTCGAAATCAGGGACCACAAGGTTAGCTGGACTATCCCCTGGGTTAGAACCCGAGCCTGTCGGAAAGTGCGCAGGTACCGCGGTGTCAGTCGTCTGATACTGAGGCCTGATGGTGACAGGCGTCCTTTGGGGGTACACATCTGGTTGCGCTTGGGTGTTTGTTGGGGTAAAACCTGGAGGGTGAGGAGGTCCTTCACTAATAGCGGGGCCTTTTCCTTTTTCATGCTCTTTGCCAAAGAATCGTCACCGTGGCTTATCATATTATTCTGAGATTCTTGCATCCGCTCTATCATGTCCTGTTGTATCTTGGCTAATCGTTCTTGCATTTGATCCTGCATGTCTTTTTGCATCTGCTCTAACTTTTCTATTCTTTGATCCATCGCTTTTGTTTTGCGTCGTGTACCGTGAACGATGCTCGCCTTCATTTTTCCTTTCCTTCTCTCGTATTAATTTCAACTAATGAGGCTCTCTCTATGGACTTAAATGCATATAATATGATGCAATGCAAATGCATGAATGCAAAAAGAAAGCATCGATTCAGATTCAACTTTATTTTAGAGAACTTTATTAGAAAACAAAATCTTTTACATAAAGCGAACTACAAATATGCTTTCGCCTAAGGCCTAAAGTTTTGATTTTCCCGAGCAAAGAGATTAGCTCTTGACTACGACCCGATCGCACTCATATTTCATGCTCAACATATCGGCTGTCTTCGCCAAAGTTTGTAGATGATCGGCTACCTCTCGAATCTGAACTATCGCTTCGCCCATAAGGTAATCCCGATTTCTAACTTGATCATGAGAACGGTGAAGTTTTTCTTCCCAACGCTCTTTTCTTGTTTCCAGAAGCTCAATCCGGTTTCACAATCGTGCAATGCTGGATTCTAATTCTTCAATCTTACCCTTCATTTCCTCGATCTTGTTTAGACTTGATCTCGAGTTCAATTTCGAATTACGACTTCGATGATGATGAAGAGATCGCCCAAGTTCAGCCACTCTAGCTTTCAATCCCTTTTTCTCTTTTTGGCTTTCTGCCAAATTCTTCTCTAAGGCCTCGTTTTGCGCTTGTATTCCTTGAAACTTCTTCTCCCAACAGTTAGCTTTGGCCTTTTCCTCTCGAATCTCCCGTCGCCACTGTTCTGGAGTCTTTCCTAATCCAGCATTTTTCATTGTCAGACGCATCTTCTTATATTCTATCTTCAAACTATCTCGATCTTTCTCTATCTTCCACTTTTCTTTTCTTAGTTTCTCGGCCTCTGATTTCTGAACATCTGCCTCTAATTTCAGGTGCATTTTCTCTTCTTCCGCTTTTCTATCCTCTTTCCAAGCTCAAACTCATCCTTTCAAATCTTACTTTACGATCTAAAATTTTGATGGGACCACTTGCAAGTATTCTTCTTTGATCGGGCTTACGGATTCAACTCGGGATGTTATCATTAATCCTTCTAGTCCTCCATCCACTTTGTATTCTAAGGTCGCTATTGGGCTCATGGATAATCTCTTCATTCTATGAATCGATTCCAGAACTAGAAATCTCCTTAATCCTCTTCTTATAGCTTTCTCCTTGGTATGAAAACTCACATTGAGCCACCCATACGTCGTTGGTACAAACTGTCTTGAACCATACCGCCTCAAGACAAGTAAAGGGCATACCCAATAGCTCCCCAAATTCCGGTAAGGGGACCCAGTCGAAATTCCCACATCGATAAAGAATTTCGTGAGAAACCATCCAAGGAGCCCTCCACTCGATGTCTTCTTCTTGAAGATTCTGAAAGATCGCCATCCAGTTTTCCTCGGACACGTCTTCTCTTCTTGGTGTAGCCACTATTTCTTTCAATGGAGAGTAATTTCCAGAGAAAACTCGATAAGACACTTTCTCCACCTTTCAGAAATGACTATAGAACCAAGCCAACAACAACTGCGCGCATCCGATGAACCTGCCTTCACCTGTTCTTCGACATGCATTCAGAGATCTGAACGTCTCGGCTAAGATCGCAGGCACAGGCGTGACCCATTTGTCTAATCGACCGAATAGATCAGTAACTGCTTCATCTACATGTCTTAAAGCTTTAGGGAAGATTACCAAACCGTAAATACACAAGGCGAAGACGTCAATCTTTTTCTTTACATCGGGATGTGTTAGGATTAGGTCCCTCAAACTCACCCAAGGTATGCATTTACCATCGCCTTTCTTCTGAACTCTAGCTGAGACCCACTGCTCGCTCATCCCTGTGATATTCATTAAATTCTTCGCAAAAGTTGGGCCATTAACGGCCTTTGAGTAAGCTTTGTCGATTTGAACTTTTGGACAACGCAGCAAGGTCGTATATTCCTCCACCGTGGGTACTAAATCTACTTTCCCGAAAGAGAAACAGCTATAAGCGGCATTCCAAAATTGAGTCATGGCTCGGAACAGATATTTATCTACTTTGATGTCGAGCAAGTAAGGTAGATCGCCATAAGTATGATAGAACAACTACTTTGCCCCATCATCCCACTGGGTCCATATTTCTTTCAACTCCTGGAGTTCATTCTGCGTGACACTGATACTAGTGAAATCTCGTAGTTCCGACACATACCCCTCGATTAAGCTGTCCCCTTTCTCTAATTGGCTTTGCTCTGACCATATGCGGACGGCTGCATTGTCTTTCACTTTATCAAGGAATTCGTTCTCCATAACCAGCTCTCTAACTTAGAACTTGACCGTGAATCGATACCTCTTAAAATATGAAATGACATGCAGAGAAAATAAAACATAATCAGTTAGTACTACAGAATGAAATATAAAGCAAGTAAAATATATAAACACCTATCTGGGTAACTACTAAGGTTTGGCATAGTTCGACTTAGGGCGGGTTCTTATGTTCTCTACGTGTGGTTTAGTTCTAAAGTTCAGTGCACTTCGAACCAGCAGATTCTCGATCCTCACCCATTATAGGCTCATACGGACCGAGTTCGGTTCAGAGAATACATTTCCCTATGGCCATGCGGAAGTGAAAACTTCACGAAGACATAGGTACAGATGTATCCCTAAGCGATCCACTAGCCCATGCGGAGGTGAAAACCTCACGAAGGCATAGCTTCTCTCCCCCCACTTAAAGGTGTGACCACAACGGTCATGCAATGCAATGCCAAAGTATTTTATGGGACTCGACATTATTACAAATATAGCATCGAAAGTGCATTTAAAGAAACATGAATTTTCAAGTCCATTTTCCAAATTTTTAATCAAAAGGACAAAAATTAATCGATCTATGGCTCGACTCTCGATATGTCCCCAAAGTGGAGTCGCTAAGTCGTCGTAACCATTTTTTGGAAACAACGGGATCGACTTTGGTTTTGAAAACAAAAAATAAAAATGGGAGTCGCCACCGATCTTTATTAGGTGTGATCAGATCACCTTTGTTTTAATAAAACGTTTTGGTTTACTAAAATAGTGCTTTTGGTCTACGAAATTTGAGAAAACGGGTTCGGGAGCCGATTACGTGTGAGGAAGGATTAGCACCCTCGTCACGCCCAAAATTGGTACCAAATCGATTAATTAATGTCCTAATATTGAAAATTTGAAAAGATTTTAAAATACGAATCCTTTAGAAAATATTTGAATTTACTCGAGTTGAATATTAAGATTCTCTCGCATTCAAGGAATGAAATGTCACATCCAAAGACGATAGGACACGATAATTTAAATCCTCGAATCCAAGATCATCTCATGATTCCCGAGACTCATGCATTGAAAATATAAAAAGGATATTCGATTATTTGTCAAGTGAGAAACCGAAACTCAGTAAGTTAGGGCTTGATTTCTCGAAGTTCCAAATACGAAATATTGCCTCTATTTTAAAAAAAACTTATCTCGGAGTATCTAGATGTCGTGTCCAGTAAGTTAGGGCACAATATTTCGAATTTCCGAGAACAAGTATTTTATTTAAAACTTGTATTGCAATTTTAAAAGGGATATTCTGTTATTCAGATTAAATGAGAAGAACCAGTAAACTCAAAGAAGTTAGGGCTCGATTCCCTCGAATCTTTAATACGAAATATCGGTTATTTGAAAACTGATGTAACGAGAAAAATTAATGTGACAAATGATAATATGAAAACACGATGTTATAGGTGAAAAGAATAATAATAATAAAATTCTGAAATAAAATGACATAATGACACATGTGATATTAATAAGTTAATAGCAATAATAAATAAACATAATAATATAGATAATAATGATAATAGTAGTATATTAGTAATAATAATAAAAATAAAATAATGATGAAAGTAAATATAATAAACAATAAATATAATAATAACGTATAAAAAAACGAATACAATGTAGTAATGATATTTGAAATAAAATAAATAATAATATTGAATAAAATAATAATAATAAAATAAATACGATAAATAATAGATTAGCAAAAATAATATTAAGAATAGCATTTAAAACAATTATTAAATACAATAATAATCATTAAAATAATAACATAAATTAATATTAATCATCAACAATCATAAATATAATAGTAAGGATATAAATAATAATACATATAATAATAATAATTTTAAAAGTAATTAATTTAATAGTAAAATAATTAAAATAATTAAAAAGGGACTAAAATTGAATTAAATGCGGATTACCGGGGTCAATCCGAAATAAGATAAGGAGGAAAGGGCCTATTTGCAACGAGCAGATTACATGGGGACTAAAAGGGCAATAACCCTTTCCTCCCAAAACGCTAGCATATAGGTCGGGACTTGATTGAAAACCAAACAGACTTTCGGGCAAAATAAAAAAATTTGAAAACTTGATTGTAAAACCAGGAAAAGCGGAGGGATCATACAAGCATAGATTCCCCTTGTGAAAAACACGCGATCCTACCGGAGCAGGGTCGGGTGTCGGGTCGGAAGCTTGAAACGACGCCGTTCGGGGCTTATGGCGCCACCAAAACGACGTCGCTTTGTGTTGCTTATAAAAGCCAAATTTTCCTTAAAAATTTCATATTCCTTCTCTGTTTAAAGTTCTGCGCCTTGCCGGCTCGCTCCACTGCTGAGCTCCGTCACACGCGCCGCAGTGCAAAGCCATGAGCCCTAAAAAGGTAAGATTTTTGTTCCTCTTTTTTATGCCCTTTTTTTTTACAATATAGTATATATATGTGTGCTGAAAAAGGAGAGAAAAAGAGAAGAAACACTTCCGAAAATAAAAAAATATTACCTCCTTTCGATTTCTGTTCCTAATTTTTTAGGGGTTTTCTTTACATTTAATCTCTGCTGTTTTTTTTTATTCTATGCTTCCGATTTTTGTTTGAATCTGTCTCTTGTTTTTTGATAATCGAAAAAAAAGTTCCTTTTACAAATGAATACAATCGGCCTTTATAGCCCCCTTCCATTGCTTTCTATCTTGTCTCTTTTAATTTTTGCAGGCAAGTGGCGAGGGCGGTGCTGTGTCAGAGTGGCAGAGGGCGGTGGCGGTGGAGGTCAGAGGCAGAAGACCCTAGGTGCGGCGCACCTAGGGTTTTGTTTCTTTTGGCTTTTCTTTTTTGTTTTGGGTATTGGGCTAATTGATTTGGGCTAAGGTTTGGGTCTGGTTTGTGGGCCATTCTGGTTTGGTTTAATGGTGTAAAATGGGCTTGTAGGCCCAGGCAAAATTGGGATATGACATCGTGTTTAAAGATAAAAAGAGACAAAATTGATAATTTAGATATCACTTTTGACTTGAAGTGTAATTGAGCCAAGCCGAGTCCGAACACTAGCAAGCTTGAGCTCAGGCGCAACTTAAAATTTGAAACTCAATACTCAGCTTGAGCTCAATTGAACATCTATTTCTAAGTTTGAGCTTGGATCAAGATATACTAGATTAAACTCGTATGTATTCAAGCTTTAACTTGGCTCGATAATTAAACTTAAGACTAATAATATATATATTAATAGTAATATTGTACTTTAATAATATAAAATATTTAAGATTTATATTAAAAACGTAATGCTCAATAAAGCTCGCAAGCCATTCAAATCGAGTATCACTAAGATCGAATTTGGCTCAATTGATAGCTTGAGCTATTCGAGTTCAAGTAGTTATAACTTGCGAACACTAATGTCTTATTTACAATCTTAGTTTTGATATTAAAAAAAAAAAAACAACTTTAGATACCTAAGTGGTAGAAGCAATATAGTTTACCAATAAGTGTTGAATGCAATGTCACTTTCAAGAGAACTTGTTCTAATTTTGGAAATGATATTATTGGAATAAACCGTTACGAACCCCAAAGTTCTAATTTTAGATATTGAAAAATATACAATCCAAGTGTTGAGTGCAATGTCACTCCCAAGAGGAGAATTTGGGTTCTAATGTTAGAGACGACATTATTAGAATAGACAATCACGGATCTCGAAATGGTTAGTCTACACTAACTGTAAAACCAAAAAAATATACAATCCCAGTGCCGGGTGTAGTGTTGCTCTCAAGAAGAGAACTCGGGTTTTAATTTTAGAGACGACCTTATTGGAATAGACAACCACAAAACCCGAAAAGAATTAGTCTCCATTAATTGTAAAACCGAAATATGCAATCCCAATGTTGGGTGCAATGTCACTCTCAAAAAGAAAACTCGGATTCCAACTTTAAAAATATACAATCCAAATATTGAGTGAGAAATCAAAGTCTAATTTTGAAAACGAGTTGTCAAAATTTCGGATTAATCTCCATGAACAGAAAAACTATACAATCCCACACGTTATCAGCCATGGTTAACCTCGAGATACCCTCACACTGTAAACTTGTATCAGTGTTTCACTGAATTTCAACAACTATTTCTAGTTATCAAACAATAATACTTTCCATCCCTTCAGACCCTCTTTCCCGATATAGGATTCAATTCCCTTTTCATCACCATTTTTCTCATTTAACCTTATTTTGCTGCAAACCCCTTTAAGCCTAGCTGCTACCCTCTCTCTCATTTGATCATTCACTTGAAAAAAACCAACAATGGGTCGTGGGAAGATCGAGATCAAGAAGATCGAGAACGCTACAAACAGGCAAGTCACTTATTCAAAACGAAGGAACGGTTTATTCAAGAAAGCCCAAGAGCTCACTGTTCTTTGTGACGCCAAGGTTTCATTGATCATGTTCTCCAGCACTGGCAAATTCCATGAGTTCCTTAGCCCCAACACCTCGTAATACCCTTCAAATCCCTAAACCTTTTCTTTTTCTCTCCATGAATTTATATACATATGCATATAACAAATGATTCATTGATTTGGGGTTTTGTTTCTTTCTGAATCAGGACAAAAGGGTTTTTCGATCTATACCAAAAGACCGCAGGGATTGATCTATGGAACTCCCATTATGAGGTTTACAATTCAGTTTTTAAGCTTCGCGGGGTTCTTTTTGTTGTTGTTGTTGTTGTGTATTCCATTTTTGTGTGTGTTTTTGCAGAGAATGGAAGAAAATTACAGGAGGTTGAAGGAGATAAACAAGAAGCTGAGAAGGGAGATTAGGTATAATGAAAATTATAGCCCTTTCCCATTGTGTATATATATATATAAACCAAAGCTAGGGTTTATTTGTCAATGAAAAAAAGGGTTCATGCTTTTTTTGTTGTTGTTGATTAAGGGAACGGTTTTTTTTTTTTTTTTTTTTTTTTTTTTTTTGCAGGCAGAGAATGGGTGGAGACTTGAATGAACTTAACATTAAGGAACTGCAAGCTCTTGAAGCTAAAATGGATTCTTCTTTGCTAGCTATACGTGAGAGAAAGGTTTGAAATTATTGGAACTCTTTTTTTGTGTATATATATATGTTGTGTGTATGTGTGCATTATTATATATATTGGGTTTTTGTTTCTTTTTTCATAGTTTATATATATATATATATATATTATATCTTTCTGCTAATTTTAACTCCATTTCAGCCTCCATTGAAACGACTCCTGACAATGTTTTTGGGGGTAAAAACAAGGCTCACTACACCAAAACAGACTTTTAGCGGCGTTTTTTTGGGCCTTTAGCGGCGTTTTTAAGCGCCACTAATAGTACTTGCGGCGCTTTCAAAAGCGCCGAAAAAAACGCCGCTTCTAAAACCGCCGCCGTTAAAAATTAGTGGCGTTTTTATAAAAACGCCGCTGTAGGGCCTTTAGCGCGCTTTTAAAAAAACGCCGCTAAGAGGTATTTGGGTCTTTAGCGCTTTTTAAAAACGCCGCTAAAGGTATGGACTTTAGCGGCGCTTTAAAAACGCCGCTAAAGTACGGGCCTTTAGCGCGCTTTTTTAAACGCCGCTAAAGATGCAGCAGTACGGAGCTTTTAGCGCGCTTTTTCAAAAACGCCGCTAAAGTCTGGTCTTTAGCGCGCTTTTCCTAAAAACGCCGCTAAAAGTTATGAAAAATAAAAAAATTTATTATTCTTTTAGCGCGCTTTTTTAAAAACGCCACTAAAAGTAATGAAAAATAAAAAAATTATTATACTTTTTGCGCGCTTTTAAAAACGCATAGCTAAAAGTCAATAAAAATAAAAAAATTATATATTATAAAAACACCAAAAATCTAATTTAAAAATGTATAATTTAATTTCAAGACATTAAAATGAAAATTTTAGAAGAATACATATTTCTATAATTCCATCTAATAACAAGCATGTGAGATTTGCCTAAAATTATAAAAATGCTCCTAATAACAAACACATTACGATGGACGTAATACCCGAAGCTAGCATCATATGAGTGCTCTTGAATAGCCATGATCTGAACAGCATTGTACCCAAGTCTTTTAATACGGGGAAGAACATCATTTCTAAAGTTGGCGTATGTGTTAATCATTGGCTCCTACATCAGAGAGTAGATAATACTAAGAGAATTGTAACAAAGAAAATAAAGATCAAAGGTGCTCGTGGGACAATTTTTCTTTGAATGACGGAATGCATGAACATTAAGTTTTAGCATGTTAGTCATATTCTATACAAACATGTTAGTCTTATATCATATGCATATGCCATTATCCATAGTGAGACCAAACATAAGTCTAAAATGTTTTATTGATGCAAAATCAAATGTTTAACCACCAATGGAATGGAACTACCTAAACGAAGGATAAGGATTAGATGTCAGAATCTTCTTCTGTAAAAACAATTAAAACACACAATACTATTATTTCTGGTCTTTTCCAATTTGCGAGGAAAATTTTATAATTTAAGTACAAAAACTATTTGCTTTACTTTCAAATCCTAATGCCAGGAGGAAGATTTATTCTAACAAGTCTAGAAATAAATAGAATATAAAATAAGATCTCACATATTATAGCATTGAATGAAGATTTTATAGAACTTATGATCCTCCTTCACAATTAAAAACCAAATGCAATCTGAACTTGTGGAAGAGTTGACTAACAATTTGCTACATGCCAAGGAAAAGGGAGATGCATAACAATTCACCAAATATTTCTACTTTTATTTCTCAATCCATAACATAAAGTTTAATTAAGGATGTGGGTGGCTTACAGTCAGTGGGACTAAAGACAACCAGGTGAGAGTTTGTCATTCTGCATGCACCACGTATATTATGTTATAAATACTCCATTTATTAATTTATGATATGCTAATCCAGGTAGAATTACAAATTGTAAACGTTTAGAAGCAAGAAGATGATAGCAAATGCCCACAGAAGTGTGCTGCAACATCCCAAAAACCAACAACCAATAAATTTCAGAGTAGCAATATAAAGCTAATTTAAATTTAAAGTGGTTTTAAATGACTGATATCGACGACGACTTTGAAATCGTCTTCCATGGATCTTTTGATGTATTTATGGAAGTCAAATTTTGCGCATGGTCAAATAGTTCACCTTGCTCACCGAACCAATGAATTGCCTGAAGGCCACCTACAATTATATTTTTAGATTTTTTATTCCAGCTAACCAAATATACTTAAAAGTAAATATATAAATCTTTTTAGTTTATTAATATATAAAATATTAATCAAAAATGTTAAACTGTAAAATATTAACCAAAAGAAGAGATGTCCTCCAAATTATTGTAAATAAATTTGCAGGAAGTTTTACTAAATTAAGTTTCATCTTTATCATATCCGAAGGGATGGTAGGAATAGGTTTGGGTTCTTCAATCATCGATGATGAGTTCAAAGATGCAAAGCAACCTAGAAAAAAAATACAATAAACCTAATTTTCTCAAAATATTTTAATGCTACACATGCATGCCATGATGAAGAACTCGGTAGTTCTTTGCTCGACATGATCATTAAGTGACGCAAATCCTGAAAAGATTGTCGTCTGCTTCAACTCAGACACTAACTTAAGCAAAGAATCACCGCTGGACCTACAATCGAGATATTGGTAATGTAAGAACGGTGACAATGAAAAAGATGATAATGAATATTCTTTAATCCGAGCCATGGACTTTGTGAAAATGGTTGTACCGTGGATTTATATCATCTATCATGTCGATATTGGAACTCAAAATGTATCATTGTCTATGTACATTTAACAAATGTTGGTAAACAAAAAAGGGTTACTCACCATTCTGGCTGCCCGCATCTCCATCATGAAAGATTGTGAATTTCGAACCGGTGGATCATTTACCTACAATGAGGTGCAGCCATGTGAATATTACATTAAAGATAAATCTATCACCAATGAAATGACTCAAACAATTCCATAAGGTTCCAAATCTATAGAAGAACTCCTCATGGAAGCCTATTTCTGTCTCTAAAATTTCTTCCTTGATGCACCCCACTGATATAAATTAAGTTTATCCAATATACTTAAATCAGTTTAATATGCAGTTAGAGCTAAAAGAAAATAACATTTTAAGTTTTTATTGCAACAGAACATCAAGGGGAGGACATATGTCTAAAATATAGAACCAGAAAATTACATCCGAATGAAAATGAGAAATTAAGATAAGAATCATTCGTAACCTTATAATTTGAAAGCCACTTTAAAAACATAAATTACCAAAATATCAACTCTAATACAGACTACAAAGAGTTGTATAAAAGACATACACGGAAGCTCAAAAGAATTATAAGCATCTAGGCGCGAGTGCCCTTAAATGTTGTTTAAAAATGAAAAGGAAAGGAACACATCAGTTCACCATAGTAGACAGAATCAGTATAGATTTGACATCAAAATAAACGACGACTTCCACAAATGATTAATCAAGATCTTAATGCATCAAACAAAATGATGTGCTTTTAAATGATCAACACTAGTGTTTCCCTCCTTAACCCTCACTCTCCATGACCACATTCATTGCATTAGTAGTTGAAATTGTTACCACCTACTTTTAAAAGAAAAGGAAGATGGAGCAGCCAGCAAATTATATTCCCATTAAATGATGACCAATTTAATACCATAGAAAATAATAATAATAGGATTATAAAAAACCTTAACACTCAGTAGAACATGCACAAGAAACAACCTCATTCCAAGGAAAAAAGATATTATAAAACCATATCTAATGACAAAATCATTTATCCAACAGATGTCCTATAAGTGATACTTTCACCAAATTCAGGTTCAATACCCAAGGTAACCTATTTTACACTAGCTCCCCCCAATTCCACACAAAATTGAAGGGTATTAAAATATTACAAAAACTGAAAAAAAGAAGGCATGATAACTGAAAGACAATGCATATCTCTATATTCCCATGTAAAGAGGTAATGACCTGAAAATTTGCCATAAATTAGCACCAAGATCGATGACGCTTAAAAGTAGTCCTTAAAAGCTCTACGCCCAAAATCAACAGAAAGCTAAGCCCATATAATACTGAAACACAAAAGGGTAGACCTGAATAAAAAGTATATATCACAGCAGACAAATCCCAGATTCAAAATGCCTGCAGCAAGTGAAAGACATAACTTAAAAACCAAATATATATTTCAATCACTATAAAATCATTCAATCAATAGGAGTCAGAATTCTCACTTCCAGCCCCAAAGTTGTTGTTTTTTTAAAATTCATAATTACCAAAGTATATAATTACTTTTTGATTTAGTAATATAGTCTGACTATAGAATACATATAAAATTTTGTATGCATGTATCATAAATGTTTTAAGTTTTTATTTGATTATAAATATCATTTGCTAAAAAGGAGCAATAAAATGTTTCCATACGCGATTCATTAATTAATATTCTTTTATGATTATGTTTGCTTAATTAAAAGATATTTATTTTAAACAAAATTCTCAAAATCACAATCACATTTAATATACCCTATAATTATTATTAAAATGGATAAATAAATTAATAAACAATTAAAAACAAATCCCAACCCGAAATAGAAAAAAATCACAATTAGGGTCACCTTTTGGAAAAAGAAATCTCTTTTTCTCGATTTATTATAATCTTACAAAAGAAAACAAAGAAAAGTTAAATTCTAGATTTTCAAACCCCAAGTCGAAAAGTTTAAGCTTTTTATCATATCTAATTGTACCTTGTTTGTAAAAAGGTGAGATTCACATAATACCACTTTCAAGGTAATAATAAAGTCCTTACCAACTAGTATTAAGTGGTCATAAAAATACAAAGAAAATCATTTCTACAACAATAATCTATTATTGTTTATATTATACTCTTTTACAGGTAGGAACTAGCACCTTTAGGGGCAAAAGAATTTATAAATGAATACCTTTATGAGAAGACTCTTCCAAATAAAATCCCACTGAAAATAAGCGCACCAAACCAATTGTTGGACAAAAACCTTACAAGAGAAAAAGGAAATGTGAGCTGAGTACAAATAAAAACAAACATTTAGGCAAAAGCAAATATCCAGTAAACAAAAACCTATATACAATTCTTTTTTTCGTCTTACATGTGTGAATACAATAAAAATAAGGGATTTTGTAGACTGAGTTTTCAAAGTTTTATCCTATTTAAAACAATACAAGCCAAGTACTAGAGTCAATAATATAATTTTCAAAAGAAAAGGTTTGACTTTTCAAGTCTATATAACAGTGCTTATAATTAAATAATTAATATAATATAAATAAAAAATAGCGAAAAATAAAAGAACAAGCACGCTTGCCATTTAAATAATTCATGTTATATGCAAACTGACTTCTTTCAAAAGAAAAATTTGTACTTAATGAGTAGATTATATGACATATCCAAATTGTAACCTTTTATCTTTTATGATTCTTAGAGGATACCAATCAATCATGACCCACTTTAAAAATTTTATCTACACATAGAGACAAAGAATGAAAATCTTGTATAAATATATATATATATATATATATTAATGGAAAATGACAATAGGTGATGAAAAAAGTGAGAAATGATTTTATCCACCTTCACATGTATGTTGAAAAGAAAAGATGCTTACATTAATAATGTCGCTTCATCTACCTTTTTCTTTTCCTTCCATTTTAATATTACGAAAAAGAAGAAGAGAGAAACAAGATTTACCTTGTAGTCATTGATGAATCATATCCCAGAACAATATCACCCATTTTACCCGAAAATTATGAGGGAAAGTTTGAAATAAGTGAAGAACAAAAAGTGAAACTTAAAGAAGACACATGAAGAAACAATCCAAAGGTTTTCAAGTTTGGGAGTGTTTTGGAGAGAAAAATAAAATCGAAGGGGTAAAGTTGAAGAGAAAGAAATGACCATTCAGGAGGAGGAAGATCAAAACAATAGTTGCACCCCAGTTGGTGAATTTAACACTCGGATCACCTTTCTTCACTCATATATCCCAACCTTCTCCATCTTTGACGACCATTGATAATTGCGAAAGCAACTATAATGAACAAGGAAAACAACAACAAATATAATCTTACCTTTTGATCAAATCCAACGCCTCAGTTAGAGCTCCTCGACTCCTCTTCCACGAACACCTTAAGTTCATCAACGAGCCACTCAAATCCCTTAAATTTCGTCTCCAATTTTTCCTTCTTTGAACCGCTTATCTTGGACGATATCATCGCTAGAATGACCTGGATCTAAATAAACAATTAACAATAAACTATTAGAGCCCCAAATTAGAAATCAAGCTTTTAGGGATACCCATTTCATTTCTCACCATCTAAGAATCAACATGAGAAAGGGAAAAATAATAAAGACAAATATAAAGAAAAGGAAAAAGAAAAACCAAAGGATTTAGAAATGGATGGAAACCGTGTCAAGTGGGGAATTCAATATACACATGTGAAACAAGGAAACAAATCACAAATCACACCCCAAACTGTTCAAGGCAACTGCCATGGGGAATTTCTCCGAACGAAATAGCAAATAAACAAAGGCATCTTTCTAAATTTGCAGGAGAACCCATCAATAACAAACAAATGCCAAAATAGATACCATGAACATAATATTCTTTTCTGGTCTCGCAATTTGAAAGGAGGGAAGAAAGAAAGGGGAGATTACCAGTTGGGAAAGGCGATGAAGACCTAGGCGAGAAGGAGATATCTCACTGGAAGAAGAAAAGAAGACTTAGCCAAATTTGAGAAAATTGAGAAAATAAAAACCGCGCCCGTTTCAATTCAATTTTATTTCTTTTTGCGCGTTTTTGAAAAACAAACGCCACTATTAATCCTATTTTGTATGCGTTTTGAAACACAAACGCCACTATTAATCCTATTTTGCGGCGTTTTTATTTCTAGCGCCGCTAATACAAAAAGTAAACGGTGTCGTTTTTAGTTAGCTTTTGCGGCGTTTTTGCTCAAAACGCGCTTAAATACCTTGAATATTAAAAAATATTGTTTAGTAATTTTTAAATTGAATTGGTATTAAAATAATATTAAATCTTTTCAATAATTTTGAAAAAGAATATATATTTTAAATTTTTTTGAATAAAATAACTTTTAAATTATTACAATTATAAGGACTTTTTTTAAAATTAATCTTATGTTATTATTTTCATAATAAAATTCTTTCTGTTACAGTTAATTATAATTAATTTACATACATTAATTATAATTAATTTACATACTTTTGACATCTCTATTTATTATAATCATTTTAATTTACTATTTCAAAGAATAAAATATTTTTTATACTACTAATATGTATTATTGATTTTTTTATACTACGTACTAATATATTTTACAATTATGTAAGAAATTATTTAATATATAAATTAAAAGAGATTAATTACTCTAAACCCTAAACCCCTATTCTATATCTCATAATCCCTAAATCATACAACATAAACCCCTAACCCCTAACTATTAACCCTTAAACTCATGAAACCCTAAACTTTAACCCACAAACTATACAACATAATCCCTAAACATTTAAAATAGAAACTCCTAAACCTTACACCCTAAATTATATATGCTAAACCATAAACCCTAAACTATAATGATAATTAATTTAATATATTAAAATTAATATATCTATTTTACAATTATGTAATAAATTATTTAATATATAAATTAAAAGAGACTAATTACTCTAAACCTTAAACCTCTATCTTATATCTCATAAACCCTAAATCATACAACATAAACCCCTAACCCCTAATCCCTAACCATTAACCCTTAACCCATAACCCTTAACCATTAACCCTTAAACCCATGAAACCCTAAACTTTAAACCATAAACTATACACCATAATCCCTAAACATTTAATATAGTAACTCCTAAACCTTACACCCTAAATTTTATATGCTAAATCATAAACCCTAAACTATAATGATAATTAATTTAATATATTAAAATTAATATATCTATTTTACAATTATGTAAGAACCCCTAATCCTTAACCCAAAAAAAACTTTCAAATCATTTGCGGCGTTTTCCCAAAAGCGCCGCTAAAGATCAGACTTTTAGCGGCGTTTTCCCAGAAGCGCCGCTAAAGATCAGACTTTTAGCGGCGTTTTCTCAGAAGCGCCGCTAAAGATCAGACTTTTAGCGGCGTTTTCCCAGAAGCGCCGCTAAAGATCAGACTTTTAGCGGCGTTTTACTAAAAAACGCCGCTATTTATCCTTTTTAGCGGCGTTTTTAAAGTAAACGCCGCTATTGCTCAGTTTTTTGCGGCGTTTTCCTTCAAACGCCGCTAATGTGTAATTTTAGCGGCGTTTTCCTTTAAAACGCCACTAAAAACGCCGCTAAAAGTCTGTTTTGGTGTAGTGGCTAATGGTGTTTCTTTTGGCATTTCCAATTAGGGTATGATTGAACCAAGTTAAATTTGAATGATAGGAAGCTTAGTCTTTGAATTTAGTTGGATTGAATCTGCCTCAAGAATTAATCGAGTTAAATTTAATTAAGTTTATTTATCAATTTTTATACTCAAATTTAAATTCAAATTCTATTAAACTCATTTATATTATATAATAAAAATAAAAATATAATTTCATTATAAATATATATTTAAATGAACAGCTCGATTAAGATTTTAAGCTGTCCAAAATGAATATTATAGTGCTTAAATTCGGCTCGACGATAGTTCAAGCTGCTCGAACTTGAATTTGACTCAATAATTATAAATTTAAATTTAAATTTTTTAAATCAAATTCAAATAAATTACGAGTATTAATGTCTCATCTCAAGCACTTTGCCTTTACATTTGTGGGTTCAAAAATTCGACAAATCCCAGTTAAACAATGTTGTTAAGTTAGCTAGGCGATATATGTAAGAGTATTTGTAAGTGAGTATATGTAATTACATAAAAGCTTAGACATAATAAACCCTAAAATCTGATTTAATTTATCTACAAAATCACTGCAAACTGATGTTATAAATCAAATTATGAAACTAATGAATATGAATTGATTGTTTCACAGTACCATGTCATCAAAACTCAAACAGACAAACACAAGAAGAAGGTAAGTAAATTGAACAACTCAAATTATCAACCTTTTTATTTGATTCAAAATTTGGAGAAATTTTACACCTTTTCTTGTTGCAGGTAAGGAATTTGGAGGAAAGACATGCAAATCTTATCATGGACTTGGTAAGAATCTTTGGGGATTGAATTTCATAGTAATTTGTAATTTTCTTAATGTTATGATCATCCAATAGTTGAATGAAATGTAGGGTAAAGCAGGTTTGGCACTTTTTTTAATATAGAAATTTCTTTTTCTTTTCAATTTGGTACACTTTAGTAAAGTTATATATTTTAGTTCCAAAAAGTAGCAATATAATTTTTTTAGTGTTTAATTCTTGTTTTAAGGTTAATTCGATGAAAGTTAATTATTAGTATTATTAGTGTTGAATTTTCATGATTTTGTTAATAAAAGAGATTTAGTTTTAATTGTGAATTTGTTTGATTTTGTGTTTAATTTGTTAAATAAGTCTGATGCTTGTGTTTTTTTGGGTTATAGATCAGTTGAATTGATGAAAGCTAATTGTTGATATTATTAGTTAAGGGTAAATATAATTTTTGGTAGTTGAATTTGGATTCAATGTTCAAATTGATACATATGTTTATTCTTGCTCGGATTAGTACCCAAATTTGACTTTCGTCACACCTTTTAATTTGTTTTTGTAACTTCATTAAAATTGGATGAAGTGGACCAAACATCAAGTTACATGTAACAGGTACATCAGCTAATGATGTGGCATGTGTGTCACGTGTCTAAATCTAATTGGTCCACGTCATCTAAATTTGACTGAGTTACAAAAATAGGTTGTCAAATGTGTGACGAAAACCAAATTTAGATACCAATTTAAACAATAAAAAAAAAACACGTGTCAATTTCAACATTAAAACCAAATTTAGATACCGAAAAAGTATATTTACCTATTAATAAATTTACAAATACCACGTTAGACTCGAGTCCCAAACCATGTATTAATTTTCTTTTTTGTTAAACGATAGTGGTGAATTGATTCATTTCCCCTTTCTTTTTGTGGTTCATTATAAGGAGGCACAGCTTGATGGTCAAGATGGAATAGTTGAAACCGGAGGATATTATGAATCAACAATGGGACTACTACCAAATGGAGCTTCTAATTTATATGCCCTTCGCCTTTACCAAAACCAACAGCCTCCACTTGTTCTTCACGATGGAACCAATGATCTTCGCCTTGCTTGATGCTGGTCTCTGTGGATGTCCCCTCCATTGCAGACTGTATTTAATCTCTACCTCTTCATTACTATACTGCTAACTCATACATTCTCTATCTCTTCATTACTATACTGCTAACTCATGTCAATGTATGTATGAGTTAGAAAGTTGCATGGTGAATTAATGGGTGCCTGAAAGTAGCAAGATGTTCGGTGTACCTTATTGCCCTAATGACTTTTCTTTTCCTAAGACAAGTGAAAGTGTTGTTGCGTTATTGATGTAATACATAAATTACTTATCTTTGTTTGGGGATGTTAATTCTTTCACGAGAAGTCTACAAAGTGTCGTATATTTGGAGCTAGTAGACCCTTCAACAGATCAATATTGTTCCTAGGTCGAATCAATGTTTTGTCTCTCGCTAGAGTTTCTGAAGAGACTGCTCAAGGCATAGGTTCACATCGCTCCTGCTCTGTGAACCCAACCTCAAGCACTCGAGCTCTAGTCAGAGTCGAAAAATAAAACCTCAACTCGACATATGGACAATATTAACTTGTTAAAAAGTCTAATAAATTCAAACAAATAACACTTTACAAATTTTTCGGAAAAAATTGACATCCCCTGAATAATGTGTCATGGTACTAAAAAAGATATCAAAAGTCTCACATTAATTATATATTAATTTAGAATCACAATTTGTGGGACAAAATCATAAATTCTAAGTAATCATAATGAATAATGAGATATTGAAAGAAGTTAAGAGAATTTTATTATAATAGGTCCCCATCCTCTTCCTATCTCATAATTGTTAGGTGGCAATTTATTTATTCCGATTTGAAAGTTTATTCGAAATTTAAAAGAGTTTGGATAAAAAAAAAAATTAAGTCAAAAAATAAGTTTGAGCAAAAAAAACTCGTTTAAAATATGAGTTTGACTTAGGCTTCAACATTTACGGCCCGATGTATTTTTAAGTTTAATGTTTTATATTATGTTAGTTTTATATATTATGTAATTTATAACAAATAAAAATATAAAAGCATTAAATATTAAATTAAAATAATATCAATATATTTTTAAAAAATTTAAAAAATAATATGGGCGAGTCTAAAATATGCTTGAGTTGATCATTTACAACATTAGTAGGCTTAAATTTTAAGCCCATATTTCGGGTCAAACTTGAGTAAATATAAAATATGTTATATTATGCTTAGGTCTAACCCGATCCAACCCATGGCATGGCATTTCGGCACTAATGAAGCATGGTAGAGAAGATGAATTTTCTAGTAAGTGCAAAAATTTCACGAAGTTTTTTCTTTTCTTTTTTTTCCTTACATTATATGTAGTCGTGCAAGTTTTAATTCGAATGTGAAAATTCGATATTAATATAAATCCAATCAATAATTCGAAGTTAAAATAATTAGCACCCACAATAATTCAAATACATAATGATATGATTCGAAAAATTTTAAAAGACCCAAATCTCAAAATGACTTAAAATCGAAATTAACCCGAATCAAAAGATTTTAATCTAGATTAATCTCCCAAAATCAATCCAACATGTGGTTAGTACATTAATATGCATATTTGGGATGTTTGTATAATCCATGCTTGTCTGCCAAAATCTCAAATAAAGATATTTATATAATATATAAAATTAAAATAAATTAATTTTAGACCAAATAACAATTTAAATAGAATCAAATCTAAATTGAATCATCATCTGTTAATGATTAGTGAATCACATGCATTTGGCTCCTTAATCATTCCCAAATATGTTTAAACACGATTGATTATATCGGAAATTGATTAAGATATTAAGTTGGAGAATAGTATTAAATTAGTTGGATCAAAAATTAATACGAATCAGTAAATTGGATAAAATATTAGTTGAAACGAAGTTTTATATTTTTTAATTTTTTTAACCAAATCGATCCGATCGATAAATTGATGGCCTAATCGATTTAACCACCATCCCGATTCTAAAAACATTACCCTCCCTTTTTTCCTATTTTGTCATTAATCCCTTTACTTTTTATTTATTTTTTTTATTAGAAATTGGAGCAATGTCAGTAATTTAATTCATAGAAATTATTCAAATTCTTATGTAATTTTTAACGTAGTAAAAATTGAATCGGGATTAAATCGGTCAGGTTATTGATATTTTTCAAACCACTTGAATTGCCAATTCAACAACAATTAAATAAAAATTAAAAATCATAAAAAATTATAAATCGATTTAGTCGGTTGAACTACAAATGTTTTTTGTTCCAGTTTTCAATTTTTTTTATCAATTCACAACGATTTGAGATATGCCTAATTCTATATCACCAATTCGATCGATCAAACCATCGATTTTTAATTCAACCAACTACTCTAATTTTAGTCCTTGTACTTTTTAAATTTTTAACTTTTAGTCCTAATCCAAACTGCAGCAGTTAAATTCGTTTGGTTAAATTCAATCCTTAGTCTTGTACTGTGCGCATAGTTGTAGATTTAGTCTATATTTCTCAATCGGATCATTCTAAGTCATTAAACTTATCAAATTTTCAAATTTCAATCTTGACGCAAATTACAATTGTTAATCCATTAACTGATTTTTAGTGAGTAATATGTGAAAATAACAATTTGACATGACATTACCATATGATAATATATTTGCCATAACATATTCTGAAAATCGGAAAAACTAAATTAATTTAATAGTTATTTGGTGAGGATTGAAATTTTAAATTTTGAAAAATACAATAACTAAAAATGATCAAATTCAAGTATAGAAACTAAATCTAATTTATCACTATCCGATGATCAATGTTTTAATGATCGAATTAATAATTAATAATCAAACCAATCAGAACGCCAATTCTCGATTCAATCATTAATTGTCGATTCAATAATAATTAAATAAATAAATGAACATTCATAAAATTAATGAAAATTTAAAAAATTATATAAAAAAAAAACAATAAACTAGTTCAACCGGTTTCAATCCCTTTGTTCGAACTAATATACCAGCTATTCGGATTCGGACAACATTGCTATAAATTCAGAGAAGGAATGATACTTATTATAATAATATATATGTTTTATCCTCAGCTTGAATGTTACTGTTACAGTTTACAAGTTAAAATTTGGGATAAGTAACAGCAAATTACCATTACGAATAATGAATACAGAATTAAATGCACACAATTGCTATGGTAAAAGGTGAAACCTATTCAGGGGTGCCAGTAACTACACGATGCTCCCCGATTGCAATACCCGCTTTCGTAAAATTTACAGACCCGTTGTCCTTTGGGCGGAGGTCTGAATGAACCAACTCTGTTTGGAGGAGGACCACCACCACCACCATATGATGAGTGCCTATTCCATGACGACCTTCCCCTGCTGTGAAAATCACGGTCCCTTGTATCAACATACCTTTGTTGGTCCCTCGGATCGACGTACCTCTGTTGGTCTCTTAGATCGACATACCTTTGTTGATCCCTTGTATCGACGTACCTCTGTTGGTTTCCGAAATATGCTGGATTTGTTGCAGAAGTGCCTGAATGGATGCTACTACGATTTTCCTGGATTGTTCCCTGACCTGTTCCCCAACTAAGGTTTGTAGTTTCTTGACCTAAATCATCCCAATGAAAACTTGTATTTCCTTGAACGGCTCCCCAGTTGGTACCCGTGGTTTCCGGTCCTGGTCTCCAAGGGGAACCTACAGTGGTCATGTTCCAAGTTGTTACTGGTTGTGCAGGAGGTTGCATGTCTGAACGAGCTTCATATTGGTTAACCGAGACATCGCTAGGCCTCGTATCTTCATCCATTTCGGCACTTGTGGAAGAATGACCGCCGGAACTCTTTTGAGCATCGAGAACTTCAGAAGTAGAGATCCCGAATAGCTCGTTGGTCAAAGCTGCTAGAGATGACATTTGTAGACCATTTGTTGAGCTTAAAGCGTCACTTTTTCCTGGATCAGGTGCAGGGCTCAGTCCTCCTACGGGACTAAAACAATCAGGTTCAGAACCTTGAGCCAAGTCCCCATCACAACGCAAAATTGATGTAGGTGAAGCCAAGCCATTAAGTGATTCCATCGCTTCAACTTCGGCTAAGAGATCCGAAACTGATTCATCACCCAAAGAATACTCGTTGGGTTCGGGAACAATCGAATCCCATCCAGATTCATTATTTGGAGGATCTGTAGGAGAAGAATGTGTCAATTGGCCACTTCCTGAAGTTGGAGTAGCAGTATGATCGCTTCCCAAGTCGGTTGATTTTATAGAGGACTTGGGAACAAGATCCGGGTTCCATTCCCCCGGGGAAGGTCTTGTTGAATTGGACGAATACCCTCCCCATTCACCAGCTACTTCAGGAAGCTGTGGTCCATTACCCACTAGACTAGAAGCAGTGCTCCAGGTAGGACCAGAATCCAGTTGCGGAACATTCGAAGAAAGAGACTGTTTGTTTTTAGTACCCTGACCTTTTGAGTCTTCATGGTTCAACTTCGATGTTGAGGTAGGAATATCAGGGAAATCGATATCTTGATTTAGCTCTGACACTTCAAGAGCCCTAGCCAGATAAAGAAGACCAGAATTGGAATTCCATCCATTTGAACCATCATTCACAGGTGGAGCTCTCCAGCATTGCCCGGAAGGTTTGACTGATTTCCCATCATTATCATCTTGCTTCACATTTCCATCAATGATTTGACCTTCAGAAGTCTTGTTCAAATTCAAATTCATGTCGATGGAACCACAGTCCCATCTTTCAATCCCATGACCTTTGCTAACTTGATCAGACTGTGTTTCACATGGTTTCTCGGATATTGTAGATGCAGGAAGTGAACTACTCACTTGGGGCTGGCCGGGGAAGTAATTATCACCCTTCATAGAATCCCAGTGCGGTACAGAATTTCCTGTCTCTGCCGCATTAGAACTGACAATATCTACTGGAGCAGTACAAGTAGAAGATTGAGAGCCCAATTCTTTGCTCTTCGCAGAGTCGTTATTTTGACAATGACCACTTGTATCATTCTGCATCGGGTTCAAGCTTCCCTCGGGCTGTTTACTTTCCATCTGGTTCACCTTCTGATCCTCACTCTCCCTAGCATCTTCATCCCTGTTCCGACATCCATCCTCGGTGGCCATACTTGCATCCTCAGTTGGCATGCGACTGTGCTGAACCAATTGTTGCAGTTGGCTGTACTGCCCAACCAAAGCGTCAGTTAAAAGAATAGAGTTTTCTTGCTTTTCACTTACTCTCCATACTCTGAATTCAGGAGGAAAATGACCACTACTGCTCCATCCACGTAACATTGCCATAGTGAATGGCCCTTGGATTTTCCCAAGTGGGTCTTGATAGTGCCATATTTTATCTGCCTCGATACTATTTACAGATAGCTCCATTCCTGTAGAGTGCAGTGGAACATAAAAAGAAACCAGTCTAATTAGCACAAAGATACATAACACAATCCATATACATGTAGACCCCTACCTGCCTGCCCTTACACATCGATATGGCCCATACCAAAAGATGAAGAACATAGGATAAACGACAATACAAAAAATGTTTTATGTTTAAAAGTGCATGCTACCTTTTTTCTTCTCATCCAACTCTCCAGAAGCTTCATCAGAAAATAGATTCCTATTTGGATCACGGTGTATGTCAGGAATTTCATGTAGCCTACGGTGCCGTTCATCAGGTGAGTTCAGAAGCTGCAATTTTTCTTCACATTCTCTGAGCTTGCAACATGGTCAAGGAATACTTGATAAACTTGTTACTGTTTACTTACCAACAGAAAGGCTTAGAAGCAAGGCAACTGCCGGTATAATGTCTAATAGTGTCGCACATTCTCATAGCATGATTAGCACAAATAAGTTTTTTAGTTGCATAGCTTAAAAATGTAGAGACTAAGTTTGGAATTTGTGTTGCAAGATTCCAAGTTCCTTAGTTTTCTTACAACTTCTCAACCAAACAAAACATAAAGCAGAATTGTAAGGCCAATTGCACTTCAGGTACAATGCAGCAACTAGCAAAAAACACAAAATGTCTAACAAAAAATCACTTCCATAAAGAGAAGCAATGCGCTGAGATGGTAAATGACAAGATTGGAGTTGAAAAGGCTGAGCCCTATTTGTTGCTGGTCATCTCTGACATTTTTTAGTCATAAGACTCTTAGCTGCCCCTTCTCGACCACACTCAAACCACCAAGATTATACCTTTGGATGTCCCTTTCACTAGATTTAAATTGATAATTCAATAGATTAGCAAGATGTTGGAGGGTAAACAAAATCAGCCTTGAAATAAATGCATTAGGCAATAGCTAGGGTGTAGCACCAATATTCAACCAAACATAGAGATGTGCTAAATTGATATCTTCGGACAAAGGTCTGCAACGAGAGACCGAAAAAGCATAGGAAAAGAATTACCAAAAGGACTTTGCATCTCTGATATGGCTAAGAATATGATCCCAAATAAAGGATAATGAGCATGATAGGCTTAAAGCAACAGTAAGGTTTATAGTTAATTGCAAGTTGGTGGCTTATGTTAGAATATCGTCATAGTAGAGAATATAAGGGTATATGAGGAGGAAAAGAGGGGGGTTAAGCTTAAAGGTCAGTCTCATATCAAGCATCAAAGGATATTCTTTCGTGTCCCCCTTCTTGCTTGCTTGATTGCAAAGATTTTTAACCCGCAAAATCTCTGAGTCCAGACACTGGCGAAAAAGATAAGAGCAAATGCAAAACACACCTTCAGCATAGTTCAAGGGGAAATAGAAAACATGTAACTATACTTGAATACTAACATCCTATCACTTCAAAGTAACTACACAGTATTATACGCAGTCATTTATGAGCTGCAACTCTGAAGTTAGGGACCTTACGTCATTTACCCTTACTGCTTGAAGTGCCATTGCTTTCTCCAGAATCTCACCCTACAACAGTATGTAAAACTCCTTTCAAATGACACTACAAATATCTAGGCTGAAAACTAAAAATGAACATAAGACATACCACAGTAAACCATTTGATCTGCCCGCTTTTTATTATGCTCTGGCGTAGTTGTCGGCATTCATCCTGATTTATAACAAAAATGTAAAAAATTAGAGCGAAACTTGTATACCTTGTCGAAGAAGGTAAAGTTACCTCTAATTAAGAATGTACGTAAATGATAGCCATAGAGTTGGAGAAACATGTCAATGGCCTTATTCAGTGACCTTTTCAACAATGTAACAGTAAATGGTTTATATATTTTATGGTGTATTCCCTTTCATTCTTTCTTTCCAATTTTGTTCTCCCAGCCTATACCAATCCACATGAGCCATCAATTAGCTTCAAATTTCTCATTCACCTCTGCCATTAGAATCTTCCCCTTTTTTGGCTAATTAAGCCATTTTCCCCTAGTTCAATCATAAATATGACCCTCACTAAAATTCGAACCAACAAAACCAAACTCTTCATCCCTTTTTCATCAATATGTCAATAAAATCATGGAGCGGATGCACATTAGACATCCTTACATGAAACTTTTGTTAATAAAATGCAGGGTTGAGAATGGAAGGATCCTTTAAATAAACGAAGCGAAGAAAGAAGTCACACAAAATAAGTAAAAATTATGAATTGAACAAGTATATTGGGGCACCTCAGACAATTCCTGATTTGAAATTCCATTAATCGAGACCACCTCTTTTTTGTCTAAATTTAATATCTCAATCATGACATCAATTGTCTTTTCACCAATTTTATATGGTTCAGCTGCCTTGATGGTACCTGCAAACAAACACGTCATTAGTGAATGTCTACAATAACAAATTAAAATAAATTAGGGAGCAATGGTTATTTAAGTTAATACCGACTACTTGGACAAGTCTATAAATATCTTGTTTCTGATCACAAGGAATTCTTATCCTTACAAAGGAACCAACAACTTTGTCGTTAAATTTTTCAACATCATCAATTAAGGTCTCCATTAAACTACGCCTCAAGTAGATCAAGTTCATATTATGAACGTCAATGGCAGCAAATTCATCTGGGTTTGCCTTTTGTCCTTTCTCATCAACCTTTTCATGGGTTTTACATCTCGTATCAATGGCAATTATAGGCTGACCATCACTGTTCCCAAGAACAGCCATCTGGGTAGCAACAGCTTCGGAACGTTTGCTAATGATATCAGTGGGCCTCAAATGGTTTTCTGTAATGCCCGGTTTTTCTGCTTCTACAGATTCAACTTTGTTAAAAAATGCTTGTTGCTTCAACATTTTTCTTCTCTTGGAAAATCTAGCTCCTAGGTCTCCAAAAGGCTTCTCCATGATAGCATTTTCTTTCCATGGGTTTTTAGCTTTAGTAAGCTCATCTAAAGTTAGAGATAGCTTCTCTTTCAAGAATACCCAATACATCTTGAAAAGATACTCCCAGCTAGTTTTATCATCAAAATCCACTTGAACCTGCACAGTATAAATTAAAACACCTTTAAGGCTCTCTACCCTTTAATAATCTAACCATAGCAATTACAATAGTTACAAAACAAGAAGCACAACTGATGGTAAAAAAGAAAAAGCTGTGAGATGTTCAAAAAGAAATGATTGTATAAGGTGTAGTCGTAGTTAATCATACCATTTCTTTATTTCCTGATGTGCTGTTTTCAATAAGCATTATAGTTCTCAAGCACAATCCACAAAATCCTTTGTTTCCTCTTACATTCACGTAATCAGCACCTTTAGTGCAATTCTTGCACAAGGAATACGTACACGTATAGCACATATAATATGAAGCCTTCTGACAAGTGCTACATATATGCCACCCTGAAATTTACAACAAATAGAAAAGCAAAAAATTAATGAAACAGACAACTTGAGCATTATAACTTACTGATAATGGGACAACCGACAACAATGTATGCATGATAACTAATCGGGTAGCAAACATACAAGGCAATGACAAACATGGAAGCTACCGTTAAATATGCATGTGGAGAAAGTACATCCTATAATTGAGATAAAAGAAAGTAATGTAATCTAACAACCAATCCCGATGCAAGAATCCAAGTCAGTGACAAACGTGAAAAGTCACCAGTCAATGGACACGCATTAATGGTATGATATCTTATCATAATTGAGATAAATAAAGTAATCCGGTAATTATATGACAGAACAAATCTAAACCGATGACAGAATCCAAAGCTATCATTTGACATGCACGTGGTAACACAACGAAAGAACATCAGTTAATAAACTGCGAAGAGAATAAGTGAAACATGAATCCAGATAACGCTAACACATGCTTCAACACTTCCCATCACTTGCATTAATTAAATTGAAACAAAACTGACGAAGATTTATAAGAAATAATTAAAATCCAACATACCACAGTTCCATTTCGCCTTTGATCTAAAGAATGCTTCGTCCCTTTTGATGCAAGCCGGATGATATGCCTTAGGACAGCCACTGACAGGTAAAATCCCATACAATTGACAATGTAAACGGCACAAATGAATACATATCGTAAACTATTAAGTGCAGCATATGAATTAATAGTATCGTAAAATAACCGAAAGATCCGCAATCCGCATAGATAAACTTTCAGCTTAACTTAGCAAAACTGAAACCAACTGCAATTAATTTGCATGAATAAAAAGATCAGATAAGCTCAATTGAGCTAAAGGTCAATCTTAACTTAACAAAACTTTTAAGTTCAATCAAAACAATAACTCTAGCTTTCAGCTTATTATTGGCCAATGATTTCATTTCACTACATTTTCCGATCAACCAAAAAAAAAAATTCCAAAAACTCACTGGCGATCACAAAGCACGAGACTCCCGCCATCGAAGCATATAAAGCAAACGTCTTCTTCATCCTTCTTCCTCACAGTTACCGGCGCCGGCGCCGACGAAGACATGTTTCTCGCCGGATTCTTCGGCGGTCTTCCCCTTCTCCGTTTCATCTCAACGACTTTGACTCCATTCCCCAACTTCACCTCCCCCATACCACCACCATCTCCACGAACCGCAACATCGACGAGATTCGAATCTTCCGTCAACGGAACCTTCCGGCAGTGATCGACGTTCATAAGCTCCACTCCTCGATTCAAACCATCACTATTATTCTCAGCATCACCACCACCACCACCGCGCTTACACAGAGCCGTGCCCGATTCTACTTGTTGACAATTTTCCATACAAAAAAAAAATTAAAAATAGTATAATTATATAAAAAAAAATCCTCAGAATAATCCTTTTTCACTTTACGCTTATGTTAATTTTTTCTCTGAAAATAAAAAAAATTAAAACAAAAAAAAAAAAGAGAAAACCCTAGCGATGGAATTGAGGGGGTTGTGGGCACAATGAAAATGGACTGGGAAACTGGGAAGAGGGGATGTGACAAGGCATCGTTTGGCAGAAAAAACGTTTTTAATTAACTTAATAAATAATATTTTTTATATTACTTGAATTTCAAAGATAAGACTTGAGAGAAAGGAAATGCCGTCATTGAGTCAGTTGTATTTATTTTTTCACTACTCCAAATTTTTAACCTTTTTTAACGCCAAACGCGGCCTTTTGTCAATGGGAAATTTTTCAATCTTTTTTCAACACTAAATTTTAGTTTTTTTCACTACTCCAAATTTCTATCGATTTAAGTTAATTCCATCGATTTTTTATAATTATTTAAATACTATTTTTTTAAATAAACATGTAAATTAGGCGAGTTAAATTAATTTTGAGTTTAATCAATTTGATCCGATATATAAATTATTTCAAGTTCAGATTTGAATTGTTTTGAATTCGAATTATTATGATTTATTTGGAGTCTATTTGGGTCCGGATCAATTTAAATTCATATTATTAATTTTTTTTGTAGCTAAATCGAATTAAGACAAATTTTTCTTTGAAATGGCGAAGGGAGGGTTTGGATGGGCAAAGCATTTATCTGCGGCCAATGTAAAAACAACGGTGATAGTGAGATTAAATACTGTAACGATATTGTAGCGTGAGATAAAAAGTAAACTAAACACACCGCACCGCCCATTCAAACTCACCCTAAGTTAAATTTTGTATCTAGGGGTGAGCAAAAGTCGATTCAATTAAAAAAATCAGAATTTTTTTTTCAAATTTCGAGTTAATCGAATCGAGTTATTCGAGTTATTCGAATAATTTGAATAAAAGATTGGTGTAAATACCCCTTTGGTCCGTAACAATATTGAAAACAAGCAAATTGGTCTCTCTCAACAAAAATTACAAAAAAAAAATCAAAATAATTTTCAAAAATTCAAAATATTTATTAAAATTCTAAAATTTATTTTTTAAAATTATAAAATTTATAAAATAATTCTAAAATAATAACTTTGGGACCTAAATAAGTTAATTAATGATTCAATTTCATCATACTAAAGTATCTTATTTTTTATTATTTTGCTTTTAAAAAGATTTCAAATATATATGGTTTCAAATTTTTGTGCTCTAACATGGAATTAGTTATACTATAACAAGATTTTAGTTTAACTCGAACAATTTCACTCAATTCGACTTGACTCGAATTTTATTTCACTCGACTCTATTCGAAAAATTTTAAAATCGAGTTAAGATGATAAAATAACGCTCACCCTTATTTGTATTGATGTCGATATTTACATGTTTAAGTATAAATAATAGTTCGTTTTCATAGATGCCTAACTTATGCATGGTATCAATAAATAAATATACGTGTATATATATTTCTCTAAGCTTAATCTAATCTAGCCCAAAATATGAACCATGAATCTTGTTAAATCCGCCCATATTTATAGATAACTAGTCCAAATAGTTAGCCAAATCTACCTGATCTTTTAAAGATGTCGATAGAGCAAGGTAAGGGCATGTGTTGCTAAATTCACCACCGCTCCACATTTGGCACACTCTCAATGACGAAGCCATATAATTGTTTTAGGAGGCTAAAGATGAATCATAAATTATTAAGAGAACCAAAGTGCAGTTTCACCATTACATTAACATGTAAATTTATAAAATTTAAGGGGGTAAATGACAAATCTACTATTTTACGGGGCCAAGACCACTACCTACTCCACTTGCCTCTGTCTTTTGCTACCTTGCTCCATCACTCATTCCGCTCTATAGTTTTAAAAATTACTACTATTTCAATAAATGATGGATACATTCATACTTGTCTCATCTCACTCCGTTAGGCTTTAATTTAATATTACTACTTATTTTTAATCTTTTTAATCTTTTTTCAAGTCAAATAAATATTTAAACATAAAATGTATGATTTTTTTTCTGTAACACGATACTACATTTGCACTATTTTAATAGTTATATATACAATAACAAAATGGTAATTTCATATAGTGGACGAAGCAAACTACTACCATATTTGCTCCATATCTATTTCCATCTTGCATCCATTTTTTAAAAAAGATCTATTCCATTCGAATAAATCGATTCAAAATCTATCATGTGGTTCAGATTTTATCATTCTACAGTTAAAATTAATCAAACCGAATTGACTGATTGAATTAATTGAAACGAAAACCGACCAAAGTACCAATCTAGAAAAATATTCAACAGATTGATTTGAGAATTGGTTCCGGATTGTTTGATTAGCTAAATTATTTGGCTTTTAATGTTATCGCCACGTGGTTAAAGAAGACAGTAAATTAAAAAAAAAAAGGAATGGGACCCACAACCTTTGAGTTTGGGAAACACATTTTTCATTCAAATGCTCCACACATGATTTCCAAATTGGAGACTTTCCTTTTCTTTCTTTCTATTTTGGGTTTATTGCTAAATTAGTTCTTAAACTACACTTCAATTTTCACATTTGTCCTTAACGGGTCTTTTTGTCAAAAGTAATTTCTAAGCTGTCTTACCCAGAAAAGCTATATTAGCTAATGAGAATGTGACACGTGGTACGGATGTTGTTAGAGGAAGTTAAAAAAAAAATTGAAGAGGCCAAAAGTATATTATAAATGTTTGAGGGGCAAAATGAAATTTTACTATTGTACAAATTTGTATTCTTTCAATTTTTAAAAGGACTTTAAAGCAATTCTACCACTTTGGGGTCAAGACCATTGCCAACTCCCTTCTAACTACGCTAGTGGATGTCGTGCAATTTTTGAGGCAAAGCAAGATAAAACCGATAGTTTAAGAACCACTTATGATTAAAAATACTTTAATGACCAATCTGAGAATTGAGATATAATTTAGGGGCTAATTTATAAATGAAGTCTTTTTTTTTTTATTTTTCATTTTATCTTCTAATGCTCAATTTGATTATAGTTTTAGTCCTCGCACTGCGTTAAAATTTGAGAATTTAACTTCTTTACTTTAATTTTGTATAATTGAGTCTTTTGCTTTTATAATGTTATTAATAAGGGCTAGTTTGGATGGGCGGTGTGTTTACCTCCGGTGAGGTTAAAAACAGCGGTGGCGGTGAGATTAATTACTGTAGCGGTGAGATTGGACATCGTAGCGGTGAGATTAAAAACACATGTGGAGTGTGTGTTTGGATTCAAACGCAAATTGTAATGTGATGAGGTGAAAATAAAAATGACCATTAAGGACATCATATTAGAATTGATATATAATAGTTGTTTTTAAATTATTTTACTTATGTAAAATTATTAAAGTATGTGAATTTATGAAATCATTTAATAAAATATTAAAATGTATCTTCCAATATTTTATTATAAATATTTTAATAAATTATATAATCAATTTAAATTATTTATTAGATAAAATAAAAATTATTTTTAATTTTTATAGTTAAATATATTTTTATAACAATGATAAATATTATTTTCGCAAATAGTAACATTATACTTGGATCAAATTTTGAAGTATCTAACCGAATGGTTTTAATAAAAAAATATAGTAACATCTAAATTTCAATAGGTTCAAGCCTCAATTTGAAAGATTAACGTATTAAAAGAAGTTTCCAAAGAAAAGCAAAGACTAATTATTTAGGAAATTCCATTCAATGATAAATACTAAAAGCTAATACGTTTAGAAACTTTCAAGTGTGTCGGTGACGACAAAGAACTACTAATATAAACAAAACACTCAGTATAAACAAATTGCATTGAGCACTATGGTTACTGCAAATAGAAAACTCTTAAGAATAAAACACAAAAAACACACACCTAAAAGTTGCTAGTTCCTTATTTTGTTCTTTGAGGAGGTCTTCCTTTGCCCAGGCCTGCCAAGATGATCCACGAGCCCTAATTTACACGACTTGCTAGAAAAAGGCTTTAATTAAAATTTAAAAAAATCCCAAAGCGAATGAAAAAACAGAAAGACCTCTTCTTTTTCCACTTTTATGGCATGTAATTCTCTATCTTTCTCTTCCATTTTCCTTTCCAACTGATGTATGGTCTGTTCACTTTCACCGAGTTGCTCCTATATAAGGAAATAAAGCCAAACGTAGACTGTAAGTCACAAAAAAGGACAGTAACTTTGCTAGAATCTTCTTGTTGCATGCTTGAATAATTTCCAGTGTCCACGGATCTCACTGATATTTTGCACAATACCAAACAAAAGATGCTCAACTTGAAAGAAAAGCGGTTTCACTAATTTACTCACTTCCACAATCAACATATGATGACAAATTTATCTAAGTTTATAATCTTACGCATGAAACTTGAATTCTTCTCTTTCTCCTTTTTGTTTTTCATAAATAAAGATCATTATAATTTTTGAAAGCAGCTAAAACTTGACTTAGTTCTTATTTACGATAGTTGAATTTCGAAGAATCATACTATGAATCACATTCTAAATTCAAACCTCAAGCTTGGCGGCAGATATTGGCATGGGCTTTGATTTGACATCATATCTCGCTCTCAGCATTTCCGAAACCCTTGATCTAGCAATTGCTTGTGCTCGCAGCTCAACCTCCATCTGCTGAGCCGCTCTCTCTGTCTGCAGCAACATCGTGGATTCGCTGTTGCAATATGTCATCGTCTAGACTTCCATCCATCGTGATTGGAAAGAAGTCGACATCGCAGCTCTCCTCCATGTTGCATCTTAATAAGCATTCAACCAAATCGGTTTTTCATCATGTCCAAAATGGAATTTAATCTTAATTCAAAAAGCCTTACCTCATATAAGGTTCTCTCATCGATTGTCCCAACTTTGATCTCATCCAATACCTACACATTGCAAGAAAACTGAATATAACAAATAATGAATTCCATTGGTTCAAAAATAACGAAATAGGAATCTTTCACCAACACACTGACTCAAAGCTACAATCCCACCATTGTGATGAAGAGCATTTCCTCACTTCAATATAACTAATAAACTTTCTAGAATATGAAACGCTAAGTTCTTGGGATTACATAAATATTTAAACACGAGTTAAGACAACCCAAATTCACATCCCCAATCATTCCAACAACCCATTGACCACAAACTTGTCATCAAAGTGAACCAAAGATGTTAATAAATGCATTAAAATGCTTCAATTTAGAGCACAAGGTAGGTTAATGAATGGCGATCAAAGAACCCCAACACAAAAGTGTGAAATAAGTGGAACTAATTAATATTTGGGTAATAAACCGTATGCAAGTAAACAAACTAGAAGGACCAAAAAGATCAATGAGAAAAATAAATAGATATACGCTAATGTTGCTTTTGCTTATGAGCAATCAAGAATACCAAACACAAGTAGTAATATTAAATTAATCAAGGTAATTGTTTTTAGTTCGAATTTCATATGCAAAACACGATTATGTTATCGTTTCAACATTTTCTCATTAACCACAAAAAAGACAGAGCGAAGAAATCTTCATGACCGGATGAAATTACCACATCATCCCCGGTTCCGAACCACATGATTGCTCGGAAACGCACGCCACTCTTTTTCTCGCGACGATGATTGCATCGGCAACGAACCGCCCCGTGAGGCGCGACATCGCCGCGCCTCCATTGGATCGGGAATGTCTCACACCGCTCCAACTCTCCAAATTCCTCCGTCTGCAAAACAAAAGCGGACCCAAAAGAGAAGAAGAAAATGAAAACTAGAGTTTTCAATAAAAATAAAACTAACAAAACTCTAGAAAATAAAAAAAAATTTAGAAGAAAAATGAGAGGATATATGACCAAAAAAAAAAAGAGAGCGGTGGGGAAATGTAAATAGGAGAAGTTTGGGTTTTAAGGATCGGAGGGTTTTGGTTAAAGTTCCTTTTGCATATGGAAAGTATGGGTATTTTCGCTCGAGGAAACACCAACCGCTCACCGACCTTTACACTCCCGAGTTGATTTTCAGCAGAGACCGGTCACGGTGGAGATGAATTTTCACCGAACCTTGCCGTGAACCAAAACAAAGACAAAGAAAGCGGTGAGCAGCAATTTTTAGGCCAATCTCACCACACTGGAGGCAAACGGTGAACCAAAGGGGCCCTAAGTTTAGATTGATAACATTGCTAGTTGTTATTGTTAAAGGAGTAACATAAAATAATATTTCAAGACAATCTCAAACATTCCATTGATATATAAATTAATTATTGATTAGATTTCTACGTAGCTTTACTCGTATGATCAAATAATATTTTTAAAAATTACGTTATCACTTTAACGACAGTAACTATTATGTTATCAATTTAGAAATACTATTAACATTTTGAAAGTATAAGATCATGTTGTGACGAATTAAAATAAATAATAAAACTTGTTGATATAGTGTCCAACAATAGAACAGGTAAGGAGGAGTATGTGGTGGTGTTAGGAAGACCGGTTCACTTAGAAAAGCGGTGAACCCAAAATGGACAAGAGAATAGACTAACTGTTGAAGGAGAGGGAGATTGCTTAAAGTAAGTTCGGGACACAAAAGATTGATCCTTTCTTCATTGTTGGGAGGATAATTATAGGAGAAGTCCGATTGTCCTGTAGTAGGACGTGGAAGGTCGTTATTGTGGATAATGGATGTACTGGTATAGTGTACATAAGGTGCGGATGTAGTGATCCCAAATAGTATGAAGTTGTTGTTATTCTCGAACAGGGTCCACTCGTCGTTAGAGGCATGCTCACACTCAAAGAAGTGCTTGCATCTAAAAAGTGGGTGGCTGGCAATGTGGCCTGTTGAGTGGGTGGTCAAGGCCACCTTCGAGGAGGAATGGGTGGTCTAACCTAAGAAGATGTCTTTGTAAAAGGGGCTCGATGGCGAAGAGTAGAGAGACTAATTTTGGTGGCTTTCTTGTGTTGACATGTGTCCATGGGCGAAGCCAAAATAATTTTTTAGGGGGGGCGGATGAAATTTTAATTTTGTATAGTCTATATCTTTATAATTTGTAAAGGATTAAATCAAATTTTTATAATTTTAGGGGGCCAAAGTGCAATTTTACCTTTATTAATTTAAAATTTTTAAAAAATTATAATGGCCTAAATAGCAATTTTCCAGTTTAGGGGTAGGGGCACTGCCATTTTCCCGGCCGCCTGCATGTGTCTAAGCTCTAGGGGTATAACAAAATCTAAATTTTCATCATAGTATATGAACTAAAACCATAAATAAACCTTAAAAATAACAATTCCTTAATAAAAGAACCCGATCTTATATTTAAGGAATAAATTTCAAAATTATACGTGAACTTTGATACAATTTATAATATTTTACACATATTTTATTCAATTTTCACATAATGTTAACAACATTATCCACGGTCCACTAGTTTTATTATAAAAATGTGTAAATTATTGACGTGACATTTTATCAATCAATGTCTTTCAATTGGATAGGTGGAAGATTTGATAAGGCGGCTCGTGTGTTATAGTATGGGTAGCTTTAGGTCATACGAACCCTTATATTTGGGAGGTTTCTCCTACCTGCATTTATTCTGTTTTAGATTTAGAATGTTAGATCACTTAAGGATTCAAAATATAAGATTGGGTGGTAAGCCTATTGGCTAAAGATGATATTGGTTCGGTTCGATTGAGTTTTTTAGATTTTTTGAATCATTTATCATAATTCGGTTCGGCTCAATTTGATTCTTAGTTGTTCGTATTAATTTTTGGATTTGGAATTTTAGACTTAATTTGACAAAATGGGTTTTGTTTTATGGCCTTTGATTATTATTTGACAAAATTTCAAAGTTTTTTCATAAATATTTCAAAAAAACAAATCAAGATTATTTTCACTATTTTTAAATATAAAATATTTATATCATAAAAAATAAAATTCAATTTAGTTCGGTTTAGGGTAACAACAGATTTTAAACTTACATTCTATAAATCGTTCAAACATCTCGATTCGGGTCGATTTTTCAGTTTTACTTACTCAGCTCTACTATTCGCTTGGTTATTAGATTTCCGATCTTCCAATAATTGCTTGATTGTTTCCTTTTCTTTCGAAAAAAATTATATAATTATTAATTTAGGCGACCAAAATAAAAAAAAAACCCGGGATTTCGATGGTTCAAAATAACTTATGAACATCAATATCCTTTTTAAGTCAAGTAGTAAAAAATATATTATTTTTATAAGTCAAATTTCTCAATTAAATATCAAATTAGACTCGATTTTGAATTTAATTAGACCAAATTGTGAATACTAAAAAAGTATTGGACTAAAAAAAAAATCACATAACAAAATAAAAGTTATCATAACATATTTTTCATTACGAAAACTATTGGGAATCTTATCTTTTTGCTCACTCTTTTTCAAAAAAACGACTACTAAAAAATGTTACTATTTGGTATGAATCTGGGTTAAGTCTCGATCGATCTGTTTAAGTCAATTTAAATGATTCGTTTTATTATTTAAAAAAAAATTAAGCACAATAATTTAAATAAAAAATTCAAATAATTCAGTAACCATTTTATAATTTTTAAAATTGAGTGATCAAAGCGTAAATTTAATAATAATTTAGTGACCTCGGATGCAATTAACCCAGTAAAAAAATTATTTAAATTTAATTGTAAATATATAAATATTGATGTAAAATTATTTATATATATTTTTATTATTTCTAAATAGTAGAATGAACCAGAGCGGCTCAAGTCGGGATTCTCACGGGGAGCCACCTAGCTCATAGACACCTCGAAGAATTGTTGAGATAATTTTGGGTATTTTTTTTAATACAATGGTTAAACTTTAATAATCATTCCATCTCTAAAGTAGACGACTCTATACTTTTGAATGTGTTTGAATCTATGTCCTTTTAAGTAGTTATAAAAGTAATGATGCCGGCCCAAATAAGACTCAGTTAGCCATCAGGTGGAAAACCCATACATTAACATAGGGGCGGATCTTGACACTATATTTTGGGGATCTAACTAAAATTTTCAAAAAATTTAATAGTTTAATGAATTTTTTTTTAAAACTGGGGTGTAATTAAAATTTTTATGAGATTAACGATAATTTCCAAAAAAATCAAAATAGTTTAATTAAAACCATAATCAAAATTTTCAAAAATTGAAAAAGGAAAAATGAAAATTTTCAAATAGTTAGCATTACATCTATCCTGCATTTACATCAGGGGCGTAGCTAGGGGGGTTGGCATGGGCCCCGACCCCCCCTAAAATGTAAATTACTATTTTGGTCCTTAGAATTTTTTAAAAATTTTAATTTAGTAAAGGTAAAATTGCACTTTGGGCCCCCTAAAATTAGAAAAATTAAATTTAATCCTTTACAAATTATAAAGATATAAACTATAAAAAATTAAAATTTTATCCGGCCCCCCTAAAAATTTCTTCTGGCTTCGCCCCTGATTTACATAATGTAAAATTCAAACACGAGATTTCAAAATTCATAAAACCTCAACTTTAAAATATTCATTTAAATTATTTAAAAAATAATAAAATTTTATTCCTTATTTAAATTTAATTATAAAATATATAATTTTTTATTATTTAAATAATAAAACCGACAATTCCAACTCGAAAAATCTAAACCCAAACCCGGTGTGACCCATTAAAAGCTCTATAAGCCCAATGGTATCAACGTTTTTGTTGAGGTGGGAATATATAAGCATTCCACGCCACGACGATAATTTACGAAAGTAAAGGAGACTTGCCCCAGACAACAACGAAAGGAAAACCCGATCCAAAACTCTCGCCGAAAAAGGGGAAAAAAGTAAACCGGAAAAAATATGTTGCAGAGACCCGCTCGACGATGTGAAGGCACCGCTATGGGCGCCATCGTTCTCGACCTCCGTCCCGGTCTTGGCGTCGGACCGTTCACTCTCGGTTCGTTTCCCTCTTAATGATTTTTTTTTTTTTAATTTTTCATCGGCGATGTATATATTTGAAATTGTATAATACGACGCGAATTTGAATCGGATGATTAATTGCGATATATTTTAATCAAATTATTAGGTTTTGTTTATCTCAAGAGCTAATTTTTGTTGGTAAATTCGAAAAGTTCGTTATGGATGAAAACGATCGGAATTGAATCGTTTTTAATCCTTTTTTACGGCATGGAAAGGGATTGTTGCTAGGTTTTATATTGTTTTCAGTGTAATTGTTTACTCGAAAAGTTGAAATTGGTGCTGTTTATTTCAGGGATGCCTATATGTGAAGCTTTTGCTCAAATTGAACAACAGCCTAAAATTTACGATGTTGTTCATGTGAAGTATTATGATGAGGTTTGGACTAAATCATTAAATATATATATATGTTTCTTGTCATGTTGTGTTTCAGTTATTTGGTGAATTTTTTAATATGGAATTTAGATTGACCTAATACCTTTACAGTCCATTACAATTGCAATTGTTTCTTTGATTTGGCTGTTAAAGACATGGTTTGGTATATACTGTGTTAACTATATTGTTCCGACAAGTTTAACTTTCATGTTGGGCTTATTATGTATTGGTGTGCAGGAGCCATTAAAGCTTGATATTGTTATAAGTTTTCCAGATCATGGCTTCCATCTCCGTTTTGACCCTTGGTCTCAGGTTTTATTTTCAATTAACACGCACAAATACACATCTGTGTCTGTGTGTATTTCAATTTAATACTTTCATTTTTTTTTTCTTCCTCATGATTTCCTTATGGCACATTTTGTTTATTTTGATTTGGATAATGTACTAGAGGTTGCGCCTTATCGAAATTTTTGATATCAAACGTCTTGAAATGCGCTATGCCACTTCTTTGATAGGGTAAGTTCAGCACTAAGATTTATTTGTGCATTTCATAATTGCATGTTTTGATAGTGAACCTGGTTTCTGCATACAGAGGACCATCTACTCTTGCTACCTTTGTAGCTGTCTATGCACTTTTTGGTCCAACCTATCCGGGAACTTATGACAAGGATAGAGGTGTTTATACCCTATTCTACCCAGTACGTGCGTTGGTTATTTGATTGCTAGATTGCTTTTTATTTTGGTTTCTCGAAATATTTGTCTCCAGATGTGCAGCTTCTTATCTTGTTATTTTTCAGGGTCTTTCTTTTGCTTTTCCTATTCCAAGTCAGTATTCAGATTGCTGTCACGATGGGGAAGGTTTTTGTTCATTTTTCCTGATTACTCATCATGCCTACACTTAAAACAATCTACTCGTAATTGATTTATGCTGTTTTTAATTGACAGCGGAATTGCCTTTGGAGTTTCCTGATGGCACAACTCCTGTTACCTGCCGCGTATCCATATATGATAGTTCTGCAGGCAAAAAAGTTGGCGTTGGATCCTTAATGGATAAGGCATCAGCACCTCCATTACCTACTGGCAGCCTTTACATGGAAGAGGTGCATGCCAAGGTTTGACTTCTATCTTCCTTAATCTTCTTGTTAATTTGAGCAGGTCTTCTAGTTTTAGCAGCTGACTACCTTTCTACTTTCCATCCTTTTGGAGTCAACTTTTTTATTATGTCTATTGAAAATAAGTGGTTTTCCTACAAAATTGTTGAGGCCTTTGGGGTTTGATATTTTGTTGACCTAATCGTTTGCTTCAGTGGTTCTTAGAGTATGAATAGTCTCTTAATCTGGAGAGTGATCTTTTGAATCCTATGTCAATGTTTCCAGCTTGGTGAAGAATTGTTTTTCACTGTTGGAGGGCAACATATTCCTTTTGGTGCATCACCACAGGTAAATATCAAATTGATTTCATGAGATTAAGCATTATTTCCTTTTCCCTTGTTGGGCACCAACTGCTCTGTATAGTCTTGTGGGGTAGTACTAATTTTATGCTATTTCCTTTCATGCAGGATGTCTGGTCTGAATTAGGGCGTCCTTGTGGAATCCATCAAAAGCAGGTAGCAATGATAGACTTTGAAATGAGCTATGCGGTTTTTACACTGGTTATAAGTTATCACCTAAGAGGAGAAAGCAGCCTCTCATACACAAATTGTTTGCATGCTTCCGTCATATCAAAAATTGTTTTTATCCACAGGTTGACCAGATGGTTATTCACTCTGCTTCTGATCCTCGACCGAGGACAACTCTTTGTGCTGATTATTTCTACAATTATTTTACTCGTGGTTTGGACATCTTATTTGATGGCCAGGTATTCAAAACATATACCCCAACACCCAAAAGGAAAAAAAAATGAAAGAACCTTCCTGCATAGTACACTTGTTCTCTGTTTTGGTTTTCGACATGGTTAATAGAGCATTTAGACGTATCTTCTGGCTAAAATTCCTGTGTTATCTACATTATACAATCATTGTACTCTTGGAATTAATGTTGTTGGTCAGAAAGTCATAGAATGCTTTTTTGATTTTGCAGACTCATAAAGTCAAGAAGTTCGTTTTACACACAAACTATCCTGGTCATGCAGATTTCAATTCATACATAAAGTGCAACTTTGTTATCCTAGGTTCTGACAATTAGCCCTTCTTTCAGTATTTTGTCATTACAGTTATTGGTGAGCGTTATTGATCTTATGTTTTTGGTCCTTGCCTGCAGTTGGAGGGTCATTCCCGGATGTTAACAACTACAAAAATCGAATTACTCCAAGCACCAAATGGGAGCAGGTCAAGGTAACTTTTTAACCGGTTAAATACCAACCGATAATTTTCCTTAGCATCAACCTTCCACCTTTTGCTTGCTTCTTCGGTGGTCCTATTCCATTCCTGTGTGGTAATAATGGTTGTCACTAAGGGTGATATTTTACTGCAGGAAATCCTTGGTGACTGCGGCCGAGCGGCTATTCAAACGCAAGGTTCTACCAGCAATCCTTTTGGCTCTACTTTTGTTTATGGCTATCAGAATGCTGCATTCGAGGTAAAAGTTCCTTAAAATTTGTCGCACGATTTACTTTTTAGTATTTGGCACAACACTTGTGACGGTAATATTTAGTTTTAGATATCTGCTTAGAGGATTGCTAATGACGATCTTTGCAATTCGCAGGTTATGAAGAACGGCTATATTGCAACGGTGACACTCTTCCAGTCCTGATAATAAACAATCTCTTGTCCGATAGGTTGTTCCTCTGCAGATCTGAAAGGTGCGTTATGCTTACAATCATTGATGCAAAGTATAATTTGTACTCTCTTATGGGGAAAGCAACAATAATTGTACAGTAATGTATTGATTTGTATAGTTGATTTGTGAATTAGCATACATTGACCATGTATCTTCTGTAGTTATTCTTCCTTAAAGTGGAACACTACATTGTTTTTTAAGCTTTTGCTCAAATTGCCATTGCATTAGCCATCTTGTCCCCGATGGGTACTAAATTACTTAAGTGGTTGAGTATGGTTCAGACTTACGAGAATTTTTGTCCACGGGACTTTTGACTTGGTGAATATACTTGATAGCTCTCTCTATTATAGGACCCGATTAAATTAGGCACTCTACTATTAAATGGATTAATTTAATTTTTATATTATTAAAAAGAATTAAATCAAATCAAATTGAAATATAGTTAACATTTACTATTTAAAAAATATTAATTACTGGTTAATAGAGCGCCTATTTGATAAAAATTTTTGTTTGAAATTGAATTGAATAATAAATTTTCAAGATATTTTTTAACAGTAAATGTTAACTATGTTTTAATTTGGATTTATTTGATTCTTTTTAATGATATAAAAATTGAATTGATTCATTTAATATTACTAGATGGGCTAGTTTGATCTAATCTTTACAATACAGGAATCTCTCAAATATTTTAAATTCTTTTTAAATGGGTTAGGATGCTATTGGTCATTTTGGTTTGAGTGTTTTGGGATTTGGATTATTTGGATTTGATATTCGAGTTTTCGGGTTGGGTTATTATGATTTGATTTTGAGTTCTAATAACTTCATGTTTTAATATTTCGTGCTATTTTGTTTGGGTTATTTTAAGTTTAGATTGTTTCGAGTTTAGGTTAATGTAATTTTGAAATTATATTAATTTTTATTTTGATTAAATTAATTGAGTTGGGTAAAATTTAAATTCAAAGTTGATCTAAATTGGATTCTAACTTCAAAATTGACAGATGAATTATAGTTGGGAGTTTCCTGCATATAATTGCCTGATATTTTGACCATGGGATGGGACCATTGATGTGATAAGTTATTAAGAGAAATGGTGAATTAATTGAGAACTGTCATTGTTAGAAATATTTGCACATGGTATCTTTAGGGTGTAGAATTAATGGCCACTTGCTCATATATTGAGCTTTGGTGCCAATAGTCATTTATGTAATGTTTATATCGCCTTTTCTGATTTTCCTCAAATAGCTAAGGGCCAAACAAATAATAATGACAATATTTGCATATTTAAATTATGATTCATATTTTAAATTTGTTTTTAAAATTTAAAATGTTTTAAATCTTTGTAATATTAATATCATATCAATTTGATTCTCCTGCCAATATAATTCTTAACGTATATGTTAAATTTGATTTATAGTATTAAAACACGTCAACTAAATTGATAAATTAATTAGTTTATCAAATAAGGCCTTAAAAAGAAGTAACCTTAAATTCTATTGACATGGTCTTTTCTTTTATACATTAGCTCCAAGTTGTCAATATTGTAAGTACACATTATTATAATTTGGTTCGTGTATTTTAAATATGCCTTATATTAGCAACTAAGTTGACGAAAGGGACTCGTTTATAAAATTTTAATATTTTGAAGACTAAATTAAAATGTTTGCAACTTCATAGGTCAACTTAAAATTCGAATAATAATTTCAAAATGTTTGGAGTAATTTAAAATAATAGAATAATATAAAAAGTGTTGACAATGGTAAGCCACAATGCACTCTAAAAGAGAGAATCCAACTTCAAACTTTGGAGGCGATGTTGTTCGGAGAGGTAGCTACGGACCCCAAAAGAATTAGTCTCTTTGAATCGTAAAACAGACATGAAATATACCTTAGTTATGAAAAAAATGAATAATATAATTCTTGGCCTTCTAACTTGGCAACTAGGTTCACTTTGGTACATGTACTTTTTTTTTGTCTACTTTGGTCCCTAAACTTGGCAACTAAATTTATTTTGATCCATGTTCCGGTCATACCCTCAAATTTTGGCAGTTTTTAAGTTCAGGGACCAAAATGGATCTAATTGTTAAGTTTAAAGACCAAAGTAGATAAAAAAAAGTACAAATACTAAAGTAGACCTAATTACGAGGTTCAATGGCAAAGAATTATATTTTTAAAAAAAAAAAAAAAGCACTAAAAATGGTATATGCATCTCTCTTCAAGCCTTCACCTGTTAGAGACAAGTCCGAGTGGGTTTAAGGGTCAGACCCTTCACCAACTTTCAGTTTCCATGGTAAGGTGCCACCCCATTGCTCTACTCAACATGCGTGTTAGCTCGTGAAGATAGCCGTAATTATTAATATAACCGTAACCTTTTTCGCTAGTGAGAGATACAATGCTTATTTGAGATTGTTGGGAATGTTCGTAGAAAACAATTGCTTCACCAGGCCGTGGAATTTTGGCCATGGACGAGTCCAGTGCTACCTGCAGGGAACGTTTAGCCTCGATTGGGCTGGAAAACACAGAGGCTAACCATCAAGCCTATAGGACATGCTTATTTCAGCTCTCAGACTCGGGTGCTATCCTTTTTGAGGAAACTCTATACCAATCCACCGCCGACAGTGAGAAGATGGTCGATGTCCTTGTTGAGCAAAACATAGTCCCTGCCCCTATCAAGGTCGCTGTCCTGGAATCTTGGGGGCTCGCATGATATGCTACCGTCTCGCAGGTTAGAATACGAGGAAATGGAATCTTATTATAATACTGCCTTGGTTTTTTGTGGCATTGGATGATGGCTTTTTTATGTTTGGTCATGCAGGACAATGGATTGGTCTCGGTCGTTGAGCTAGAGATCTTGCTCGATGGTGACTTTGGAATTGGCAGGACTTTCGAAGTCACCAAGAAGGTGTGGGCCGAAGTTTTCTTCTAACAATGTGATGTTCAAAGGTATCCTCCTCAAGCCAAGCATGATCCCTTGCGGTGCAGAGTGCAAGGATTGAGCTAGTCCTGAATTAGCGATACAAATGAGACATTGGTGCTCACAAGCTACTCGAGTTCGGCTCGAAAAAAATTCAAACTTGATTCAGTAATTATCAAGCCAAGCTCGAGCTACCGATCGAGTCAAATTTGACCTAAATAAACTTGACTTGAACGGCTCAAAAGCCTTATATATATGATTAACCCTAAACTTAATTATCAAGCTAGCTTGAGCTTGAGTACAAAAATTGATAAATGAGCTTAATCGACCTTGAATTCGAGTAGCTTGATTATATCTCGAGTGGAGCTTGAGCTTAAAAATAGATATTCGATTGAACTTGAGCCAAGTATCAAGTTCTGAATTTCGAGTTGAGCTCGAGCTCGAGCTTGGCAATATTCAGGTTCAACTCAACTCAATTACACCCCTATCCCGAACAAGTTGCTAACCACATCCTCAACAGACTCCGCCAAAGAATCCCTCCGGCTGAACATAGCCCCCTGCAAGTTTTTTAACACATGCCCGGAGGAAACTCAGCAGCTAATGGTTAATCCGTCATGGTTTTCACAGTTTTTGTCCGGTGGGCAGTCTGAAATTGAGGCTACCTTGCTCCGAATCCATGGCATGTGTCATTCTCATATGCAAGAGCCCTTCAAAATACTTGCCTAAAGAAATGGGAAGGCGGACCTGAGAACGTGAAGGAGGCTCAGGATGTGCTGCTTGTTTGGGCAAAGGCCAACTCTCTCGCTCAACTCGGCAAGTACACGGGTGGTCCGAGGAGGCCAAGCAAGGAATGTTCGTCAAGGGTTACGTTTACTAGGTTGTTCTGAACCAAATCCGTAGAAGAAGACAACAATTCATGTATAAGTTATAAAGATCATCTTTGCTGTTAAATCCTGCAAGTGGAACACTAATCATACTCCTTATGGCACCGGCATCAGCCGGCAAACAAGTCAAGTTTTCATATTTATAATAACCATATGATCTTATAATCATAACATTAGTATTTAAGCATTAATCTCAAGCATGATCAAAATATTCCCAAATGCTTTCAACCTACACACAAAAAAAAGTGGTGTTTTTACGATGCCATTTCAACCTTTACAAGCAAAAACTTAGAAAAAAATGGCAGATTACAGATCATAGCTTAGCAGTGAATACGGCTTACATCCTTTTGCCTCGCAGCATGAGCCTCGAAAGCTGTCTGAAAACTAGTATAAAAAGCTAAAAGCTAGTCTAAGGAGATCGAAGCTAACGAGACAATCATCACCACCCTCTTCCGAGAAAAATCAGATTATTGTTCCTTCAGACATAGAAAACAAGCATCAAAGGTAATATGCCAACAAAATGAACTTTAAATCAAAACAAATGCATTAGCATTGAAATCATCATATAAGGTTTATGTCTTTTTCATACATTGGAACAAAGGTGTGATATCGCACGAGCTAAATGAACTTAAATCACAACCGATGCATTAGCACTGAAATCATCATATAAGGTATTATATCTTTTTTATACATTGAAACCAAGGCATGATATTGCACTATAAGGTTTATGTCTTTTTCATGCATCGAGACAAATGCATGATATTGCACATGCTAAATGAACTTAATCAAAGCAAATGCATTAGCACTGAAATCATCATACAAGGTTTATGTCTTATTCATACATCGAGACAAAAGCATGATATTTTTGCATGCTAAATGACATTTACCTAACAAGATCATGTGTTTCAAGAAAAAAGGGGGAAACATAAAAAGCGGTTTTGAACCTGATTATTCGAGGCTTGTCCGTGAATACGATGAGGAGGCTTCATATTCAAATCTATCATTTTAGTACTATCTGTTTTAAAAGGAGAGACCTTATGATTTTGTTGGTTCTCTCCTATTGTTAGTTGATTTTGGCCTCTCCCGTTTTCGCTCGGTTCAACCGACGTATCACCTGGAAACTACATAAAACCAAAAACTGATAAAAACCCGAGGAGGAACAACAAAAACATTATTGGATTTCACTTTCAAAGATAAAAGAAGTGATGACAATACCTCGACTCTTTGCCTTAAAAGAAGGTATCTTCCATGTGTTTTTTTACCACCAACATGTACAATCATATCACATTGTAAACAAAGGGAACTCCCATCTATCTCGCAATAAAAGAAAGCTACACGAAAACAATTTTCTGAATAAGAACATACGGATCCGATTATAAAAGCTAAAAAAGAAGCTTAAAAAACGAAAGTAAACAACACCTGTATGCATACCGGGTGCATTTTCACATATGTCACAACGAGGAACAGCGCTTGGATTTGCTAGTCCAACACGGACATGACGGCTAGCAAGCTTATTGCACATATGGACCTGTAAAATTCATAGGTACCACCATTTTTACCAGGATAAGCTAAGAATAGTGTAAGAAATCTAATTCGTTTGAAAAAAGCATAAAAAATAAAAGATAGCGTTAAAAGATCAATCTTGAAGAATGAAAGATGGGTCTTTATAGTGCTTTGCTACAAAGATGAACATGATAGACCAGAAAAAAAAAACCACAACCCAAAGTGTGTAATAACAAGAAGAAAATAACGGTAAAAGTACCATATAAACCATTGTACTAGGGGTCGGATTGCATTTTGCACCCTCTACTAAAAAATGGACAAATTAGTCCATGTAGGTTAAATCAAAAAGCAAACCGGTGCTTCTATTAAAAATTCCATCCATATCTACTATTAAAAACTGATACATGGATCGATCTCTAGTTATTCCGTCAACCAAGTCACTTTTTAACAGTACAAATAATTGAAATTTTTAACAGAAAAGATCAATTTAATAATTGAACTAATGGACAAGGACTAATTTGCTCATTTTCTTTGAGCAGAGGGGGCAAAATGCAATCTGACTCTTAATGAAGGGTACTCCATGGTACTTTTACAGGAGGTACTACCATTTTTCCAGGACAATCTAGAACAATGTAAGAAATCTAAATTCTAAACAAGGTTACAACGCATAAAAATCAAATAAACCCACTTTTTTTTTAAAAAAAAAAAACAGCATAAAAGATCAATCTTGAAGAAGAAAAGAAGGGTAGTTATTGTGCTTTGCTACAAAGAACACAATAAACCAGAAAATCAAACATGAGGGACCGATTAAACAGATAAAGAAAAACACAACCCAAAGTGTGTACTAACATAAAGAAATCAAAAGAACCAACCTTTTCATCAAAGGTACCATTTTCCAGGACAATCTAGAACAATGTAAGAAATCTAAATTCTAAACAAGATTACAATACTTAAAAATAAAAAATACCCATTTTTTTTTAAAACAAAAAAGACAGCATAAAACATCAATCTTGGAGAAAAAAAGAATTGTGCTTGCTACAAAGAAGAATACAATAAACCAGTAGAAAATCAAACATGGGGGACCAATTAAACAGCTAAAAAAAACACAACCCAAAGTGTGCATTGTAATAAAAGGAGAAAATGAGCAACCTTTTCATCACAAGAATGGCAAAGAGCAGCTTCATCAGCAGCACAGAAGACAATAGCAGGAGCACTTTCACAAGCGTCACAAAGGATTCGCATAATTTACACTCACTCTCATCCTCTCTCTCTCTCACAATCAAAACTAGTAAAAACAGCTGTTTTGTTTTTGTGTTGGGAAAGGTTGGTGGGTGGGGAGAGTGATGATGATGATGATGGCAAGGACTGGGATTGATTTTTTTTTTTTTTTATTGGTTGTTGTTTAATATAAACTAGAGGTTGGAGAAGGATGGGGGAAAGATGTGGGGCTCTAATAAGCAGGCAACGAAAAAAATAAAAAAAAGGGTAAATTACTCAAAAGGTTACTAAACTATTAGTAAGTTTACATTTTGGTCATTTAACTTTAAAAAGTTACAAAATAATCACTTAATTATTCGAAAGTTTTTATTTAAATCATTGAGTTGTTAATTTTTTTTAAAAAAAAAGGCTAGCGAGCTTCAAGTGACAACTTAACAAACGATATGTTAAATCAATACACATCGACGAGTAGAAAGATATACTTTAGATCTAAATTGATCTAAAGGTCAATGTTGAAAATTGGAGATTAAAGCTGTTTGAATTTTGGTTTGAATATTTGTTACGTTTAAAGCTGTTTCATAAATAAGAAACTGTACCGCGAAAAAGAATGGGAAGAAAAGCTTTTGACTAGTGTAGATAGTGCGAATCTAATTTAGTAGTCATTTTATAATTTTTTGAAGTTGAATGATCAAAACGTAAATTTACTAATACTTTAATGACCTTCAGATGAATTATCCAAAAAAAATAATGAGAGAGAGGGAGAAAGGATTTTTATTTTTGTCAACTTTTGGTTGTATTCAATTTGGTATTTTTGCTCACTTGATGGACACCACTAGTTTTTTTTTATAAAGTGAGTACTATTGGTGTTTTAGGCCTTGTGGGGTTGAAAACCCCTCTCTCCTTTAAATCTTTTCCTACTTATTAAAATCGGATTAAATTAATTAATATATTGATCTGCACGAAAGATTGAATATATTTTTCAAAAAAAATATTTAAAATTGTTTCAAAACGAAAAACTGAAATAAAGAATTGATAAAATTTCCCCTACTGATCTTAAGAAAAAAATCGATTCAATCACTAATCCGATTTTTCAAACATTATTACCTACCAATACCATTCACATATATGCCATGGACCCCAAACTTTAGTTTCTTTTTGCTATAAGCCTTGCCACACACAAGGCATCTTCTCTCTCACACACAAACACCCTCTTTAATTCATGAAATTATAGTTTTGGTCCTTTTATTATATTTAAACTTTAACTTTCTTCCCCATTTTTTAATAGGACCCTTTACTTTTATAACGTTATTAGTTAATCAAAATTATGTAACTTCCGACCCAAAAAAGTTCATTCAAGGAGAATGAGTTGAAAAAAGGTATTAACTATGTTCCGTAATATCAAATTTAAACATAATAGAGGAACCAAAATTATAATTTAACCCCTTCAATTTGTTCCTAATTTGTTCCACACTCTTGTGATTTAAAGCACTTTTTTTTCTACATGTGAAAAAAATAGTTCCCAATATTCTAATTTGTTATCTTTTTGGGGATTTAGGGTTTATCTTTTTACTATGTGTAACGAACTTTTGAATGTTCAATTTTGTATATAAGTTTTACTCTGATGTTGGTTTTGGTACCTGAGATTTTTCAATTTGACATTCATTAAGCCACAAGATGTCGTTTAGTTTTACTAAATTTAGGTACTGAGTTGAAAAAAGGACTTTAAGTATCAAAGTGAATATTGAGACCAAATTCAAGTATCGAATGAGATATTAATCCAATAATAATATATAATCTCCTTAGCACTTGCTATGATTGATTAGCTATGATGGGATGAGGCTTAACAAGCAATGAAAAGGGTGCATGTGGCAAGAACCATTATTTAAAAAACACCAATAATTCTCATTATTTTAAATTGATAAGTAAGAGTTTAGTGGGATGATTAACCCAATTTAAAGTTATTGATATCGGTATTGTTGTCAATGCAAGAGAATTTGGGTTCAAATACGTTAAAGCGCATTATCCTCCTATTTATAAGTTGAGGAAGAACTATGGGTAGTTTAGTTCTAGGTATTATGTCAATAAAAAAAAAACAGATATAATCAGAACCCGTAATGAGATTGTAAAAAAAAAACGTTATTGAAGATTTTAAAAACTTTTAGATTTATATATTTTTTTTAATTTTTTCTAAAAATTTTAAAAAACATTATTAAAAAAAACCTTTACTTGTTTGAAGAAGCAAGCACATATGAGTTTGATTTGATTCGTTTTTTTTATGTTTATAATATATTATATTATAATATAAACATTAAAAAGATATTAAGATGATAAGTGAAAAAATATCAAATTAAAAATAATATAAATATCTTAAAAGAATTCAAAAAATAATACGGGTCGGCCTAAAATGAGCTTAAGTTAGCCGTTTATAAATATAGGTTGGCTTGGGCAGAATTTAGGCTTATATTTTGGACTGGATCGAACTCGGGCAAACATAAAGTGTGTTAATATTTATGTTTAAATCCGTTCCATGAATACCTTTACATGATCCGCCCTATCCGTCCTTTCTCGCGCCATTATCGTTCCTATCTTCCCGGAATGAAAAAGTGTTAAAGAAAGTGTTCCATGAAAAATAGAAACATAAAATTCCTAAAACTAAAAGTATGAAGACCAAATTAATATTTTTTGAAAAGTATAAGGACTTACGACAAAATTTAACCCAAAAATACAACAGCTTCTGCAACAATGACATTTCACAAATAACAATGGCACTCACTTTTTTTACAGATAAGAGGCCATAGTTCCAATTTTTAATACATTCACAAGCCTCATCTATATATATATATATATATATATGTATATATGTATATACATATATATATATATGTTACATTGGGTTCACAACCTTATTGAAAAATACCATAACCAATACAAGTTTTTTCATCAAAACCAAACAGAACAGAGTGATTCTTGTGTAATTTTTGTGCAATTTCAAAATGAAATGTCCAGCATATCCATGCTCAAGCTCTCCATCATCGCATTCTCCACAAACCCGCATTTTGCTGGCCCGAAAACCGCCCTGCCGAAACTACTCATCCTCGGTTTGAACAAGCAAGCCGACAACGGAAGTATCGGAATGTTCTCGCAGTTACAAAGTTCGATCATGTACCCGTCAGGGTCATGAAAGAACACTTGATCAACCGTGTTACCTTCATCTTCAACTACTGCCGTTACATATTTCATCCCCATATCTTCAAGTCTCCCTTTCACAATCTCAACATCTCGACATTGGAAAGATATGTGATTGTCTTTGGGACTAATCGGCCTCGGCTCGATGATAGTATCGAAATCGTCTATCAATGGATTCTCGATTAAGTGTATACCGATACCGTAATTGTACAACCTACATGACATATAGGAGAGGCAATTCATTTAACAATTCAACAGATTGTTCCATTTAGTGTAATGCTTGAAGGTGTAAAAGCTTACCAAGCACCATTGAACTTGAAAGAAGAGGGGCGCTTGATCGGAATGAAACCTAATACTTCCTCGTAGAATCGCATCGAATCCCAAGCCGATCGACACAATAACGAGACGTGGTTCAACGAGAGAAGCGGCAATGATTCGCAGTTGTTCACTTCCTCGATCTCCATCATGTTTGATTCTTGTTTTCCTCACTTGTTTAAACACTTTGTATGTAAGATTAGTGGCTTGAGAAGTCTATTTATAAAGCACAATTCATTTTCTTGAATCCAAATTCAAGTAATTGTGAGGAACTTTCCTAGCAAATTCTCTTTGCTCCCTTGACCTCCTTCCTCCATGTTGCCAATCCATCAGTTTGGGTGCTACACAGTACTGCTTTATAACGCGTTTTTGGCACTGCTCATGAGAGGTTGAAATCAAAGTTATAACAATAAACAAAGTTGTAGACAATACCTGTTAGATAGAGTACCAAATACATTCATTAACGGGTCGGATTATCTATCTAGGTTTGAAGGTTTATTCGAAATTCGAGAGTGTTTGGGTAAAAATATTAGGTCCGAAAATGAGTTTGGGCAAAAAAATTAGATCCGTTTAAAATTAGCCTGAGCCCGTTTTTAAGTTTATAATACTTTATATTATGTTATTTTTATATATTATGTAAATTAGAACACATTTAAAAAATTAAACTTGTACTAAATATATAATATTACTCTAATGTAAACATTAAAATAATGTTAAGATGGCTATATAAAAATTTTCAATAAATAAAAAATATATAAATTTATTAAATATTAAAATAATATAATAGAAATATTTTTTAAAAAAATAATATGGGCAGATTTAAAATAGATTTGGGAAAAATTTTAAGCACATATTTTAGGCCGGACTTAGACATACATAAAATATGTTAATATTATACGTAGATCCGATTCGACCCATGAACAACTTTAGTACCAAACTTTTTATTAATGGTAAAGATGGTGTTACAACTTAGAATATAACAAGTATTTAAGATGAGACAAAGTGCAAAATAAAAAAAATAAAAAAAAAAACTGAGAAATTTCTATGATGTTTCCCAGTTTTCACAACATGACAACATTACCATATGTTTGACACTTGAAATACCCTTCTTTGAATCATTTTCAAGCATCTCTCTATTTAATGCATACATGACGGAATCACGTGATTACTAAACCCTAAATTTTCACGGGTGGTATTCAAAGAAGTAATTCGTTGATCATGAAATATGTTTCAGTCTTATAGGTGGATATTGAACCCTCAACCACGTGAATAAAGGATAAAGTGAGTAATTATCTCTCTCTACGTGATGCATGCATGATGGAATCACATGGTTGCTAAACCTTAAATCCCCGCGGCTGGTCTTCAAAGAAGTAATTCATTGATCATGAAATATGTTTCAGTCTCATAGGTGGAGATTCAACCCTCAACCATGTAAATAAATGATGAAGTGAGTAATTATCTCTCTCCTTAATGCATACATGATGGAACCTTAAATCTTCGTGGGTGATCTTCAAAGAAATAGTTCGTTGATCATGAAATATATTTAAGTCTCGTAGGTGGAGATTTAACCTTCAACCACGACTATATACACATTGGGTTTTCCTTGTCAGCAGCAGGAAAACAGCTTGAGAGTAAAGCTTAATCCATATCAAAGCTGTCAAATTCAATAGACCAAAAATATGCCCACAAATGGGCTTTGTCGTGGCTTTTGTTTCTAGGCCGTCTAAGGTCTCTTTTCTAAGCTATAGGTGTAGACTTCGTTAACAGGGTGGTATTAGGAGGAGATATACAAGGGTCTAAAATGGTAAAATAATGAATTTATAATAATAAAATTATATTTCGACTCTCATAAAAAATTATAATTTAATTTGAGCTCCATCGATTATTTCTTTTGGCTTCACTCATACTTATGATCTCGATTTTATGAAGTTCCAGCCTCTTCAAACATTTGGATATACTTGATTTTTCATCAAAACCACTCTATAAATCTATTTGATATCTCGCCAAAGTCAAAAGACAAAATTTCTATCATATTAGGAGGCTCTGATCTTTAACGAGGAAACCAAATGGTTGAAAACGGTCGAGTATTTATACTCGGTTCAAGGAATTGTTGTATTCACCTGCACGACCGATGCCTTTTTTTAGGATAAAATACTTCAGTAGTCACTCAACTATGAAAAATTACAAAATAGTCACCTAACTATTCCATTTTGTCTTTTTTGGTCATCAACTGGCTAATTGTGGCAACTTTTAAAATTGTTGTAACAGCAATTTAACCCTCAACAATTATAAATTATGTCAAATTAGTCCTTATTCTAAAAAAAAATTCTCAACATTTATGCATTGTGTGTATATTAGAGGTGATCATGGGCCGGGCCAGGCCCAGACAAAATTTTAGGCCCGTTTTCTAGGCCCGAGCCCGGCCCGGCCCGAAATATGGGCCTAAAAATTTGTCCAAGCCTGGACCGAAAGAAAATTGATAAACCCGAGCCCGGCCCGGCCCATATTAATTTTTTTTTTAGCTTTTTTCATTAAATAAAAAATTTTAAAACAAATATTAAAACAAAAAAATAAATAAAAATATGTAAATTTAAAAAGTATATTTGATTAAAAATAAAATATATATTTAATATATAATTCGGGCCGGGCCCGGGCCAAAAAAGTTTTACCCTAGGCCCGGCCCGTTTTCTAAATGGGCCTCATTTTTTTGCCCAAACCCATATTTCGGGCCTATATTTTTACCTGAACCCTCCCATTTTTCGGGCGGGCAGGCAGCTCAACCCATGATCACCTCTAGTGTATATATATATATTGCAAATTTGGTTTTCTTTGTGACCCTTTCACCTAAAAACTCAAAAATTAAATTTATCAACTAAATTTTATTGAAAATATACAAAAATGGAAACACCCAAAAAAAACACAAAGAAAAGCAAAATTACAAAAAAAAAAGCACTAAATTACACAATGTGTAAATGTTGAGGGTTAGAATTTTAGAACCAATACTAAATTGACACAATGTATAAATATTAAGGGTTAAGTTGTTATTATGTCAATTTCAAAAACTACCACCTGTAGTTCGCTGGTGACCATAAAAGACAAAATAGAATAGTTGGGTGACTAAAAAATAAATTTATTAAAAATTGAATGATCATTTTGTAATTTTTCATAATTAAATAACAAAAAAAAAACTAATAATTAAGTGACTACTAATATGTAATTGAAATATAAGAGGGTTTGGACAAAAACATTAAAATTGAAAAACGGACTTGTATAAAAAATTAAACTCATTTAAAATATTAATCAATCTTGGGCTCCAACGTTTAAGGCCTAAGTTTGGTGCGGCTCGTTTTTTACTTGTATTATAAATTTTATAATTTATATCCTATAAAATTAGAATTTTATATAATACTGCAATTTAATCTTTTAAAATTTATGTTAAATTGTCTATGTTTAAAATTTTAATAAAAAATACATTAAAATAATATAAAATACTATGTACGAACCTAAAACGGTTCGGGTTATCTTTTTACAAATAAAAACAAGCTTAGTCAAAATTTGATCACGGAGCTAAGCTTATGTAATTATAAACTCATAAACACTACTTATTGCACCTAATGAGCATAGCACATTTAATAAAAAAGAAAAAAAAAGGGGTCAAATTATGATTTCAATCCTTCTACTGTGCTTAAATTTATTATTTAATAATTATTTTGTAACTTTTTAAAGTTTAGTGACCAAAACATAAATTTACTAATAATTTAGTGACCTTGGGTGTAATTTACCCTTTTAAAAAATGGATTATTTCAAATCTTCTTTCTTTTTCAATCAATGGGTCCATTGCATGATTGAATTAGTGTAGGGACTACCAATGATTGTGACCCACATTATTGACTAGCCTTTTGTGTGGTGGGCTTATTTGCTTTTTTCATCCTTTCTTTTCTTCTCAATTACATATAATTTGGACACTTTGGGTACTTTTTAAGCCAAATTTATCATAAATCCAATTGAAAGGAATGTGTGACAAATATTCATATTCATCCCCCCTTACTAAATATGCAATTTTTTAGGGTAAACTATAAAAATAGTCATTTTTGTTTGCCTCAGATTACATTTTAGTCACTTATGTTTGAAATGTAAGGTTTTAGTCACTTACGTTATCATTTTGTTACGAAATGGTCACTCTATTGTTAAACTCCGTTACCTCCCTAACGACAGTCTTATGTGGCAGTCCAAATGGGTTTTAAATGCTAATTTGGATGTCTAGTTGCTGGATGAAAATAGGTTTTTAATTAAATAAATTTATTTTGGACTGCCATGTAGGGCATCTAAGTTGGCATATAAAATCTATTTGGATTGCCACATAGTACTACCGGTAGGGAGATAACGGAGTTTAATGATAGAGTGACCACTTTGTAATAAAACAATAACGTAAGCGACTAAAATGTAACATTTTAAACATAAGTGATTAAAATGTAATCTGAGGCAAACAAAAGTGACTATTTTTATAATTTACCCCTTTTTTTGTAACATCTGGACCTTTTTGAATTAAATAGTGGAAAAAGGAGAAAAAAAGAAAACCTTAAAGTTTGAAAAGTGAACTCCAAATCATAAAAATTTGAATAAAAAAGATAGCAACAAAATGTCAAATAAGAAGAAAAAAAGAAGAGATAATTTGACTTTGAAAGGGTAAAAAAAGACTTCAAAGGCATCTCTTTTCAATCCAAAAATTAAATAAGGGATAATTACATTAAAAGCCCACAAACTATCTTATTCGGAATTGGTCTTTGAATTTTAGAATGTTTTAATTGAATCCTCAAAGTGTTAGTATTGTATCAATTAAGTCCTTTCGTAAAATGCAATTCGGGCTTGAAGTGAAGCCAGAAAATTTTTCTAGGAAGGTCAGAATTATTATGTATATTTTTGCGAGAGTTAATGCAAATTCATCATTTTTAACAGCTTATATCTTTATAATTTAAAGGACTAAATCAAAATTTTATATGCCTTTCACTGCCCTTGGTGGGTACGTATGTGTTTACAATACGGTCCATGTGTGTTTTAATTATGCCCCGTTTCATATTTGACCTGACATTTAATGCTCGAGCTAAATAGTTAGGCTAAAGGAAGTACATGATTGATATGATACCGATACTTGGTGGACTCAATACGAACATGTTGAAATTCAGGAATCAATTTAAAATCGAGACCATAGTTTAAGGATGTATGTCGATATTAACCCGAAATAGAATCAGAAGTATTTGCTGGACATGAGTAGGAAGATGAAGATGAACCTTCCTACTTGATTCAACCAAGTCTCCCCAAATGGTGGGTTTTAAGAAATCTTTGAGCAGCCGAAAGTGAAAAAGACATTAAAAATACTTAAAACAAAAACAGAGAAAAACAAATGAAAGATTACAACAAAGCAAAGTTAAGATTTCCCCATTTCATATCTTTGAATTTTTTTTAGGGTAAATCGCGTAAGTTTACGTTTTAGTTATTTAACTTCAAAAGGTTGCAACATGATCACTGAACTATTTGAAAATTTTCATTTAAGTCATTGGGTTATTAAGGTTTTTTTTTTTTTTTTAAGTCCAACTAGCGAGCTTCAAGTGACGATTCGATAACCGATACAGAAGATTAGTACCCATTGACGAGTAGAAGAACATACTTTAGATCCAAATTGATATTGATAGTACTGGAGATCAGAGAACAAAGCTATTTGGATTTTGGTTTGTAGATTCGTGACATTCAAAACTGTTTCATGAAAAAAACTGAATTGTAGAAAAGAGAGGGAAGAAGAGCTTTGATTGGTGCATACGATGCGAACAGAAAAGGCTATACAACAACGATGACTTAAAATAAAAACTTTCAAATAATTCAGTGGTCATTTTTGTAATTTTTTGAAATTGAATGACCAAAACATAAATTTACTAATAATTTAGTGACCTTTAATACAATTTGCCCATTTTATTGATATTAGTCTTGCAATTTAATAGCTTTTCCATGTCTCAGTTTCACGTCATCACCTAATTTTTTAGGTGATGAACTTGCATAATATCGTAGTATCACGTGGACAAAAAAAATTCAGGGACTAAGATAAGAAAAGCTACTAAATTTAGGGACTAAATGGTATATTATACCTTAAAAGAAACCAGCCCAACCCTTTTCCAAAACCCCACCACTTGTTTTTTGCTTCAAATAAAGTGCTTATTCAAGGCGTTTCTCAAGGAAAAACAGAGCCCACCCACCACCTTACCCCCATTGTTAACCAGTAAAAGCCTCTCTCAGTTCTCTGCTATGGCAGACGCTCCTTTCTTGGTTTTGTTCATACATTTTCACGCCCTTTAATCTTTTAATCCTTAAAAAGATTTGACCTTTCTTTGTTTTTCCACAAAACCCAATCTTTTTTCATTTGCTAAATGCTAAATTGATGGCTAAAAGTTTGATTTTTTGGATTTTCTTGGTTCTATGGTCGCCATTGTTAATGTTACAAGCTCAACACCAAGCTGAGATTCAAGCATTAATGTCTTTCAAGCTTAATCTTCATGACCCATTTGGAGCTTTAAATGGATGGGATCCATCAACACCATCAGCTCCGTGTGACTGGCGTGGTGTTGCATGTACTAAAAACCGAGTTACCGAGCTCCGTTTACCTCACCTGCAACTCGGTGGTCGACTCAGTAACCGTCTCTCCGACCTTAAGTTCCTCACCAAGCTCAGTCTCCGTTCCAACTCGTTCAACGGTACCATACCGTCCACCCTCTCTCAATGCAGGTTCCTACGCGCAGTTTTCTTGCAGTACAACTCACTCTCCGGGGGGTTCCCGTCGGAGATAAGTAACCTCACCGATTTGACTACCTTAAACTTAGCTCAAAACCAATTTTCCGGCGAAATCTCCGGTGATCTTCCACGGAATATTAAGTATCTTGATCTTTCTTCGAACTTGTTTTCCGGTTCTATTCCTAAAAGCATTGGTAATTTATCTCAGCTTCAACTTATTAATCTGTCGTATAATCAGTTTTCCGGCGAGATTCCGGCGAGTTTTGGTGAGCTTCAACAACTTCAATATCTATGGCTTGATTATAATTTATTAGAAGGAACTTTGCCTTCATCTTTAGCCAATTGTTTTTCACTTGTTCATTTTAGTGCTGAAGCTAATAAGCTTAGTGGGGTTATACCAGCTGCCATTGGTAACTTACCTTATCTTCAAGTTGTTTCAGTTTCTCGGAATAATCTCACCGGAACGGTGCCGGTTTCTTTGTTCTGTAATGTAACCGCTCGGCCACCTTCGATTCGGATTGTTCAATTGGGGTTTAATTTGTTCAACAATGTTGTTGGCCTTGAACAATGTCACAGTGTTTTACAGGTTTTGGATCTTTCAAGGAACCAGATTGGTGGGGGTTTTCCAATATGGTTAACGGAAATAACGACGTTAACGATGTTGGATGTTTCCGGGAATTCGTTGTCCGGTGAAGTTCCGGTTCAAATCGGGAATTTGTCCAAGTTGCAACAGCTGAAAATGGCTAATAATTCATTCTATGGGATGGTTCCTATTGAGATCAAGCAATGTAGTTCATTACATGTTCTTGATCTCGAAGGAAACCGATTCTCCGGCAAAATCCCGGGCTTTTTGAGCGCTATTACCGGTTTGAAGGTTCTATCTCTGGGGGGAAATCTGTTTTCGGGTTCCATTCCGAGTAGTGTTCGGAACCTTACCCAGCTCGAAACCCTGAATTTGGGACATAATAACTTGAATGGAACCTTCCCGGAGGAAATAATGGGGTTGAGCAATTTGAGTACATTGGACTTGAGTGGTAACAAGTTTTCCGGTGAGATTCCCGCAAGTATTGGGAACTTGAGTCAGGTTGTTGTATTGAATCTAAGCAATAACGGGTTTTCAGGGAAGATACCGGCGAGTTTAGGTGCATTGCTCAAGCTAACTACACTCGATTTAAGCAAGCAGAATCTTTCGGGTGAACTGCCATTCGAGCTTTCGGGTTTACCTAATCTACAAGTCATTGCGTTACAAGAGAATATGTTATCCGGCGATGTTCCCGAAGGGCTTAGTAGTTTGATGAGTTTGCGATACGTGAATCTAAGTTCAAATTTATTTTCCGGCCATATCCCAGAAACTTTCAGCTTTCTGCATTCGTTAGCTGTGCTTTCATTGTCTAATAATCGCATAACCGGAATGATCCCTCCCGAGCTTGGGAACTGCACTGAGCTTGAAGTTCTTGAGCTTGGATCGAATTCTTTGACAGGTCACATTCCTGCTGATCTATCTGGCCTTTTGAGGCTTAATGTGCTCGATTTGGGTGGTAACAACTTAACCGGAGAAATCCCGGAGGAAATCTCCAAGTGCTCATCGTTGACCAGTTTGTTACTCGATGGTAATCGGCTTTCTGGGAGCATACCTGATTCATTGTCCGAGTTATCGAATCTTACAATGCTGGATCTTTCTTATAATAGCTTGAGTGGAAACATTCCGGCTAATCTCAGTCTTATACCCGGGTTGGTCTACTTCAATGTCTCGAGTAATGACCTAACCGGGGAAATTCCGGTTAGTCTCGGTTCTAGATTTAACAATCCATCGACGTTTGCGGGTAATCAAGACTTATGCGGAAAGCCATTGCATCGGAAATGCGAGGATGTAGCCGAGAAGAACAGAAGGAAAAGATTGATTCTTTTGATCGTAGCGGTATCTTGCGCTGCAAGTCTTGTGTCATTGTGTTGTTGCTTTTACGTGTTTAGTCTTTTGAGATGGCGGAAGAAGCTCAAGGAAGCTGCCGGGGAGAAGAAACCAAGTCCGGCTAGGGCTAGTTCCGGAGCAAGCGGTGGTCGGAGCAGCACCGACAGTGTAGGGCTGAAGCTTGTTATGTTCAATAACAAGATCACACTCGCCGAAACAATCGAAGCAACTAGGCAATTTGCTGAAGAGAATGTACTTAGTAGAAGCCGATATGGGTTAGTCTTCAAAGCTTGTTACAACGACGGAATGGTACTCTCTATTCGCCGCTTACCAGACGGATCACTCGACGAAAACATGTTCCGTAAAGAAGCAGAATTTTTAGGAAAAGTCAAACACCGAAACTTAACCGTCCTCCGCGGTTACTATGCAGGACCACCCGATTTAAGACTCCTTGTATACGACTACATGCCAAACGGCAACCTCGCAACACTCCTCCAAGAAGCATCACACCAAGACGGTCACGTCCTTAACTGGCCAATGCGTCACCTAATCGCTCTCGGCATCGCACGCGGTCTAGCTTTCTTACACGCTTCCAACATGGTTCATGGAGACACCAAGCCTCAAAACGTGTTGTTCGATGCCGATTTCGAAGCTCACTTATCCGATTTCGGCCTTGATCGGCTCACAACCCCTGCTGCACCCGAAGCTTCCACTTCCGCACCCGTCGGAACATTGGGTTACGTATCCCCTGAAGCAGTTCTAACCGGCGAAACCACCAAAGAATCAGACGTATACAGCTTCGGCATCGTGTTGCTCGAACTACTCACTGGAAAAAGACCGGTAACGTTCTCCGAAGACGAAGATATCGTAAAATGGGTGAAAAAACAACTTCAAAGGGGTCAAATTGTTGAACTTTTAGAACCAGGGTTACTTGAACTTGACCCTGAATCATCAGAATGGGAAGAGTTTCTATTAGGGATTAAAGTCGGGTTACTTTGTACGGCACCAGATCCTCTTGATCGACCAACAATGGCGGATATCGTGTTCATGCTCGAAGGTTGTCGTGTAGGAGCTGATATTCCTTCATCAGCTGATCCCACTTCTCAACATTCACCGGCATAAACCCGAAATTAATATGAATTTGTTTTTTTTTTTTTTTTACTTTTTTTTCTGTCCCATGAAAAATTTTTAACCATTTTTTTTAGTTTCAGAGAAAAAATTAACAGTAGGGTGAATTATTGTTATTATTATTAATTTTTGGACTTAATTTTTAATATTTTATTTCGGTTTCATCATTTTGTTACTTTATGTTTACAACTTTTGCCAATTCACTCCTCCTTTTCAATTGATGCTTTGCCGCCCTTAAAAGGAAAGTGAAGTTTCAAATAGGTTAAATTCTTGTTTTGGTCCTTCTATTATATTAAAGTTTGAGATTCAGTCTTATACTTTTTTGGTCAAATACTCGGGACAATTATAAAGCTGAATCAAATCAATATAAAGCATAAATAAATTAAGAATCGGAATGATTCGAACTAAAATTGACCCATCAGATTAAAACTTACATATGATTAGGCGAAGCCAGGAATATGAACTTGGGGCCAAAATAAAGTTTTAAAAGTTTGGAAGGACTAGAACTATTATTCTATCTCTCATTTAAGAGGGGCTAAGCACATGTGAGATGGGTGATTATTTTGTAATTTTTAGTAGTTGAATGATAAAAAAACAAAATTAATAATAGTTGAGTGACTGCTAGTTAAGTTTTTTTTTTTTTTAAATTCACATCAATAATTTAATAAGAATGGAAAATAATTAATAGTGTTAACAGTTTGATCAAATTATATCAAATTAAAAAAAGAGAGCTTAAATTTTAAATATTGGTATAGTAGAGGGACTAAAAACAGAAATTAACCAAAAATGGTTCAAACTTTTAAGTAGTCAACGGAATTAGACAAAAAGCTCAGTTGAAAAATCAATATGTCTGACAGCAGACAGCAGCCGTTGGGACCCACATGGACGTTTGGCGCCAAACGCGTGGCACTATGTAATAATATAGCCGTTAATATCGTAAGCCCCGAGACTTACACCCTGTCAAAACCAAATTTTAATAAAATAGTAATAATAAATTAATAATAATAATAGTGTCTTGTATTTTAGGGTAAAACCAAATTGATTACATCTTTTAATTTAAAAAAAAAATAGTTTAGGACTCTCGTGATGCCACGTGGAATTCTCGTGTTTTACCATTATATTTCAAATACTTTACTCGATTGAGTCTTAACTCGATTGGTATCGATACTGTTGCCAGTGCAGGAAGATGTGGATTCGAGTGCGTTGAAGTGCATTATCCTCCTATTAAAGGGTTAAGAAAAAGCTACGGATAGTTTTAGACATTATATCAGAAGATCAGATGTGATAAGAATCTATAATGAGATTAAAATTTTAAAAAATTAATAATTTAATTTCGATATTATGAAAGTTAACATTTATGATTTAAAAAATAATATTTATTATTTAATAGAGGTAAGATTTTATTTGGGTTATTTTTTAATAATTTGATTTATTTAATAGTAATTGTACTAAATTGATTTGATCTTTATAATAGAAGGACTTGGAATGTACTTTCACCATTAATTTGGTTGGCAATTTGTGTTAAATGTTGGTTTGGAAATGAAGTTACGTTAGATTGTATTTTACTCTCTCTACTAAAAACATTGACAAAAATACTCACTGTGTAATAAATATTTGAAGGAGATACATGTGACATGTCACGTGTATCTATCTAATTATTGTGTCAATGACGCTAATTTTTAATAATAGAAATGAATGAAACTTTTAACAGAAAAACTACTTCACTAATTTTTCGAGTAAATAGAATAAAATGTAATCTAACTTCTAATATATTAGCCTCTATCGTACTTTCACCGAAAAATATTTCAATATCTCCCTGTGATTTTCCATGGTCTTCAAACTTCAATGGAGGAAAAAAGGTGAGGAAGAAGAAGACAAAGACCCAAAATTTCATGGTCCCGCTGTAACTGAAGGCGGGTAACTGAGAAAAAGTGTCAGCCGGGTGATGGCTCACTGCCCTAAGTTACTCTTGGGTGGGTCACCAACTCTATTAAATGGGTTTTACTGTTTTAAAGTAGAGACGAAATAGTATAATTTTTACGATGATAAAAATATAATTTTATTATTTTAATAATTTAATAATTAATTTTTTTATTTTTAAAAGAATTAAAATGTAATTTTATTTTTATTAATTTTAAAAATTTTCTATTTTAAGATGTTCGAACCTGTCAACCCTCGTAACTAAGCCCTTGTTTAGAAAGTTGTACTTTGATTATAATTGAAAAAGCAACCAATGCATTTGCCAAAAGCTAACTCCCTGTTTCTACTTCTAGCTTTTTTATTATTATTCGGATTTGAAAATAATGATAAGATATATTGCATTTCTAAAACGAGAATACAAAATTAGAATCTTTTAAATCGATTTCAAGGTTTGATACGTTCTAATTGAGTTATCAAAGTATTATTATCATATCAATCAGGTCTTTTGACGGGTCTAATCATTACATTACGCACCGAATATCAGCTCAAATATTCAAAACACTTGAATCAACTTAGATCAAACATGTTAAACTAAATTCCACGGGTTTAGTTTATCATTTGATCCGCGTATTCTAGATATGCTCAACGTCAAGTCCGAGCTGACATTCAATCCTTACGTACAATACTAATAGAAGACTCAATTAAAAATCTTATGAAATATTCGGGATGTTTTGTGGAATTAACCCTTTCTCGAAATCAGCAATGGAGAAGACGACATTGAGAAATGGACCAAAGAAATCCAAATCTGAAGCAGTGACCGTTGAAGGGTTTTTATTTTAAACTTTATAATAATTTTAATATATAGTTTTCATTTTAATATTAAATTGAATTATAATAATGTCCAAATAAGGATTTTTCAAAGATTATAATTTTGTTGCAGGTCATGTTCTTCAACTTCAATAAAACCAGACAAAATTACATCATGTCCCCATTGTCTGTGTATTAATTTACTAAGGAATTCTTTGTCCCCTAATTAAGACAAGCATTATTATTAATTTGATCTGATTAATAACCAGACATGAAAGTGGTTTTGTTGTTTGTTGAATCATGGTGTTGGGGTTTGAAAAAGGTGGATTGTGGTAATTACTTGTTTTAGAAATTCAAAATTTTGATTTAGTTATAAAAGGTTAATAATCGGAATTCAAAATGTTTTGAATTTAAAATAATTTGTACTCAGCGGATTGAGTCTTAGGTCGATTGGCATCGTCATTATTATCAGTGTAGGAGGACGTGGGTTCGAGTGCGCTGAAGTGCATTATTCTCCCATTTAAGGGTTGATGAGGGACTATAAGAACCTATAATAAGATTAATGTTAAAAAATAAAATGTCAACAACCCGAATCAAAGCTTGAACTTAAAAGAACCCGAACCCAAAACAACTTGAATCTAAAACCTAAACTCGAAGTGACTAGAAACCAAAACAGACTAAATCCATAATGGCTTAATCCGGAAATATGAATGATCTAACCCCAAAATAAGGGCGTAACAATAGAACTGACTCTCCAAAGATTTATAACTAAATTCTGATCTTTTTAATGTATTTTTTTTTATTTCTCCTTTAACTCAAAATAGCCTGAATTTAAAATGACTCAAACTTAAAATTAACCTAAACTAAAATGAATAAGAAAATTTACCATAATCGACCTTGTGGTTAACTCTGGCAACAAAATTATTTTTGAAGTTGAGAAAATTTCAGCTGAAGCTCAATCCAACAAAATGTACTTTCAGAGCTGGGTGACATCAATACGAACCTAATCCAAAACTAACCCGAACCACCCGGTTTAAATATCTAGTTGTATCATTTCTCAAACCTAAAGCTTAAACTAGGGATGTAGTCCAATAAAAATTTTCATTTGTCTATTTACATCAACAATTATGCTTTTTTGTATGGCTAGATATTTTCAATCAATTTATTAGAATGCATTATTAATTAAAGCTGTACCCACATGGTCCAACTTGCTTAAGTAGCACCCTAGGGACTAGGGTTCATAGGTTGGTCCAAAACCCAACTTTACAACTATTGAATATGAAGTGTATCGATTTGAAAAGATTGGTAGATATATTGGGCCCTTTTGAAAATTCTAAAAGATATTGACATTTTATTCCATAAAATTCAGTCACAAAGTGACAAAAGCTTCAAATAAAGCCATGGGTGTAGTGTAAAGCCTATCTCCAAAGTTAGGTTTAATTGTGGTTTAGTCCCTCTATTAGATTGAAGTTTGAGATTTAATTAGTTAAATACAATTTAATCCCTTTAATTTTATAATATCATTAGTAGACCCAAATTAATAACACTACTAATCAATGTTATTAGAGTGGTGATGAAAATTTTCTTTTTAATGTTATTCGATCATCTAATAATCCGTTTTCAACTTACTATTTTATAATAAACTTTACGCCATCATTTTAACGACACCAACTAATGATGATAAATTTAAACTCTTTCAAATTTGTAAAGTTATAAGTTAATATATGATAAATTTACAGTTTGCTCTCTCAAAACGATAAAATTATTATTTGATCCGTATAAAAATGATGATAAAATTACAATTATAACATGAATAACTAGTTCAATCCAAACAAGTTAACTAAAATGAAACTCGAACTTGAGATCTTAATATACTTGCCATTAGCATACATGCATATACATGTCATCTCTGTTTTCCGTGGTTGATCTCCTCATCCATACACAACGAGCATGCAAGGATAAAAATACCATGCAAGTCCCCGTATAAGGATTCAAATTATATTATTTTTTTTATTTATAAAATGAATAAATTAATCCTCATACATTAGATCAAAGAGCAAACTGGTTTATTCTGTTAAAAATTCACCCATTTATATTGTTAAAAACTAATATGGCTAACAAAATAACTAAATAATTACACATGATATCTCACGTGTACCTAATTTTGACATACGGAAACCAATTTTTAACAATAAAAGTAAATGAAGTTTTTAACAGAATGACCGATTTACTCTGATATACAGAAACTACTTTTCCCGTGTTTTGAGTAGAGAAGTCAAAATGCAACTTCTATTATACTTCTACTGCATGCAAGTGTATATCCAAATTAGGAAAGACGAATAGAGAAGTGGGGAAGCTGATAGTAGAACTTCATTATTGCAATGCCAATATCAGAATTGAGTGAAAAATATCAACATAATGGTCTTTACAGTACACTGAACTATTAGATTCCAGAAATTGAGAATAGAAACAAAGTAAAAAACGATTTATTTCGAATCGAATCTATGTTCTAATCATACAAACAGCAAATGAAAATGAATGAACCAGTACAAAATAACTTTAAGAAAAATGTTCCATACTGCATGCTAGCAGCAAGAATCGGATACAAAACAACCAAGTAATGCCAACTAGCAACATCCCGAGTCTTGGAATATTGCACTCTATTCAGCTCGGGATTGACCGGCACGAGAAGAGAGGATGATACCGACGATGAGTCCGTACAGAGCCAAAGCCTCAGCAAA